>CM024757.1:84156991-85356991 GCA_014218235.1 Colocasia esculenta
AAACCACATGCACAGCACTCAAAACACATAAACACCACGTCAACCTTGTAAACAACACGCTCCTCAAGCGCTACAGGTGCCAATGCACCACTCACCAATGTCGTACACAACACATAGCGATAATCCGATAACGATATAACCATGCACAAACATATAACCCTCGGGACCCTTAATGCGACAGGGTCTTTGGTCGCCTTTAGAATGCGACCCTTCGATATGTCGTGTTCAGAAGCAGAACACGATGGGTCTGCCTGTCGCATTCAGAACGCGATAGTAGGGTCCGTCGCCTTCATAGTGTTGAACCACTCTATGGTTATCTGTGATCTTGGCATTTTGGTGATAACAAAATATATGATGCATTTAGGTGATAACAAAATATATTATCTTGGTATTGCGGAGATAACAAAATATAGGTGCTCATAAATATTTTTGTTTCATCTGTGTTGCATCAATCCCATTTACAGATGATAAGTCTCATTGAATATCATGTTTCATCTGAGTCGCATCAATCTCATAGCAAAATGCTGAGTCTCACATTGATGCAATATGGCACACTAAAATGATAAAATCGATGTCTAATCTATATACATCGATTTCAGTTTAAGTGTCAAATTAATAAGCGCTACATCGATTTGGTTTTAATTGATTTTATAAGCGCTATAACGATTTCTTTAGAAGCCATAACGATTCTTTAAGTAAATGCAACAATGTGCCAAGAAATCGGCCTCATAACGATTTCTTAAGTGACCGCAACGATTTGATAAGAAATCGGTCTCATAACGATTTGATAAGTGAGTGCAACGATTTGCCCTCACATCGATTTGCCTTCGCAACGATTTGATAAGAAATCGGTCTCATAACGATTTGATAAGTGAGTGCAACAATTTGCCCTCACATCGATTTACCTTCGCAACGATTTGACAAGAAATTGATCTCAGAACGATTTCATAAGTGATCACATCGATTTCTTTATTGATCACAACAATTTCTTTAGGAGATCATAACGATTTGCTTGCATAACGATTTCATAAATGATCACATCGATTTGTTCAACGATTTGTTTACAAATGAGCAACGACTCTTCACATAACGATTTCATAAGTCATGCTCATAACGATTTCTTCATGGATTCTGTTCAAACATAGATTGCCTTTATATTTTAAATATGCTTGGCGCTTAAATGAAAAGTCAAATATCTTCTGACAAAAAGCTGTATGTACATTTCAGAGTCTTGTCAAATAGATATGAACTACTATTTTCATAATGTTAGCAGAAACACAGTAGCATGCACTGATATCTTATAAACACTCTCTTATGCTAACACTCTCTTCTATGCTGACAGATCTCGAAGACCACCAGAGCCTGATTAAGACAAATGAAGAGAAAGATCAGCAATGACTAGAAGAGATCCAACGGATCTCTTCAACGGATCTATTCTAAAGCTGCTCATATAAAAGATGGAGCATTACTGAAGAACAAAAAAAAAAGTGCCTTCCTGAAAATCCTTCAAGGAGTGTACAACTGTGAGAAGAACCTTCACGCCATAAACACTCAGAGAAAGAGAGAAGAGCTAGAGCCAAAATCTACAGAAGCTTTCAAGCAGAAGTCTTCATTGCCTTCAAGCCTTCTTCTCTTCCATTCTCCCTATGCTCATTGTAATCTTGAGGGAGAGTCTGTGACTGTGAGCTAAGTCCATAGTGTTCATCTTGTATTAGCTCTCAGTCTTGTTCTTTCTTTTCTAAGAAAGACCCTTGTCCAGCTGTAGGACTGTATACATTGTATAACCCAGCTTGGGGTTTGTGTCTAGCTGAACCTAACTGGGGTTTGTACCAGTTGTTAACCTAGCTAGGGGTTAGTGTCTAGCAGAACCGTACTGGGGTTTGTACCAGGAGGTTGGCTTCTTGACCTGTAAAAGAAGTGGGCTGACTTCTTGCCCGAGAAAGAGAAGAAGACCAGCTGGGGTGCTGGGTGTTGTAGTGTCCTTGAGGGGGACTGTACCCTTGGTTAGTAAAATCCCAAGAGGTTGCTTGGGGACTGGACGTACGACTTCCATGTGGGAAGGGCCGAACCAGGATAAATCTCTTGTGTTATTTGTGTGATTGTTTATTTGCTTCCACACTACTACTCTTTATCACACTAAACTAACCAAACATTCAAGTGATAATTTTCTGTGTTTATAGTTTCTATTTCAGATTTCAAAAAACCTATTCACCCCCCTCTAGGTCAGTTTGCTGCCGTACATAAAGGGCCAACAAGTGGTATCAGAGCTGGTCTCTGAACATTCAAAGAAGATCCAACGATCTTAGAGCAAAGATCCATGGCAGCTCAAGGATATGCAGAAGGGCAATCAGTCACCAGACCTCCATTATTTGATGGAGAGGACTACCAATACTGGAAGATGAGAATGGAATGCTTCATTCGAGGCACAGACTTTGATCTGTGGCAGGTAATTGAGGTAGGTGATTTTGTTATTGTTCCTATTGAAGGCACTACTGCTATTACACCTACTGATAAAAGTAAACTATCTCTAAATTTTAAAGCAAAAAATTACTTATGTTGTGCTTTATCTAAAAAGGAATTTATTAGAGTATCTGCATGCAAATCTGCTAAAGAAATTTGGGATAAATTGCAGATAACTTATGAAGGAGCAGATAAAGTAAAACAAACTAGGATAGATATTCTTATCTCTCAATATGAGCAATTTAAAATGCTTCCAAATGAGAATATTACTACTATGTATAATAGATTTTCAAGCATAGTAGTAGGCCTAAATTCACTAGGTAAAATTCTTACAAATGAAGAAACCGTCAGAAAAATACTTAGGTCTCTAACTATTTTATGGACGCCCAAAGTAACCGCTATTGAAGAAGCCCATGACTTAACCAAATTGCAAATTGATAATTTAATAGGTTCTCTCATGGCACATGAAATTAATATGGAGCGACTATCTGAAAGCTCATCAAAGAAAAAATGCACTAATGCTCTTAAAGCTGCAGCTGCTCCTTCTACTACTTCTTCTAGTTCTAAAAAGGCAGATTCTGAAGACAACGACGTAGATGGAGTTCTGTCCAAGCTTCAGAAGATTCTCAAAAAGAAGAAAAACGGATCAAGAATGATCCAAAGAAAGAAGAAAAAGGAAAAAGAACCAGTCTGCTACGAATGCAGAAAACCTGGACATCTAAGACCAAATTGTCCTAGACTAAAGAAGAATGGTCAACCAAAAAAATCCAAAATGAAGCACAAGAAATTTAAAAGAAAAGTCATGGCGACTTCTTGGGAAAATGAAGAGACCACATGCTCAGAATTATCAAGCTCAGAATCAGAGAAAGAGCAAGTAAATCTAGCCCTCATGGTAGGACTAGATGAGGTACATTCTGACTCATTTTTTAATTCTTGCACAGACTCAGGGTCAAAATCAGAAGACTTAGAAAAAGTCTTTAATGAGCTATATGAAAAACATAAGGGGGTTGTAAAAGAACTAAAAAATCTGAAAAACAACTCTACTTGCTTGGAAAACACCAATTCTGATCTTAAATCCGAATTGGAACAACTAGAAGAACAATTAAAAGAATATAAAGATAAAAAATATCTTTTAAATGAAGAATTGAAAAGCAAGAACAAAGAAAAGTTAGAGTTAGAAGAAAAATTAAAAACTCTAACTGAAGAAAATATGTATTTAAAAGAATCAGTTAGTAAATTAACTAGAGGGAAAACTTCTTTAGCCCTATGCTTAAAAGGGTCAAAATCTGGAAATAATAAACAAGGGCTTGGATACATACCTCTGGAAAAAGGAAAACAAGCCATAATTCCAGAAAGATATCAATTACCAAAATTTGTAAAAGAAATCAAGATGCCTCAGAAAAAGGTCCATGTAAAAGAAAAGGTTTCCAAAAATTGTGTTCTAAACAGACAGTACAAAGATAATAAAAATGGCAAAATAATTTATATTCATTGTTGTTCTCATTGCAATAAATTAGGACACACAGTAAATACCTACACAACAAGACACTTAGTTTGGATTCCTAAAGGTTATTTTCATGCATATAACCATCAAGGACCGAAAAGGATTAGGGTACCTACCTTTGAGTAATTTATTTGTAGGGTAGCCTTGGAGCATCAGGAACAAAGGATGCTCAAGGCACTGGTGACTGCCAGCTCTTCATCCATCTCATATCTGAAGAGGGAGTAGTCATTAATTTATTTTAAAATTTGAATATTACTAACAATTATTTCCAAGTCTCATTCAGGTGGAATCTCTCATTCAGGGGGAGCACAGACTAAGGGGGAGTTATTCAATAAATGTCAATCATTGTTGAACCCCTCAATGGTAAGAAATTCCCTCAAAAGGGGAGAGAAATGGATGGTAAGATCTTTCCTTTTTGGTTAGTGACAAAACGGGGGAGAATTTATATGGTCTAGGAATTTTCTGCATTTTCTAAGTTTCATATACTTGTGTCAGAAAATTCTCATAAATTTTGTCATCACCAAAAAGGGGAGATTGTTGAACCACTCTATGGTTATCTGTGATCTTGGCATTTTGGTGATAACAAAATATATGATGCATTTAGGTGATAACAAAATATATTATCTTGGTATTGCGGAGATAACAAAATATAGATGTTCATAAATATTTTTGTTTCATCTGTGTTGCATCAATCCCATTTACAGATGATAAGTCTCATTAAATATCATGTTTCATCTGAGTCGTATCAATCTCATAGCAAAATGCTGAGTCTCACATTGATGCAATATGGCGCACTAAAATGATAAAATCGATGTCTAATCTATATACATTGATTTCAGTTTAAGTGCCAAATTAATAAGCGCTACATCGATTTGGTTTTAATTGATTTTATAAGCGCTATAACGATTTCTTTAGAAGCCATAACGATTCTTTAAGTAAATGCAACAATGTGCCAAGAAATCGGCCTCATAACGATTTCTTAAGTGACCGCAACGATTTGATAAGAAATCGATCTCATAACGATTTGATAAGTGAGTGCAACGATTTGCCCTCACATCGATTTGCCTTCGCAACGATTTGATAATAAATCGGTCTCATAATGATTTGATAAGTGAGTGCAACGATTTGCCCTTACATCGATTTGCCTTCGCAACGATTTGATAAGAAATTGATCTCAGAACGATTTCATAAGTGATCACATCAATTTCTTTATTGATCACAACGATTTCTTCAGGAGATCATAACGATTTTCTTGCATAACGATTTCATAAATGAACACATCGATTTGTTCAACGATTTGTTTACAAATGAGCAACGACTCTTCATATAACGATTTCATAAGTCATGCTCATAACGATTTCTTCATGGATTCTGTTCAAACACAGATTGCCTTTATATTTCAATATACTTGGCGCTTAAATGAAAAGTCAAATATCTTCTGACAAAAACTGCATGCATATTTCAGAGTCTTGTCAAATAGATATGAACTACTATTTTCATAATGTTAGCAGAAACACAGTAGCATGCACTGATATCTTATAAACACTCTCTTATGCTAACACTCTCCTCTATGCTGACAGATCTCGAAGACCACCAGAGTCTGATTAAGACAAAGAAGAGAAAGATCAGCAACGACTAGAAGAGCTCCAACGGATCTCTTCAACGGATCAATTCTAAAGCTGCTCATATAAAAGATGGAGCATTGCTGAAGAACAAAAAAAAAAGAGCCTTCCTGAAAATCCTTCAAGGAGTGTACAACTGTGAGAAGAACCTTCACGCCACAAACACTCAGAGAAAGAGAGAAGAGCTCGAGCCAAAATCTACAGAAGCTTTCAAGCAGAAGTCTTCATCGCCTTCAAGCCTTCTTCTCTTCCATTCTCCCTATGTTCATTGTAATCTTGAGGGAGAGTCTGTGACTGTGAGCTAAGTCCATAGTGTTCATCTTGTATTAGCTCTCAGTCTTGTTCTTTCTTTTCTAAGAAAGACCCTTGTCCAGCTGTAGGACTGTATACAGTGTATAACCCAGCTAGGGGTTTGTGTCTAGCTGAACCTAACTGGGGTTTGTACTAGTTGTTAACCTAGCTAGGGGTTAGTGTCTAGCAGAACCGCACTGGGGTTTGTACCAGGAGGTTGACTTCTTGACCTGTAAAAGAAGTGGGCTACCTTCTTGCCCGGGAAAGAGAAGAAGACCAGCTCGGGTGGTGGGTTTTGTAGTGTCCTTGAGGGGGACTGTACCCTTGGTTAGTAAAATCCCAAGTGGTTGCTTGGGGACTGGACATAGGACTTCCATGTGGGAAGGGCCGAACCAGGATAAATCTCTTGTGTTATTTGTGTGATTGTTTATTTGCTTCTGCACTACTACTCTTTATCACACTAAACTAACCAAACTTTCAAGTGATAATTTTCTGTGTTTAAAGTTTCTATTTCAGATTTCAGAAAACCTATTCACCCCCCCTCTAGGTCAGTTTGCTGCCGTACATAAAGGGCCAACACATAGGCCGGAACCCTAATACGGGATCCCATCACCAGATCTCCCATACAAACCATATAAAATAATGTAAAAACTCAGTTTTCATGCTTTACTCAATGTCCTAGCATGGTATCTATCGTTTATAAAGCAAATAACAATCTGAACATGCATCACATGCAATCCACAACGTAAAACTGGGCAAAAACTCCCTACCTTCGCGAAGAACGGCGATCACCCGTTGTTCCCCCGCTCCGTGCAACGTCCTCACGGCTAGACCACGCTGAAAACTCCTCTAGAACCCTGAATCGCCCAAAAACCTGCGCAAATACTCCTCCCTGACCGAGCAGAGCTTTGTTGGATCGAAATGGCACACTAGATGTCCTAGAGGGGGGTGAATAGGACTTCTTGGCTTTAAAAAAAATTTCTTCTGAAATGCACAACACTAAATAGATTCGTTAGTACTTATGTGTTGTGTGTGATTCAAGTGTGAACTAGGCGTAAATAATCACACAAATATGCACAAGAATTTATCCTGGTTCGGCCCTTCCAACTAGGAAGTCCTACATCAAGTCCTCAAGCCAACCATTTGAGATTTCCACTAACTGCCAATAAATTGGCCTTCTCTCACCTTTGAGAGGAATTACAAACCCACTTGCTCCCAAGCAAGCCTTCCTTGAACAGGGTACAAAACTGCCTTCACAAGGTCTTCCCTTCACAAAGAGGAAAATGTAGAAACAGTCTTCTGCACAAAATACACAAGAGAATAAAAGACTTGTGTGTTTGCCTTAGGACTGAGAACAAACACAAACTTCAGAAGGATTTAACTGATCAGAGATGAGACTGAAATCCTATTTGAAAAAAAAAAAAACAAGGGTGGACTTAGAGAAAATAAGCAATTACATTTGCCACCCTACACAAGATGTAGCAACCCTAAATTTTTGGGAAAATAAAAATTTAAATTTTAAAATTTATATTATTTAATTAGGAAATCAAATAAAAGGAATATGTAGGAAATCTAGTAATAGAGAATTAAATAAAACTCATTAAAAGAAAAAGAGTAATGGGCTTTGCTATAGTGACCCATTACAAATTAGTGGGCTAAAATAGAGATTTTAAAAAGGGGAATAATAGAGGAAATACCCTAAATTCGGAGTTTAATTATATCATAATTGGAAAAGGGTTATTAAAGCAATAAAAGAGGCAATTAGAGTTGGAATTGGATTCCTAAACCTACCCCATATAGCCTAGCACGAATTTAGATACTATCCTAACCCAATTAGAGATTGGAAAGCAAGAGAGGAAAGGTGGAGTTAGGAAATCTCGAATTAAGAGGAATTTGAGTAGTAGTAGGAATAGGAACTTGTGTTTATATAAATACACCTCTTAAATCCTCATGGCCGACCCTAGCTCGTGCAAAGGGGTTCTTGGACGTGGAGGAGAGGCCAAGGAGAAGGAGAAATCGAGGAGAGGAAGATCCATCAAGCTTCTTCCTTCGTTCTTGAAGTTCTTAACCCTAGAAGACAAATTGAGTCCATGGTAGGCATTCTCACAAGCTAAAATCCTAATATTTCGTCTGTAGATTGTTCCATACATCAAGAACAAAACCCTCAAGTTTCATATTTTCCATCGAGCATATCTTTAGTTCTTGATTTTTCATGTTCTGTAACTTACATGACCCCGAACCCTCCTCTTAACTCTTGATCTCCTGGTATACTCAACCCCATGCCACGAGATTTTTAATGTAGGGACTGATGTATGTTAGGCATCTTTTGCCCCTAAAAGCCCTAATTTTTGTTGAGTATGTTGCTCGAATTAAATCAATCTTGCTCTCTGTGTCATGTTCTGAATAACTCGTTCTTGCTCATGTTCAAACCCTGTATGAACCATGCTCTCTCTCTAATTACGATTTACTAGAAGTACCCTTACATGTCTAGTTTAATTTCCAACTGGTTTCATGATTTTTCATCATGTATACATTTAGTTATGATTTTATGAACGACCCTGTATCAATTTGATTCAAGTTGGCCCGCAATCCAAAGCCTGGTCTGATTCCTGTCAGAGCCAGGCGCAGACCACCAGATTGCGACAGGCCGATATGTCGCCTTCTGAGTCTGATTGCGACCGTCCACCTGTCGCGTTCTCAAGCCGTCGCGACGCCTTCCTTGTCGCTTTCTAAATACGACAGTACCTACGTCGCGTTCTGGCCTTCTGTCCTGGCAGCCCTGTCGCAACCCTTTGCAGGCCCTGTCGCTACCTGCCTTACCCCTGTCGCAACCCTTACTGGCCTATGTCGCCTTCACAGGATTTTGCATGAAAACCCATAAAAATTATTTCTCTCACTTTCTAAAATATTCTTACGCCTTTTTAACAGTCATACACGCAGTAAAAACACCTGTTTTACATGGAGCTATATTGAATGCTTTAAAATACATATTCACGACATCTTTTCTATCTACAATTTCATGACACATGCATACACTTGAAACCATCCAAATATGGCTTAATTTGGCATGAACATGTGACATAATATATCTGGTAATTTATGCAATTAAATTGCCTTACTTGTAAATGAACTTGTCCTCAATTTTCGCGTTGTTTTGAAGCACCGATCTCGACGCTCCACTATTCTAGAATTCCTCTAGAACGTCGAGCACCTGTTTTATATACACACTTTACTTGGCTTGTGGTGAACTCTCCGTCGGATATTCCCTTCGCCGGACTAGTGAACCCTTACACAAGGCCTCTGTAAGTCTCCTCTGATCATGGATTCCCACATGGTCGACGAGCCGGTTGTACCCTAACACCCATTACACCTTTAGGGATCTTTATGATTCAAACAGCTATTAGAAGTTCGCTCTTACCTTGAATCACGCCGGACCTCTGGACCTGTGCTTAACATGGCCAGTGGTTGGGTCGTGAGTTCCACCTGACTGCCAACACCAAGTACGCGTGTTGTGCAACTGTTACTATCGCCTGTTTACTCGTCGCATTACGTGCAATGTCCACTAGCTCTCGTCTGTACTCTACTCGCTCGTCTACTCACATTCACTCTACAATCTCGTCTACTCATCTAGTGCTCTCATCTACTTATTGGTACTCTATATTGGCCATTGACTGATTGTCGAAAGATAAATAATATAACCAATGCCTGGCAATATATAAAGGGTCCGATCTGGTCCTGGGATGTGCGCCCGAAAGTGCTAGTGCCCATGGGAGTTAAATGATCAGAGTGTTTGGCATTACACTCAAGTGCTATCTATCTCGACTATCTATATGACAATCAAAACACAAAACGTGCTATACTCGCTCGATGTCTAGAATGACAAACAAGTGCTATACTCGTCGTGCTATTATACTTGTGCTAGTTGTGCTATGGCCATCCTGCTATTCGTGCTATAATCGATGCTTGTGCTATTTTTGGAAACTATACTCGATCTCGTGCTATTGTGCTATCATGTTACATGTGTGCTATCTCTTGCTATATTTTGACTCTCTTGTACCTGCTATCTTTAGATACTCTGCCGTTAAATGTGTTAATTAATTAAAGCTTGCTTGAGCCTGAGATTTAAGTCCTATTGGGCGTTATCGCTCACCCTACGTTATTTGATGTTGTGTTCTCAGGTGAGACCGAGGATGACACATACACTCACGAGGAAGGGAATGACCAAGAGTGAAGCCAGGAGTACCCTTGAGTCATTATGTTATCTTAGAGTTGTAGTTAGTTATTTCCTTCTATTGCAATGTAATTGGGCCCTATAGAATGGCTCTGATATTAGTGGTTGTAACTAGACATTGGAAAGGTTATTAATAAGAAAGATTTGATTTAGTATTATTCAATGTGCAATGGTTTGATGTCTAGTACTCGCTCTATACCATTTTCTTGCAACTGCCTTCGCGCTCCGATATTCCGCGTCGGGGCGTGACACAAGACTTCTTGGAAAGCTTCGGAGAGAGTGTTTTCTGAAGAGGGAAGCTCTCAGACTTGGCTTGCAAGAAATCCGAAGTATGTAGCTTAAGGAATTTTCAAAAGCTCTATGTATCTCTGTGTGTGCTTCTCTTCAAACATGAGCTTCTTTTATACACTTCAGAATATAGCCGTTTGGAAGATAGCCATTGAAATTTGTGGTCGTTTGCAATCTGACCGTTTTGAAGAGAACTCTAGGATCCTTTGGATCTTGATGATTTTATTATCAAGGAGTTGTTCAGTTTTGCTTCTTTCCAAGGTCTTCAGAAGAGGTGCATCCTTCACAGCTAGAAGATTAGCTCTTTCTTTCTAGGAGTGGACTGTGAAGGAGACATGCTAGAAACGTGCTCCAATAAATGACTGCAACAAAGACAAGATAAAAAGAAAAAGAAACTCCATACCTTTGAGGTAGGTAGGTCAGATAGGTACAGAAAGAAGGTATGGAAACCTCGTATGCACAAGCTTTCAGATAGAAGGAATAGACAGGCAGATATGCTAAAAAGGTAAAGCATGGGTCTTGTCAGTGGTAGGTGAGTCTTGTCAGATGCCATGCGCCTGAGAATTCATAAATGCATTGTATCTATTTAATCCAGAAAAATC
Source organism: Colocasia esculenta (assembly GCA_014218235.1). Taxonomy (NCBI): domain Eukaryota; kingdom Viridiplantae; phylum Streptophyta; class Magnoliopsida; order Alismatales; family Araceae; genus Colocasia; species Colocasia esculenta. The sequence goes on from CM024757.1 coordinate 84,167,990, forward strand.
TGGAGCAAAGACATTGAACAACTAAAAGATTAGTTAAGATATATCAGAAATAACATATGCAAGATTTAGATGAATATAATATGACTTGTCTTGTCATAGAAAATAATAAAATAATAATATTTTTGATGAACTAATAAGAAATTAAAAGTTCATTGGAAATGTTGTAAGAAAGATTAGGAGATAATCTTACATTAAGTGTTTAAGCTTTAAAAGATCAAAAAAGGTATTAAGCACAGAACTGACAGAGAAGTTGAATTCATAATAACATGCAATTCGACTGTAGAAGTTGAAGACTGATTCGACTTTACAGAAAGATAGTCATTCGACTGTAGGAGTCGAAGTTGCAAACAGAGTAATTCGACTGTAGAAGAGAAATACAATTCGACTGTAGAAGTCGGAGTGGCAATAGAATGATTCGACTTTAGCAGTCGGATACTATGGAGATTGATTTCTAAAACATTCGACTGTAAAAGTTGAAGTGAATAGTCGAATCATGTAGTTAGGATTTATGAAGCATTCGACTGTATGAGTCGAAGTGAACATTCAAATCATGTAGTTAGGATTTATGAAGCATTCGACTGTATGAGTCGAAGTGAACAGTCGAATTATGTATAGCTGTATGGACTTTGAAAAATTTTAGGATGGTTTTGACTTCGGTTCTTAAGGAGTCGGAGTCAACAATTGGAGATTGAACTCGGATGCAGTATGATGAACTGAGAGTCTGTAGACTTAGAAAATTTTTGGCGATGGAGTTTATCACACAGTTGTATGCATATATATTTTGATATACATTTATTTTGTAGATAGTCTATTTAAAGATTTTGTTATAGCAAAAACATGATATATACTATATCTTCAAGATTTTAGATTTTCTTACGGGTAGTTGCTCAACAATTCTCTCTCTTTTTGTTAATGACAAAAACTTTAAAATAGACAGTAAAAAATAGTGAAATTTTTTAAGATTTCCTCTTTCTCCCCCTTTGTGGCGTTAATAGAAAGGGTAACAAACCACAAGGAAAACATGAAATAGGCAGGGAAGAAAGATCATAGCTGCATTCAGATAAAAAATATATATATACAGCATAGTGTTTAAGACCTAGATAAGGAGCTAGGCAAGTACAAAGATCTGGGAATTTGAGCAAAATATGGTTTGAGAAGGTCCCAGAGCTTTGTCTCATTTTCATAAAAGAAATTTTCAAACAAGGAGAGGTCAATGTTGTAGGAGGGATTAGTAGTAGGCAGTTTTCTATGAGATTTGATGTGGCGCCTATGGAACCAGCCTATCTTGGAGTGGAATTTGTCCCTGCTCAGACGATACCTAAGGGAAACAAACTTCTTAGAGGCTGCAAGAAGAAGAAACTCATGGACAGAGATGTTCCAGTGCAGGCCTCGGTCCACATCTGCATCTTTGGCTTGATAATACACTAAGTACCTTTGAGCCCATTTATGACCAATGTTCTTCCTCAGATCCTTAAGACTCTTGGACTGGAAATCATAAAGAGAGAGCTTCATCTTTTCACAGTCAGAGTGGTAAGAGGGATAGGCAACTGCCCACTGATCTTCATTGAGTCTATAAGATTCAGAAAAATATAACTGGAAATCCAACAGATGATGGGGGTTCTTGGAGATTTAGAGGAACACAAATCTTTGGAAAGACAATTTGAGCTTGTATTTAATTTTGAACCTAGTGGCAATGTGGATGAATCTGTTGAATACTACTTCAGCAAAATCCCTTCTGAAGGAAACTGCTCCTATAAAGGATGGATGCAGTCCAGAGGGTAAGGCCACAGTCATGGAGGGAATGATTTATCTTTGGCCTCTTAGCAGATTGTCCCATTGGCCTTTAGAAACATCAGGCAATCCCAATTTGAATCTATCGAAATTGAATGTCTTCATTCTGGTGTACTTGGCCTGAGAGTCCTTGATAAAATGTCCAACCATATCATGAAACCTTAAGGATAAGTGATGCTGGACAGTTAAAATTTGGTTTCTATATTGGGTTTGCTGATATTTGGCTGCTTCTCCGGGATAGAGATCAAGGAACTCCTTAGGATTCAAGCTATGACTTTTTTGAGAGATGAATTGAAGTTCCTCAACTGAAATTTGTGTAGTTCTGAGAAGAATAGGAAACCAATGTTCGAAGGTGAACCCTGGCATCTCATGAACTTTAAGAAAAGCACGAATAGATAGATATTCTCTGAACAGATTCATGTGATGTTCATAGTGGTAGATGAAGGCATAACAAAAGGGTGGAAGGAGTTTAGAAGGATTGTCTCTAAGTTTGGGTCCACTAGATGAGGAAAGCTGAATACTAGGAAGTATTTTAGCTAGATGGAGAAGTGTTTTCTTGGAGTCTGTTCTTGAGGCAGTAGGAAGACAAGAAAATTACTGAGGAGGTTGAGTGGAAAGAGTGAGAGTGAGAGGTTTGGGATGTTTGAACCGGTATTTCATTGGGTAGATTTTGAACTTGATGTCTTGGTGGAGTGGATCCCGTGGAATGGATGCAAGGGGAGGAGGATTAGAAAAAGTGGATTGTGAGGGAATTTCAGTGGTGAAAGGAGTAGGTGCAGAGGGTGCAGTGGGTTGAGGCTCACCTGGAGTTGGTTTTTTAGGCTCTGGAGGAGGCTTAACAGAAGGAGCTGGAGTAGAAGGAGTTGCCTAGAAGGAGGAGAAGGGAAGACAGGTCACCATTTTTGACCAGTCTACACTTCACTTTCCTCTTGAAGGTTTGGAGATTATGAGAGGACTCTAGATGTCTCTTGGCCTTGGACTCCATCTGGGATTCCTGCACTTGCTGAGATTCCTCTACTGCTGCTGCTACTCCTGCTGGGTGATCTTCCAACACTGGCTGTTGCTGCTGCTCAACTTGTGGTTGAAACACCACCATTTCTAACTGTGGCTCAGGTTCCTTGTGCTAATCAAGTACTGGCTCATCATACCCTAGTACTTGAGATTCTGGCTCCTGGTCCTGCTTCTGCTCAGGTTGCTATTCAACCCGCTGAGATTGATCTTTTGCTGACTGCTGCTACTCTACCTGTGACTTAGGCTCTTTTTCTTCCACTGATTGCTATTCAAGTACTGGCTCTTCCTGTTCTGGTATTTGCATCTCTTGAACATGAACTTGTTCTTCTTGCTGCTGAGAGGAAGAAGGCCCTGATGGCCGAGAAGTGCCCTATTGGCGCACCAATTGAAGTAATAAATCTTTGATTTGTTTGACTTCATCAGTCAAACCATCGAACTTGGCATCAATAAATTCAACTTGCAACTGAAGAACAGAGAAATTCTCCTGTTTCTTGCTCAACAAATCCAAAATGGAATTGAAGTTGTTGCTACTCTCCCCCTGAGACCTTGGCCGGGTCTCAAACTGAGAAGGGGAAAGTGATGAACTCTTTCCTTAAAATTAGTTTCCACAGGAATATCATCATAATTCCACGAGGAGCTCTCATCCTCTGGCGGCTGGAGGATGGGAAGAAGGTCCCATCCATCATCTCCCGCACAAAAGAGAACACGACGGTGGAGGGCGACGCTACAAGGAGACGAGTCCGGCATAGGCGACGCGTTATCAGAATGGTCGCGGTAGGTACGGCTGCCGCAATACCAGGTCCACCCTTGTTCTCTATCCCTTTCCTAGTGTAGTTAGCCTACATCATTTCTTTCATTAGGCAACTATCTAGGTGGCGATCACATTCCTCTTTTCATACTATCATATTTAATACTTGCTTGTGTATTGGGGGGGCGCACAATCCCCGTGATTACACCTTTTGGCGATCACGGTGGGACCTTCAGTGCTACCCTCGTGGATTGAGTTTGCTTGCTTGCCATGTTTCCTTCCTTAGTTATCTTCTTAGAGCCCTGTTAGTATTTTGTTGTTTTGTTTTCTGTGTTTTTGGCTCTCTGTTAGTGTCGCGGCAATCGCGGGGACGCGATACGATCGCGTCATCCTTAGAGGACGCGATAATAGGTCAGTATATTCCTTCTTCTATCTACCTTATCCTACTTCTATGAGTTCATGTATGCATGTTCTATGCTTCTCTGCCATGTATTTTTGTGTCTGTGAATGCTAGAGTCCTGCTAGGGTTTGGGTTTTCCTTTTCTTTCCATTGTGATTTTTCGGGCTTTATCGCGGCGTATCGCGAGGACGCGACACGGTCGCGTCGTGGAGGAGCGTCGCGTCTACAGGTACGCTTTGTTTGTTATTGCTTTCATCCATGTATCGGTTTCTGGGTGATTCATGATCACTGCAAGATTAATCTGGTGATTATATGATTGTATCATCTGTTAGGTTAGTCTGTTTGCTTTGCACTTGTGACTGACTGTTGCTCTCGGGGTTCTGTTCATATCGCGGCAGGCCGCCCTGTCGCGATAGGGTCGCGGTGTACCCTTCCGCCGCGACTCTGCCCGAGACCTTGTTGGTCATCCTGTTTGGTCATTAGCTACTTTGCATATATTTTGGGCACTTAGGCCCGTGCATACACTATTAATCCCATTGTTTAGGTTCTCCCCCTTGGTTGAGTGAGCCCTCTCACCTGCGAGCACTCGTAGGTTGACTCGGGCCGCCTTCCGAGGACCTCCATAAGTCCTCGTGACCGTACGCACGTTGCGGTTCACCGGGCCGGTTGTACCCGTCGTACCCATAGTTTGAGCCACCCCTCGCATGTGAGTGTATCCCATCCCTAGTCACACCGGAGGACTCGAGTCTACACCTATCAAGGTCCCACTTGGGTGAGTGATATCCCATTAATCAATTCATTTAAAAGTCAAGTGCAAATTTTAAAATCCGAACGTTAATCAAGACAACTTGAGTGCTTTGGTTCATCCCTTCTCCTCTCAGTCCTTCTTGTTGTGCTAGAGTCTAGGTGTTGTCTGGTATCACCCACTTAATTGTAAGGGAGGTGCATGCGTCATTGTCTAGGAAGATCGAGTCAATCCCCTCCAATCTTTGTATATTATCATAATCCTTTGTTCGACATGGACCAATTGTGGGTCCTTGCCGACGATGTCCTGCCCATTGGGCTCCTCGAGGATGTGGCCCAACCTTCTGCGGCCATTCCCTCGGGGCACATCCAACCCCCTCTCGTCATTGGGAGTCGGTCCCGCCCCCTTCTCCTCCAGGGGCAGACGATCCCCATTCTCAGTTTAGCCAGCTTCTCCCGCATCTTACTCTGGACCAAGTCTATGAATTTCTGGCCGCTACCAAGGGGAAGTGACCCCTATCTCCACCCGCTCAGAATTCAGCCCAGCCGGCGGCTTCCTCCATCCATATTGCTTTTGCACCACACCTATCTTCCTCAGGGGCAGATCCTACGCCCCTCTGTCCGCGGGCCATCCACTTTTCAGAACCTAGCTACCTTCCAGCACGAGAGGTTCAGCCCAGATCCCCTCCAACTTCAACATACAATACAGCCAAACCTGCTCCCTGCCCCGTGAGAGATCCCATTCTTTCGAGCAGCCCCGCTCCCTTGTTCCTACACACCATGTCCAGACCCCCTCCGACTTCCTTGCGGAGTGGGCAACCATGAAGAAGGAGCTCCATGACCTTAGAAGGCAGATAGAACCTCGAAGGTAGCTGACATCTCCCTCCCATCCTTCCAGTATCTCCGGGTTCCACCCCAGTCAAAGCTCCCTGTTTATCGATGGTACTCTGGGGTAGGTGACCCTTATGTTCACTTGAAGGATTTTGTATATGAGTATGCACCGCACAAGTATGACCGTCACCTCCTGGCATACTTGTTCAGAAAATCCTTAGATCGTTCGGCCCTCGAATGGTTTTATTCCTTACCTCCTGAGGAAGCCGAAGACTTCCAAATTGTCCAAGAATGGTTCCTACAGCAATTCCAAGATCGGGTTGGACCCGAATATTGTTTTGTTGATCTGGTGGCTGAAAAGATGAAATCTGATGAGGAGTTCTCAGCCTATGCTGATCGGTGGTGCTCACTGGCTGCCAAGGTTCGTTGCCCCATGCCAGAGGAGGAGAAGGTCAAGTTGCTAATCTCCAACGCCACCCCAACCTACCGAGCCATCTTAGCCATAAACGACATCACTACCATGCACCAACTGTATAGCCGAGCCCGTTTCATCCAGACCCAACTCAAGGACTCGCCTATCCACTCCATGTTTGAGACCCCTAAATCTCGTTACACTAAAAAGCCTCAGGCCCAGTTACCAAAGGGATCCAAACCAACGAGCAAGTAAGTGCAGTGAGTAATCCCCAACGCCCAGTAGGTAGGTCCCCTTACACTCAGCAACCCCAGCAACCCTGGAATAACAACTGGCAGCCACCTCCTCAAGGCCAGAACCCTCCACAAGACCAGCACCAATACTCTCAAGTTCCTCCACCCCAAAATGGCTATGCCCCCAGAAAGCCCAACGGACCCAAGAGAACCCAATATCCTCCTCTACCCGAGACCTTGGCCGACGTCTTTGCGGCCCTTATGTCTCTAAATGCCCTCAGGCTCCCTCCCGAGAAGCCAAACTGGGATATGGCAGCGGACCAAACAAAGTTCTGTGTATACCATCGCCATCCGGGCCACAATGTGTCGGACTGCTTCCAATTTCGGGACATTATATATGATCTTCATGAGCAGAATCAGATCGACTGGGTAGAAATGAAGAGGTTGATCCAGACATTGAGGGACCAGCAGGGTCAGAGACATCAGTAACAACAGCAGAGGCGACAACAGCCACAACAACAACAACAACAATTCCAACCGTTCCAACAACAGTTCCAGCAACAACAACGGCAACCTCAACAGCCGGCAAATGATCTTGGCATAATCCGCAATCCCATGCCACAACACCCGCCTGCTCCGAATCCCCAACCTGCTCCACCACCTCCTCCACCCGTGCAAGTTAACCCAGTCATCCACCACCCACCACCAGAAGCTCCATGGGCCTTCTATGATGAACACAAAGTGGGCCAGCTATTGGTCATTTCCCACCTCACTCCCACTACCACCACACCTACATCCCCTATATCGGTCTCCTCCGCACCCACCATTGCCGCCATCACCTCACCATCTTACAACTCCCCCGTCATGCTACCCATTATCCCGTCGCCCAGCAACATCCCTCTCTCCCCTACGCCAGCACCATTATTAGCCAACCCCTCCATCCTTGATACCTCTCCTTCTCCACTCCACCATAACCTCACCTTGCAGAGCGGGCGGATGTTTCACCGGATGTACCCCAATGCAGCAAGACATGGAAGAGATAGATCATGTTCCGGGGACCCAGTATGATATTCTGAAGCATTTGGATCAAACTCCTGCCAAAATCTCCATTCTAGAGCTAATCAAGAGGTCACAAACCCACCAAGATGCCCTGAGGACCTTCTTGCAAAGGGTCATGATAAGTGAGGACATGAACCCCGATAATCAGCCTTCTGTACTCTCTATTGTGAACAGGGGACCCATAATTACTTTCTCTGATGGCGAGTTAGCTCCCCCTGAAGCCAGAAAGATGCCCCTGTGCGTGACTCTCACGATAAATAAAGTGGCCATTGACGCAGCATTGGTAGATACAGGAGCTTCCATCAATGTATGTCCACTAAGCACCTTAAGAGCCTGCAACATTTCAGAGCGCTAGTTACAGCCTACCCCTACCACCATAGCCGCCTACGACAATTCACGGCGGGCCTGTCATGGGGTCATTTCTCTGCAAGCAGAATTGGGACCGCTCATCATGTCAGTGGAATTTTATGTTTTGAATATCGATCATGCTTACAAGGCCATCCTAGGGCACCCATGGATCAAATCATTAGGGGCAGTACCATCCACAGCACATCGATGTTTAAAATTCCCCTTCCAAGGGCGAATAGTCAAAGTCAAGAGTGTAGTGACAACCCACACAGTGGAAGCTATTGAGAAAGTGTTGCCGTCAGTCTGGCCTTCCAATAAGCCCATTATTTCAGTGCTGACGTGAATTATCCTTGGGCTTATACTTTCTCTTCCAATCGCCCAATTGTATCCCCATCAGTGGTAACTGTCAGGAAGGATGTGTCTACGAATGCAAGAGGTTGGGATATCATGTTCAGACTTGGCTATCAAACAGGAAAAGGTTTGGGAGCCCATCTCCAAGGGAGAACCAAAGCAGTTGCTAGCACAAAGAAGTTTACAAAACATGGCCTGGGATACACGGAATGGGCCGCATTCTCATCTTCTTCACAGTCAGACCATGGACCTCTTACCTGGACATTGTATGATCACTTCGTCAGAGGACCTGTGCAGCCTGGGTATAATACCACAATGGAAGAGGCACCAAGGTCAGCATATCAAGCCCTAGAAGCTCAGCGACCCAGCAAGAAGAAGAAGCCAGATACATGAACAGAAGAACCTGACCTTGAAGATCTGATTTCAGCAGTCAGTCTGTTGTTCAATGAGGATAGCAACATCTCATCCCCAGAAGCCGAGATAGAGGGGCCAGAATTAGAAGATCACATCTCAGCAGTCAACCGCTTGTTCAGCGAGGATGATATTTTGCAGTCTCAAGCAGCAACACCATCAGCACCACCAGCCACCACCAAGCGACAGTTGTTTGGATTTGGTGAAGAAATTGAGAACATGAATCCAGTTGATTTGACAAAGGAGCTCTGGCCAGGGTCTTCCCGGCCTACCAACCATTTTGTTTCATCCATTCTTGTCCATAATTTTGATTTTATTCCCTTGTCTCCCTGATTTATTCTCCAACTCTCCCCTGACGCTATTAAAGCATTCACCTGCCCTTCACCTCTCTTCACTATCTTCCTTAATGGCTCGGTTCTGTCTCTTTATCGACGCCCTTTGATGTAATGTAGTTCTTTTCCTTAAAAAAAAACACACAAAAAATAAAATAATAATAATAATAAAACAACAAGAAAGAATGTGTGTTTCTCTCCTCCCCAATCCCCCTTCTTCGGACGGTGATCCCCGTCCTTCCTTCACCCTTCTTCAGACGGCGATCCCCGTCCTCCCTTCTCCTTCCAAGCATCGATTCCACTCCCATCCTAACTCATGACGGTGATACCCATCGTTCACCGCTGGTGGCCTTCTACCCTCAAACTCCCTTGCTCTCGACGGCGATCCCCGTCACCCTCGCACTCCTCTCTGGTTTGATGGCGATCCCCGTCACCCCCGCACTCCTTTCTGCTTTGACGGTGATCCCCGTCACCCTCGCACTCTTGTCTACTTTGACGGAGATCCCCGTCACCCCCGCACTCATTTCTGCTTGGACGGCGATCCCCGTCACCCTCGCACTCCTCTCTACTTCGATGGCGATCCCCGTCACACCCGCGTTCCTCCTTCCTATTGACGGTGATCCCTATCACTCCTTTTTTTCTCCTTGGCGGCGATCCCCGCCCTGCTCCTCCTTCTGCTCAAACTGCATTGTTTCCGTCCACTGACCTCCATGGTCACTCTGGGCGATTTGGGTGTGGGGCCATCTGTTCCCCTATACCCCGCCTCAGCTGCGGGCACCCTGAGCTCGGGTGGCCCGCCTCTTCCTCCAGACCCATCGGAGGGTTCCTGCGGCCCCACCGCATCTCTCTCTTCCCATTGCAATAATCCTCTGGACACTCCTCCAAAGCCTTCTGTAAATATCAGGCCTAGTTTAGATTCAAGGGTAGAAGCTATCAAGTCCCCGTCCTCGTCTAGGAAGAAGAAGGGTAGTGGCATACCCCATAGGTATTTGTTAGATCTGGTGCAAAGGTGTGGCTCTCTTCTAGCTGTTGAAGAGTTTGCCCAAGAAGCAATGGTTCTGAACATGGAAGCTCAGCACAAAAAAGAAGGGCTAGACGACGGATTTGGAGTATATGAGATCTTAGCTGAGGATGACCCTGTAGACGAAGGAGATTGTGAGATAGAGGATGCTGTCGAGATGTATGCAAGTGGCATGAGGAGATTCGATGAACCCACCTCGGCAGTAGATGAACCCACCAAGGAAGTAAATGTGGGAACAGAAGAAGACCTCAGGCTCTTGACTATAGCTTCCAGTCTCCCTCCTGAGGAAGAAGTGGTGCTAGAGATGCTAAGGGAGTTCAAGGATTCCTTTGCCTGGTCTTATGATGACATGCCTGGCATTGACCTCGAATTGGTAGAACATAGGCTAATCTTGAAACCAGGGTAGTTGCTGTTAAACAGAAGTTGAGAAGGTTCCTCCCCCACATTGCGTTGAAGATGAAAGAGGAGATCGATAAACTGCACAAAGCCAAGTTCCTCCGTGTAGTCCTCTATCTGTTGTGGGTGGCGAACATAGTCCCGGTCATGAAGAAAGATGGAAGAGTGTGAATTTGCATAGATTTCCAGGATTGAACAAGGCATGTCCAAAGGACAATTTCCCTTTGCCTCACTTGGATGTCTTGATTGATAATACCGCTGGGTATGAAACTCTATCATTCATGGATGGGTACTCAGGCTATAACCAGATTCATCTAGCCCCAGAGGACCAAGAGAAAACCTCCTTCACCACACCCTGGGGAACTTATTGCTACATGGTCATGCCGTTTGGATTGAAAAATGTCGGCGCCACTTATCAAAGGGCAATGTTAGCCATCTTCCACGATATGATTCATATTGATCTTGAGGTATACGTGGATGATATTATAGTGAAGTCTCGAACTCGAAGAGAACATTCCTCCGTGCTTGCCAAAGTATTTCGCCGCGCACAAGAATACCAATTGAAGATGAATCCAAAGAAGTGCGTATTTGGGGTTTCTTCAGGAAAATTGCTAGGTTTCATAGTCAGCAAACGGGGGATTCAAATAGACTCGCACAAGGCCAAGGCAATCAATGAGATGCCTCCTCCTAAGAACATATCTGAGCTTCGAGGTTTGATTGGTCGGCTACAGTTCATAAGGAGATTTATATCTCATCACTCCCAAAGATGCCGCCCCTTCTATGAACTGCTAAAAGGAGGAGCCAAGTTCGAATGGAACACTAAGTGCCAAGAGGCCTTTGATGAACTCAAGAGCTATCATATGAAGCCGCCCGTGCTACAGGCACCCGTCCCGGGGAAACCTCTGATCCTATATCTGTCGACTATTGAGGACTCACTAGGAGCTGTCCTTGCACAACATGATGACTCTGGCAAAGAGAGGGCAGTCTATTACCTATCTAGGCTCTTCAATCCTTCCGAGCTCAAACTCACCACAATGGAGAAAACATGTGCAGCGCTAGTATAGGTAGTGCAAAAATTGAAGCACTGCTTTCTAGCTCATAAGGTGAGTTTGATTTCTAGAATGGACCCCATTAGGTATCTCCTAGAGAAGCCAGTCCTCACCGACAGATTGGCGCGTTGGCAAAGCTTCCTATCTCAGTTCGATATCACCTTTATAGTTCAGAAAGCTATAAAAGGGTATGCCATTGCTGAGCACCTTGCTCACCTTCCTCTTCCTCACAGTGATATGGTTCAAGAGGATTTTCCCGATGAAAACCTATCACTTATCTCTCGCAATCCCTTCTGGTCGCTCCAATTCGATGGAGCTCTCAATTCTAGGGGACGGGGCATAGGTGCTGTTCTGCTCACCCCAGAAGGGATCACCATTCCACTTGCCTATCAGCTCCAGTTCCCTGCCACCAATAATATTTCTGAGTATGAGGCTCTCCTTGCCGGTCTTAAGCTTGCCTATTTGTTAGGCGCACGCCATCTCAAGATCATAGGAGACTCTCAGCTCGTTCTTCGGCAAGTCCTTTCTACCTACCGCACTCGTGACCCCAAGCTCAAGCCTTATCAAGATCTGGTCACGCTCCAAGCCAAGCAATTCCGCAAGCTCATCTACATTCATACTCCTCGCTCTCAGAATATCCTGGCCGATGCCCTGGCATCCCTGGCCTCCTCTTTCTCCTTCCCTCTCAGCCGCAGCGCTGAGACAATCACTGTCCAAAGGTTAGAAGCGCCCTCCACTCAGGATCCTTGGTTCATTAACCTTAGGAGCTCATTGGTGTTGAAGGCAGAGAGAAAAGAAGCGAAGGAGATAATGCTCGTGGAACTAGGAGAAATAATGGAAGAAGAAAGGCCATGGTACCACGAGATTGAGCAATACTGCAAGGACGGTACCTTCCCCGAAGAGGCTAAACCTGAGGATAGGAGAGCCATCCGTAGAGCGGCGTTAAGGTATACCATCGTCGGAGAAGTACTGTAAAGACGCGCTCTAAATGGAATGCTCCTCAGGTGTTTGTCGGATGAAGAAGCCTGGAAGGTAGTGGAAGGATCTCATTCCAGTGGATGCGGTGGGCATGTGAATTGACAAATGTTGGCTAAGAAAATTCTTAGGCAGGGCTACTAATGGTCAACCCTAGAAGAAGACTGTGCCATCTACATTCGTAGGTGCGTCAAATGCCAAGTCCATGCCGATAAGATCCATGCTCTGTCTTCCTCTTTGCATCCACTATCTTCCCCTTGGCCTTTCTCCATGTGGGCCTTTGATATCATCGGGCCGCTTGGTGATCCAAATGCTCAAATCAAACAGAAATCCTTCATTCTCACAGCTACTGAGTACTTCACCAAGTGGGCCGAAGCTGAAGCATTTGCAGAAATCAAAGGTTCAACAGTATGCAGATTCATCATGAGGAACATCATCTCGCAGTTTGGAGTACCAAGTGACTTCGTCACCGACAACGGGCCGCAGTTCATATCCCAAGAACTTCAGGATTTGTGTAAGAAATTTAATATTGCTTTGCATCATTCATCTCCATATTATCCACAGGGCAACGGTCAAGCCGAAGCCACAAACAAAACGCTTTTGAAAATTCTAAAGAAAACTTGTGAGTCCCATAAATTTGCTGATTGGCCAGAGAGATTGATTGAAGCTCTATGGGCCTACCGCACCTCCATCCGCACGCCCACTGGGCAAACTCCATTTTCACTTACTTATGGGATGGATGCGGTATGTCCACATGAGATTCTCATTCCTTCGCTAAGGGTACAATTGGAATCTCGATGAACGTCGGGAGGCGTTGCTTACACAGTTGGAACTCTTAGACGAACGGCGTATTACCGCGGCCGATCATGTACTTTCATATCAAAATAGGTTCTCAAGATCTTTTCAAAAGAAGGTTATTGAACGCAAATTTCAATAAGGAGACATGGTTTTAAAGCGAATTTTCATAAAACTTGGAGGTCCTAGGTCCATGCTACAAGCTAATTGGGAAGGTCGGTACGTCGTTAAGGAAATATACCATGGGAACACGTATAGGCTGATAAATGCTGATGGTGAGGAGCTCTCTCACCCGTGGAATGGTTTGTATTTGAAAAGATTCCACCCTTAATAAAAGGTTATCTATAGGGGCACCCTTTTCTAAAAGAGTATTGACTATTTTGAGTTTCTCATCCTTTATTACTATTGGATCACCCCTAAGTTTAGTCACCACACACTACACGGTCACCCGTAGCCGAAGTCCCTTAGACAAGAGTGCTCCGGCCTAGTCCTTGCGTAGGAGGAGTACAGGTCTGTTCTCTTCTTATTCGGACAAAGGTTTAGGGGTAAAATTATTGATTGGTTTGTAGACTAGGTAAGGGGGAGTTGATCATGTGCGAATGAACTCTCAAATAGAGACGGTCTATGAAAATGTGCAAAAGAAATATGCAATGAAAAAAAAAGAACAAATGAGTCAAAATATGAGGAATAGGGGCATGTCAAAGAGTGGTAGTATAGTTCCCCGCGGGACGCCCTTGAGCCCGGTCGTACACATGCCCTAAACAAATGACCATAAAGTCTCTGGACAACAGACGGATTTCACATGAAATACTCCCCCTAACTGGATCACACAAACCAACACCCTGCACCCCGATGCCATGCCTTTCCATCTATATGTCTTCCTGTCTTCCTAGGAACACTGATGACTAGGGGCAATCGGCTATGGGAGGTCCAAGAACAAATGCACACTGCACCTAGGGGTTGTTCGACAGTCAGAAGAAAAAGAGACTCATAATTGCTTGCTCAAATGCGAAGGATACCACTATAGAAAACCCCAAAAATCCAAAAACAATCAGAAAATCCCCAAAATCCAAAAAAATAGAAAATCCCCAAATCTAAAAAAATCAGAAAACCCCAAAAATAATAAAAAAAATCAGAAAACTCCAAAAATCAGAAAACCTCGAAATCCAAAAAATCAGAAAACCCCAAAATCCAAAAAGATCAAAAATCCCAAAAATAAAAAAAAATCACAAAATCATAAAATCCAAAAAAGAGATGTACATATCATTTTCTTTTACCACGCATTATTTCTTTTAATTTCCCGCCTATTTAATAAGGCTCAACCCCTTGACTATCACGAAGATCAAAGCACTCCTTTATTTAGAGCAAGGGGTTGAGCCAAAGAACAGATCTAACATGTTTTGCTTAGTGTGCAGGGACAGGAGATTGAAGAACAATACAACGTTGTACTCAGTTCATTTTCCACTCTCTCTCTTGCTCTCTCGTTCATTTGGATCTCATCTCACCCGTGTCAATCACATTCAAATACAAATACAATCACAAACTTTGGCATGAAATGTAAAAGATCTAACAAGGACAATATGTACAAAGATAAGGGGGAGGTGGCTCACAAGCTCCTCACTGTCCACCACCACTCTCCCCAGATCCCTCATGCCTGTCAGGTGGTGGTGGCATCTCACCACCGCCCCGACTGCTCCTGGCACTCGCCTCCTCTGCCAGGCGTCTCTCCTCCTCCTCATTCCTCCGACAGCCAGAGGATTAGTCTACTAGATACTGCCTCACGGAGGCGCCCGTCGCCCGGCTATCGCCGCTAGCGCCGCTCCTGCTCCTGCTCCGGGACTGGCCGATCGTCGTGATCATCTCTTGTAGGCTCCGAGCTAGAGTCTGCTGCGCATGCAAGTCAAAGCGAAGTCGCGTCAGCTCCTCCTGATCCGCAGTCGGTCCCTGCGTACGAAACCTCGCTAGCTCTGCAGTCATCTGGATCGTCTGGGAGCATAGCTGATCTCTCTCTGCTGCTACGTTGTCCCACTCCCTCTCCAGCTCGGCTGCTCGGTCAGTGGCGGTTCTCAGCTCATCCACCTGCAGAAAGTCAATTCAAGGTCAGTATGAATAAAATCTCAATTTTCAAATCACTGGCACACTTACCCGCTCTGCTAATGATGCTTCTGCCTCCTCAGCTCTCCGCACTGCACCGACCAGTCGGTCTACTAGATCTGACTGGGAATCCTCTGCTGCTCTAGAAGAGGAGGCACCTCCCTGTGTCCTCCTCGCTCGGTCCAGCTCTCCCAGCTGCACATTTAACACACGTTAGTTTTTTCAAATCAGCTATGAAATGGGTAAAGTGCCGAAGTCTAAGTAAGTACTTACCAGCTGCTCCGCCTCCTTCTACGCCACCTCGCGATTCTGCATCGCTGAGAAGAGCAGGGCCCGGAGTAAGGCAGTCTCTCCAGTCACGTCCACCTGCAATTCATTTATAGATCATTTAGCTCAAATCCACTAAGGTGAATTCACAAAGTCGTTGTCTAGGTGTTTTACCTGGTGTCGGGCACTCTTGTACACCTTTCCTCCGTACTTCAGGGCGTATGCCTGAAGGTACGCGTCGTCCGAGGTCGCGCTGGACTTGACTGCCTTGCCCTGGCACACCCAGTTCTGGATCTGTTCCTTTGCCCACTCGCGCCAATCGGTCGTGTCGTGGAGTCCCCGGAAGCTCCGACCCAGTCTGCGGAACCGGTCTCAGGTGGGGAACTCCACCGCACTCTGTCGAAGCCCCAGGGAGCGCTGGCACAGGAACAGGTGCAGACGTAGCACAAGGTTGAGTGCATGCACCCACACCGACCTACCGAAGTAGGGGCGGGCCTGCACCAACCAAGGTTGTCCCTCGTTGCTCTCCTCCAAGTACGGCTGCCACACCACCTGCACACCAAAGCACAATCATTTACCAAGCAGTTAAATCAAACATAGATCTAGAGGGAGGGAGATTAGAATGCTCACATGCAACTGAGGATAGCAGTCAATGGCCTCCTGGAGATGCGCCAACTAGTCGCCCAGGGTACGGGTGTCCCAGCGCGAGTCCCACCGGCGAACTATGGGCACGAGGCCCGGTCGTGCAAGGATCCCCCTCCCTAGGCCTGGGAGGTGGAGGTAAGTCCAAACCTACAAAAGAGAAGGCAATCAGATCACAATTAAAAGCAATTGCATTTTGAGTACAAAGGATAAGAAGAGGGAAGTGTACCTGGAGAAAAGGGAAGAACCCACTCATAGATGTCTGCCGCTCGGAGACGCTCAGACTGTCAAATTGGTGCGCCAGGAACGCTGCACCCCAAGCGTAACTCCCCACCTCGCTCAGGTCCTCCAGGAGAGGCAGAAAGCGACAATGGACTGCATCGGCCCTCGTGGAAAACAGAAGCCTACCAAGGAAGAGGATGAGGAAGCGACGTAGGTCCATGTCCGCCTCTACCCCTGGCTCGTCTACTAACCCCGCCTGGCAACCCCGGGTCAACCTCTGCAGCTGGTCATCTGCTATCTCCCCTACTCTCTTCCCCACGTCGTACAGTCCTAAGCTCTCCTCAAGTGCTACTCAGGGAACAAGGGAGGACCTCTGCCCTACGGGTAATCCTAGAAGTTGGTCGGCTAGATCTCGGTAGCAGGGGTAGGTGAACCTGCTCACAGGCCTCCCGTACACCCTCAACCCCGTGATCCTGCTCACGTCCTCAAGGCTGGGGATCATATGACCCCATGGAAATACGAAGGCAATCGCCTCTGTATCCCATCTGCTCCGCAGAGCCTGAGTGAGCGCGGGATCCGCCTACATCCTATCGATTCTCAGGACCTTCCCAAACCCCATCTCCTCTAACCTATCTCTCTGGAAATAAGGGAAGGCTAGGAAGATGGCTAGCACTAAAATCCAGGACACCCGGGCCCTTATTTCACCCTGCATGCACAAGTTAACCAAAAAGCAGTCAGAATTCAAGCCGCTCGGTTGGAGTCGCGACCTCCTTGTAGGCCGCGACCATGTCGCGACGGCGCGGTGCGCCGCGACCAGGTCGCATCGCCTCCTTGAGCTGCGATCAGGCCGCGTCGGCTCTCGTCGACGCGACAAGGTCGCGCCCCCTTGGTCCGTTGCGACTACTGGTGTCGCGACGGATCGGGCCGTCGTGTTCTCAGAAACAGACCGGCCGGAGCCTCCCTTGTCCAATCCCTTTCCCCTTGGGCGTCACGCCCTACACGCGCCCTCTGGGGGCCTCCTCTCCCTTTCCAAATCATTCATACAAGGTTTTTAAGGTCGAGATACTCACCGATTTCATCGCTTTCTCGCGCTCCTTCCTCTCCTTCTCCACATCGACGATGGGAGCTACCTTTTCTTCCTCCACTTCCATCTCAATCTCCGGGTTCACCTCTTCCACCGGGGGCGCCTCCGTACGGCGCCGAGAGCTCCTCCTCGCCGCGTGCCTCTTCCCCTGAGAAGAGCCCGCTCTGGCATCACCTCCTCCGTCCATGGGATTGATGAGTGATTAGGTTCGAATTTGAGGGAAGGAGTAAGTCCAAAAGAACAAAAAGCAAGGGAATATAAGGATCCAAGAGGGGGGTTCGAAGGCCTCTCTCTCGGATGGTTTGAAAGCACAAGAAGGGGGAAGAAGAAGGGTGCCTTGTGTTTTTTAATGTTTGGTTCAAGACGCAACGTAGCGGGCCGCCGCGTTAACGTCGCGCCGCTCTGGGTGGCCGCGACCATGTCGCGACTCACCGCTCCGACGCGACGCTAACGCGACTGCCTTGACTGTCACGTTACAAACAGAGCTATGCGCAAACATGACAAAATTCATGTTTATTCATTCAAACTATTCAATACATTCTCTAAATCATCTCTAAAATTAATCAAATGCAAATTTCCTGCCCTAGCTACCATCTAACATCCTCTCTAACATCAATGTAGCTATCCTCAAGTCTCCGCTACAGTTGGCTAAATCTCCTTCAATGCCTTGAGGTATTCCTTGATCACATCTTTGTCTTCTACCACTGTGGCCTGGAGAAGACCCATCGTGCACCCCTCCCAATGGACGACGGTGCTCCGCACATCCCATTCATCCTGTTCGTCACGCCTCTTCCTCTCTTGAATAGGTGGGTAATGTGGAAGATAGGGAACCACCGTGTGAGCCGCTCCACATTGAAGGTAGCAACGGTCTGGATTGTAGAGAACTAACGCTTCATTGCCCAGCAGTCGCAGTGCCAATCTGGAACACTGAGGCAGGTGGATCATTCTGTTGTGGAGGAAGCGCGGACGCATCTCGAACTCCGCCACTGTCATCTTCCTGAGATAATTACGCCAGTCCTTCAACCCTTTCACCTGTGTTGTCTTGCACCATGCCTGTGGTGTCATGTAGAGAGGCGCACCGACGAATGCAAGGGGATGATGCAGCATGGTTTTGCACTCTGTAGAGATCGTGTCCATGGCTCGAAACTGTATATGCATGCCCATCTAGAGTTCGAGTGCAATGACGGAACCGTAGAAGGGACCTCCGGTGGCTGCAGAAGTAAGTCCAGCATATAAATATCCAAGCACGGCCTGTCCTATGCTCATACCTTCAGAAACTGAGCAGATTATGCTCAGATTGGCGAATGAGATGGCGACGTCCATCACTAGGAAGAGAATAACGCCACAGATGCAAATGGCGGCTGCCTTGGCAATGGCAGTATGGTTCCCGGTCTTGCGCCTGCATTGAGAGATGACCCACTGCGCGATGGGGAGGAGGTGCACGTGCATCCCGCTGGTCATGGAGTGCAGGTCAGTCTTCTTCGTGGTGATCTCCGCAAGGATACTCCATGCGTTAATGGGAGCCACTGTGTAGGAAATCGCAAGCTCCTCACCCCTCTGATACCGTGGGAGACCTAGCATTATCTCCAACTCCTCTAGCAAGATAGTAGCCTCAAACATAGGAAGATGAACGTGTGGGTTTGGGGATGCCACAGTTCCACCAGCGCCTTGATGCTATCCCACACGTGCACGATCTTGTGATATTGCTTGGCCAGTACGAGCACAGTGGACAATCCCCACTCCTTCAAGTGACGGATCGAGGCAGGCGGAAGTAGCTCTATCATGGGAGATAACCATGGCACTTTGGAAAATCTCCTTTGTCCAGGAAGAATCTGTGGAGATATGGGAGAGGGAAGGTTGAGAACAAGGAGGAAGAAGAAGAAGAAAATAGAGCAAAACAGGGCAAAAGTTCAAATTTAGAAGGAGAAAGAGCACTTACATGGAGCTCCGGGCGCATGTATATGTGCCCCGGGATAGAAGAGAGTTGTTGAAGTTCAGCATGAGACTCCCGGGCGGCCTTGGGACCAGCATAAGGTGGTATGTCTTCCTGGAAGGCTGAGAAAGACCTCTTCATAGCTGTAGGAGAGAGAAAATAGAAGAAGAGAAGAAGGAGGGAGAAAGCTGCGGGATTAGCACCCTAAACTCCCCTATTTATAGAACTCTAGGAGGTGCAAACCCATCTCAATCCCGTAACTAGGTGTTAGGATAAGGTTAGGAGAGGTCTAGGAGTCCTAATGGAGTTCTAGGAGTCTTAGGATAGAGATAAACATGGGTCTTTTGCGTTTCCAGGGTTCGATTTGAGTCGCGACGCCGCGATATGGCGCGACGAGGTCGCGACATGGCAGAGGGACGTGGCTATGTCGCGGTCCCCAAAGGCGTCGCCTCTCTATCTTGTGTGTTATTTCCATGTATGTGCATAGTATGTTTGCTTGTTCGATTGTGTTTATGTATATACTGTCATTTTTGTGCTTATTATGTCTACTTTGTCAAAAAAAAAATAAAAAAAAAGGACATCACAGGTAAGTCAGGTAAGTATTTCTTTCCTTACCCCCTGCATTACTATATGGTATTCTACCTATTATATCGTTTCAAGGACCGGATGGTTCCCAATGTGCTTTAGGATCTGAGTTCCCCTTCAACAACAACAGTGATGATCTAGGTGTGCATTGCTAATCGTTGGATAGGCCGTTGTGTTAAGTAAGTTCGAGGACAATAGATTCAGGCCTGCACTGCGGTTGTAGGTAGTCTCTTGACCCGTTCTTATTTGGCTTAACAATATTATCCTTGATATATTTTCTATTTTTCTCCTTTTATTAACATTTGTTTTGATGATTTCTTTTATTTTAGCCCAGTATGCATCATGTAGGACTTTAAGCTTTCATGACTCATTCCTGACCCGTTCTTATTTGGCTTAACAATATTATCCTTGATATATTTTCTATTTTTCTCCTTTTATTAACATTTTTTTTGATGATTTCTTTTATTTTAGCCCAGTATGCATCATGTAGGACTTTAAGCTTTCATGACTCATTCCTGACTATTGATGAGCCCTTGTTGAGTGCCCAATTATTCTTCATGTTTCAAATAAGAAATCTTATTCCACTCCGAATCGGAAGGTTTGCCTCCGAGTGAGTTGTTCCCGTCAGTTTGACAAGAATTTCCCTGTCTGGATTACCTATCCAATTTTCATTTTATTCCTTTGATCCGTTTTGATTGCTAACCGCTCCCAGGATATTGTCATGAGTTACCTACCTGGCACGCACATGTCCCTCCGAAGCGAAACCTACAGGCCAATCGGCTAGGGTACCTCTCAATCGATGGGTTGATCGTCCCTTTCTTCTCCTTCTTGTCCAGACTTGCATTTTTCTTTGCATTTTGCTCGAGCAACTAACTCGGGGCTTTCACGAAGGTTCCAATTGCTTGTTGGTTAGATCGGGTGTCTCTTTACCTTGGCTCCCATCTTTTCAGTCCACTCCGCATCATTTCTGTTCCGCCGTCACTTTGTGACACCTCCACTACACTTCCGCTTCGTTTCCTTACAAAGTGGAAGCCAAGGAGGGGCAATCTGTAGACACCTGATTCTGACTTACAAGTTGAACTATATTTCTTGCTATCCTAGTGAGCCCCTAGTTGGTCACTCACCTTGAGCCTATCATTAGCCTTGTTTTGAGCCCATTAACAACTCAAACTTCCATGAAATCCCGCCCATTGTCACTTGGAGAGAGTCCTTAGGCCTAAATAACTCTTATCCTTTCATGTGATTGGCTGATAATTCGCAAATAATTAATTTTCTTGACGCGGCGTAGCGTAGCGTCGCGTTACTGTGTCGCGACGCCAGAGGACGCCGCGACAGCCCATGCATATTCATGCACGTGGGCATATTGTCGCGACGCCTAGGGCCGTCGCATTAGCAAGTTGCGTCCCAACGATACGACACGACTGCAGCCACGCATGCAGGCCTCCGCAACTATCTCCTATTTTCCCTCCTATGGCTTTATCCCTATCTCCAAATAATATCTAACCCCTTGGGTGAGGTTTGGGGCTAGGGGACTCTTTAGAAGGCCTATAAGACTCTCCCACACGAATTTTAATGGGATTTATCTCTTATCTGAAGTATTAATCATTTTAAGGGGATAATATCTCTCAAAAGTCTATAAAAGCAAGGCCCTCTCTTCATGAATGGGGGAGCCCCCATTTTCTACCCCGAAGGGCTGCCGAAATCTCCTCTAATCTGGACTTAGCCTCGCAGCTCTCCCATTTCCTCTCATTCCCTCACATTCCCACCTCAAAAGCTTGCTCATTTCACATACATGGAGCGTGGAACGTGAGGAGGACGCCCCCCACTTCTTCCTGAAGCCTTTACACGAGCTTTGGACGCCATCACATGCCAGGGAGTCGCCCTCATAGGGCTCATCCATTCCTTCCTCCCTTTTCCTCTCTTTTCTTCATGAATTTTACTTCATTTCTAGATAGGACTCATTCCCTTTTCTTCCCACATTTTCCACATACCCTAGGGGTTTCAAAACCACCCCCAGGTTCGTTCCCACCATGCTTCCTCTTTTCTTTTCATTTTTGAGTGGATACCGCACTTAACTTGTTCTAATAGGGCATTTGTTGTTTTCTCTTATTTTTGGCAGGCACCCAAGCAATATTCCACGAGGAGCTCTCATCCTCTGGCCGGCTGGAGGACGGGAAGAAGGTCCCATCCATCATCTCCCGCAGAGAAGAGAACGCGACGGTGGAGGGTGACGCTACAAGGTGACGCGTCCGGCATAGGCGACGCGTTATCAGAATGGTCGCGGCAGGTACGGCCGCCGCGATACCAGTCCACCCTCATTCTCTATCCCTTTCCTAGTGTAGTTAGCCTACATCATTTCTTTCATTAGGCAACTATCTAGGTGGCGATCACATTCCTCTTTTTATACTATCAGATTTAATACTTGCTTGTGTATTGGGGGGGCGCACAATCCCCGTGATTACATTTAGGCTTCGAATACTATCTTATTATCTTTATGGATGACACACTTATCATTCTGAAAATTTATTGAATGCCCTTTATCACATAACTGACTGATGCTGATTAGATTATGCTTTAGACCTTCTACATACATGACATCTTCAATTAGGTTCTTTTCCTTAGTACCAATGGTTCCACATCCTAGAACTTTTCCTTTCCCATTATCACCATAAGTTACTTGACCAATTTCATCTCTAAATGTTGTGAATAGTTTCCTATCTTCTGTCAAGTGCCTTGAGCATCCACTATCCAAGTACCATTTGAATTCCCTCAGCCGACCCTACAAATAAAGCTAAGTTGTAACTTTTAGTACCCAAATTTTCTTGGGTCCTTAATGGTTAGTTTTAGGAATCCATCTCAAGTGTCTAGTAGTGCATGTGCTAACGGTGTGTCCTAATTGGTTACAATGACTACAACATAAATCAAAAGTATTCTTCACATGTGCAATGTTGTTCAATTTCTGTTTTTGTCTGTACACATGCTGATTCACCATTTTAGGATTTTTAATTCTTTTTTCTGCTACAAATTTTGGGGTTGGATGCACTTTAGGATGAATAACATTTTCTTCATTTAGTGGAGGTGTGTATCCTAATCCATACTTCTTCTTTCCTATTGTAGAACCTTTTATATTAACAAATAAGGAAGTTTTGCAATTGTAAATTTTTTATATAGTAGCTTTAAGATAATTATTTTCCTCTTGCAATTTTTCTTCATCTTTAAGTTTCTCAAGATTTGATTCTATTTCAAAAATTTTGATGTTTTTATGTTTTAAGTCTTCGCATAGTAATTCATTAGCTCTTTTAGTTTCATTTAAGCTTTTGTTTAACCTTTCTACTTCATTTTTGAGAAAGGTGTTAGCCTTTTCTTGGTTCAGTAGATTTAGTTTAACTATCTTCATTTGTTTTACTACTGTTTTATATTTTTCATAAAGTTCATTGAAGGCATCTTCAAGGCTATCAGAATCTAATTCTGAACAGGAAGTAAAAGAAGTTTCTGAGTTTACCTGTTGTAGTCCTGCCATGAGGGCTAGGTTTTCCTTCTCTTCTTCTTCAGATTCTGAGCTGGATGATTCTGAACTGGTTGCTTCTTCATTGTCCCATGCTGCTGCCATAGCCTTTTTCTTGAATTTTCTAAACTTCTTTTCTTTGTCTTTCTTCCAGTCGGATCTTTCTACTTGATCTTTCTTCTTCAGCTTGGGACATTCAGATTTGTAATGCCCAGGCTGATTGCACTCATAACAAGTTGGCTCTTTCTTCTTATCTTTCTTGAAGAACCTTTTTGAGCCAAACTTCTTCTTCTTTGCGAGAATTCTCTGCAACTTTCTTGAAAGCATAGCCTCATCATCACTGTCATCTGATTTCTCTTTAGAGTCTTCAGATGAAGAGGAATCTACAATCTTCAAGGCATTTGATATTTTCTTTTTTGAAGAATTTTCAGAAAATCTTACCATATTAATTTCATGAGCCATAAGGGATCCTATTAGTTTATCAATAGATAATTGTGTTAAGTCATGGGCTTCCTCTATGGCTGTAACTTTAGGAGTCCAGACATTAGTTAGAGATCGCAGTATTTTTCTAACTGTTTCTTCATTAGTTAGGACCTTTCCTAAAGCACTTAATCCGACAATTATATTTGAGAATATGTTATACATTTGAGTTATGTTCTCATTAGGGAGCATTTTAAACTGTTCATATTGGGATTCAAGTATATCTATCCTTGTTTGTTTAACCCTATCTGTACCTTCATAGGTTACTTGAAGTTTATCCCACATTTCTTTAGCTATTCTGCAGGCTGAAAGTCTATTAAATTCTCTTTTAGACAATGCACAGCAGAGATAATTTTTTGCCTTGTAATTTAACGACATATTTCTCTTATCTTCAATAGAAAGACCAGAGGAAGAAGTTTCACCAATGATTTGATAGTCACCTTGTTCTATTACCTGCCATAAGTCGAAGTTAGTGTCTCTGATGAAGCACTCCATTCGCATCTTCCAGTATAGGTAATCTTCACCATCAAAGAATGGTGGCCTTGAAACTGATTAGCCTTCATAGTTGTGAGCTTCGGATGCCATTTCTTCTCAAATCTTTTGGATTCTTCTGAGAAGACCTCTCTCTGATACCACTTGTTAGATCGAAATGGCACACTAGATGTCCTAGAGGGGGGTGAATAGGACTTCTTGGCTTTAAAAAAAATTATTCTGAAATGCACAACACTAAATAGATTCGTTAGTACTTAGTGTGTTGTGTGTGATTCAAGTGTGAACTAGGCGGAAACAATCACACAAATATGCACAAGAATTTATCCTGGTTCGGCCCTTCCAACTAAAAAGTCCTACATCCAGTCCTTAAGGCAACCACTTGAGATTTCCACTAACTGCCAATAAATTGGCCTTCTCTCACCCTTGAGAGGAATTACAAACCCACTTGCTCCCAAGCAAGCCTTCCCTGAACAGGGGTACAAAATTGCCTTCACAAGGCCTTCCCTTCATAGAGGGGAAAATGCAGAAATAATCTTCTGCACAAAATACACAAGAGAATAAAAGACTTGTGTGTTTGCCTCAGGACTGAGAACAAACACAGACTTCAAAAGGATTTAACTGATCAGAGATGAGACTGAAATCCTATCTGAAAAAAAAAACAAGGGTGGACTTAGAGAAAATAAGCAATTACAATTGCCACCCTACACAAGACTTCTTGGAAAGCTTCAGAGAGAGTGTTTTCTGAAGAGGGAAGCTCTCAGACTTGGCTTGCAAGAAATCTAAAGTATGTAGCTCAAGGAATTTTCAAAAGCTCTATGTATCTCTGTGTGTGCTTCTCTTCAAACTTGAGCTTCTTTTATACACTTCATAATATAGCCGTTTGGAAGATAGCCGTTGGAATTTGTGGTCGTTTGCAATCTGACCGTTTTGAAGAGAACTCTAGGAACCTTTGGATCTTGATGAGTTTATTATCCAGGAGTTCTTCAGTTTTGCTTCTTTCCAAGGTCTTCAGAAGAGGTGGAGTCTTCACAGCTAGAAGATTAGCTCTTTCTTTCTAGGAGTGGACTGTGAAGGAGACATGCTAGAAACGTGCTCCAATAAATTACTACAACAAAGACAAGATAAAAAGAGAAAGCAACTCCATACCTTTGAGGTAGGTAGGTCAGATAGGTACAGAAGGAAGGTATGGAAACCTCGTATGCACAAGCTTTCAGATAGAAAGAATAGACAGGCAGATATGCTAAAAAGGTAAAGTATGGGTTTTGTCAGTAGTAGGTGAGTCTTGTCAAATGCCATGCGCTTGAAAATTCATAAATGCATTGTATCTATTGAATCCAGAAAAATCCGTAGCAAAGACATTGAACAACTCAAAGATTAGTTAAGATATATCAGAAATAACATACGCAGGATTTAGATGAATATAATATGACTTGTGTTGTCAGAGAAAATAATAAAATAATAATATTTTTGATGAACTAATAAGAAATTAAAAGTTCATTGGAAATGTTGTAAGAAAGATTAGGAGATAATCTTACATTAAGTGTTTAAGCTTTAAAAGATCAAAAAAGGTATTAAGCACAGAACTGACAGAGAAGTTGAATTCATAATAACATGCAATTCGACTGTAGAAGTTGAAGAATGATTCGACTTTACAAAAATATAGTCACTCGACTGTAGGAGTCGAAGTTGCAAACAGAGTAATTTGATTGCAGAAGAGAAATACAATTCAACTGTAGAAGTCGGAGTGGAAATAGAATGATTCGACTTTAGCAGTCAGATACTATGGAGATTGATTTCTAAAACATTTGATTGTAAAAGTCAAAGTGAATAGTCGAATCATGTAGTTAGGATTTATGAAGCATTCAACTGTATGAGTGGAAGTGAATAGTCGAATCATGTATTTAGGATTTATAAAGCATTCGACTGTATGAGTCGAAGTGAACAGTCGAATTATGTATAGCTGTATGGACTTAGAAAAATTTCAAGATGGTTTTGACTTCGATTCTTAAGGAGTCGGAGTCAACAGTTGGACATTGAAGTCGGATGCAGTATGATGAACTGAGAGTCTGTGGACTTATAAATTTTTGGCGATGAAGTTTATCACACAGTTGTATGTATATATTTTTTGATATACATTTATTTTGTAGATAGTCTATTTAAAGATTTTGTTATAGCAAAAACATGATATATACTATATCTTCAAGATTTTAGATTTTCTTAGGAGTAGTTGCTCAACAAGATTCCTGAGTTTTGTTCGGCTGACCTTTCTTAAAAATGCATCACAGTTGAGAACACAATGCACTCTACTGTCGTGACAAGAACGAGACGTAGGAGGCTGTCGCCTTCCCATTGTCGACGTCAGCAAGCCGCCCAACGCACGACACACGGCAGACATGCAGACGAAGACTGCTCCGCGGCGGCAACCAGAACGTGACACCCAGAGCCGTCGCGTTCAGAACGCGACGCCATCCTCTGTCGCGTTCACAGACAGAGAACCTGTGAGTGCTTGGGCCCAACCTACCAGCCCACAAAGCCTCACAACCTGCGAAAACACCTGTAACACAAACTAATGGGCCACACACTGGCCACCAAACCCGCTAAGCAAGGATCTGCGAAGATCCAAAAAAAAATGCGCGACGTTACAAACACAGTTCTGGGAAACCTCACTTCTACCAGAATCAACAGAGAAAGACTCTGGGAGCACCTCACCAGCGCTTACAACCAGCCAGTACAAGGCCAACAAACAACCACAGACACGCGTCATAGCGCTCAACCAGCGATGCAACATGGAACACAGAAGATCTACTTAGCCGAGCAATAACGCCTACCGAGCAGAGCACAGTGCACAGACAAGAGACCACACACACAACCAACGCAGCACAAGCCAACAACAGGGAACAACCAACAAGGCAGAACACTTCGACAGGTTCCACAGACAACAACTCTGCACCAGTGAAGGCCATACTGTTGGGTTGAGTGTGAAAAACAAATCATTTCCCCTCATATTTTGATGATGACAAGTTGTGATTTTAATGCATAACCATTGGAACATGTAAAATACATCACCTGAAATTACAATATTCAAAAAGTATGTTTCCAAGCACATTTATCATTGATATTCATGATAATATATTTATCTAATGATTTATGTGTTTATTTTCTTAGGAACAAACATTTTCTGCAAAGGTAGTGTCGACACAACCAACCTTGATGTCGACACAATGGTTCAGAACAAAGGCAGAAATGTGAAGAAAAGTCCATCTCAGGTCGACACGAGTCCAGAGCATGTCGACACCACCCCATCTCAGGTCGACACCAAATCAGGCAGTGTCAACACTAGATAGCCTTCCCAGAAGGCCAGTTTTGCTGTCTGGGACAGCAGGTCGACACCACCTCATCTCAGGTCGACACTAGAGACCTCTTCCAGGGACCTATTTTGCCAGTCTGGGACAGTGTGTCGACACACCTCAAGGGCAGGTCGACACACTCCGGAATCTCTGTGACTTAAACTTCCTCCTGGACACGTGGCACCCTAGGGAGATGTCAGATCAACATTGGATCATGTGCCCACGTACCCCAAGGGTATCTTTCGCATATTTAGGGTATAAATACCCTCCTTAAGGGCACTCATCCCAAGAGAACCTACTAAGAGCCTCCAGAACCTACTTGTGGCGGCTAGAAAGTCTATCCTCCCTGTTTTGCTCTCTCTTGTGCTTCCACACCTCAATTCACCTTTCTCCAAGCACAAGGATCGAAGTTTGATCAATCTGAAGCACTAGGATCAACTTCAAAGGAGCAGATCAAGTAGAAGCCAGCATTTGCGAAGCTCTCAAGGAAGATCCCTCTATCAAAGTTGCAGAGCATCGGTCAAGGGACTTCAAGTGATCAAGATTCTTCCAATTCGGCCTCTACAAGGGAGTTTTCTTGAAGAACAAGAATTGTCAACCTCGAGTCTTAAGTCTTTCTTGTTTCTTCTTGGCTATTCTAGAAATTGTGCATAATCTATTGCACCAACTTTCTTAAATTGACCTTAATAGATCAGATCATTGCTAGAGGATCTAGATCTAGTTGTTTGTGTTCTAACAAGTGGTTGTGAGCCTGTGTGCTCAAGTTTTTGAGTCGTCGTACTCAAGTTGTGTGGTTGAGCAGTCTTGCTCAGAGTCTAGAGTAGTCTTGCTCTAGGTAGTGTGTGAGTCGTCTAACTCATTTGTGGAGTTGTCAGGCTTCTGTGTGGGTTGTGTAACCCAGGTTGTTTAGTGGATCCTCACTATGTGTGAGGGGTGGATGTAGGAGTCACGTGGTGTGATTTCCGAACCACCTAAAAATCTCTGTGCATTGGTCTGCTTGTGGTTTGAATTTTCTCCTCGTTAGATGAATGCATAGGATCGTTTAAATCCATTTAATCAACCTGTTCACTCACTCCAATTGCTTAAGTCACTTAATATCATTTCAATCTGTGAAATTTGCTTTCAATCTAACTCTGATTTAAAGGTCTTTTAAAATTGGTTTAGCTTCCGCATTAGTTGGCATAGATCTATTCAACCCCCCCCCCCTTCTAGATCTTGTCCACACCTTTTATCGATCCTTCAATTGTATCAGAGCGGGTTTACACTTGATCTGATCTGATCTAAGCAGTCTCTGAGTGTTCTGTGTTGCTTGATTGTTTGTTTTGCTGAGTGTTTCCTTCCTTGCACCATCTGTTTAATTAAATGGATTCTAGAGGATTCATAGCTGAGGGCCATTCCATAAATAGGCCACCATTCTTTAATGGAACGGACTATTCTTATTGGAAAAATAGAATGCAAGTGTATCTAAGAGCCCAAAACTATGAAATCTAGAAAGTAGTGGAGGTAGGACCCTATGAAAACTAGGGAGAGGAAGATACCTGGACTAGGGAACAGATAAGAAGAGCTACATTGAATTATAGTGTCATGAACATGATTCAATGTGCTGTTCACCCCAAAGAGTACTCAAGAATCTCTATGTGCAAATCTGCCAAAGAAATGTGGGATAAACTTGAGGTACTCTATGAGGGAACATCTCAGGTTAAAGAAACCAAGGCTAACATACTTGTCTCTGAATATGAGTTATTTATGATGAAATCTAATGAGACAATCTCTGAAATGTTTGCCAGGTTCATGATCATAGTCAATGGACTAAAGGCCTTAGGTAAGGACTACACTGATGCTGACTTGGTAAGAAAGATTCTACGCTCACTCTCTTCAATTTGGCACACAAAAGCCACTGTCATTGAAGATTCTAAAGACTTGTCCAAAATTTCTTTGGATGAGTTAATAGGATCCTTAATGACATATGAAATTAATCTAAAGAGAAATGAGGAACACATAATCAAAACCAAGCCAGTAGCATTAAAGGCCTCATCTAGTAATAAAGACAAAAACCAAGAGAAAACAAGTTCTGATGAGTCTGAGTCCAATGAGGATGAGCTTGCCCTCATGACCAGGTAATTCAAGAAATTCCTAAAATACAGAAAAGAAAAATTCTCAGGGAAAAAGAAATTCCCATCAGGTAAAAGAAATATTTCCTCTTCTAACGTTAACTCAAATAGGAATCAGAAATCTGATATTAATGTCATTTTTTACAGGTGCAACAAGCTAGGACATATGAAGGGAGAATGTCCTGAGAACAAGAAGGAGAAGCACAAGAAAATTCACAAATTCAAGAAGCCAAAGGCCATGGTAGCCACTTGGTCTGATGAAGACTCAAGTGAAGAAGAAGAAGAAGAAAAATCCTCAAGCTCTGGAAGTGAGGAGATATGCTTCATGGCAAATAGTTCGGATGGAAAGGTAAGCACTTCTTTTGAAGATTTTTCTGTTGAAGATTGGCAGGATGCTTATGCTGAATTAGTTGAAAATATTCTGAAATGAGAAAAGAAAATAAGCATCTCAAAAAAATTGAAAACATTTATCATAACCAATCTTCAAACAAAAGAATTTGTGAACTAGAGAATGAAGTAACAAAATTAAATGAAGAAAAAGAAAATCTTCTGAATCTGATTGATGAACTTAAGCTAGCTTCTCAAAAGGCCACCAATGAATTCAAAGGCTTATCTGAAAAGTTGGAAAAAGAAAATCAAGATAAACAACAAAAGATTGAAGATATCAAAATTTTGGAAAACCAGCTAAGACAAAAAGATAAAGTCATTGAAACATTCACAAATGGCAAAGATAATTTGGAGGCCTTGTTGGGAACAAATATGAAATCAATCTCTCATGGACTAGGATTCAACAAACAAAAAACCAAGAAAGACAAATCTGGTGAGAAAAAGGATAAAGCACCCTTAATTAAATTTGTCAAAGGTCCTAGTCTTGAAAACAGTGAAATCAAACAAAAATCAAGCAAAACACCAAAAAGTCCAAAAACTTAGAACAAACACAAGACACCCAGGTCGACACAATCACCTGACAGGTCGACACCAGTCCACAAGAAGAAGGCTTCTGTGGCTACAGTGTCGACACCAGTCAAGGACAGGTCGACCTGCTCAACATCAACCAAGACAAACCACAAAATAAAAAATTCAAATAAAAATCTGAAAAATAAGAAAAAGTTAAAGGAAGTCATTAATGAAGAACCTTGGACCTCCAAGACAGCATATCAAGCTGATTGGACCAATTCTTGGAGCCAATGGTATCATAACCCAAGTTGGTGTCATCCCCAATTTTTCTATCCAAACTTTCTGATGTACCAACAAAATCCTTGGATTCCACCTCCTAATCTGAATTCTCATGCTCAAATGAAAAACACTCCTCCTACCAAAAACTCTGGTGTTTTCATTCCTAAAGAAAAGAAGAAAATGAAAAAGTCAGAGAACACCAATGTCATAAAACCAAAATTAAAAACAAACCAAATTTGGGTGAGAAAAGATTTGATAATGTTGTCCAAACTTTCTGATGGTCCCAACTCTGTTTGGGTACCAAAATCTTCTCTCCACTAATTGTTTTTGCAGGAAGGTCGTGCACCCAATTCAAATGTGTGGTTCCTTGACAGTGGGTGTTCACGACATATGACTGGAGATAGAGCTAAATTTTCTTTCCTGCTAGAGAAGGAGGGAGGTTCAGTAACTTTTGGAGGTAAAAATAAAGGAAATATTAATGGATCTGGAAAGGTTGGTCAAACTTCCTCAAACTCTGTTGATAGTGTTTTATTAGTTGATGGTCTTGATTACAATCTGCTAAGCATTAGCCAACTATGTGACAAAGGTCACAAAGTTGTGTTTGAATCTAATCTCTGTAAGATCATTGATTCATCAACTGATAAAATAAAATTTTGTGGAAAAAGGGAAAACAATGTTTACATGATCGACCTTAATAAAAACTTCTCTGAAAATCTTTGTTTTGTTGCAAATAAAGATGAAATTGCATGGACTTGGCACAAAAGACTTGGCCATGCAAGTTTCAGAACATTGAATAAATTGTTAAGGCTGAATCTGGTTAAGGGTCTTCCTGAATCTTTCTCAAATGTTGAAAATCAAGTTTGTGGGATCTGTGCCCAAGGAAAACAAACAAGGAAATCTTTTAAGACCTTCAATGAAGTACTCACATCTAGGCCACTAGAATACTTCACATGGACCTTTTTGGCCCAACAAGAGTTCAAAGTCTAAGTGGCAAGAGATATGGGTTTGTAATCATTGATGATTTTACTAGATTTACTTGGGTTATCTTCTTGTCCCACAAAAGTGATACTTGCCTTGAATTCAGGAAATTCTGTACCACTGCCCTAACAAACTTTTCATATAAAATCAAAAATATTTTGACTGATCATGGGGGAGAATTTGAAAACCAATCCTTTTCTGATTTATGTGCTGAACTTCAAATTTTCCACAAGTTTTCTTCACCAAGAACTCCAGAACAAAATGGAGTTGTGGAAAGAAAGAACAGAACTCTTGTGGAAATGGCTAGATCCATGCTCCTTGAGAGTAATTTGCCCAAATCCTTCTGGGCTGAAGCTGTAAACACAACAAATCATATTCTCAATAGAGCATTGGTCAGACCAAAAATCAAGAAAACCCCCTATGAATTATTGAAAAACAAAAAGCCAACTGTTTCCTATTTCAAAATCTTTGGGTGCAAATGTTATGTACACAACAATAATAAAGAAAATCTTGACAAGTTTGATGCTAAGAGTCAGGAAGCTATCTTCCTTGGCTATTCAGAAGTGTCAAGAGCTTTCAGAGTGTACATTCTCAAAAGCAAAACTGTTGAAGAGTCTCCTCATATTATATTTGATGAAAATTCCTTTTCCACTAACACTTCTAAATCTGGCAGGGAAAAACAAGATAGTGAAGAGGATGACTTCATTGTGGACTCTTCACCAACTGTTGAGGAGCTTGAAGACTGTGATGAGAACTTGAACAACAATTCACCATCTTCAAGTGGATCAGGTAACATTGTTCCAGATTTAGATAACCCTCAACAGGTAACTATTGATCATCGCATTTTGAGAGATCACCCATTGGATAATGTAGTCGGTAATTTGCATGATAGAGTTAGGACTAGATCATCTTTCTTGCTTGCAATTGAAGAAGACCCACTAGCTCTAATTTCCCAAATTGAACCAAAGTCAATTGATGAAGCTTTATCAAGCTCTGATTGGATAAATGCCATGCATTATGAACTTCATCAATTTGAAAGAAACCAAGTGTGGGAATTAGTACCTAGACCTAGTGACCAAACAGTCATTGGCACTAGATGGGTCTTCAGAAATAAACTGAATGAATCTGGTCATGTCATAAGAAATAAAGCTAGGCTAGTTGCAAAGGGTACAATCAAGAGTTTGGAATTGATTTTGAAGAGTCATATGCCCCTGTAGCTAGACTAGAAGCAGTTAGAATTTTCCTTGCTTTTGCATCCTCCATGAAATTCAAAGTTTATCAAATGGATGTTAAAAGTGCATTTTAAATGGATATATCAAGGAAAATGTTTTTGTTGAACAACCTCCTGGATTTGAAAATGAAAAACATCCTAACCATGTTTTCAAGCTTCATAAGGCTCTATATGGTCTTAAACAAGCTCCAAGAGCTTGGTATGACCGATTGAGTTCTTTTTTGCTTGAAAAAGGATACTCTAGAGGAACTGTTGATCAAACTTTGTTCACAAAAATAGTAAATAATCAAATAATTGTTGTCCAAATTTATGTTGATGACATAATATTTGGATCAACCAATAAAGGTCTGTGTAATGAATTCTCCACTCAAATGAAAAATGAATTTGAAATGAGCTTAATGGGAGATCTAAATTTTTTCTTGGGATTGCAGGTTAACCAAACTCATGAGGGGATCTTCATCAGTCAAACCAAGTATGTCAAAGAACTTCTGAAAAGGTTTGACTTTCAGAACCTCAAGCATTCAAACACACCAATTGCTATTAATGCTAAGCTAGAAGAAGACTCAAATGGTAAGTCAGTAGACCAAAAGACCTACAGAGGTATGATTGGTTCTCTACTTTATCTTACAACTTCTAGACCTGATATTCAATTTAGTGTGTGTTTGTGTGCTAGATTTCAATCAAATCCTAAAGAAAGTCACATGCTAGCTGTCAAAAGAATTTTAAATATCTTGTTGGAACATGTGATTTAGGAATTTGGTATCCTGCTAATTGCAAGTTAGATTTGATTGCCTATTGTGATGCTGACTATGCTGGTTGTAAATTAGATAGAAAAAGCACAAGTGGCTTGTGTTTGTACTTAGGTGGGTGCCTAATCTCTTGGGCTTCTAAGAAACAACATTCAGTTGCTCTGTCCACTGCAGAGGCTGAGTATGTTGCAGCAGGTAGGTGTGGAACCCAAATTCTTTGGGTGAAACATCAACTTCTTGATTATAACCAAGACTTAGGTTGTGTTCCCATCCTTTGTGATAACACAAGTGCAATAAATCTGTCTAAAAATCCCATTCAGCATTCCAGAACCAAGCATATTGAAATTAGGCATCATTTCTTGAGAGATGAGGTAGCAAAGAAATCTTTTGAACTCCATTTCATAGAAACTGAAAAATAAATTGCTGACATTTTCACAAAACCCCTTCCTGACAGTAGATTCTCATCCTTAAGAAGAGAACTTGGTCTTTGTAAATGTCCATTGGGATTGGGTTGAGTGTTAGGCATTTCCTGAGAGGGAGTTCATTGCATCATCATACTCATTTGCTTCCTTGATTCATCATATCTCTCTCCACTTCACCTCTAATTCTTTTGGTCAATGAACACTTCACCTCACATTGTGTTGAACTTCTTGGTATATCAAATGGTGATTTGAAGAAGGACAAGTTCTGCTTGTCTGGACACTTTCACTATGCGAGAGTATATGTCTCCGCCAAGTACCAAGAAATGAATATGCAATTGTTGAGGGGGAGCTTTTGTTGTTCAAAAAGAATTATTTCTGATTTCAAAACTTGCATATCTCTATTTGATGAAAAATGGTTGAAATCCTCATCTCAGGGGGAGCTAGAAAATTCACAAGTCATACATTTTGAAAAATTCAAAACTTCTCTTGCATTACATCAATTTCCATGCATGATGTCCTCATTCAGGTGTCTAGAGTCTCAAAATGATCCTTTGAGTGATCTATTATATTATTTATCAACTCTCACCTATATTCTTCAAAACAATAGAAATTCAGATTTCTTTCAAAAACTGAAGGATAATGTGTGTATTGAATCTAAACATGTTTTTGTTTGCAATTGATGCTGGATATAGATGATATCTTTTTTGTCAAAAATCTCCAAAATTTATCAATTCAACAAAGCAATGGCACATGTGCTGAGAAACTGCACACCTTCACAATGAATGAAGTGCCATGTATGTCATGAGGCACTAATGCTATCTCTGTTCAAAGGGGATTAAAAATAAAAAATAAATGCAAAACAAAATAAATATACCCCTTTTGATGATGACTAAGTAACTGGAAATATTGGCGTCTAAAAACGTATATTTTCATGTCAAAAGGTCATCATTTACCCCTTTGAGACTTGATAATGGATAAATCTTTAGTATCCAAGGACTATAGTTTGTGAAAAGCATTAGTTCTTGAGTGAACAAGACATATCTCATTTGATAGTTTGTTTCAAAAACAAAATGTGTATGTCTTTGGAGAATTGTTTTAAAAGAATCACTCTTGTCCATCATCAAGTTGTTCTTAAACATTGTTTACTTTCAACACACTTGACTTCTGTCTAAAAAGATTTTTTTATCTCTTTGGAATTGAAGAATATGGTAGTGTGTAGTTGATTGTTAAATGTTTTATATCCCTCAAACTATCATTTTAATGACTCAAGTCACTGAATGCTCATATCCTGTTGGATATTGTGTAAAACTTGAATTGTGTTGAATTTTTTCAAAATTTAACAAATGAATTTTTTAGTCTCTTAAATATCCTTGAAATGATCATTCCACCCATTGATTATCATTATAAAGATGTCCCAAAAGTCACATAATTTTTCCCTACTCAAAATCCAAAATTTTCATCAGGCCAGGTCGACACTACCCCATCTAGTGTCGACACACTTTGAGTCAGGTCGACACTAACCTCCTCTAGTGTCGACACTGACCCCTGCCAGACTACTTTTCACCGTGGGCGCCGGTTAAGGCTTTGATGTACCTGCGTGGTAACACACCTTAAAAACCCCCTTTTCTTCTCCAGGTCGACCCGACGGTCTGGTTCTTCCTGGTTTCCGGCAAGGGTTTTGAACTCTCTACATCCTCTCTCTCCTCCATCTCATCTCCATCCATCTTCTCTCATTCCTCTCTCTCCATCACCCCGATTCCACTCTGCCTCCATGGCACCCAAGAACGCCCCCCGCCGTGGAGCAAGATCAAGGGCCACGGCAAGGCCCATTCCGGCGGATGATGATCCTCCCACTGAGAGGAGAACCAAGCATCGTCATGATCCTGCAGAGCAGCCAGGATCTTCATCAGCTAAGAGAGGTAGGGCATCCTCTTCCGGTCAAGGGTCTGCTTACCCTAGGAGGAAAACCCTAGAGTCTTCTCCTGAAGTTTCTGAGAAGTCCTCATCCTCATCCTCATCATCCTCCTCAGAGTCTTCCCAACCCTCTAAGAGCACTCCCTCCAAACCCCCTAGTGCTGGGAAGACACTCTTGAAACCCAGAGCAGTGGAGTTAGAAGACAGTGAACTCATTGCTGCATTTCCTGAAGTTTTAAACTTCTTCAAGTTCCAGTCTTGGCAATCTTTCATATCAGAATTTCGAGTCATTTACCCTAGACTTGTGCAAGAATTCTATCAGAATTTGGAATGTACAGATGAAGGGTATAAGTCAAAGGTTAAAGGGATTGCTATTGACATGCCAACAGCCACAGCTGCCTCCATTTTCAAAGTCCCAGATGAAGGTGAAGACTACCATAATTTTGAATTCAACCTCCATGAAGCCTACACCATATTGACTGGTTTGCCTGCAGATGAGTCAGATATTAAGCAAACCCATGTCACCAAATTCAACACCAACTCCTTTCCCCCTGTCTTAAGGCTTACTCATCACATGCTCACTACCATCATCACACCTCAAGGTGGTGGGAGAGATAGGCTAACAGACATCCAAAGGTTTGTCCTTTTCTGTATGAGCAAGAATCTGAAGATAAACCTTCATATAATCATGTACCAGATCATCTCTGAGACCA
Organism: Colocasia esculenta; assembly: GCA_014218235.1. NCBI lineage: Eukaryota > Viridiplantae > Streptophyta > Magnoliopsida > Alismatales > Araceae > Colocasia > Colocasia esculenta. The sequence goes on from CM024757.1 coordinate 84,204,842, forward strand.
CCAGGGCAGCCTTGAAAAGATCACTTCCATATGCAGCCCATTTGACTGCAGTCTTCAAGCACTTTGGTGTGCCTCTAGAAAATGAAAAATCTGAGAAAATCCCTAAGTCCAACATTTACTGCTTTAAGCATGTGCAAAATTCATGGGATTCAGAATTGTTGGTGATCAAGTGAGAAGAGGGCCAGCTGCAGTAGAGGCCCCTGTAGTCCAAGAGGACCAGCCTCAAATGCAAGAGGAACAGCCTGCAATGCAAGAGGACCAGCCTCAAGTGCATGAGGACCAACCTCAAATGCAAGAGGACCAGCCTCCCATCAATGAGGATCAGCCTCCTATGGCAGCTCAAGCTAATGACCCAATTCTTGCCCCTCATTCACCTCAACTTCAGCCTTCCTCCTCCATGAACTTTGACACTGAAATACCATCTTTTTCTCCACAACATCCAGTTCATGCATCCTCATCCTTTGGTGGACCTTCTGTTCCACCAGAGTTGCTCACTTTCCTAAATGACAAATTTGACACCTTGAACAACTCTATTCAGACCATGTCATCAAATTTTGAGTTGAGGATTCAGAGATTGGAGAACACAGTATCTGCTAAATTCATTGAGCAAAAGGCAGCCTCAGACTATGCTGCCCAAAGGTTCAACAGATTGATTGGGACAATGGGAGATGCTTCGATTGAGCTGAAGGAGCACCAAAAAAAAATTGGAAACTGTTCTTCAGGGAATTTTGGCAAATTCCCAAGCTGATGTATTCAATACCAAGCAGACACTATCTGAGATAAGAAAAACAAGACTATCATTTGCACATCTAGTGGATGACTTGGAGAATATGAAGAATCTATCTGCTCACATAGATGAAGAAATGTCTGCACTCAAACAAGAATTCAAAGTATTGAATAGGCCTGGTTGGTCAACTGGTTCATCTTCCTATTCCCAGCCAAGGCCAAATGACTTCAGTGCACTTCAAGCTTCAATGTCAGAAAATTCAGAGAGAATGGAGAATCTTCTGCACACAGACTCTCAACTATCCAAGCCCAAATGAAGTCTAGTCTATCTTCAATGCAAAAGAGGCTAACGGATATTGAGACTATTTTGTTACCCATTCCTCCTCCTCCTCCTCAGTAATGTAGTTCTTTTGATAATGTCATAGGGGGAGAAGGAAGTTTGTTTGAAATTGTAATGTTCACATCTTGAATGAAATGAAATTAATAGAAATTTCTATTCCTATCTATGTGCCTTGAATGTGATTGCAAATCTTTTGAATGAATTTGAATGTGATCAATGCTTGTCAAGCTGCTTGACCTGTGTATTTCAAATGTGTATAAATCTCAATGTCACTAAAAAATGCTCAAAGGTCCTTGACAAGTACAAATGAAAGAAAATGAAAATGCTTGAAATCACATCTCATTGAAATCTTCCAATTCCAAATGAACTTAATGTTGTCATCATCAAAAAGGGGGAGATTGTTGGGTTGAGTGTGAAAAACAAATCATTTCCCCTCATATTTTGATGATGACAAGTTGTGATTTTAATGCATAACCATTGGAATATGTAAAATACATCACCTGAAATTACAATATTCAAAAAGCATGTTTCCAAGCACATTTATCATTGATATTCATGATAATATATTTATCTAATGATTTATGTGTTTATTTTCTTAGGAACAAACATTTTCGGCAAAGGTAGTGTCGACACAACCAACCTTGATGTCGACACAATGGTTCAGAACAAAGGCAGAAATGTGAAGAAAAGTCCATCTCAGGTCGACACAAGTCCAGAGCAGGTCGACACCACCCCATCTCAGGTCGACACCAAATCAGGCAGTGTCGACACTAGATAGCCTTCCCAGAAGGCCAGTTTTGCTGTCTGGGACAGTAGGTCGACACCACCTCATCTCAGGTCGACACTAGAGACCTCTTCCAGGGACCTGTTTTGCCAGTCTGGGACAGTGTGTCGACACACCTCAAGGGCAGGTCGACACACTCCGGAATCTCTGTGACTTAAACTTCCTCCTGGACACGTGGCACCCTAGGGAGATGTCAGATCAACATTGGATCATGTGCCCACGTACCCCAAGGGTATCTTTCGGATATTTAGGGTATAAATACTCTCCTTAAGGGCACTCATCCCAAGAGAACCTACTAAGAGCCTCCAGAACCTGCTTGTGGCAGCTAGAGAGTCTCTCCTCCCTGTTTTGCTCTCTCTTGTGCTTCCACACCTCAATTCACCCTTCTCCAAGCACAAGGATCGAAGTTTGATCAATCTGAAGCACTAGGATCAACTTCAAAGGAGCAGATCAAGTAGAAGCCAGCATTTGCGAAGCTCTCAAGGAAGATCCCTCTATCAAAGTTGCAGAGCATCGGTCAAGGGACTTCAAGTAATCAAAATTATTCCAATTCGGCCTCTACAAGGGAGTTTTCTTGAAGAACAAGAATTGTCAACCTCGAGTCTTAAGTCTTTCTTGTTTCTTCTTGGCTATTCTAGAAATTATGCATAATCTGTTGCACCAACTTTCTTGAATTGGCCTTAATAGATCAGATCATTGCTAGAGGATCTGGATCTAGTTGTTTGTGTTCTAGCAAGTGGTTGTGAGCCTGTGTGCTCAGGTTTTTGTGTCGTCGTACTCAAGTTGTGTGGTTGAGCAGTCTTGCTCAGAGTCTAGAGTAGTCTTGCTCTAGGTAGTGTGTGAGTTGTCTAACTCATTTGTGGAGTTGTCAGGCTTCTGTGTGGGTTGTGTAACCCAGGTTGTTTAGTGGATCCTCATTGTGTGTGAGGGGTGGATGTAGGAGTCACGTGGTGTGATTTCCGAACCACCTAAAAATCTCTGTGCATTGGTCTGCTTGTGGTTTGAATTTTCTCCTCGTTAAATGAATGCATAGGATCGTTTAAATCCATTTAATCAACCTGTTCACTCACTCCAATTGCTTAAGTCACTTAATATCATTTCAAATCTGTGAAATTTGCTTTCAATCTAACTCTGATTTAAAGGTCTTTTAAAATTGGTTTAGCTTCCACATTAGTTGGCATAGATCTATTCAACCCCCCCCCCCCCTTCTAGATCTTGTCCACACCTTTTATCGATCCTTCACATACCACACGCAGGCTCTCTCAGCCATCGCGACACACAAGCACCCAAATGCACCGAAGACGACCAAGGGAACCGCGCCTGGACTTGCCTGCAATCGTCCTCCAAATGGGGAAGACCACTGCCAGCAAGTCCACCACCAACCGTGCCACCACGGCACAAACACACCGAGCGACCACGCTCGCCATGCACGCGACATAGCAACAGCTGCAACCCTCATGCACCATGCACATAAACCTTGCAGGGAAGCCGCACACCTGCAAAAGAATTGAAAGCACAAGCTTAACACTAGCCGAACGGTGTCAGCAGCATACTAGTACCTTTCTTTGGGACAACTATAGTTATTAACTCATTACAAATCGCAATAGACCCACACTCTGATACCAACTATAACGACCCGACCTCCCAGACCCCCGCCAGGGACCACGAAGTTCGCGTCGCCACCCACGGATCCGAAGACCCGGAAGGGTTAGAAGAAACAGTCTAATGAGATATGTACTGAATTTAAATAACTATAACAATATAACAACTATACAACATGTCCCAAATAAAAGCATAGGTACAAGAAAAAAGGTGTAGTCCTTAAGGGGGCATACCCTGAGAACTTGCAAAGCACAACTCTCTACTCACTCAGGTACAAGAGCTCACAACACTCGCTCTCACTGCTGCTGACAACAAACGGCGCCACAACCGTCTCTGCAACCCGTCCGACACCGAGCTCCCACGACGATGAGCCCCTAGCTGAAGAGATTAAGGGGGTGAGCCTCGCAAACATGGCCCAATAGGGATTACCAGTCCCTCACCGACCAGAGCAGCAGGAACTCTGAAAATAGGAAACCACACTAGAAAGCTGTAAAGCGAGGAACACCTACAGCAGAGTACTACCAAGCAGTGGAACAGAACAATGCAACACCATGACCACTAACCAAGGTCGTGACACACACACACAACTCCCATGGAAACCAACGGAGTCGGGCACCAAGCGGAAGCAACCCTCGGCACACCCTCCGAAACTGCACAACAACCAGGTGAGAACGACGTCTCACCACAAGCACGGCCACCTCAGACCTCCACAAGGTTGATGGCCCACAAGCAGAACCACCCCGGACTGTGGACACACCACAAGGTCGGGAAACCACACACACCAATGCCACCACAGACTGGCACCAAGGAATAGGACTACAGAACCAAGAGAACACCGAAGCGGAAACCACTAGAAGCACGGGCCAACAAGGCCAAACCAACAACGCCCATGGAAGCTAGACAAGGCCAGGCTACAACCACCGTGCAGGCTAAGGAAACAAGGCATACTTGGAAACGTCATGACGAAACATCGTCACAACAAGAACAACCAAGCCACCACTGCTAGCAGCCAAGAGGGGGACACGCCGTCCATGCCCTTTGCTTTCCAGCCTGTCTCCTACCTCCGCCTCCCTAGAAGAGTTAGACAGAGCCGCCACAGAAACACCATAAGAATGCACTCACCACCGTAGCCTGGCCAAGCTACGGCCTCATGCCTAGCGCCACTACGTGGCTCCGGAACCAACGCAGAGAGAGGAAGTGAGACAAAGGACTGTCTAGGCCGCGCCGGGAAGAGAACCGCCTCAACGACCTCGGCGTCCCGCCCTAGACAAGAGAGCTCTACAAATGACTCGGCGCCGCTATCCAAACCTCGTTTTCCCCTCAGCTCCAGAGTCCGCCAAGTCGGCTGCCAACTCGAGCATGCTTGTAGCCCATAGCACTTCCTCAACAGGCTCCTGAGGATGGGGTCTCAGGAAATGTAGACAACCTCTGAACGGGACAAGCCCTCAAGTTCCAAGCACCGGGCGAATAGGCAGGGCAAGCACAACAAGAACCACACCAAACTACTGGCTTGTAACCCACGACAAGCCCAGCAAGCACGAGGCATGCACGGACCATCGAGAGGGCCTTCGGCCAACCAAGGCACGCACGAGCACGCAAGAACCTTGGAATACCAACAGACAGTACAGAAAACATCGCTCTGCTAATAATCTATTGGCCGTCGGACAATCGATTATTAGACAAACCCGAGCCTCCTGGCACCGCCGCCAGGACACGGCCACGAAGGTGTCACCTTCGGTCACTGAACATAGGGAGGTAACCTACCGCGTTCCCCACCAGAAGGTCCTCAGGGAAAGCCAACCTTGGGCCACACGTTGACACCCAACCGGAACCACGGAAACATCCGAGACAACACAGGTACTATCGCGTCCCCCTAGGCCATCGCGACGGGGAAGGGCACCGCGATAGCAACCCTGTCACGATGGGGCGAAGCATCACAACAAAAAACCCTATCGCGATAGGAAAACGTCACAACAAGCAAACACGTCGCGATAAGGTCGCACTCGACCGGGCAGACGCCTCTTCTGGTGTCGCGACGCGCACCGCGGTCGCGACACCAGCAAAGAGGCAGACCCATGGGATGCTCCATTCCAGGGCCACCCAAAAGTCACACACATACCACACGGGGGAGGGGAGCATGGAGAAGCAGTAAATACTATCTACAAACCACGAGGGGCTCTCAATCCACCCGGATCGAGAAGGGTTCAAGCAATCCCTACCTTCAAGAAGAAACAAACCCAATAGGGCCCTTCACGTCGGATTGGCCATCTCCTCCTTGCTCCACGCAAGCTCCACAATGCCACGGCACCACGCATGACTCTCCTCCTCGCCTGAAACGCACAAACGGAAGAGAGGGAGGCGAAGCACCGCCGGAGGGGGAGAAGATAGGTGAAAGAGGGAAAGGGATAAGGGGTCGCCAGCCAAGGCCTTAAACCTTCGGCACCCAAGACGCAATGGGGTGACACGTCATGTTAAGGACCTTAACGCGATGGGTCAATGCACCATGACAAGAACGCGTCCCCCAGGGATGCCACGACAACGCGACAGGTCGTATTGACACGCCTGCCACCCTAACAGCTGCCAGAAGACAAAAGGCACAGAACACTGTTGTGACCCGTTGACTGGGTGCGACACGAAGACGCGATGGAGAAGCAATGCGTGACAAGAACGTGACACACAAGCTGGTCGCGACAAGGATGACTGTTGCGTCGGACACCCATGACGCGACACTAATGCGTCACCCAGCCTGGACGGGTTAGTAGCCAGTCATCCAAGACATCGGACAGAAAGCCGGGAAGCTGGGCCTTACACAAACTACCTTGAAGGGGAAATCCATCCCCGAGCCTGTTCAATCCCTTCACCCAAACACGGGTGCAATTCATGTTGAAACCACTCGCGACTCAATGGTCCGAGCATCTCCTGCCTCCACGGGGGCTAACTCTATCATACACTCTCGCCCCCACAGTCCTGTTGGGAGGCCTCCCTTTGTTCAGCCAAGCCCCCCTGCGGCAAGGCCCACTTACCTTCCCTGGGCTCCAACCTATCCTTCTGCACCCATTGGTGCCCCTCCCTGTCATCACTTTGTCTAGGTGAGTGCACCCTAACCTCATTCTTCTGGGGTGCCTCACAAAAAACCTTCCGATCAACTCACCCAAGCACTCTTGGCGAAGGTGAGTAGATTGGAACAAGATCTAAAAAGGGTGTCCGCACCCAAAGACTCTCTCGAGCTGGTTCTCCCTTCTATGCCAGTCTTTCATCTTCCTCCCTCCGAGTTGCCCATCTACCGCCGTTACAATGGCACCGGCAACCCCTTCGTACACATCAGAGAATTCATGTACGAATCTTCTTTCTGGCAGAATGATAGCAGAGCCCTTGCATTCCTATTCAGACGGTCACTAGATGGTCCTGCCCTGGAGTGGTTCTATTCTCTGGAACCCATTGATGCTGAGGATTTCGAGGTTGTACAGAGGAAATTTCTGCAAAGGTACAGAGACCGGGTTGGTCCTTCATTGTCCATCACTGACCTCATGGCTGAAAAGATGAAGGTGGATGAGGACTTTCTGCATTATGCTGAAAGGTTGAAGGATCCGTTGTCGAAGACTGAGCAGGTGAAAATGATCACTGCAAATGCCACGTCTCAGTTCAGACATATTCTAGCTATGAATAAATTGAATACCATGGAAGAGCTATACGAGAGAGCTAGATACATCCAAACATAGTTGAAAGACTCTCCCATCATGGCTATGTTTGAGCCGAAAGCTAGAACAGTGAAAAAGAGCAATGGCATTCCCCAAGCTGGTGGTCTGACAATTGAGGGTGTCATTCGCAATGAACAAGTGAGTGCTATGAGCAACCAGAACTCCACTACATACCGCCCAAACTCTAATCCTAGGCCTCAACTACCACATTACCAACAACACTGCAACAACCTCCATTTCCTGAGACTCTCCCTGATATCTTCAATGCTCTTATGGCCGCCAATGCACTCACTTTACCGAGGGAACGGCTACAATGGCCGCCCAATGTCAACACCTCTCGCTATTGTGCATTCCACCAGGGGCCGGGTCACACACTAGAGACATGCTTCCACTTCAAAGATTATATTTATGATTTGAATGGCAATGGAGGAATAGATTGGGAGGAAATGAGGAAGTACATAACAGAGATGAAGGCAAGAAGACCACCTAGGTAGAACATGCAGCAACAGCAGCCACAACAGCAATAGTAGCAGCCCCAGCAACCTACACAATAGCCCCAGGCTCTTATGCAACCACCCAACATGGGTATCGTGCAAAACCCACTCCCGGAGCACCCTACTCCGAACCAACAAGTCAACGCCCTTAGGTCGTCTCCCCATGAAGAAAGAAGGCATGGCAGGCATATGAAAGCGCCCCCTTCCTCTACCCCCCAATCTACCTTTACACTACCCCCTTTCATCTGCATACCCACACCTTCTAATCCACTACCATCTTTTCTCCACATCCCCACAACCCCCGCACAACATTCACAACCATCTAACCAACCACTCATCCACCAACCACCCATAACCTCTACAGCACAACACCCTAACCCACAAGCTTCATTTCTATGCAACCCAACAACCATACCACCTCAGCCCAACCTCCCACTCATACGCCAACCTCCCACCACTACCATCTCACAACCAACATCATCCAACCCTCCTATTCTCTGCGCACCACCAACCACTCCCATTATCACCCCCAACTCTCAAGCTCCCTTCTTTCATACCACTACCTCTATACCAAATCATGTACTGTCCACTTTCCACATACCACCTTCTAATGCAGTAAATATCCAACTACCCCATCAAATGTTCAATACTGCACACTCCACCATCCATCCACTTTCCAAGTGCCAGCCAGACCCTTGGTCCGAGAAGTACACACAGAGGGAGATGAGACTGAGGAAATAATGGTGCTCCGGAGTGGGTGCATTTTCAACAGAATATTCCCTCAGCAGCAGGAATAGGCACCCCAGCAGCAACAGGAAGAAGACGCCTAGTAGAAGAGTCCATCCCCAGGATTCAATATGATTTGCTCAAGTACTTATACAAGATGCCGGACCGGATATCTATTCTGGAATTGATCAAAAGGTCGTCGATACATCAGGAGGCCCTTATGCAATACCTATAGAAGGTGATGGTGAATGAAGACTTACCAGTCACCCAAATCAGCACAGTCTTGACCCCCACGAGCCAACATCTGGCCATAGAGTTCCACGAACATGAGCTAGCACCTATGGAATCTCAACGGTATGCTTTATGCCTGACAGTCAAAGTCAACGGAACCCACATGTCCCAATTCTCAGTGGACACCAATGCTTCCATTAATTTCGTGTCTCTAGACATATTGAACTTGTGCAGGGTCACATTACAGTCAATTTGGCCCTCCTCTATCACGGTCACCACCTACGACAACACCAGTAGGCCGCCAAAAGGAGTGGTTGCCTTGAAGGTGGGGCTGGGTCCGTCCCTCACCGAGATTGATTTCCATATTCTGGACATGGACCCGAGTTTCTAAATGATATTGGGCATGCCATATATTCAAGCACTTGGCGCCGTCACCTCTACTATCCACCAATGCCTCAAGTCACGAGCAAACCAATGATATTGGAAGTGGATGCTGTAATTGATAAGTTTGTCCCTTCCATATGGCCAAGCAATCAGCCGCTCATTTCGGTGCTAGACATGTACGGCATACAACAAAGCCCGGTACATACACCATCAACCACTACACAGAAACAGAGCAAGATAATGACTGATAAGGGCTGGCAGATTATGCTGAAGATGGGATACCAGCCAAGCAGAGGGCTGGGGGCACACTTGCAGGGCAGGACCAGGGCAGTGCAAGACAGGAAATCAAGACCTAGAGCAGGGCTGGGATATAAGCCAGGCAGAGAGGATTATGAACAGAGGGCAGAGTCAGCAAAACCATGGGCTACAATGATGTCAATAATGAAGACTAATAGGTAGCCACTCACATGGTCCCTGTATCACCACTTTAAGAAGTGACCACTGCAGCCAGGGGATGCACAACACACTTCGGTCATCACATTTGAGCTCTCACATCAAGACGTGCATGCTCATCAATTTGCATGTCACATTGCACACCTAGCTACATATAAAGCTTTATAAAAATTCATGCCCTAAAAACAAAGGAAAATGGGCGATCTTGAGTGTGAATGGTACCATTGGTTCGACATGAATGACATTGCTATTTCATTGAGTCGACTCTTCATGCCAACGTACCCAGAATGGCCGCCGTTAATCCATGATCTCCTAGAGAAGCCCACAGTTATCACCTATAAGAGGCAGTTACTGAATGACTAGACAGATGAGGGGGAGCCGGACGTCCCCTTTGAAGAAGGCTTCACTATAGATAGGCTCTGGGCGGGCCTCATTTCCTTGGGCATTGCGCCCACTCTGCTTCAGGCCACCACGTGGCCCCTCTTTCTTTCCCTCAGCATTCCTCGGGCACCTACGCCCCACTTCACAATCTCCCTCCACTCCTCTGAGTAGATGCTCATTTTCCAATTTCCTCTTCCTAATGATCTCTCTCCAATTGAGCATACGCTCATCTCCCAACTCTCTCTGCTCGTGATCTCACCTCGCCCTCTTTTCATGATCAATAAAAGCCATACAAATTCGAATAATTCTGAAAACAAAAAAAAACACCAATTTCCAATTGGCGGATTCAATCGTCTCCATCGAGGAGACTTCTTACCTCTCTTCCGAGTGTGCCCCAGCCTACGGGCCACTCCTCCCCGGTCCAATGACCGATCTCCTCTTTCCCTCCAAGCAGGGGCTCCCATCTCCCTCCACACAGGGAATTTCATTTACTGCCTTTCCTCCTACTCTACCTTCCCTCACGCAGGGCATTTCTTTTACTATTTTTTCTCTTCCTTCATCACCTTCTGTAGATTCAGGTAGTTGTAGCACGAGTCTAGGACAAGATAGTGTTAGTCTTGGGATAGTACTGAAGAAGAAGTCCAAGGGTAAGAGGGTTCCTCATCGCTTTCTAGTTGATCTAGCCCATAAGTGCAAGGCATGTTTAGCATTACCAAAATTTATTGAGGAGCCCTTGTTGTTGCCGAATATGGAATGTGAGGAGTCGTTTTGCTGCATTAATGATGGGTTCGGAGTCTATGAGATCATGGATGATGATGACCCAATTGAAGAAGGGGATGAAAAGTTTGAAGACGAGGTTGACACGTTCGCAAGTTGAGTAAGAAGATTCTATGAACCGTTAGCTGCAGTGGAAGAAATGACCAAAGAAGTCAATCTGGGAACCGAGGAAAATGCTAAAACTGTCCTCATAAGCAATAATTTATCATCATCTAAAGAGGAGACTGTTATCGAGGTTCTCATAGAATACAAGGACATGTTTGCTTGGAGCTATGAGGATATGCCAAGACTGGACCCGGCGCTTGTTGAACATCACCTTACCCTTAAGCCGGGGTTCGTTGCCATTAAGTAGCGGTTAAGACATTTCCACCCTCAGAGGGCTTTGAAAATGAAAGATGAGGTTGACAAGCTCCACAAATCCAAATTTATTAGAGTCATACTTTATCTTAATTGGGTGGAAAACATTGTCCGAGTCATGAAAAAGGACGGAAGAGTCAGAATCTGCATTGACTTCTGGGACCTTAACCGCCCGTGTCCCAAAGATGATATCCTCTTACCTCACATCGATGTGCTCATAGATAATATGACCGGGTATGAAACCCTCTCCCCTATGGATGACTTCTCAGGGTACAACATGTCACGCCCCGACGCGGAATATCGGAGCACGAAGGCAGTTGCAAGAAAAAGGTATAGAGCGAATACTAGACATCAAACCATTGCACATTGAATAATACTAAAGCAAATCTTTCTCATTAATAACTTTTCAAATGTCTACTTACAACCACTAATATCAGAGCCATTCTATAGGGCCCAATTACATTGCAATAAAAGGAAATAACTAACTACAACTCTAAGATAACATAATGACTCGAGGGTACTCCTGACTTCACTCTTGGTCATTCCCTTCCTCGTGAGTGTATGTGTCATCCTCGGTCTCACCTGAGAACACAACATCAAATAACGTAGGGTGAGCGATAACGCCCAGTAGGACTTAAATCTCATGCTCAAGCGGACTTTAAATAATTAACGCATTTAATGGCAGAGTATCTAAAGATAGCAGGTACAAGAGAGTCAAAATATAGCAAGAGATAGCACAATAGGTAACAGGATAGCACAATAGCACGAGATCGAGTATAGTTTCCAAAAATAGCACAAGTATCGAGTATAGCACGAATAGCAGGATGGCCATAGCACAACTAGCACAAGTATAATAATAGCACGACGAGTATAGCACTTGTTTGTCATTCTAGACATCGAGAGAGTATAGCACGTTTTGTGTTTTGATTGTCATATAGATAGTCGAGATAGATAACACTTGAGTGTAATGCCAAACACTCTGATCATTTAACTCCCATGGGCACTAGCACTTTTGGGTGCACATCCCAAGACCAAATCGGGCCCTTTATATATTACCAGGCATTGGTTATATTGTATCTTTAGACAATCAGTCAATGGCCAATATAGAGTACGAAGAATAGTTAAGAGCACTAGATGAATAGACGAGATAGTAGAGAGAACGTGAATAGACGAGCGAGTAGAGTATAGATGAGATCTAAGGGTACATCACGTAAAGCAACGAGTAAACAGGCGATAGTAACAGTTGCACAACACGCGCACGTCGTATTGGCAGTCAGGTGGAATTCACAATCTTCCTGCTGGCCATGTTATGCACAAGTCCAGAGGTCTGACGTGATTCAAGGTAAGAGCGAACTTCTAATAGCCGTTTGGATCATATCGATCCCTAAAAGTGTAATGGGTGTTAGGGTACAACTGGCTCGTCGACCATGTGGGAATCCATGATCAGAGGAGACTTACGGAGGCCTTGTGCAAGGGTTCACTAGTCCGGCGAAATGAATATCCGACGGAGAGTTCACCACAAGCCAAGTAAAGTGTGTATATAAAAACAGGTGCTTGACGTTCTAGAGGAATTCTAGAACAGTGGAGCGTCGATATCGGTATATAAACAACGCAAGAAACGAATACAAGTCCTTTAAAATAGGGCAATTAATATACTTTATTACAATAAATTACCAGATACATTATGAGATATTTTATGCCAGATTTCAGCCATATATGGGTGGTTCATGTGTGTGCATGTGTAAGAGAAATCATAGATAGAAAAGAAGTCGTAAATATGTATTTCAAAGCATTCAATATAGCTCCATTTTAAAACAAGTGTTTTTACTGCGTGTAGAATTTTGTAGAATGTGAGAGCAATAAATTTTATAGGTTTTCATCAAAAATCCTATGAACGCTATGTAGGCCAGTAAGGGTCGCGACAGGGTCAGGGCAGATCGCGACAGGGTCTGAAAAGGGTCACGACAGGGCTGTCAGGACAGAAGGCCAGAACGCGACGTAGGCCAGTAAGGGTCGCGACAGGGTTAAGGCAGATCGCGACAGGGTCTAAAAAGGGTCGCGACAGGGCTGTCAGGACAGAAGGCCAGAACGCGACGTAGGGTACTGTCGCGTTCAGAACGCGACAAGGAAAGGCGTCGCGACGGGCTTGAGAATGCGACCTATCAGGCCGTCGCGTTCTCAAGTCCATGGCCTAAGTCTGACAGAGTTCTGCTCTATCTTGGATTGCGGTCCAGAAATATCAGATCTTGATATAGGGTCGTTCAGAAAATCATAACTAATAGTATACATGATGAAAAATCATGAAACCAGTGGCAAATGAAACTAGACATGCGAGAGTACTTTCAGTAAATAGGAATTTGAGAGAGAGCATGGTTTGAACATGGTTTGAGCATGAACAATAATGAGTAACACAGAACATGATACAGAGAGCAAGATTGATTTAATTCGAGCAACATGCTCAACAAAAATTAGGGCTTTCAGGGGCAAAAGATCCCAAACAACATGAAGTGTCTACAGTAAACATTTCTTAGCATGGGATCAAGTGTACATGGAGATATGATTCAAACATGATGACTCGGAGTTATCATGTTTGCAGAACTTCTAAAATCAAGAACAAAAGATTGGCACGATGAAAAAGTATGAAACAAGAGGGCTTTTGTTCCTGGTGATTGGAACTACCTATAGATGGATTTGATTTACTTTTGCTTGTGAGAATGCCTACCTTTGACTCGATTTGTCTTCTAGGGTTAAAATCTCCAAGAACGAGGAAGAAGCTCCAAGAACTCCTTCTCCCCACGAGATCCTCTCCTCCTTGGCCTCTTCTCCCGGTCCAACAACCTTTGGCAACGAGCCAGGGTCGGCCAAGAGGGTTTAAGAGATGTATTTATGCATGTATGAGTTCCTATTCCTACTTCTATTCTAATTGCTCTTTAATTACGAGATTTCCTAACTCCAACCTTCCTTTCTTGCTTTCCAACCTCTATTTAGGTTAGGATGGGATCTAAATTCGTACTAAATCATAAGGGGTAGGCTTAGGAATCTAATTCCAACTCTTATTGCCTCTTTTAATGCTTAAAGAGTCATTTTCTATTTAGGAGATATTAAGACTCCGAATTTATGGTATTTTCTTTTTATTTACTATTTGTAAATTCATATTTTGACCCAATAAGTTCTAGAGGATCCATTAAGCAAAGCTCATTACTCTTTTCCATTTAATGGGTTTTATTTAATGCTCTTTTCATGGAATATCCATTTAGCTGAGTTTTTAATTTATTATTTAAATTTTTATTTTTCTCAAAAATTCAGGTTGCTAAACAACCAGATCAAGCTAGCTGAGGAAGACCAAGAGAAGACGTCATTCACTACACCTTGGGGCACATATTGCTATGTGGTCATGCCATTTGGACTTAAGAACCCTAAAGCTACTTACTAAAGAGCGATGATGGCCATGACATGATTCACATCCATATTGAGGTGTATGTGGATGACTTGGTGGTGAAATCTAGAACAGTGGCTAAGTATCCTGGGGTTCTGACTAAGATTCTACAAAGATCAAGAGAGCTTCAATTGAAAATGAACCTCAAGAAGTATGTGTTTGGTGTGTCACCGGATAAACTCCTAGGGTTCATCGTGAGCAAGAAGGGTATTGAGATCGATCCCAATAATGCGAAGAGTGAGATGCCACCTCCCTAGAATTTGAAGGAAGTTTGAGGACTGATTGAGAGGGTACAATTTATTCGTCGGTTTGTCTCCTAATATTCATAGAGGTGTAGACCCCTCTACGACCTCACTAAGCCGGAAGTCAAATTCCATTGGGATGAGAAGTGTCAGGCTACCTTTGACGGATTAAAGGAGTATCTGGTTAATCCTCCTGTCCTGAGACCGCCTACTCTAGGCAAACCTTTAATTCTCTATGTATCTATTCTGGAAGGCTCTGTAGGAGCTATTCTTGCACAAGTGGATGAAGAAGGTAAGGAGAGGGCAGCTTACTACTTGTCTAAGCTTCTCAACCCCTATGAGCAGAGGTACATGGCAATGAAGAAAACATGTGCTGCTCTGGTCTGGGTAGTGTAAAAATTGAAGCACTATTTCCTTGCTCACGAAATCCACCTTATCGCCCACATGAATCCTATTAAGTTTCTCTTAGAAAAATATGTCCTTACTGATAGGCTATCACAATGGCAAAGCTTTCTCTCTCAGTTCGACATCACCTACATTCAACAAAAATCAATCAAAGGCTTTGCTATAGCAGAGCATCTCGCTCATCACCCTATCCCTCAATTTGATCCTTTCCATTCGGAGTTTCCAGATGAAGAACTAATGTCCCTTAGCCAATCTGATCCAATATGGACATTATATTTTGATGGAGCTCTGAATTCTCATGGTAAGAGTATCGGTATTGCTCTCCTATCACCTGAAGGGGTCACCATTCTGCAGGCTTTTTAGATGGCATTCCCTGTCACCAACAATATAGCTGAATATGAAGCTCTACTGGCCAGACTTGAGGTCGCACTCTTCTATGGTGTTACCCATCTGTGGATTGTAGGTGATAGTCAACTAATCTCCACCAAGTGGTCACCAAATATCGCATACGCGATCCTAAGCTCAAGCCATACCAAGAACTCACTTCGGCATATGCCAAGCTATTTTCTAAACTTATCTTTGTCCATGTACCTTGCCATCAAAATCTTCTAGCAGACGCTCTTAACACTATTGCCTCAACTCTCAATATGACCTATCCCGGGGATTTTGACTTCATTCACATTGAATGACTTCATATCCCTGCTGTGCGAAATCCTATGTTCCTTTGAATCAAAGAGGAGATGTTGAAGAAGGTGGAGAGGAAGAGCAAGAAGGAAATCATGTTATTGAAGTTAGAAGAAGAATTGGATGATGAGGAGAAGCCATGGTTCTATGAGATAGCGAGGTATTGTAAAGATCAGACGTACCATGAGGAAGCCACAACTGAAGAGAAGAGAGCCATAAGGAGAATGTCCCAGAAATATGCTTTGGTTGGTAATGTACTGTAACATCCCGTTACCTTTAGGGGTTAGCTCTCCCGGCTATGGTTGCGACATGTCAACCCGTCGCGTCCTGAAGGCGACATAGGTGATCGTCGCGTTCTGGTTACGAATGCGCTAGCCGCCCATGTCGCGATAGGATCCTGACAGCAGACTGTCTTCTTGTCCTCTTGCTGTCGGGACAGTTGCACCACGTGTCGAAGTGCATGCATGAAAGAGACATCATTGGCTGTCGCCTTCTTGCTGTCAGTTTTGCATGCACGTCGATTGGTGGGTTGACTGGCTGACTGTTCCAGATCGCGACGCAGGTGAGTGTTGCGTTAGCTTTGCTAACGCGACGACCAGGGCCATCGCGTTCTTAACGTCTGTGTTTAAGTTGCTCTGGTGGAGAGCAGAACCCCCATTTGGCCCTTTTACCTGTGTTCTTCCTCTCTGGCGATTCTTGTGGCTTGGCTGCTCCGTGGGGAGCTTGGGGAAGGCTTGTGATGTGTGTGGTGTTTGGTGAAGGTAAGTGCATGGTTTGATTGTGTTGGTGGGTGTGAAATCTGTAACACCCCGGCCCCCTTGGGCCTTCTGGCCCCGTCCTCAGGGTCGCGGCCGAGCGGACTGCCGCGACAGTATTGGCGGTTCGTGTCGCGGCGGGGGTGAGCGTCACGTCCTTGTCGCGTCGCCCCTGGCTGTCGCGACTCTGTTCTGACACGACTTTACCGCTGTCCTGTCTGTCAGAACGGTCGTGTCGGGTGGCAGGGTCGTAGGCGTTGACGCGACCTGTCAGGCCGTCGCGACTGCCTTTCCGGTCTTCGAGGTTTGACCGTGCTTTTGGTGTCGCGCCTTGGCGGGCGGCCGCGACATGGTCGCGGCGCTTGTGAGCGTCGCGACAGGGTCAGTGTCGCGGCGGGCCGCTGTGCATCGCGTTCTGGTGGCCATTGGTTCAAAACCGAGGGCGCGCCCCATTTCCCCTCTCTCGCCCTTTTCACTCTTTCTCCCCTCTCTCGAGTTCCCTCTCGTTTTTCGTCGTTCCCTTTCGCTCATGGTGCTCGTGCTGAGGCGTGGGCGTGCCGTTCGTGCAGGGCACGTGCTTGGGTTGTTCGGTGCGAGGAGGAGGAGGAGTTCTTTCCTACGAGAAGGCCTTAACGGGTTCGTTCTTCGTGTGGAGGTAGGGACGCTTGATCCTCTCGCCCTAAGAATGATCCCTTCCCCCTCTTGACCGTGGTTTCCTCGTGGTTTGGGGCTTGGGGGAGTGAGAACTCCATGCTCGAGTTGAGTGAGGTTTCCTTCGAGTGTAGATCGATGCTTTTGAGGGATCGTGGGTGGTTTGGTGGATTTTAGCTTTTTCAAATGCGTTGTGCACGATCCCCTTTCCCCTTGTGAATGTATTTAGTGTTTTGAGGAGGGTTCCTGGAGGGACTGTTGGGACCCTGCTCAGCTAGTAACGCGGCGGCCACGGAGGCCGCGATCATGTCGCGACGGCGCGTCCGGTCGCGACATGGTCGCGACATGGTCGCGACGCTCCTGAGCGTCGCGTTAGGGTTGCAACGGACGAGAGCGCCGCGACATGGTCGCGGCGGCCCGCCCTGTCGCGTCACTGACCGAGAGACAGGTTTGGTCTTTTCCGTTTCCGCTCTCCTTTTACTGTTCTCGTGACACTTGTGCTAGTCCCCTAGTACGGTCTCACGCTAGTCGTTCGCCCGGTGCGTGGCACTTGAGGGCTTGTCCCGTGCTAGAGGTTGTTACCGTTACCTGGGACCCCCATCCTCGGGAGCCTGTTGAGGGAGCACTCCGGGCTACGAGTGTGCTCGAGTTGGCAACCGTTTAGGCAGACTCTAGAGCTGAGGGGAAAACGGTGGTTAGGACAGTGGCGTGTGAGTCACTTGCAGAGCTCTCGTGGGTGGTCTAGGACGCCGAGGACAGTTAGGAGTTCTACCCGGCGCAGGCCAGCCAGTCCTTCTTCTCACTGCCTCGCTCCTTACGGCCCCGGAACCGTTTGGAGAGGTCAGGCGTGGGACCGTAGTCTGGCCAGACTACGACGGTTACTGTTGTGGTACTTGTGTCCTACCTCGCTCTGACGAGACGCGAGGGTCAGGACCTAGGTCGAGGATAAGACGTCGGTGGACGCACCTGACCGTGACTAGTGGTAGTGTTTCCGTAGCTAGTGTTCTTTGTCCAGGCAGAGTGTAGTACCCTAGAATTTCCTTGAATGTATTATGTTCATTGTGTGTTTATTTCTGCATAAATTGAATGCTGTTCTGTGTAGAACTAGGCGTCAAGATCATTTGACGTTAAAGCTTGTAAGCGGCAACATCGAATGCCGTTTATGGGATGTTAACGACGATAGGTATTGACGTTTAATATTTTTCTGAATTATTTAATTATGGGCAAGACTATAAATGACATCAACGATGGACGTTTATATTTGGGGTAGACGACAACCTATGTTGACGTTAAACTGACTTGCCTGTTTTTGAGCTTTCCGTTCCGGATTAAGGAGATCGGCCGTTTCGGGAAGGTTTTAATGAGCTGATCGATGCGTTTAGATCCGAGGGTCAGGATTAGGCTTGGTCATTGCTTGAGAGGTCTTTATAAGACCAGATCTCGCAGGAAGAAAAGGGGGTTTTGCTTTGGTTCTGGAGGAGAGAAAGAGGGCCGAGGAAGGGATTTGCAGAGCGATCTGGTGCTTGTTCGTGCGGTTCGAAGGTTTCTACACCGAGGAGATACATAGGACTTCGTGCCCAAAGGCTCATCCAGGCTGAGGAACTTCATCGGAGGAGGTTTCGGATTGCTTGAAGACGGAGGAAAGAACTGTCTCCCTGGCGAGACGGGCTTCTTCGAGCTCGGATTCGACACTCCATTAGGAGGGATTGAGGCAAGTTGCATGGGGGATTAGTTTAGGATATGTTATACTACGTATTTAACATTTTTATGTATTTTTAAAGCATGTAAAAAACCTACGGGAAGGGTTAGAAACATCGTTATTGCATGCAGGTTTCTGTGTTTTCTGTGTCTTAGAACTAGACGTCCAGGGTATTGCCGCCTATAATATGTAAACGGCAATATCGACTGCCGTTTAGTTCATCCGAAATATATATGTATTTTCTGTCCTTACTATATGTAAACGGCGCTATGTGCCACCGTCTATAATTACTTAACGACAACGTATGTGGACGTCGACTATAGTAAACGTCATACTAATTGACGTCAAGTTTAACAGAATCATATATTCCAAAAATCTGAGTGAATTGGTTTTAAATGTATAATTTATGAATGTATGCGTTTCAGCCATGTAATATTAGAGTATGTTATTGTTATGGACTGTCTATTGCTATAATGTGCAGGTTCTATATATTTATACATATATATATGAATTGATGAACATGCATAATTACATGACAAGGATCAAGGTTTAAATTGTATAAGATAAGTACAATGATGTAAAAGAAAGCATGTTGATTGATGTTTAGATTACTGCAATAAATATGATATATCAGTAATCCCTGTTCCATGTGAAAATTGTGAGCTTTTCTCAATATTAAACCATGTTAGTTAGTTGATTTAATAGAGTTAAATTCATGAAAAATAGTTACAGAAATCAGAAAATTATGAAATTTGGCATGTGTATTGTAATTACTGATTTCGAATTTCTGTTAAAATTTCAGAATTTTCAGACATGTGTACGTTCTGTTATGAATTTCTGAACAATATATTACACATAGAATTGAATAAAAATGCATGAAAATGCAAGAACGAATATTAGTATCATGATAGAAATCTGTTGTACAGTAAATAGGATTTTAGAACTGAAAGTGTTGTACTTTGAAATATTGCATTGACACGTTAAATAGTATGACATGAAATGTCACTATCTATTATATACGTTAGTGTATACATTATAACAATGATGCCAATAAGACATTGCTATCTTAGATATTCCTACAAGGAACTACACCGTAGATGCCCCTATGGTAATGGTTCACCTACATGTAAAGAAATGAATCCGTGGGCAACGGATTGAAATCCTGGAGGTAGACTTGTTCTACTGGTCAAGGTGGGAAGGACTTTCCCCGGTTTTGCGCAAATACTATGACTTCATCACCGCATTGCCTAGGTGATAAGTGAATGTTAAATGACTACTGATCTCTAATTTAGTGTGGGCTATGTCTTGGCAACTATATGAAAATGACTACATGCTACAAGTTACATATCTACATGCTACATGTTACATGCTACAAGTTACATGTCTACCTGTTCTACATGCTACATACTACATGTTATATGCTTACATTCCTACATGTGAACTTGTTCAAAGGATTTCATGTTACATGTCAATGTTTTTGTATTACTACATGAAAATTGTTATGTAAAAGAATAATGCATGTATAAGTGAGAAATTGATACATGATAATTGTTGTAAGTCACATAACATCGAATAGTTTTCATGAATAAGTAATTCCATGCTACATGTGAAACATTTTTATTGTTAAAATCACCATGAAATGAATGATTGCCAATGGACTTAGAACTATAGTAAGAAAAGTATATGATATCAATGAATGGAATGATAATGTACTACCATGTTTTAAAATTAATATAATGTTAATATCTTGAACTGTCTACCATGTGATTTGCTGGGTCTTGTGGACTCATACTTGCCTAACATTTCAGGAGAGCCAGAGGATACGGTGGAGTTAGTGCAAACTGACTCAGAGCGTGAGGACGTGGAGACTTAGCTTGTCTTAGAGAGTTTTAGAGTGACACTTGTATGTGAGGATCTTATGTAATTTCCTTTATGCAACTGATCATTGGATTGTAATAAACCTTGGACTATTGTTATCTTTTATGCATTAGATTTGCTTTTGAATGAATGCTGATTGCAAGTGTTTAATTCCAAGTTCTGTTAATTATCATTGGAATTGAATAGTTATTTGTGTATATTTCAACCTGTATTGGAAATTGTTGGATTCGTTCCACTGTAATACCTCTACTAGATCCAATGTGAGTTGGTGTAACTGTACTGGGTCTAAGAGGGGCGTTACACGGAGTTCCCTCTGTCTGTGTTTACTAGCCGTGTGGTGGTCACGACGAGCAGTCGTACGGAGTTTCCGACCGTGCGCACTTTCCGTACCGTGCTACTTGTAGTTTCGCTTCCGCACTTCCGTTCGTAGGTAGAAGATATAACTGTTGTCTTTCATTTTATATATATATTTCTCCTGCCTGTTTAGAGCCAGTAGGAGATTGGTAGTCCCTACTGAGCTTCTGTTGTGAAGCTCATCCCTCCTCTTTCCAGGTGAGACTTCTCAGCAGCGGCAGGGCGCGCGCCAGGCGGAGGAGACGGGGCGGTAGTCGAGGTCCCCGTAGCTAGAAGTGGTCCCCCTTCTTTCAGTGTACGTCACCCTCGGGGTATGCCCCTAAGGGACTTGTCTCTCCCCTTTTCCCTTACTTGTACTAGTGTGCGTGCGTTGGGACTGTACTTAGAGCGGTACGCAGCGGTCTCGCTTTACTTTCCTGTTTCCGCTTGTACGCTTCTAGCTTAGCAGTTGACGTTTACTTCCGTTACATATCCTGTCAGACGCGTGTTATAGCCCTTTCGGGTCCCCCTGATCTGTGGGCAGTGACTGCGAAAATCGGGTCCTCGGCGTGGGCCGAGGGTCGGGTTCTCGGCTCGTTACAGTTGGTATCAGAGCCTAGTCTGACAGGACTTGTAGTGGATCTAAACTGCAACAGTAAGTCCCAACAATAGTACAAGTACACTGCTAGCGGCCCGAGAGGTATTTATAACCTTTGTCAGTTGTGTTGCCGTGTAGGTCATGGCTCCGCGTAGGCGCAGTCAGGCTAGGCAGCTGGTTGAGCAACAGGATGAGTCTGACATGCCCGCTCAGGGGTAGGTTCAAGAGGAGGTGTCCGTGGAGGAGTCAGTGGCACAGCCTCAGGGTGCACAGGCAGCAGCAGCAGAGGCAGCGGTAGCAGGTGGGCAGCAGCAGCAGGAGTACCACCCTCAGCCTCAGCAGTATGCAGACTGGTTTCCCATGGCCGAGCAGTTCTTCAGAGCTATGTACCAGGGAGCGTGGCAGCCCGGGCAGGCAGCAGCAGGTGGTCAGTTTCCAGTACCTCCCCCAGCCGTACCAGAGCAGCAGGAGGCGGAGCCAGAGGTGGAGCAGCCAGTCCGCCAGTAGCGGTCAGGTACTGGGAGTACCCGGTCCGGTCAGCGGAGGGCAGCGGTGTCGGAGGTGAGGACCGCTCTCCTTGAGAGGTTCCTGCGTCTTCGCCCACCGATGTTCCATGGTGAGTATGATCCAGATAAGGCAGAGAGCTGGACCCATGAGTTGGAGCGCATCTTCGAGACTATGGAGTGCGCTGAGGAGGACCAGGTTCGTTTGGCAGTATACCAGCTCAAGGGAGCAGCCCATGAGTGGTGGAGAGTTCAGAGGCAGACTCACTTCCAGGGGCAGCGGTTGGACCAGATCTCTTGGCAGTAGTTTTCGGAGGTCTTCCACGGCGAGTACTTCCCCGACTATGCTCGACGTGAGAGACGGGACCAGTTCCACGAGTTAGTGCAGGGCGACCTCACGGTTTCGCAGTACCACCAGAGGTTTGTCCGGTTGTTGAGGCATGTGCCTCATGCAGCAGGCAGTGACCAGGCTTGTGCAGAGAGGTTTATAGCAGGGCTGAGACCAGACTTGAGGTGGGGTGTGACGGCACACATGTGTACCACCTTGGGAGAGGCCGTGGCGAAGGCCACCGCCTTGGATAGGGAGGCTTGGCAGCCTCAGCAGCAGCAGCAGCAGCAGGGAGGAGCCTCTTCCAGGTCCTCGCCGTACCAGCGTCCAGCAGGCAGCCGCGGTAGTGCGACTTCCTCTTCCTCAGGCTCGGGCAGTTTCGGTGGCTCTGGAATTCGCTCGCAGTTCAGGAAGTTGTCTACTCGCGGGGGTGGACGGAGCCGTCAACAGAGGCGTCAGTCTAGGTTTGCAGAGCAGTCAGTACAGCAGGGTGCTGAGCAGGGTAGTCAGGAGCCAGTGTGTTACACTTGTGGCTTGCCAGGCCACTTTAGGAGGGATTGCCCTAGGGGGCAAGCTCCGCAGCAGCAGCCGCCAGTGCAGTACGCGCAGCAGCCACCTCAGAACCAGTACCCTCCCCAGCAGCAGGCACCGCGTCAGCAACAGAGAGGGCAGTACCAGCAGCAGTTTCCGCAGCCGCAGCAGTACCAGCCGTACCAGCAGCAGCAGCAGCAGTTTCCTCAGCACCAGCAGCCGCCGCAGCAGCAGCCCCAGCAGGCGCCGCAGCGTGGACGTGGTCGTGGTCGCGTGATGGCACTCACCCGGGAGCAGGCAGAGGCATCGAACCTGGTGATAGGTACTCTACCTATTCTCGGCAGAGCTGCTCGTGTTTTGGTTGATCCCGGTGCTTCCTTGTGTTTTGCTTCCGAGGAGTTTTACGAGTCTCTTGCTTGTCACACACCCGAAAGGCAGTGTGACGTGATGGTCGATCTCCCGTCCGGTGACTACATGCGTTCCTTCGGTTACCTGGAGGGTGTGACAGTCGAGGTTGAGGGTCACCAGTTGCCGGCCAGGTTGTACGCGCTGCAGCTTTGCGACTTCGACGTCATCCTGGGCATGGACTGGTTGGAGGCTCACTCAGTCGTGGTTGATTGTCAGAGGAAGACCGTTCGGTTCGAGATACCTGGAGCACCTGTTCTCTGCTTTCGAGGTATCCGGTCTACCCGTCGACCGTTCATTTCTTTCTGTAAGGCCCGTCGTTTGATCCGTGGTGGCTGCGTTGCTTACCTTGCTTCGGTTTGTTCCTTGGAGCCTAGAGGATCTTCAGTTTTTGATGTGCCAGTTGTTTCTGAGTTTTTTGACGTGTTTCTGGAGGATCTACCTGGGTTGCCACCTGAGCGAGAGGTAGAGTTCTCCATCGAGCTTTTGCCTGGTACGATGCCTATGTCCAAGGCACCTTACCGGATGGCCCCGGCGGAGCTGCGTGAGTTGAAGCGCCAGCTGCAAGAGTTGCTTGAGTTGGGCTTCATTCGTCCGATCCGTTCGCCGTGGGGTGCGCCTGTTTTGTTTGTGCAGAAGAAGGATGGCAGTCTTCGTTTGTGCATCGATTATCGGCAGTTGAACCAGGTCACTGTGAAGAACAGGTACCCGTTGCCGAGAATTGATGATTTGTTTGATCAATTGCAATCGGCCCGAGTTTTCTCGAAGATTGACTTGAGATCCGGCTACTACCAACTGCGGATCAGAGAGTCAGATGTTGGTTTGACGGCTTTCCGTTCCAGGTACGGTCACTTTGAGTTCGTCGTGATGCCGTTTGGGCTGACGAACGCACCTGCAACATTCATGGATCTGATGCATAGGGTGTTCAGTGAGTACCTAGACCGCTTTGTTGTTGTTTTTGTTGATGATATTCTGGTCTACTCGGCTTCTGAAAAGGAGCACGAGGAGCATCTGAGGATCATGCTAGAGACCCTGCAGAGTCACTGTCTTTACGTCAAGTTCGACAAGTGCGAATTTTGGTTGAGCGAGGTGCACTTCCTCGGGCACGTGATCTCGGGTTCTGGTGTGGCAGTGGATCCGGCCAAGGTTGAGGCAGTGTTGTCGTGGGAGCAGCCCACATCAGTCGCAGAGGTCCGCAGTTTTCTGGGTCTGGCAGGTTACTACCGGAGGTTCATTCAGGATTTCGCCAAGATTGCAGCACCTTTGACTCGGTTGACGAGGCAGGACACCAGGTTTGTTTGGTCAGAAGACTGTGAGCAGAGTTTCTTGGAGCTGAAGACGAGGTTGACTTCAACGCCAGTGTTGGTCTTGCCATCGGGCACCGGTGGGTTCGTGGTTTACACCGATGCGTCGAGGTCAGGTTTGGGTGCCGTGCTGATGCAGCATGGTGGGGTTGTTGCCTATGCTTCTCGGCAGCTCAAGAAGCATGAGGAGAACTATCCCACCCACGACTTGGAGCTAGCAGCAGTGGTGTACGCTCTCAAGTTGTGGAGGCACTACCTGTATGGCGAGGCTTTTTAGATCTTCACCGATCACCAGAGTTTGCAGTACATCTTCACCCAGAGGGATTTGAACTTGAGGCAGCGTCGTTGGATGGAGTATTTGAAGGACTACGACCTAACCCTCTCCTATCATCCAGGAAGGGCTAACGTTGTAGCCGATGCTTTGAGTAGGCGCGTGTGCTTGAGTTCGCTGATGGTCAGAGAGTGGAGGCTGTTCGAGGAGCTGTCCCAGGGAGTGTTTGTTCCGACGAGGACCAGAGACCGTGCTGTGGCGAGTAGTTTATCAGTTCGGCCGTCACTGTTCAGGCAGGTGTTGCAGGCGCAGCGAGCAGATGCAGAGTTAGCAGACATTTTGCGGATGCCATATGTGGAGCTCAGCGAGGACAACGAGGTCAGATTCAGAGGCCGTTTGTATGTTCCTGAGGAGGCGCGTCAGGCAGTGTTGTCAGAGGCTCACAGATCGAGGTATGCTGTTCATCCTGGCTCCACCAAGATGTACCATTGTTTGAGGAGGTTCTTATGGTGGCCAGGGATGAAGAGGGGCGTGGCAGAGTTTGTTGCCCGGTGCCTTACTTGTCAACAGGTGAAGGCCGAGCATCAGCGTCCTGGTGGTGAGTTGCAGCCGTTGCCCATTCTTGAGTGGAAGTGGGACGACATCACCATGGACTTTGTGGTTGGTTTGCCCCGTACCCCGCAGAGGCACGACGGTATTTGGGTGATTGTAGATCGTTTGACCAAGGCAGCGCACTTTCTTCCGATCAGGATGTCGTGGTCAGTGGACAGGTTAGCCAGGCTGTACGTGGACAGAGTGGTTTCGTTGAACGGGATCCCAGTTTCAGTCGTCTCCGATAGAGATCCGAGGTTCACGTCAGGGTTTTGGCGCAGTCTTCAGAGAGCACTGGGTACAGAGTTGAAGTTCAGCACAGCGTACCACCCGCAGACAGACGGTCAGTCAGAGCGGACCATTCGGACACTGGAGGATATGCTGAGAGCGTGCTATTTAGACTGGAGCGGCACTTGGGAGTCTCACCTTCCAATGGTAGAGTTCGCATATAACAACAGTTATCACTCGAGCATCGGAATGGCGCCATACGAGGCTTTGTATGGTCACCCGTGCAGGACTCCGCTTCACTGGTTCGAGGTTCGAGAGAGGCAGCTTTTGGGGCCAGAGTTAGTGCAGCAGTGTGCAGACACGGTCAGTCTGATCAAGCAGAGGCTTCAGATAGCGCAGAGTCGGCAGAAGAGTTATGCGGATGTCCGCAGGAGACCGTTGCAGTTCAGCGTTGGTGACCTTGTTTTCTTGCGAGTCTCGCCGACCAAGGGCGTCATGAGGTTTGGCAGAAAGGGAAAGCTCAGTCCCAGATATATGGGCCCTTCCCCATTTCTGAGAGAGTCGGTGAGGTGGCGTACAGGCTAAGTCTTCCGGAAAAGCTAGCAGGTGTGCACAGCGTTTTCCACGTTTCACAGCTCAGGAGGTACGTCGCAGATCCTTCGCACGTGTTGGACTACTCGCAGCTAGAGGTAGCGCCAGATTTGTCAGTGCCAGAGTATCCAGTTAGTGTTGTCGACCGCAGAGTTCAGCAGTTGCGCAGGAAGCAGATTCTGCTGGTTATGGTCGTTTGGCAGAACCGCGTCGGTGGCGAGGCCACCTGGGAGCGCGAGGATGAGATGCAAGAGCAGTTTCCTTACTTGTTTGATTGATCGGTATGTGGTGATCTCCTCTTTTGTCGTTTTCCGGGTTGAGACCGAGTTGTTTTCATTTCGAGGACGAAATGTCTTAAGGAGGGAGGGTTGTAACACCCCGGCCCCCTTGGGCCTTCTGGCCCCGTCCTCAGGGTCGCGGCAGAGCGGACTGCCGCGACAGTATTGGCAGTTCGTGTCGCGGCGGGGGTGAGCGTCGCGTCCTTGTCGCGTCGCCCCTGGCTGTCGCGACTCTGTTCTGACACGACTTGACTGTTGTCCAGTCTGTCAGAACGGTCGTGTCGGGTGGCAGGGTCGTCGGCGTTGACGCGACCTGTCAGGCCGTCGCGACTGCCTTTCCGGTCTTCAAGGTTTGACCGTGCTTTTGGTGTCGTGCCTTGGCGGGCGGCCGCGACATGGTCGCGGCGCTTGTGAGCGTCGCGACAGGGTCAGTGTCGCGGCGGGCCGCTGCGTCGCGTTCTGGTGGCCATTGGTTCAAAACCGAGGGCACGCCCCATTTCCCCTCTCTCTCCCTTTTCACTCTTTCTCCCCTCTCTCGAGTTCCCTCTCATTTTTCGTCGTTCCCTTTCGCTCGTGGTGCTCGTGCTGAGGCGTGGACGTGCCGTTCGTGCAGGGCACGTGCTCGGGTTGTTCGGTGCGAGGAGGAGGAGGAGTTCTTTCCTACGAGAAGGCCTTAACGGGTTTGTTCTTCGTGTGGAGGTAGGGACTCTTGATCCTCTCGCCCTAAGCATGATCCCTTCCCCCTCTTGACCGTAGTTTCCTCGTGGTTTGGGGCTTGGGGGAGTGAGAACTCCATGCTCGAGTTGAGTGAGGTTTCCTTCGAGCGTAGATCGATGCTTTTGAGGGATCGTGGGTGGTTTGGTGGATTTTAGCTTTTTAAAATGCATTGTGCATGATCCCCTTTCCTCTTGTGAATGTATTTGGTGTTTTGAGGAGGGTTCCTGGAGGGACTGTTCTGGGACCCTGCTCAGCTGGTAACGCGGCGGCCACGGAGGCCGCGATCATGTCGCGACGGCGCGTCCGGTCGCGACATGGTCGCGACGCTCCTGAGCGTCGCGTTAGGGTCGCGACGGACGAGAGCGCCGCGACATGGTCGCGGCGGCCCGCCCTGTCGCGTCACTGACCGAGAGACAGGTTTGGTCTTTTCCGTTTCCGCACTCCTTTTACTGTTCCCGTGACACTTGTCCTAGTCCCCTAGTACGGTCTCACGCTAGTCGTTCGCCCGGTGCGTGGCACTTGAGGGCTTGTCCCGTGCTAGAGGTTGTTACCGTTACCTGGGACCCCCGTCCTCGGGAGCCTGTTGAGGGAGCACTCCGGGCTACGAGTGTGCTCGAGTTGGCAGCCGTTTAGGCGGACTCTGGAGCTGAGGGGAAAACGGTGGTTAGGACAGTGGCGTGTGAGTCACTTGCAGAGCTCTCGTGGGTGGTCTGGGACGCCGAGGACAGTTAGGAGTTCTACCCGGCGCAGGCCAGCCAGTCCTTCTTCTCACTGCCTCGCTCCTTACGGCCCCGGAACCGTTTAGAGAGGTCAGGTGTGGGACCGTAGTCTGGCCAGACTACGGCGGTTACTGTTGTGGTACTTGTGTCCTACCTTGCTCTGACGAGACGCGAGGGTCAGGACCTAGGTCGAGGATAAGACGTCGGTGGATGCACCTGACCGTGACTAGTGGTAGTGTTTCCGTAGCTAGTGTTCTTTGTCCAGGCGGAGTTCCCTCCGTCTGTGTTTACTAGCCGTGTGGTGGTCACGACGAGCAGTCGTACGGAGTTTCCGACCGTGCGCACTTTCCGTACCGTGCTACTTATAGTTTCGCTTCCGCACTTCCGTTCGTAGGTAGAAGATATAACTGTTGTCTTTCATTTTATATATATTTCTCTGCCTGTTTAGAGCCAGTAGGAGATTGGTAGTCCCTACTGAGCTTCTGTTGTGAAGCTCATCCCTCCTCTTTCCAGGTGAGACTTCTCAGCAGCGGCAGGGCGCGCGCCGGGCGGAGGAGACGGGGCGGTAGTCGAGGTCCCCGTAGCTAGCAGTGGTCCCCCTTCTTTCAGTGTACGTCACCCTCGGGGTATGCCCCTAAGGGACTTGTCTCTCCCCTTTTCCCTTACTTGTACTAGTGTGCGTGCGTTGGGACTGTACTAAGAGCGGTACGCAGCGGTCTCGCTTTACTTTCCTGTTTCCGCTTGTACGCTTCTAGCTTAGCAGTTGACGTTTACTTCCGTTACATATCCTGTCAGACGCATGTTATAGCCCTTCCGGGTCCCCCTGATCCGTGGGCGGTGACCGCGAAAATCGGGTCCTCCGCGTGGGCCGAGGGTCGGGTTCTCGGGTCGTTACAAAATCTGTGCTCCCCCCACTCACTGTCTTCTCCTTCCCCGTCTCTGTGGCATGCACCTTGGTTTCTCTCCATCGGCTTATGAAGGGCGTGCTCGGCTCGTGGACGGCGGCTCTTGGAGCGTTGGAGCTCGGAGGTGGAGGGGTGCTAGCCTACGAGAAGGACCCTCTGGGGTGGTTCCTCATTTGGAGGTAGGGACTCCAAACCCTCCATCTAGTTCTACATGCTAGGTTCCAACCCTAGTTCCAAGCCTAGAATCCTTCATTAGGATGTGCTTTCGTTCCATGATTCATGTGTGATGAATTCTTGATGTTGGTTTGGAAGAATCCATGCTTGTCTTGGGTTGTGCATGTGGAGGTTATCATGTTTGCATGTAAGGGGAATGAGTGTTCTTTTACTATTCATGCATGCATGGGGTTTCTTTGGGTGGTTTGCATGATAATTGACATGTTATCATCGTCTTCTGGCTTCCCCTCCCCATGTAGTACCGTTTTGTGGCTTTTGGGGTGTGTGAGGTGCTCTATTTGGGCACTCGGCTATGGCCGCGACAGGTTTCCCAGTCGTGACCAGGTCGCGACGTATCGTTGCGTCGCATTCTCTCTGAACGCGTCCCAGCACCCGTCGCGTCTAGCAAACGCGACGGGTACGTGGCGGCGTTTAGGAGTTCGGGGTCTCATCGTGTCACGATGATCGTCTCCGTCGCGATGAGATCGCGACGGGGTACGTGTCGCATTCAGAAGACTCAGGCTTGTTGCGGCGCCCTTAGCCGGAGCATTATTATCGCGACGGGTGCAAGGATCGCCTTCTGGATTCTTGTCGCGATAGGCAGAGCCATCGTGCTCTGGTCGAGACGTGCCGATATGTTGCCTCTCCGACCGAGAGCGACTGTCAGTAGGTTTTGATGTTTTGCTTCCGTTGTGACTCAGTTTTCTTGGCACCTGTGCTATTCCTAGTGTAGTGCTACTCTAGTCTCTTCGCTCGGTGCTAGGCACTTGAGGGCTGGTTCGCGAGACACGTTGTTACCGTTACCTGGGACCCCCATCCCCGCGCGCTTGTTAGAGGGAGTTCTCCGGGCGGCATGCAAGCTCGAGTCACTGACTTGGAGCGAAGGGGAAAATGGTGGGCACAGTGGCGTAGAGTCATTTATAGAGCTCTCTTAGCTGGTCTCTGTCTCCGAGGTAGTTGTGGTGCTCTTTCGGTGCAGACCAGTTAGTCCTTTCTCACTGCCTCACTCTACGTGGTTCCATAACCATTTAGAGGGGTTAGGTGTGGGACCGTAGTCTGGCAGACTACGGCGTTGTGTTTACTTTAGTTCCGCATCTCACTCTGACAGGAGGTGTTAGACATGGACCGTTGGTCGAGGGTAAGGCACGTGGCGCACCTGACCGGCTGACTAGTGAAGCGTTCTATGGCTAGTGTGTTTGTCCAGGCAGTCTCTACTGTCTGTGAGCACAGCTTTGGGTTTCCTTTGGTGCCGTGTTTTACACGGGTTTTTCTGTCCTAACGTGTAGCCTAGACCGACGACCGTGTAGTCTCTTTCACGCTTCCGCACTTGACTCTGCTTAGTAGAATAGACTTTACTATTTTATTTAATTACTGCACTTAGTTCTATTCTACTATTAGAACCAGTGGGAGATTGGTAGTCCCTACTGGGCTTCTTCGTGAAGCTCACTCCCTGTTTTGTAGGTGAGACTTCACAGCAGCTCCCTCCGCGGTAGACTGAGGAGACGGGCCTGCAGTAGTCGGCATCTCTAGTGAGTTGTGTTCCCCCAATAGTTGTACTTCACCCTCGGGGTATGCCCCTAAGGGATGTGTTCTATCCTTTTATTTCAGCGCTTGTACTTTATTTACTTTGGGACTGTACTAGACTGTTACATTAGTGTTGGACTGTTTTCCCTTCACTTGTTGTACATTTTAGTTCGTTGTTGTTATTTATCTCTATTACATATCTTGTTAGACCGATCTGTTAGCCCTTCTGGGTCTCTGGACCCGTTGGCGGCGGTGCCGACGTTCGGATTCTTGGTGGGAGCCGAGGGT
Organism: Colocasia esculenta; assembly: GCA_014218235.1. Classification (NCBI taxonomy): domain Eukaryota; kingdom Viridiplantae; phylum Streptophyta; class Magnoliopsida; order Alismatales; family Araceae; genus Colocasia; species Colocasia esculenta. The sequence continues at coordinate 84,235,872 of CM024757.1, forward strand.
CTGGGAGTCGGGGCCGTTACAGTGGTATCAAAGCAAGGGGTCTATCAAGACCTGTGATAGAAATAAGTAATAACGTAAAGGCCCTTAGGATGTACAAGTAACATTGCTAGCCGCTGGAGTTTTACCTGCTAACTTCTTAATGTGCTTGTTTTGTAGAACATGCCTCCACGCACTCGCAGGCAGGCTCGTGAGCTCGTGGATCGTCAGGAGTTCGAGTCGGACGGGTCAGTTGCAGCCGATAACGTGCTGATCGATGCTCAGCCCCAGCAGTTCGAGCAGCCTGGGGACCCGTTGCCGCAGGGCATTCCGTTGCAGCAGGGAGAGCCACGGCAGCAGCAGCAGTGGTTTCCGCCCCAGCCCCCACCGGCCGTCATGGAGCAGTGGTGGAGAGCGATGTTCCAGGGTCCGTGGCAGTACCCGCAGTACCCGCCTCACCAGTAGTACCAACAGTACCCGCGGTACCAGCCGTACCAGCAGATGCCGGTAGGAGGTCAGCAATTCGCAGAGATGGCAACAGAGGAGCAGCCACCACCGACCCCGCAGGCAGCACTAGTTCAGCCACAGGTACCCCTACTGGTACGGCAGCAGACTCCAGTTGCAGCTGCAGCACCTGAGGACCGCACGACGCTTCTGGAGAGGTTTCTTCGTCTTCAGCCTCCGACTTTCTCTGGTGACCATGATCCAGACAGGGCAGAGAGTTGGATCCATGAGCTCGAGCGCACCTTCGAGGCCATGGACTATGCAGAGCTGGATCAGGTCAGGTTGGTAGTATACCAGCTGAATGGGTCAGCCCACGAGTGGTGGAGAGCAGTGAGGCAGACCAGTTTTCAGGGTAGGAGGCTGGACCAGATCACCTAGGCGGAGTTCCTAGTGGCTTTTCACGGTGAGTTCTTCCCCGACTACGCTTGCCGTGAGAGGAGGGACCAGTTCCATGAGTTGGTATAGGGAGACTTGCCCGTGGTGCAATACCACCAGAGGTTCCTGCAGCTTCTTCGACATGTTCCCCACGTAGCCGCTAGTGAGCAGGCTCGTACCGAGAGGTTCATTAGCGGACTATGCTCAGACTTGAGGTGGGCCATGGCTGGTCACCTCTATGACTCCTTGGCAGTGGCAGTGGTGAGAGCTACTGCCTTGGAGCGGGAGTGTCAGTTTTAGCCGCAGTAGAGTGGAGGCTCAGGGAGGTCTTCCCCGTACCAGCGCCCCTCGGGCAGTCGAGGGAGTGTTTCCTCTTCTTCTTCTTCGGGGATAGGCAGTGCTGGCCTGACCTCGAAGTTGAAGAAGTTGTTCACTCGTGGAGGCAGGCATCAGTACAGGCAGCCGAAGCAGCAGCGACGTCAGTTGGAGCAGCAGCCAGTGGAGCAGTCCGTGCAGTAGGGAGCAGAGCAGAGTCAACAGGGCACAGGTTGTTACCACTGTGGGCAGCAGGGGCACTACATTCGTGAGTGTTCGTTAAGGCCGCAGCAGCAGACACCTCAGGCTCAGTACCATCCACCCCAGCCACAGCAGCGCCAACAGCAGCACCAGGGTCAGTTCCAGTAGCCATAGCAGTGCCAGCAACAGCAGCCTCAGCGAGGATGTGGATGCGGTCGGGTGATGAAGATCACCAGAGAGGAGGCGGAGGCCTCTAATATGGTCATCGGTACGGTTCCCATCCTTGGTAGGGCTGCTAGAGTTTTGATTGATCCAGGTGCCACGCACTGTTTTGCTTCTCAGGAGTTCTTTGCTTCTTTGTCTGAGTTTGCTCTAGAGCGGACCTGTGACCTAGCCGTTGAGCTGCCGATGGGTGACTTTGTGTGTACCCTGGGTGTAACGGCCCTGGATATCTATACCCAATAAGGGTCCATATCCAGATCCATCTCCCGCGAACGGACCGAAGTCTCGCAAGGGATATCTCGTACACATGTCCAGGAAGAATATAAAAGACAAACCACAACAGTAAGAGACACAAGAAAAGATATGTGCTCATATCTGCATATACAATTTACAACTGTCCCATTACATTATTACATATCCAAATTAAGAAGAGTACAACTACTTGGGGCATACCCCGAGGGAGCACAAGCTCGTACAACTCTACTAACACTACTGTTGGTGATACAAGTCTGTCACAACACCTCCTCAAGCGACACCAACGGTAAACCCTGAAAAGAACTATAAGGGAGTGAGCCTCAACAAGTCACTGGCTCAGTAGGGAATCACCCAAAACCACAAACAACGCAGGAGAACCTCAACCCCAACGAGTCTCACTGGCAACACCAGAAGCCAAACCATTTCATGCTCACAACAAAGCGTAATTAACAATACTAAACATAATTATCTCAGTTGCTGCAAGTCTCGGATAGATGAAGAGACAACAGCACCATTAGTCCACTCAATAACTATACAGCCTAGGCCACAAGCCTCACAGGCACGCCACCTCAACAACTGGTCGCCTAAGCTATAAGCCACACAGGCAAAGCATTGCCTAAGCTACTAGCTTCACTGGCAAGCCTCTAAACACAAGGGTAACAGGATTGCTAACCATGAGCCAATCATCTATACCCTTAAATCATGATGTATCGAATATCACACTTAAGAAGTAGGACTGGCTACCACGATGCCAATCCATCGCATACTAAACCTTATATTCGGAAACTTACCCAAGGAAGGGTAAAACATAACAAGTGGTAGGTCTCACCGCATGACCTCCACCTCACCACCTAAACATACTAGTACACAAGGTACCACAAGAAACCAATCACTAAACCAGTGCCAACACAAGGCACCTCATACGGCAATTCATAACACAAGGTACCACCACGAGGTACCACCACTGGAACACAAACACAACCGTGCCACCACTAGGGCACACCACAACCAGTGAGTCTCTGCTCACCAACCACAACTACAACTGTGCCAACACCATGGCACACCACAACGGGTAAAACTACAACCCGAAAGCCACTCACAAGCCACAACCATTGGCAAAGCATGAGTCGGAAAGCACGACGCTACCACACGGGACAGACTTCTGGTTCATGACACCAGTATCCAACCCAGACAACACAACACAAGAACTACCTCTCAGTCTCGCAGTCATGGACGAAAGGTCCAACTGCAGCTCCACAACACAAGTAAAGTCAAAGAACTGTGGAGACCAACCAAACCACCACAACCTACAAGTCACACACCCTGCAGGCCCATGCCTGACACCTTTAGAGACTCTGGCCCGAGCTCTCTAAAGTGAGGCACTGGTAAACAGGACTAGCTGGGTCCAGTACGTCTACTGGTGTCCGTCTCCCCCAACTACGAGCGCGCTACAAGCGACAACACAACAAACTCTCTCTAGTCGCTGTCCCACTGCCGTCATTCCCTCAGCTGGACGTACTACTCAACACAAGAGTGAGGGTGTCCAGGAAGACGACAAGACCTCATCGTTACCCAGTACCGGGACAAGCCCCGAGCACACACACAGGTGCCTGGCTCACACAAAACCTGGGGCTCCCAACTGAAGAGGCATTCCGAAATAGGCGCCGGACCACCAAACTCAGCAATGCATAAACCACGATATATACTTATATATATTCTTTATTACAAACCACAGTAGCCATTCATAATCTGGCCTATCATCGGTCACCATGTGACCTCCAAACCATCTCACACTAATACATATTCGTATCACGACAATGCAACACAACCTTGTCTGTCATCGGTCACTCTGTGACCTCTATGGCAATACACATTACTTAACACATATATCATTGTAATACTCTTTAAAAGACAACCATAGACTAGGGCTAGGTTCATATCTGACGTTCATTGCCCCGTCACCTCATACTAGCTATACCAGCTATACTACGATAATCACAATATCGACTACTAGCCATGCATACTCATGCACAACACTCAAACTATATAAATATCACGTAAAAGCATGCTCACTTCGTGAGCACCACCCTTAAACATAAACCACACAAAAACGACACACTAACCACGCTCACTGAGCGCTACAAGTGCCAATGCATCATTAGCATTGCCATGCACAATAATTAAACTATAAACGAATAACCGAAACATCAAGAGAATGTAAAAACAGAACCTTCGGTTGCTATCGCGACAGAGACAACGACCACCTTCTGATCGCGACGCTACGATATGGCGCGACAAGAAATCCTGTCGCGACGGTTTGGCCTGTCGCGACCTGGTCGCGACAGCCAGAACCACCGCCTTCTCAGGATCCGGGAACCTTCTCCAGATCAACCAAGAAAACCACATTAATTTCCGATTTTCATGCTTTAATGAATAGCCTAGCATGCTCTCTATTGTTCATAAAGCATTAAGCCTATCGAATACACATCGCATACCATCCACGCAACAAATAAAGGTAGAACTCCCTACCTTCACGAAGAACGCACAAACCGGCTACGGCACGACGTCTCCCCCGCTCCATGCAACGTCCTCGCGTCAAGAGCGCATCGAGAACTACGCCGGAACGCCAAATTGCCCACAGCAACTCCTCCCCTGGTCGAGCAGAGCTTGGGAAAACTCTGTTCGGACGAACCTTTTTAAAAACCACACAGCGGTTACTAACGCGACACACCTAACCACCGCAACATGATCGCGATAGCCTCAAGCGTCGCCTTAGCACTCCAGACGTCAGCAGCCCCACCCCGTGCACGACACGCGGCGCGCTAGCAGGCGTTGACTCCAAACAGCAGCAACCTTAACGCGACCCTCGATACCGACGTGTTCAGAACGCGGCCTTCACTACCGTCGCATTCACACTCAGTGAACCAACGGGCACAACGGGCCTAACCTCCGACCCACTAAGCTACACTGTGACGGCCCTCATTATACCGGTACGGTTATACCAACCCACGTCGGTATAGCGAGAGTCCTCACAGTGGGACATTTACCCAAACGATACTAACAGCTGAGATACACGCGAATATACAACAGAGTAGCGGAAGTAAAAGACATCTGTCTTCATTCATTCATCATCCACATTAAACATACATGAAGTTCGCAATTAACATTAAGAGCTAAAAGTTCACATAATTTAAATTTGCTGAAATTTAAATACATAATGTCCACACTTATACATCCTTTTTATGATAACTCTAATACAATGTTCAAATTACATACTATGAAATGCACAGTCACAAAGAAACTCCAAAGACTAGCTAATCTCCGCGCTCGGAGTCCGTCTCCACTGTCTCCTCCAAAGGTGCCACGTCACCAACTACACCTGTACGCTGAAGCAAGGAGTGAGTCCAAAGACTCAGCAAGCAACACTACTCATAACATACGCGTATAAGTCATAGCGGTTTCTACATGCACATTCAAAATTTTCAACACATGGCATGCTAGTCATTTGAAAGTTTCAACCTATCATGAAAGTTTTACAATTTTATACATGGATCATGCTTTCAGATTTCTAAGAATAAAATTTACCTATCACATGCTTTCTATTCAATCTACTCATGAAATTTTGTCTTTAAAGAACCAAGACATGAGAGCTACCAACATGAACACTGTGCATATATGAAAGGTAAAGCATAACTAGCATGGACTTTACATGTTTTAAACACCTACATAGACGTTTTCACATGCTTTAAGTTGCTGATTTCACATGGTTCATGGCTGTAAACCTATACATGAGAGCTACAATATTGCGTAAAACAATCATGTGAACAACCAATCATGCTATCTTGTACCCGTGCTCACCAATTATCCCTAACATGGATTCTAGACATCTTGGCACATATAAACATGATGAAAATAACATGAATTTACTGATTTCACATGGTTTCAGATTTGTCTCACATGGATTTCAATATCATACCCTCTCATTTAGAATTTCACATTTTCTTTACACAAGTTTCCTCTTTCACATGGTTGCACTTTACACATACACATTTCACATTTGTTCACTTACACATTTACACATGAACACATGCACATTAAACATTACACATTACACATTTTAGGTGCCGTGACACATAGTCCAAACCACCAAAGAAGGACATATACACATCACATTACACATAAACGCCATCTAGGCATTCCAATGGCGACTCTTGGACTGCGCAGACCGGGAGAACAAGTCTCCACCCTAACCAGTGGTACTTGTCCACCTCCAGGATTTCCCCCTAATGCCCTTAGGGTTACTTACACACTGAACTTTCTCAGGGGGACTTTTCCCTGATACAATTCCACTGCCCTCTACGGAAGCAGTGTCACATTGGCACAGTTACACATTTACACATTTTACCAATTTACACATGGTTTTACACATATCACTTTTCCTCTCATTCACTTTCTCACTCATATGCATTTCTCTATTTTTCCTGACATGGCACTACAGATTTCAGGAGTTTAACACACAGTAAATGCACTAATCAGGTTGGGTTTAAACAATGTCTAGCCACATTACGATAACATACGTAGATTATTACATTTCACATGGAAAATACATAACTCCTTATATATTGGTCCAAATGACCTGAAATTTTAACCACATGCTATTTTCGGGTTCAAGGTCATACATTCAATGTTTCAGATTTTTCTGAGCTAAATGGGATTTACAGTAAATAAAACACCTATTTAGCATGTCATTCACAATTTAGGTTGACATGGAGTTTAACACATCATGCATCTTTACCACTTACTGTTTGAACAGAGATTACTGTCATATACATGATCTGAGAATACAGAATTTACCCTAAATCATACAACTGTAGATCGATCACCACAAATCATTCTTACATGCCTTTTTATTTACCGAACCGAATTTATTGGCAATTTATACAAGCATGGACAATTTACCAAAATTGAGTATACATATACTGATCTACTAATCTTCATGATTTGACAAAACTGAGGCATTCAGACTAATCCTAATCATGAAACATGGATTGGCAAGATTATCAACAAATCATGCTTACAAATTCACGGAATACAACTTTCTAACATTCATGACCACACGTCACACTCATCCACACACCACATTTAACAATATACATAGTGTATAGGGTTACCATATATCCTCATCACGGAAACCATACCGAAAATAGTTGTATAGGAAGGGCAGAACAGGTCACTGTTCTGTCCAGAGGAACTTGGCGGCAGTCTCTGGCCGTTGACTCAGGGTCAGCGGCATGGTCGATGGACGCCAAGCATGATCTTAGCGTCCATTGACCTTGCCGTCAATGCAGGTCTGTGCAGAAACACAGACCCGAGCTCTCAAGTTTGGGTGAATGTGAGGGTCTAGGACTCGAGGGAAAATTCATAAAAAATGTAGAAACGACCTAGACACATACGGGGACATTATGGTTAGGTCACTTGCCTTTTAAAAATTGCTTCAATGGGTCTAGGGTGTTGGTGAAGCCCTCCTTGGGCAGTCCCAAGAAGGTGCAGAAACGCCTTCTAGATCTTCCTCCTCCGGGCTCCTGGATGATCTCCACAGCAAGGGGTTGTCGGGGAAGCCTCCTCCTTTGCTCCAGCTAGCCTCTTGTCGTGGAAGATGGCCGGATCTAGCTCCAGGAAGTCGGATCTTTGGGTGCAAAGAGTGGGGTTTTCTCAGTTTTTCTTCTAGGGTTTTCTTTCTCTCTTTTCTCCTCTTACAAAGGTGAAGAGAGGGGTGGGGAAGGCAGCTCCGGGTTCAGACTTAAGGGGAGGCCTCTCTCCCACTCTTAGGGTGACATGACAGCTCTCAGAGCCGTTGGGGACAGCCCCCCAATGGCTGAGCTTTCTTGTTTCAGAAGTTTCTGGCTCTGCTGCGCATGCAGGCCAGAGAAGTAGACGTCCATATCGTTAGACGCCAGGATTAGTGTCGGCGTCCATGTCTGGACGCTGACACCACCTCAACGGCTAGGGGTTGACGCCAAGATGGCCTTCGGCCAGAAGTCTAAAATATGCAGAAAACCATGCATACCATGCATATATACATGCAATATGTATATGGTAGTGTATCCATACTATCACCATTCAATACATACATTATTTACATCTAATATAAGCACATGCACACGTACTTGTACTAATTAATACGTACGTAAATATGTACATACATACACAAGCACAAATATACACGCACAATTACAAATAATGCGACGGAAATTCGAGGGCATTACACCCTCTCCCCCTTAAAGAAACTTCATCCTCGAAGTTAGAACGACACTACTCAAACAAAAGGGGATACTTCTTCTTCATCACATCCTCAAGCTCCCAAGTGGCCTCCTCGCGTGAGAAGTTCCGCCATAGGACCTTCACCGACGCAATACTCTTATTCCGGAGATGCTGAACCTTCCGGTCAAGAATGGCTACTGGTTGCTCGACATACGAAAGATCTGACTGGATCTCCACTGGCTCATGACTAATCATATGAGACGGATCTCGGACATACTTCCTGAGCATAGATACGTGGAATACAGGGTGAACGCTAGCCAAAGCTGGGGGTAATGCTAGCTCGTACGGCACGCTGCCCAATCGTCTGAGAATCTCATATGGGCCAATGAATCTAGGGCTTAGCTTGATATGCCTGCCAAATCTGACAACACCTCGAGTAGGCGATATCTTCAAGAAGACATGATCGCCAACCTCGAACTCCAAATCCTTCCTTCTGTTGTCGGCATAACTCTTCTGCCTATCCTGTGCCGCAACAAGCCTTTTCCTGATAAGCTGGATCTTATCCGAAGTTTCCTGAACTAACTCCGGTTCGATCAACTGCCTATCACCAGTCTCCTCCCAACATAAAGGAGATCTGCAGGGCCTACCATACAACGCCTCGAATGGAGCCATACCAATACTAGCATGAAAGCTGTTGTTGTATGCGAACTCCACAAGAGGTAAATGACGCTCCCAATCATCCTTCCAATCCAGAACACACGCTCTCAACATATCCTCGAGCGTCTGGATAGTCCTCTCGGACTGTCCATCGGTCTGGGGATGAAACGCCGAACTGAGCTTCAGCTCCGAACCTAAAGCATCCTGAAGACCCTTCCACAATCTCGAAGATCCGAAATGATAGACTTCGGCACACCATGCAATCTAATGATACCACTAACATACAATCTAGCTAAACTCTCTACTGACTGCTTCTTCTTCATAGGCAAGAAATGAGCAGTCTTCGAGAATCTATCTACAACTACCCAAATCGAGTCATTGCCCCTTCTAGATCGAGGCAAACCCGATACGAAATCCATAGTGACATCTTACCACTTCCACACTGGGATATACATCCTCTGCATAAGGCCAGATGGTCGCTACCGCTCGGCTTTCACCTGCTGACACACTAGACAACTAGACACATAATCTGCAACATCTTTCTTCATGCCAGACCACCAAAATGATCTCTTCAAATCCTGATACATCTTAGTGTTACCCGGATGAATAGAGAATCGCGATCTATGAGCCTCCGCTAACACATGCTCACGGACATCTACTACATCAGGGACACAAACACGGTGCTGAAATCTAATCACACCGTCCTCATCACGAGCAATGCCCGCCTTACCCACTAATTCTAACAATCTAGGGTCGGCTTTCTGCTGCTCAATCACCTCATCCAAGACTGAGGATCTAAGGGATAGCTGAGCTACAAAAGCCTGACACAGCGATGGCTCTAACTCGGTCATAGAGCACGCTGCATCTTCCAACATCTTCCAATCCTGCTGGAGCGAAGACCTCTTTCTACTAAGAGCATCCACTACGATGTTCGAGAACTCAATCCATCTCCTCTGCCTCAGGTTTAATTCCTTTTGGGAGAAAAGATACTTCAAGCTCTTGTGGTCGGTAAACACCTCAAATCTGACGCCATAAAGATAGTGCCTCCAGATCTTTAGTGCATGAACCACTGCTGCGAGCTCCAAGTCATGGGTCGGATAGTTCCTCTCATGCTCCTTCAACTGACGAGAAGCATAAGCGACTACCCTTTCTTGCTGCATGAGCACACAGCCTAACCCGATCCGAGACGCATCCGTATAAATGGCAAAGCCCTCTAGACCACTAGGCAATACCAATACCGGAGCAGAAGTAAGCTTAGCCTTCAATAGCTGAAATCTACGCTCACATGCCTCAGACCATACAAACTTCTCACCCTTCCTGGTCAACTTTGTCAAAGGGGCGGCGATGGATGAAAAACCCTCAATGAATCGCCGATAGTAACTAGCTAACCCAAGGAAACTACGAATCTCTGAAGGGGTCTTGGGAATCTCCCAATCCATAACTGCTTGGACCTTCGCTGGATCAACTGCAACACCAGCGCCGGAGATCACATGCCCGAGAAAGTGAACCTCACGCAACCAGAACTCGCACTTGCTGAACTTCGCATACAGCTTGTGCTTACGGAGAACCTCTAAGACCAACTTCAAATGCTGGCGGTGTGTGGCCTCATCCGGAGAATAGACCAACACGTCATTGATAAACACAACAACAAAGCTATCTAAATACGAACTAAACACCCGGTTCATGAGATCCATGAACGCTGCAGGGGCATTGGTCAATCCGAAAGGAAGAACCAAGAACTCATAATGTCCATAACGGGTTCTAAATCCCATCTTGGACACATCCTCACTCCTAATCCGCAGCTGATGATAACCAGATCGCAAGTCAATCTTGGAAAAGACTGATGCATCCTGCAACTGGTCAAATAGATCATCAATCCGAGGTAAGGGATACCTGTTCTTCACAGTCACCTGGTTCAACTTCCTATAATCAATACAACCTAAGTGACCTGTCTTTCTTCTTGATGAACAATACAGGTGCGCCCCAAGGGGAAACACTAGGGCGAATGACTCCCTTATCAAGCAATTCTTGCAATTGCTTCCTCAACTCAGCTAACTCTGCAGGGGCCATCCGATATGGGGCCTTCGAGATAGGAGAGGTGCCCGGAAGCAACTCTATAGTGAACTCTATCTCCCTATCCGGTGGCAATCCAGACAAGTCATCGGGAAAGACATCTGGAAAATCCTGCACCACATCGATCTCTGCAAGAGTCAGTGACGAACCAGCATCGAGTACTAGCATAACGCTGGCAAGAAATGCGTCACAACCCTTGTTCACCATGCGCATCGCCTTCATGGCAGAGATGACTAACTTTCCCGCTAAGTTCTTTGGCAAGGGATGAGAGAACTCGTCCTCACCAGGAATGCGGAAAACAATCTTCTTCCGACGACAATCCACTAACGCATAGTGCTCCTCTAGCCAATCCAGACCAAGAATAGCATCATAGTCCTTCATCTTTAGCAAGAAAAACACCCATCTAGGATTCTATCCTCAATGCACACAGGTAACGACGGAATGCACTTCCTAGTCGATACCGTACCCGCAGGGGTGTGCACAGACAAAGGGACCTCTAAATCCTCAGACTCTACGCCTAACTCTAGGGCCTAGCGAACCGCTCAGAAATGAACGAGTGAGTAGCACCTGTATCAAACAAAACCCAAGCGTGCACACCGAAAAAAAAAACCGTACCTTCGGTGACATGCTCCGCCTGCTCGGCGTCCTCGCGAGCTAAAGCAAACACTCGAGCTGGGGCTCGAGGCCTTCCTGTTCTTCCTGTAGCTGGCGCGGCTGCCGCTACTGCTAGTGCTGGCACTCCACGCTGAGCTCCTTGCTGAAGTCTTGGGCAATCTTTTGATCTTGTGGTCGCTGCTCCCACACTTCAAGCATCTACCCGCTAGTAACCAACACTCGGACCCACCATGTGTCTTCTCGCAGTGGGGACACTCTTTCTTCACACCGGGGGAACGTACAGAAGGTACCTAAGAGTTGCTGACAGTCGTTGCGCTTTCTAAAGAAATCGTTGCGATAACTTATAGAGTCGTTATGACAAGAAAGTCGTTACGAGTTTCTAAAGAAATCGTTACGGTAACTTATAGAGTCGTTGTCACGAGCAAGTCGTTACGGGCTCTAAAGAAATCGTTGCCACAACTTATAGAGTCGTTACGACAGGCAAGTCGTTACGGGCTCTAAAGAAATCATTACGGTAACTTATAGAGTCGTGGTGACATCGACTTGTTTGAAATAACATGAATTTTCAGTCTTATAAGAAAATCGTTGCGATCACTTATAGAATCGTTGCGGCATCAATTTGTTTGAAACAACATGACTTTTCAGCCAGAAAGGAAATCGTTATGATAATTCTATTGAAATCGATATGCTTGCCCTCTCAGGCCCTTGGCCCTGTCCTCAGGGTCACAACGGACACCCTGGTAGTGACATGGTCACCCCAGGGGAGCCTGTCGCGACAAGCTTTGGGTCGCGACACACTTGGCCGTCGCGTTCTCATCACGATGGGGGTAGGCGTCGCGTTCTTGTCATGGCATCTGAAAGCGTCGCGTCTGCTTTTCTGACCGATCTGATCACTGTCTTTTCTGTCAGAACGGCTTTGTCGGGTGCTTGGTGCGTACAGCGTTGACGCGACCTGGCAGGCCGTCACGTTTTAGTTTTCTCTGTCTTTGAGGTTTGAACGCTTTTGGTGTCACGCCGGGGTAGGCGGTCGCGACATGGTCGTGATGCCTTGGGGCATCGCGACATGGTTGATGTGGTGCCGGCCCGACCAGTCATGTCTTGGGGCCCATCAGTTCGAAACCGAGGCTGGCGCCCCTTTTCCCCCTCCTCCCCTTTCCTTCTTCTTCTTCCTTCTTCTTCCTCCTCCGAGCCCTCTCCTTCTTCGGCGATTCTTGGCGTGCTTGTGGTGCTCATGGTGGTAGGTGACACCCCGTTCATGTGGGCGGCATGCTCGTGGAGCTTGGAGCGAGGAGGAGTTGGCCATTCCGACATGAAGGCCCCAACGGGTCAGCTCTACTCATGGAGGTAGAGACCCTCCTCTCCTCTCGTTCTAAGCATGCTCCCTTTCCCTGTGAGATTGTTGTTTCTCCGTGGTTTTGGGGATCATGGGGAGTGAGATCCATGCTCGTGGTGAGTGAGATTTTCTTCGAGTGTAGTTTTCCTTTTAATGCATGATTTGTGGGGTTTGAGGGTGGTTTGGCTCGATTGGAAGTTTTATGGCTTTTCCCATGCTCCCCTCCCCCTGTGGAATGTGTTTGTACTGGGTTTGGGGTGGTCCTTGGGAGGGCTGTCCCGGGGCCCCTCTCGACCATGTCGCAGCGGCCATGCAGGTCGCGATATGGTCACGACAACCTGGGTCGTCGCGACATGGTCTGACGGCCTGTGGCATCGCGACAACGTCAGAGACAAGTATGTCTTGCGGCGTTCCATTTTCTGTGGAGTCTTCGCCGTTTCCAGTTCCTGTTGTACCCGTGGCACTAGTGCTAGTTTCCTAGTATGATCCTACACTAGTCGTTCGCCCGGTGCTCGGCACTTGAGGGCTTGTCCCGTAAGAAAGGTTGTTACTGTTGCCTGGGACCCCCGTCCCCGCATGCCTGTTGAGGGAGTACTCCAGGCGGCGAGCGTGCTCGAGTTGTAGACTCTCGAGCAGAGGGGAAATGGAGGTTAGGACAATGGCGTTGAGTCATTTACAAAGCTCTCTTGGTTGGTCTGGGACACAGAGGTCATTTGGAGTTCTTCCAGGCATAGGCCAGTCAGTCCTTTTCTCACTACCTCGCTCTTTGTGGCCCCGAAACCACCTAGAGAGGCCAGACGTGGGACCGTAGTCTGGCTAGACTACTGTAGTTACTGTTGTGCTACTTGCGTTCCTACCCTACTCTGACGAGACGTGGAGGTTTGGACCTAGGTCAAGGATAAGACGTTAGTGGACGCACCTGACCAGTTGACTAGTGGTTGTGCTTTCCATAGCTAGTGTTTCTTGTCCACGCAGGGTTCTCTCTGTCTGTGTTGCCAGCCGTGTGGTGGTCACGACGTGCAGTCGTATGGAGTTTCCGACCGTGGTGCCTTCCCATACCACCGCTAGTTACTAGCTTTGCTTCCGCATTTCCCCTTGTAGAGTAGAAGATATAACTACTGTTATTTAATTGTTTATAAATTCTTATGCCTGTTAAAGCCAGTAGGAGATTGGTAGTCCCTACTGAGCTTCTATTGTGAAGCTCATCCCTTCCTTTTCCAGGTGAGACTTCTCAGCAGTGGCAGAGAGTGCGTCGGGCGGGGAGGCGGGGCAGTAGTTGTCATCCCCGCAGCTAGCAGTGGTTTCCCCCTTCAGTTGTACGTCACCCTTGGGGTATGCCCCTAAGGGCTCTATTCTTCCCTTTTTACTTGTACTAGTTGTGTGTGTTAGGACTGTACCTAGAGTGATACGCTGCAGTCTCGCTCATCTTTCTGCTTCCGCGTGTGTGCTCCTAGTTAGCAGTGACATTTATTTCCTTTACATATTCTGTTAGACTTGTGTTATAGCCCTTCCGGGTCTCCGGATCCGTGGGCGGTGACCGCGAAAATCGAGCCCTCGGCTTGGGCCGAGGGTTGGGTTCTCGGGGTCGTTACAGTTGGTATCAGAGCAAGAGTCTGACAAGATTTTCACCAGATTTAAACTGCAATGAGAAGTCCCAACAGTAGTACAAGTACACTATTAGCCGCCCGAGTTGGTATTGTTAACCTTGTTGGTTGTGTGCCATGTAGGATATGGCTCCGCGCAGGCGTAGGCAGGCCAGAGAGCTAATTGAGCAGCAGGGTGAGTCAGATATGCCAGTGCCGGGTTAGGTTCAGGAGGATGTGTCAGTAGAGGAGTCAGTGGCATAGCCTCCGGAGCGAGCAGCAACAGCAGCAGCAGGTGGGCAACAGCAACAGTGGTACCAGCCCCCGCCACAGCAGTATGCGGATTGGTTTCCTTTGTCTGAGTAGTTCGTCAGGACCCTATACCAGGGAGCGTGGCAGCCTGGGCAGGCAGCAGGGGGAGGTCATTCTCCAGTACCTCCCCCAGCAGTACCAGAGCGGTAGGCAGATCCGCAGGTGGAGCAGCCAGTAGTTCAGCAGGTGTCTGGGACTACCTGGGTCGGTCGGAGGAGGATGGTTATCACTGAGGACAGGACCGCCCTCTTGGAGAGGTTCTTGCATCTCCGACCACTGATGTTCTTCGGTGGCTATGATTTAGCTTGGGCCAAGGGTCAGGTTCTCAGGGTCGTTACATATATACTTATCGGTGTAGACCCTCGGCCTATAGAAGTAGAGGGTGCACCGGACGAGGTGGACCCCCTCCCACTACGTCCTCCACACACCATATCTCTATTCAGAATAATAAATATATAACATGTCATCAACACTCAAATTTGAAGTAGCTATTTAATAACATATAATTAGCAACAACACTAAGTTCTTACGAAATTTAATAATATTATCTATATTCATCATCAGATGCTGAAGATATGTCTAGTTCAGCATCATCCTCTTCGTCCTCATCATCGGTCCACTCTTCCTCCCCATCAGACTCCACCTCCCGCTCAACAACATGATTGTCAAGGGCATTTCGGTCAACTTCTTCCTCTTCGTTATCCTTATATAAGCAAATTGGTTCATTTATATCATCCTCACTAAACTGCGTAGAAGGAGTGAACTCTCGTGCGTCACTCCAGTCTGATTGGAAAAAATTGTCATTAACATTTTCGAGCTCTATATCAGCCAGGAGAAGCTCATACTCAGGCAGTTGTGATACAGCCGGTAAGTTCTGGACCCGCCTCGCCATGTTTCCACCAGACACACGTTCCATATCTACCTCATCCAATTCAATTGTATTTTTCATAAATAAATCCTTCTGCTTTCGGAAAAGATGGTCACTTGGTAAAAAACGACGATGACAATCGAATCAACATGCTTTTCCCCTAGATTTCCACACGAATGATTTTGAACTCTCCACACAATAAGGACATGCCAACCTCCCATGTGTGCTCTAGCCAGATAACATGTCGTACGCTAGAAAGTCACTTATTGTCCACATTAATGCAGCCTTCAAATTGAAATTCTGTTTTCTAGATGCATCATAAGTGAGAACCCCATCTGACCTTAACAATTTCAGCTCATTAATCAACGGTCTGAGATATATGTCTAAATTTTTTTCTGAACTTTTTGGAACATGCATCAGCAATGAAAGGAAGAGATTCACATGCTTCATGCACATGCCTTGTGGAAGATTGTACGATGTTAAAATACTGGCCAACATGAGTAAGATGCCACCATGCCTCCGAATGGATTGAAGCCGTCTATGCATAAACCCAGCCGCACGTTGCGTGGATCCCTTGAGAAGTAAGGATGAGTACGGCTAAAATGAGCCCAAGTTTCGCCATCGGCAGGATGACTGATTTCACCATCATCACGACGGACTCTTTCCGCATGCCAAGTCATATGTCCAGCTATCTTTCGGAACATGAACAACCGCTGCAATCTGGGTGTGATCGGAAAGTATCGCAGTGACTTATATGGAACATCCTTCTGCTTTGACTTGTCTCCTCTCTTAGGCTTGAATCTATCATTCTTATAGATACAACATGATGTCTCATATGCATCATCTTTGTAGTACAACATACAATGATTCGGACATGCATTAATTTTCATAAAACCAAGTCCCAGATCATTCACCATCTTCTTCGCACGGTAAAAATTATCGGGCAACCTCTCTGATTGAGGAAGCATACTTTTGACGAGTAAGAGAAGTCGATCAAAACAACTCTTGCTCATATGAAATTCAGACTTCAAATTTAGTAGCTGCGACACTGCAGACAACTGTGTATGCTTCTCACAACCATCCCATAATGGCTCATCAACATCTCGAAGTAACTGATAAAATCTCTGAGCTGTATTATTTGGCACTTCTTCATTGTATTGGTCATCGTGAATATTGAACTCCAGACCAGTAGCATCGACAACCATGTCTACGTATGTACTTATGGAGGCAAAGTTGGCCGGTTCATACGACTGGATATTAAACTCACCATGAGACGACCATAACTCATAATGGGCAACAAATCCTCTTGTATACAAATGATGTTGCACATCCTATGTCGATATCCACTTTCTATTCTTACAAGCCGAACAGGGCCATCAGATGTTACCCATCGGATCAACTACTACTGAAGAATTCCTCAATGCAAACCGAATGAAACTGTCAACTCTATCTTTAAACTCCTCTGTCACAACTCCATTAACTATTCCACAGTACATCTATGACCGATTCTCATATGACATTTTTCCTACACAGATTAAATGTCATCTCATGAGTTAAAACCCAACCCACCCTCACATCGTTCGAGTAAGTCAAAATGAATAGGTAGGACATATTAATTAGATTATCACTTCTTACCCATCCATGAATATTTGATCGCACTCAAATGGTCTTTTACTATATGTTTGTACATTTTGTTCAAAATTTCGACAGCATCTCCCCACACCTCTTTGATATACCAAAATATTTATTGATTAAGAAATTTTCTTGAACACGTATTTCTAAGTGGCTAAGAAAATATTCAAAATCAATAAAGGTATACCAGATAGGAGTGAGAAGACACAACCAAAATTTTCAACAACTGTACAAACACATATAGTAAATAACCACCTAACTACGATCAAACATTCATATACTATCCAAAATGGGACAATTCAAGACTTTGAGTTACATATACACGATCTCATAATTGAAAATTAGACTCGTGCACATCAATCCCAAAGTCTTTAACGGAAAGGTTCATTGACATGGACTTAACACGCTCTCGTGAGGTGTGTGTAGTGACAAATTGCTATACATGCATAGATCAAATTTAAAAACTATATAAATAAGAAAGGAAAATGAAAATAAAATATTACATGTGAACAAGTGCAATATTAAACCAAATTCACACATATATGCAAAAGAATTACATTAAAGTAAGAAGTGCAATACTGTGGACACCCCAAAAAAAAATTTGCTAATGGCCCCCTACATAGCCGGCCCATTCTCTCTTAAATGAGCAGAAATTCAGAGAGGCCCATTAGTGAGGCCCCCAAGAGGCCCATTAAAAGTAATCCCCATCTCACCCCATGAAGGGAGGTGAGAATAGGCAAATGGAGCACCTCCCAAAAGGAGGTTCTAGAAATGGGAAAAGGTGGCCTGCAGCGTTTCTGGGGCAGAAGGGGCTACTGGAGCCTTTTTTGGGTTTTTTCTTTCTAAGAAGGCTTGAAAAGAAAAAGGCCACAAGGGGGGTTACGTGAAGAGAGAAAGAGGAGGCTGGGCTGGGAGTTGTCCTCTTCACCAAGCAAGCAACCAGCAGCAAGAGAGAAGGAGCTTGCATTTTCTGCTCCAAGGAGGTCTCTCCCGTGAAGGTTTTCTGCAGAAAAAAGAGTTGAAAAAGAGGGGAGAAAGGTGAGAAAGGAAAGAGAGAAAGATAGAGAGAGCCCCCTCTTCTTCTCCATCCTTTTTTTTATTCTCTTCTTTGTTTTGTCTTGTCCCATCAAGGTAGGGAGAGGAAAAGAGGTGTCACGTTGGAGCATCATCCTTCTTCCCATTTTCTTTGTACTTCTTTCATCCCTCTTTCTTATTTGATGTGAATGGCTTGTCCTTGTGCATTTATGGATTGTCCGCTCTCCACCATTCCTCTTTGGTTTTAAGGCTTTGTTTACCTTTTTTTCAAACAAAAGGGGTTAAGGGATGGGGATTTCCTCTTGGTGGAGGAATGTTCCTTCCCCCTTTAGCACCCCACATGAGACCTCTTTATGCCCTCCATACTTCAATAAATGAAGTCATGGGGGTATAGAACCCCATACCCTCTACAATGCATGCGTACCATGCTCTTTCCTTCCCCCAATAGACCATTTCCTCACTGTTTTAGCTCTAAAAAAAAAAACTGTCTCATCACTGTTCAAACAGCCCATTAAGAGTCTCCCTTGGGTTAATATGTGCCCATTGTGCTAGTCAAGAGGTTGAGCAAGTGATGCTCATGCCTTCTTGCTTAGCCCCTTCATGTAGCAAGCTCAAAAGACCCCACTTTAGGCCCAGAAACTGCCCATGGCCATGAGCATGTCTGGTTCAAACCATGTCTGCCACTGTTTGAGCAGGAGCCGCTGTGCCGATTCGGTCAGTCTAGAACTGGTCCTGTCTTGGTCTGCTGGACTAGGGAAGGCTGCGTCGATTCAGTGGCCAGTGACTCCCTTTTGGTGAAGTTACGTGAGCAAGATCATTGCTCATTGTGGCATCAACCAAGTAAATGGCCAAATAGATCGATATGAGACTTATACGTACCCCCGGATTGGACAATGCAATGTCCATGTCCGGACGGGTGAGTTCATATGTTGTTTATCCGCCCCGTGGGTTTGCTTGGTCATGACATCGTTCGGATCCCCGTTGGCGTGCCTTGGGGACCGGCGTCATGTGCCATTGGAGCCATGTCGTTCTTCGGCATACACTCCTTCCTTTGGTGCCATCTCCGTGTACGGTGGATGCGTACCGCGCTTTCCCCTTATCGAGCATGATAAGGGGAAATGCTGCCGAATTTTTTCCACGAAGGTTGAATCGGCGCGAGACTCCTAAATAAGATCATCAAGAGTCAATTGACTCAGTGGGGTTGCGCCGGTTCGACTTCGTTTTACTGGTTTGGACCCTTCGCCGATTCAGTTCTGTCCCCGCCGACTTAGTTTCTGTTCTCAGCAGGCCGCGCCGAATCGAGGCTATCCGCGAGCCGCGCCGAATCGAATGAGCTGCGCCGGATCGAGTGCGCCCTCGCTACCAAATGACCACCAAACAGTCGAGCAGCGCCGAATCGCGAACAAGACCCTATTTTTTATGCCTCAAAAGAACCAAATAACAAATTGAAGTTTTTTATGATAAAAGAACCAAAAAGGCAAATCAATCACCCCATGTTTTAAATGTCTCAAAGGAAGAAGCATAAGATCAAATTAAACTCTCTTTCAAGAGGTCAAAAGGCAAGAGATCATCTCATGTTCACAAAGGACCAAAAGGCCAAATTCATCCTTTTTCTAAATGACAAAGATCATATCGTGTTTTGCAAAAGAATAAAACACCAAATTGGACTTTTTTAAAAAAAATAAAAAAGATCACCTCATGTTTTGTAAAGGACAAGATATTCAGATTAAGATTGTTTTCAACAAATGATCAAATGGACTATTTCTTGACTCGTCTTTCTCAAATAGATCCAATGGACCAAATTGAACTTTTCTATAATAAAAGAAACAAGTGAGTAAACAGGCAAAGAGATCCAGTAGTCGACTAAGTAAAAGATCAAATGAGTCCGAATAGGCGTTCGTTTCGCTTAATAGTACCTCGGCTCAAATTTGAATTGTACTTCGCACCTTTATCGGATGACCCTGTTTCAAGGTCACGAGGCTTTCTAATTGGCGATTAATCAAGGGTTTTCCCTCTCAGATGGATGTAATTAACGCCGTTGCGCTTAGGCAACGACGGGATTTTGGTCCAGGACCCGACACTTCACTTTCGTTTGACGAAGTCAAACGGCGCGCACAATAGACCTAAAGCCCTCCGACTCTCGGAGGCAAACCACCTTGTTGTCACTATGGTGACTGGCACGCCCGCGCTGTGCGAATTGTGGATTCATCTCACGTCGCCATTGCTCGTGTAGCATTCGACGAGACTTGGATTCGCAATACGCATGCATCCATGAGAAAAAGAGAAACATGATAAATAGATTTTAAAATATTTAAATTTTCTATTTCCACAGCGTGGCACGCCCGGTGGGACCAAGCTTCCCTTCATCTCTTCGCTAGAATAGAAAGTTGTGCGGCCTTACATGATCAATACTAACTATCATTTTGAATTGGCTAACAGGTACTAACAGAGCGATGGCTGGAGTGCGTTTCGAACAGCTAGTTGTCCAGGACCATGCCAGGTACAGCTACCTCGCCGTGCCGACCCGTTTCGGGAGCTTTCCTTCAGTGGTGGAGTTCCCCAACTTCTTGGGGGTCGCATTCGTTGACACCCTGCACCCGGAAGTCAAAAAAGAGGCTGGAGCTGAAGCCGAAGCTGAAGCTAGGCCAAGGATCGGAGTCAAAAAGACCACTGAAGAGCTAAGCTGCCACGTGCATCACGTGGAGCGTGGCAACCACAACGAGAACAAAGAGAAAAGAGCTAACGGATACTTTCAATGGAAGGAGGTTGAGAACATCGTCACTTGTCGTGCATGGTCTCTGCCTCAGGGAAAAGCGTGCGAATTGGAGATCTAAGAATCCATCTACAAGCCAAGAGAACTGAAGCTGTACCAGAACGGGTTACAACGATAGTACCCGTGAAGAACTCGTTTCAAGGTTTAACAGGAAAAAGAGAAATGTTTAACACCTTCAGGGGCAAGTTGCCCCCAAAACCCATCAAATTCAAGCAGGTCTGGCGACCTAAGAGAGTGCAAAAGCTTAGGCTGGAAGAGCCTACACTAGAAAAGGATGTACCAAAAGAAGTAGCTGATGAAAGGTCCCTGACTACCATAGGCCATCCAGAGGCTTCAGGGCCAGAGTTCGGAAAGGGGGGCATGTGCTTATGCCCACTTCCACAACAAGAAGGCAGAGCTACAGAAGTTCACCCATATTACACCCATTCGGGAAAGGTCTCCCGTGCCGGCGCTCTCAGCCACATATGATCGGCAGGGGGCAACACATGTCGTGTACAACCGCATCCCCCATCTCGTGAATGTCCCGCTGCGGCAAGCGAGAATGCAAAAGGTAAAGGAGCTCCTCAGGCAGAAACTGAGAGCAGTACTGACGAGAACAATGTTCCATGTGAACACGATCATGAACAAACCGGGAGAGCCAAACCCCGGGTATCAGTTTTTGAAATGTTATCATTTCCTCCTCAAACTTCCCGAAGGGTCGAAAGAGACTGAAACAGGAGCCTCAAAATCTTTTCATGCCACATGGCTGGTGTGTGGGGCCGATATGGAGCTCTACCCACTGGAAATGAAGAATTGATGGAACTGGCAAAAAGACCTGGTGCTGTCACCAGGAGAAGAGAAGCGGCAGCAACCCTGGCGGCCGCATATGGACATGAGAATGCACCTGCAGCGCAAATGATGGCGGTCAGTGCCAATGTGGTCATCGCCCAAGGCAGTGGGGGCAACGATGAAATTCCCCCTCCGCCACCACCAGAAATGACTTATGGGGGCATAGCACAAGAGATTCCTCTTGTTACACCCCTAGATCCAGCCGTCTTGGAGCTGCTACAACAATATCGAGCTGAAATCGAAGCGCTTAAGCGGCAAATAAAGAGCAAAGAGACTGAGGGACATGCATCCCGAGAAGCTGAGGGCTCAGGGGAAACTCCTCAAAGGACCTTAGGGTCAATCGATGCCTCGGCCCAGCGCACTACCATGCAACTAGTAAATGAACAGCCTCAACAGTCGACTGTAGCTACTGCTCAGCAGCAGCATCCGCAGGCTCAATACCAACTCTTGCAGCCGCAGTTCTTCCAGCAGCCATATCAGCCGCTACAAGACCATTCCATGCACCAACAGTCACTGCCTGCTCACGCTCCTGAGTAGCAAATTGAAAACCAAGAGCTGCCACTGGTGGCTGTTATCAACGCTCCAAGCAATCAGCCGGCCCACTTCTATCCTCAACAAGTGGACCCTACCACCATGAGCAAATTGATGGTGGAGCAGATGATTGAAATGATGCTCGCCGAACGGGGTGATGGAGAACATACTCCTTTTAATGTGTATAGGGTACCCTATCCTCCACATCATGCCATGAAAAAGCTACCTCCGGGGATTACTAAGCCTCCAAAGTTCGACAAATTCAACGGACAAGGATCCCCAAAAGAGCATATAACCTACTACATCAATGTGATGGGCGACCTGGCCGCTGATGAGTCCTACCTACTAAAGTTCTTTGGCTCCTCCTTGACGGGCCTAGCATTTGAATGGTACTCTGGCCTGCCAGCAGGGTCTGTATTGAACTGGGCAGACATGCAAAAGAAATTCAGAGAAAGGTTCTACATTGCAGAAAGGGAGGTTACAGCTGCTGAACTCTATGCAACAAAACAGAGAGCCAATGAACCAGCTCTAGATTATATCCAACGATGGAGGAACCTTAGTATGAGATGCAAGCGCCCTCCTCACCAAGAAGATGCGGTGCAACTTTGCAAACAGAATCTGAAGAGAGAATTATTGGAAAGGATGATCGGGATGGAAATTTGGTCATTCGACAGGCTGAATAATGTGGCAGCAGAAATTGAAGCCTTCATGGAAAGATATCCCAACAATACATCAATGGAACAAAAGGACAAGCCAGCCAATAAAAAGTCTAATGGAAAAGAGGCTAACACTGTCGATCTAAAGAACTTTGAACAATAGAAGGGTGTTGGGTCTTCTAGCACCAAGCCTAAGACTCCAAGGCGGAATATGCTTCTCCAAGACAAATTTAGGAAGCCATACTCTTTCCCCAAGAAGAAAACAAAAACATTGTTTGAATGGGCCACTCATTACAACAAGATTACATTTCCAACATCCAAAAGACCCGAGGAAGCGGGAAAGAAAGATGATCCGCTATTTTGCCCATATCATCAAGTCCTGGGACATAACGTAGAGGATTGTTATGTGTTCAAAGACATCATGGAGTCTTTGATCAAGAAAGGGGAGCTACAAATGGGAGAATATAAGGTGAATCCACCTCAACCACATGAAGCTCCTATTCGACAGCCAACAGCTAACATGGTATCACTATACCAACAACTGCCAGAAGAAATTTCTGAAGCTAGTACGCAGATGAGTTATGAACATTACATCCTAGCCTCAGAGGGGAATGAGGGAGCCATCTAAACAGCCTACTCCACAGAGGCACGCTCCAGGGATGATGCCTCAGCCATCTCTACCAGCTGTCACTCCAATATGGCATCTGGCAAAGCCCCAAGTGATCTCCATGAGAAATACTAGCAACAGAAGGTGGCGAACACCTCTACAATTGTACAGAGGGGGCAGCCCATCACTTGAATAGTTGCAAGCATTAATAGATGAGTCAGACAAATATGAGCAACCTAAAAGGCATCCTGTCCAGCTACAAGGATATGTACCATGGGAGGAGCTAGAAATGATGAAGCTAGAAGAGGCAACTGAACAAGAAATGTCTCAACCCCGAGAAGAGCTGCTCTGGGGGCAAGTACCAACAGAGCATGAAAGGAAAAATTGAAGATCCAAGAGGAAGGAGGAGAAAATGCTTGTTACTCTTTCCTGCAACACTATATCATCCTTGCCAGATATGAACAAACATGGTGAAGGAGGAGAGATCAACCATAATTCCAATGGGGCGAATCAGACCGGATCGTCAAACCTTGAGTCTCTCACAAGATCCAGAAGAAGGTGGGAGAAACTACCTCTAACGAATCGCACCATTATTCTCAGGGGAGAAGCATCTTATAAGATTCCAGAGCATGAGATCCAAGAAATGCAGGCTCCACCTCCACTGAAGGTGTACGAGGATAAAGAAGCTGGGGGCAAAATACCATCTTTTGTTGAGTTCCTGGCATTAAGGGAGCATTCTGAGTCATCCCATACACCTTAAATGACACGAGAAAGAAATGACCTTGATCTAAGTAATCCCATCAGTGAGGTTCCAAACAGGACCTGCTCAAATATCAAAAGGGAATGCGGCTCTAAGCCTTTGGCTAATATTCCCCGCATACTTGTAGATAATCCTGTCATGGTAGCTCGGTCGCAAAAATATCAAATGGAGATCGAAATGCTGAGAAAGCAGATTCAAGAAAAAGAGGCATATATGTCGGCAGCAAAAGAAATGGGAGGCTTGGTTGAAGAATTGCAAAGTAACTTCAGCCCATCCCAAATTCTGCCAATAGTGTCGCAGTCGATGCCAACCCACACTGGGGGCATCTTGCTCACACACCCATATCAAATGACTTCGGAACAGCCGGAGATCTATTCAACAAAAGTCCAAGAGTTTACCCTAAACCCACAAGTTGAGAGGGTGTCCATGCAACCGGCCAATACCCGCCCAAGCTTGGCAGATCCAGCATTGGTGAATAGCTTGATGAAGCTGACGGGGATGATGGTAGCATTAACGCTACACCCTGCGACAGTGCAGCTCCATGCCCTAGGGTTCATGATATACACCATACAAAGGTGATGAGAAATGTGACCCGTGGGCCGACAGTTTGTAGGTCCTTATCAAGTAGGTGCACATATTCAAATCGCCCTGTCAAGCCTATGGCAGAAAGACTAGGCAGACAGGGTGTACTTGAAGCGGGCTCTTGTATGGCTAAGGAAGCAATCTCGGCGACTAAATTACATGTCATTTCTCAGGGAGGTGGGGAACCAGCCCGAGACTATATCCGATGGTGGATGAACATCTGCAGGAAATACAAGCAACCCCTATCTGAAGAAGAGGTTGTCAATATATGCAAGAACAACCTGCAAAAGGAGATTCTAAATAGAATGGGTGGCATCGACATCAGAATATTCGATCGACTGAATAATGTTGCCACTGATATTGAGGCATTCCTCGTCAAGTACTCTTCTACTGATACTACTGGCCAAAGGAAGAGGCATGTCCAGACTCTAGAAGTTTCTGAAGGGGAAGCCAGCTCCTCACTTGACAAATTGTCAAGGCGAAGGAAAATTCCGCTACAAGAGAAGTTGCAGAAGCCTTACTCCTTCCCAAAAGATAAGACACGGGTTCTTTTTGAATGGGCACAATGACATAACAAAATTGTCCCACTCGAGCCTAAAAAGCCAGAAGATATCAAGAAGAAAAACGATCCCCGATTCTGCTTATATCATCAACTGCCGAGACATGTTACAGAGGACTGCTACATCCTTAAAGATCAAATTGAGTCCTTGATAAAAAAAGGGAGAACTGCAAGTGGGCGAGTACCTGGTGCATCCGCCGCGATCTCATGGGGCTCCAATGCAGCAGAAAAGAAAAGCATACGATAGCTTATACTAGCCAATGTGGGGGCATATGCATGCCATAATATACGAGCTAGAAAGTATAAGCAATTCAAGATGCTCAGTGCACAGATGAAACTCGTGCACCCTAGAGGAACTTCAAGATCTTCGGCTCATCACAAGCAAGTGGGCAAGGATCACCTCACTGAAAATGAGTTACTCTAGGGACGTGTGTTGATCACATATGTAACGTCCATGGATGTAAATGTTCATTCAAAAAAAAAGAAAAGAAAAAAAAGAATGACAAAAAATAGTTACAAAAAAAAAGAAAAAAATGACAAAAAATAGTTACAAAAAAAGAAAAAAAAAAAGAGAATGACAAAAAAAAATAGTTACAAAAATGATGAGTAAAAAAAATGAATGACAAAAAATGAGGAAAGGAAGCATCTTGCTGAGGTAGTCACACCGACCACCAGCATGAGACCCGATCATCGAGGCAGTCTCAATTGGCTCTTTTAGGGCCACCTGAGGTAATATTGTCGATGACGAGCAGGAAAAAAATAAAGATGCCAACCATACCGCTAGTCGGACTATGGTTTTGAGACAAATAATACCTCAATAAGATTGTGTGTTTTCTGTAGGGCGATGATATGAGCCCGCGTGATCATAACGCACTGGGCTTTCACCGCTTATGTCCATATTCATGCATTGGTTTTCTTGCCGGATTTTGAGTGCATATACTTTTTCCGGATCTTTAATAAAACTGCCGAAGGATTTATCCTTATGCAAGCATCATCTACATTTCAAAAAAGAAAAAGAAAAGAAAAGCTGGCAAATTGTCAATCATGTTTTCAAAACCCATGTTTTAAATTGGCGAGCTTGTCTTCCATGATTTCAAAAGACTCATGTTTTGAAAAGTGGCAATGCGCCGATCATATTTTTGAAACTCATGTTTAAAATTGGCAAACTTGCCGCTCATAATTTTAAAAGAACTCATATTTCAAAAAAAGTGGCGACTCGCCAATCATATTTTTAAAAAAAGTCATATTTTAAATTGGCAAGCTTGTCATTCATAATTTTAAAAGAACTCATATTACAAAAGAACTCATATTTTTAAAAAGTGGCGTATCGCCAATCATGTTTTTAAAAGATTCATATTTTAAAATCGGCAAGCTTGCCATTCATGATTTAAAAAGAACTCATATTTTAAAAAAAGTGGCGTATCGCCAATCATGTTTTTAGAAGATTCATATTTTAAAATCGGCAAGCTTGTCATTCATGATTTCAAAAGAACTTATATTTTAAAAAGTGGCGTCTCGCCAACCATATTTTCAAAGGTCATATTTTAAAATTGGCAAGCTTGTCACTCATAATTTCAAAGGAATTCATATTTCAAAAGTGGCGACTCGCCAATCATATTTTCAAAAGTCATGTTTTCAAATCGGCAAGCTTGCCATTCATGACTTCAAAAGAACCCATATTTTGAAAAGTGGCGTCTCGCCAACCATGTTTTCAAAAGTCATATTTTAAAATTGGTAAGTTTGCCACTCACGATTTCAAAAGAACTCATATTTCAAAAGTGGCAATTCGTCATCATGTTTCAAAAGACATATTTCAAAATTGGCAATTCGCCATCATGTTTCAAAAGACATATTTCAAAAGTGGCAATTTGCCAATCATATTTCGAAAGACATATTTCAAAACTGGCAATTGGCCAATCATATTTCAAAAAAAAGTGACAATTTGCCAGTCAAATTACAAAATCGACGTTTTCGAAATAACGATGCATCAATCATATTTGAAAATTCACGTTTCAAAACTCAAAATCATGTTTTTCAAACGGGACTTTAGCGCCCACGTGTTTAATAAAAAGATCGAGGCATCTATGCTCTCACAAATTTCAAAGCGGGCTTCTTCGCCCCCATGTTTTCAAGCTGGGCCTCTTGGTCCATATATTTGAAAATCAGGCTTCCACGCCTTCATATTTTCAAAATAGACCTTCGTGTCATCGTAATTTCAAAATCGGGCTTCCGCGCCCTCATGATTTCAAATCGGGCTTTCACGTCCCCACAATTTCAAATCGGGCTTCTCTGCCCCCCCATGATTTCAAACTGGGCCTTTGTGCCCACATCTTTAAAAAACTCAGGCTTCCACGCCCTCATGATTTCAAATCGGACTTTCACATCCTCACAATTTCAAATCGGGCTTCCATGCCTTCAAGAGTTCAAACTCATTTTTCAAATCGGCATTTGCCAACCATTAAAAGAAAAGGTTTCTGACCTTATACCTCCGAATAGATTACCCCTGACTGTTGGCCACTCCAATTCATTGCAGGTCACAAATTCCAACACCAGAATATGAAACCAGGCCGACGGAGTTTCCCGTAGGTCTTGAAGCTGATGGCGTCAACATAATCGACGTCCCTAGATGATGAAACTAGGCCGACGGAGTTCCCGTAGGTCTTGAAGCTAATGGCGTCGACATAACTGACGTCTCTAGAATATGAAACCAGGCCAACGAAGTCATTCGTGGGTCTTGAAGCTGTCGACGTCAACATAATCGACGTCTCCAGATGATGACACCAGGCCAGCGAAGTCATTCGTGGGTCTTAAAGCTGATGGCGTCAACATGACTGGCGTCACCTGAATATGAAACCAGGCCAATGAAGTCATTCGTAGGTCTTGAAGCTGATGGCGTCGACATAACCGATGTCCCCAGATGATGAAACCAGGCCAGCGAAGTCATTAGTGGGTCTTGAAGCTGATGGCGTCGACATAACCGACGTCGCCAGATGATGAAACCAGGCCAGCGAAGTCATTCGTGGGTCTTGAAGCTGATGGCGTCAACATAACCGACGTCCCCAGATGATGAAACCAGGCCGACGGAGTTTCCCATAGGTCTTGAAGCTGATGGCGTCAACATAACCGACATCCCCAGATGATGAAACCAGGGCGACGGAGTTTCCCGTAGGTCTTGAAGCTGATGACGTCGACATAACCGACATCCCCAGATGATGAAACTAGGCCGATGGACTGTCCCGTAGGTCTTGATGCTGATGGCATCAACATAACTGACGTCCCCAGATGATGAAACCAGGCCGACAGAGTTTCCCATAGGTCTTGAAGCTGATGGCGTCGACATAACCGACGTCCCCAGATGATGAAACCAGGCTAGCGAAGTCATTCGTGGGTCTTGAAGCTGATGGCGTCGACATAACCGACGTCCCCAGATGATGAAACCAGGCCAGCGAAGTCATTCGTGGGTCTTGAAGCTGATGGCGTCCACATAACAGACGTCCCCAGATGATGAAACCAAGCCGACGGAGTTTCCCGTAGGTCTTGAAGCTGATGGCGTCCACATAACTGACGTCCCCAGATGATGAAACCAGGCCGACAGAGTTTCCCATAGGTCTTGAAGCTGATGGCGTCAACATAACCGACGTCCCCAGATGATGAAACCAGGCCAGCGAAGTCATTCGTGGGTCTTGAAGCTGATGGCGTCGACATAACTGACGTCCCCAGATGATGAAACTAGGCCGACGGAGTTTCCCATAGGTCTTGAAGCTGATGGTGTCAACATAACGACATCCCCGGATGATGAAACCAGGCCGACGGAGTTTCCCGTAGGTCTTGAAGCTGATGGCATCGACATAATCGACGTCCCCAGATGATGAAATCAGGCCAACGAATTCATTCGTGGGTCTTGAAGCTGATGCCGTCAACATGACTGGCGTCACCTGAATATGAAACCAGGCCAATGGAGTAGTCCGCAGGTCATGAAGCAGGTGTCAACAACTTTGACACTCAGGTTAAAAGTCTAAAAAAAAATGATGAAATGAAAAAAAATGATGAACAAAAGGGTTAAAAATAGAGATGCCCGTCGGACCTACTCGGATTGCGCCGCCGAGTAGGGGTAAAAAGGACAAGAAAAACCCGGTCACGATAAAAACCCGAAAGGGCGTCGTGGGCAAAATTGGGAACCCTGCCATGTGAAAACTCGAAAGGGCGTGTGGGCAAAAGCAAGAAGGGGCTGACTCCGGTGAAAACCCGAAAGGGCGCTTGGGTCAGTAATGTGGTTAAAAAAAATGTGTGTTAAAAAAAAAGGAGTTGCAAGAAGAGGGAGTTCTATCTCTGCTCCCCCAAGTGGACCTTCTTTTGTTATGTTTTCCCTAAATCTAGAAAGGCACTTTCTTGTCAAGATGTCTTTGTCATTTATGCCTCTCTAGAATCCTAGGTTTAGATACCACTGCCGTTCCAAAACTCCAGATAAAGCTCAGCCTTGACTTCTTGCCTTGGCTGACCAGTAGATGTTACCTTTAGAACCCTTGTTGAAGCTAGCACATAGGTTTTCCAGGTCACCATTTTGCAATCAACCCAAATAACCTCACACCATCTACCAACATCATGGTATGATTGGTGGTCGAGTTATATTCCACTCATGAATCTCTCTTTATAATATATATATGTATACAAAAACAAAACAAAAAAAAGGAGTCTTAAAATAGAGGTGTCTCGCTGGACTTGTCTGGGTTTCCCTGGACAAGGGTAAAAAGAGCTAAAACCCGGTCATGACGAAAACCCGAAAGGGCGCCATGGGCAAAATTGGGTACCCCGCTACGTGAAAACCCGAAAGGGCGCGTAAGCAAAAGCAAGAGGGGGTCGGATTGGGTTAAAACCCGAAAGGGCGCTCAATTCAATAATGTGAAAATAAAAAAGAAGGATCTAAAGATAGGTGCCAAAGACAAGCAGGCTTCAAGTCTCTAGAAAGGAAATTCTGACAAAAGTGGTACTTGCCGGTCGAAGCTCGCCTTCATGCCAATGCCCGCCGAGGTTCATCTTCATACCAGTCAAAGCTCGCCTTCATGTCAGTGCTAGCTGAAGCTCGCGCTCATGCCAGTTGGGGTTCATCTTCATACCAGTGCCATCCGAAGCTCGCCTTCAGGTCATTGCCAGTCGAAGCCTATCTTCATGCCAGTCAAAGTTCTATCTCATATGTGATGAAGTGAAATGTCATTATCTATGAAGTCGATTCTGACAAAATGCAAGCCTCTCGAAGGAAATTTCTGCTAGAGTGACTGACAATCAGAGAAGCAGGTGTCGACACATGGTGGATTTCAATTGAATCTGTGGACGCCTCATGGAGCAGATATCGACAAATGGCTAAGTTAGTCGACACCCACAGAACTAGTTTTGTTGAAGAAATCTGTCGATACCCAACACAACAAAAGTCAAAAGAGGACAAGATCACATTAATCTAGCTATGAGCAAAGCGGCATTGATGAGGGCTACAAGATCTCCAAAGTGGCAGTCTGGTTATCACAATTAGTGACAATGACGTGGAAGCGATCTACTTCTTCCTACTAAGACCTCAATGCTATTGCATGCCCAGATTGTTGTGCATTCAATGTAATCAGTCAGTAAGACGGTTCAGAAGAAAGAAAGTAGCAAGGTCACTTACTGGGTCGCAAGAGCCACCAGATCATATAGCAAGCCAGTATGCCCCGTTGGCTCATGCGATAGGCCAACGCAATCCAATTGACAATGATTGACCGACTCATGAAGTCCACAAGATCTTAAGCAGGCCGTCAATTCAATGGTCTTCATGACCCCATCGGGCCTATTCATCAACTCTTGAGCCCATGCTCACTCTAATTCTGGCTACCACTTTGAGCCTGCTGACTCGGGAGCTTCATACTGATTCGTCAACTGCACCAAATCAAGCTTACCATTTTGAGCTTCGTCGACTTGTGAGAGCCATGGGCCGATTCTCGAGAGCCCCCCTGCCAAATCATGGCCATCACCTCAAGCCTATCAACATGTGGTACCCTCTGCCAATTTCCCAACCATGTTGAATCACCCAGTGCTGCTGGTTCATGATGCCAACAAATTACAAGGATGTCGATTCATCAAGTATACAAGTCTATGAAGCGCATGGCCAACATGCATTATCAAGTTGTTGATGTAAGATGGTCATCATTCTAATGGGGTCAAGTGACCACTAACACGACAAGACACCAAGAGATCATCAATACAACAACAAGTTGAAGCCTGCCCAGGTCGGTGTTAACAGTCGAAAGGCCGAGATACACCCACGGATGCCGCTTCGCGTGTCCTCTTGCACCACCCGCGGGTGGGGGGCATTTGTGGACACCCCAAAAAAAAATTGCTAATGGCCCCCTACATAGCTGGCCCATTCTCTCTTAAATGAGCAGAAATTCAGATAGGCCCATTAGTGAGGCCCCCAAGAGGCCCATTAAAAGTAATCCCCATCTCACCCCATGAAGGGAGGTGAGAATAGGCAAATGGAGCACCTCCTAAAAGGAGGTTCTAGAAATGGGAAAATGTGGCCTGCTGCGTTTCTGGGGCAGAAGGGGCCGCTGGAGCCTTTTTTGGGTTTTTTCTTTCTAAGAAGGCTTGAAGAGAAAAAGGCCACAAGGGGGGTTACGTGAAGAGAGAAAGAGAAGGCTGGGCTGGGAGTTGTCCTCTCCACCAAGCAAGCAACCAGCAGCAAGAGGGAAGGAGGCTTGCATTTTCTGCTCCAAGGAGGTCTCTCCCGTGAAGGTTTTCTGCAGAAAAAAGAGTTGAAAGAGAGGGTAGAAAGGTGAGAAGGGAAAGAGAGAAAGACAGAGAGAGCCCCCTCTTCTTCTCCATCCTTTTTTTTTATTCTCTTCTTTATTTTGTCTTGTCCCATCAAGGTAGGGAGAGGAAAAGAGGTGTCACGTTAGAGCATCATCCTTCTTCCCATTTTCTTTGTACTTCTTTCATCCCACTTTCTTATTTGATGTGAATGGCTTGTCCTTGTGCATTTATGGATTGTCCTCTCTCCACCATTCCTCTTTGGTTTTAAGGCTTTGTTTACCTTTTTTTCAAACAAAAAGGGTTACGGGATGGGGATTTCCTCTTGGTAGAGGAATGTTCCTTCCCCCTTTAGCACCCCACATGAGACCTCTTTATGCCCTCCATACCTCAATAAATGAGGTCATGGGGGTATAGAACCCCATACCCTCTACAATGCATGCGTACCATGCTCTTTCCTTCCCCCAATAGACCATTTTCTCACTGTTTTAGCTCTAAAAAAAAAAAACTGTCTCATCATTGTTCAAATAGCCCATTAAGAGTCTCCCTTGGGTTAATATGTGCCATTGTGCTAGTCAAGAGGTTGAGCAAGTGATACTCATGCCTTCTTGCTTAGCCCCTTCATGTAGCAAGCTCAAAAGACCCCACTTTAGGCCCAGAAACTGCCCATGGCCATGAGCATGACTGGTTCAAACCATGTCTGCCACTGTTTGAGCAGGAGCCACTGTGCCGATTCGGTCAGTCCAGAACTGGTCCTGGCTTGGTCTGCTGGACTGGGGAAGGCTGCACCGATTCAGTGGCCAGTGACTCCCTTTTGGTGAAGTTACGTGAGCAAGATCATTGCTCATTGTGGCATCAACCAAGTAAATGGCCAAATAGATCGATATGAGACTTATCCGTACCCCCGGATTGGACAATGCAATGTCCATGTCCGTACGGGTGAGTTCATATGTTGTTTATCCGCCCCGTGGGTTTGCTTGGTCATGACATCGTTCGGATCCCCGTTGGCGTGCCTTGGGGACCGGCGTCATGTGCCATTGGAGCCATGTCGTTCTTCGGCATACACTCCTTCCTTTGGTGCCATCTCCGTGTACGGTGGATGCGTACCGCGCTTTCCCCTTATCGAGCATGATAAGGGGAAATGCTGCTGAATTTTTTCCACGAAGGTTGAATCGGCGCGAGACTCCTAAAAGAGATCATCAAGAGTCAATTGACTCAGTGGGGTTGCGCCGGTTCGACTTCGTTTTACTGGTTTGGACCCTTCGCCGATTCAGTTCTGTCCCCGCCGACTCGGTTTCTGTTCTCAGCAGGCCGCGCCGAATCGAGGCTATCCGCGAGCCGCGCCGAATCGAATGAGCTGCGTCGGATCGAGTGCGCCTCCGCTGCCAAATGACCACCAAACAGTCGAGCAGCGCCGAATCGCGAACAAGACCCTATTTTTTATGCCTCAAAAGAACCAAATAACAAATTGAAGCTTTTTATGATAAAAGAACCAAAAAGGCAAATCAATCACCCCATGTTTTAAATGTCTCAATGGAAGAAGCATAAGATCAAATTAAACCCTCTTTCAAGAGGTCAAAAGGCTAGAGATCATCTCATGTTCACAAAGGACCAAAAGACCAAATTCATTCTTTTTCTAAATGACAAAGATCATATTGTGTTTTGCGAAAGAATAAAAGACCAAATTGGACTTTTAAAAAAAAACAAAAAAGATCACCTCATGTTTTGTAAAGGACAAGATATTCAGATTAAGATTGTTTTCAACAAATGATCAAATTGACTATTTCTTGACTCGTCTTTCTCAAATAGAGCCAATGGACCAAATTGAACTTTTCTATAATAAAAGAAACAAGTGAGTAAACAGGCAAAGAGATCCGGCAGTCGACTAAGTAAAAGATCAAATGAGTCCGAATAGGCGTTCGTTTCGCTTAATAGTACCTCGGCTCAAATTTGAATTGTACTTCGCACCTTTATCGGATGACCCCGTTTCAAGGTCATGAGGCTTTCTAATCTGGCGATTAATCAAGGGTTTTCCCTCTCAGAGGGATGTAATTAACATCGTTGCACTTAGGCAATGACGGGATTTTGGTCCAGGACCCGACACTTCACTTTCGTTTGACGAAGTCAAACGGCGCGCACAATAGACCTAAAGCCCTCCGACTCTCGGAGGCAAACCACCTTGTTGTCACTATGGTGACTGGCACGCCTGCGCTGTGCGAATTGTGGATTCATCTCACGTCGCCATTGCTCATGTAGCATTCGACGAGACTTGGATTCGCAATACGCATGCATCCATGAGAAAAAGAGCAACATGATAAATAGATTTTAAAATATTTAAATTTTCTATTTCCACAAATACTAATCACTAAACTGAAAATAAATTATTAAAAGCAATCCATATAGTAGTGTCCTATTGAATTAAGTTCGAATCAAGGATCTAATGTCTAGAAGGAAGAGTTTGTACTCAAATTGTTTTTCCTAAATTGGGATATATACCTCATTGGTGTTTTCATTTGGCTTCTTGACATCACATGTTTCAATATGTAAGCATATGTGATTTCTGTTTATAAGAGTTGTTTGGGGTTAAAGCCCCATTCACATTGCTTTCCTCATAGGAGAAAAGGGGTTTTAATAGTCCTATTTGGGACCCTTTTAAAGACCAATGGACATATAATTTTAAGATATTTTATCTTAATGATCATTTTTACCATGATCTATCAAGCAAGTATGGAGTTATCCAAAGTGTGACCCCCGTAAGAAAGTATATAAGAGAGTAAGCAGTTGGAGTTGAATTTTGGAAACAAGGTGTGTGTATAATATACATGAAAAGTTGGAGAAGCATATGGCTCCAAGAGTAGCATATATAGATTGAGATAAAGCCAGGAATATTTAACATGGGTTTTGAAGGAGCATTAAATTGAGATGAAACCCAATAACTTCTGATGGAGGTATATTGTTGTCCTTCTAGTTCATCTTCTTTTCCCAAAATTTTATATCTAATATTTGAATATTTTTGTTTTAACTTTTCACAAGGTTGCGAACAATTCTTTAGGACTCATGAAACGGATGAGTGGAAGTTAGACAGATCTTTATGATACCCTTATAATTACCCAAATTATTATTTCCTTCAACACAAAAGAAGGGTCGTGTCAAGTCCTAATAAAAGTCTATTTATCAGAAATGATAGAAATCGGGCATGAGTAATAGAACTAGTGTTTTATTCATTCAATATCAACATTGTGGAAACGTCTTTACATAACACTCCTCATTACAGACTACATGAGGAGCAGGAAAGAGAAAATCTTATTTATTACATTCCATATTCACCACACTAAGAAAACGTAAATTGGTTGGACTTCTGATGTCGAATGATCCACTCAGCACACTTCCTCTTAAGCATCACCCCCACCTTGGTCACCTGAAATGGTAGGAATATGTGAGTTAACTAGCCTAGTAGAATTCAATTCCTCTAATCAAAAGGAATATGACACTCAAAATTCAAGATAAGAGACCTGATTATATCAACACTGAACGTAAAAGATGTTTGAACAAGCATGCTAACTTGACAATAGATGTGGAACAGAAGTACTGAAATACGAATACATGGTCAGAAGCTCATGATAATATTCATGTTCTGATTCAAATACATATTCACACATGAAGAGATAACATGATGACTAATCAAGCTTGTATTGATGCAATGCCAAGCTTCCATGGATCCTTTATCGTTCCGTACGGCCTGTAAACGAATTCGGGTGCTCCTCCGAGGACAGGACCAACCCTATTTGCACAAGCATATATCTCATATGAGTCCAGGGACCCAATAAATGTCATCACCAGTCATTCATAAGCAAATGTAGCACTCAAGCACTTAAGCTCTCATATAACCAAAGTTGTGAATTAAGGTCAACAAATGCAGGAAGTTGTAACCAAATAGGAACTACTTTTACTTGGAGACTTCAAGGATAATCCAAGATAAAACATAGGAATAATTGGATGATCTCTCTAGTGACATAATGGTAAAAACCCAAGAGAATGAAGGAGGTAGCTTGCTAGGCTAATAGCATGATGTATCAACAAGAGGTTGAGCAAGGAAAGGTGCTGGAAAACTGAACCAGACAGTGTATGTCGACAACCAGGAGGTGGTTGTCGATAGGTGCAGGTTTCCATAACCACTTTCTGGAGTCTAGGTAGTACCTGTCGACAGGCCAGGGTTGGCTGTCTACAGGCCAAGCCTATCTGTCGACAGGCAAGTGTTATCTGTCAATAGCTGCTGGTTTCCTGGAGTTCTGGGGTTCTGGGAGCTTGAGGTCTGTCGACAGGTGATCCCCATCTGTCGATAGCCGCAAAGTCAACTTCCAGAAGTGGATCTATAACCACTCTAAGGACCTTTCCAATGTTACGTATGAATCCAAACATGAACAGCAACAATTAGGAGGTCTTGTTTACAACCCCGGATACTACTTTACATGGAGGACAAGATTAAAGCATGAGGAAACACAACCTACACATGGGTGGCTAGAGACTTAGGAAAATGAAATATTGGATGAACAACTCATCTAAACAATGGATACTAGCATTCAATAGGAAGACTTCTACAATTACACATGCTAGAATATGTTTACAGAAGATAAACACACAGTTCTAAAGATGTTTATGGAGCCAAACCAAGTGTTTAAGGGTTCAAACACCTAAATAGGAGGCTCTTTAGCATGTTTAGAGGACAAGAATGAGAAAGGAGGAAAGGAATCCTACCTGACTTAAAGGATAAAACCTTCACTTCGAGGAGCCCACAACTAGCAGGAGGATGAAAACGACAAGGTTGCAAACGTAGCTGCACAAGAGTAGAAGCAACAGTAACAGCGGCGTAGCTACGGCAAGAACAATAGAAGCAGTAGCTCCAACAGCAACAATAGCTCCAGCAGCAACTCACCAACACAAGAGCTGGCAAGCATAGCAACAGCAGGAGCAGCAAGAGCAGGAGTTGGAAAACTCCCACGAAGGGTTGAAGGAGAGATTTTATAACCCTCCAGCCAACATGCATGCATGGCACGTCGGCTGTACAGGTGTGGAGGTAAAAACCTCTTTAACCCACCAAAGGCCATGTTTACCATGCAACCTTCTCATGGTTAGACCTATGGCGAAACGTGTAGGTTGTTTAATCCATGGGTTATGGGCTTACATAGCCCACACACGTAAGCATGGAAAATCTAAAGAAATGTTACCGTAATTGGGCAATAATTCAGCTGGCCCACTAAACCCCATGTTTATGTGTCCTAATGGTGTTCAATCAAGTTGAAATTTCAACCATAAGCTAATGAAAAGGTTTTACAAATTATGGTGATTTTATTTCAATTTTTTTGAATTTATTTTTCACCCAGCAAAAATTGCCCAGAAAATAGTTGCGTCGGCTTAATCTCGAAATCCGCACGTCAACAATTCCGAATATTTACATTTCTGATACTAGCACATTTTTCTGAAAATTATGGTGTTCTCAGATTTTATTTTCATAACAGAATTCCGATGTTGCCCTGTCGGAGCACGCACCTCTAAGTACGACATTAGAATAACAGTTATTATCACCAATAAATCTCAAGTTAAGATTAATTACATCTCATGATAGTAGTTATGTTTAATCATCAAATTATTCACATTTTTTTAGTAAATAAAAATTTGGGGCGTTACAACTCTCCCCCACTAAAAGAAATTTGGTCCTCCAAATTTAATAAAATAAGAGTGTAACTACTAACCCGTAAATAACTCTGGATATTTGGTTTTGATAGCATCTTCTAGTTACTACGTTGCTTCTTCTTGTCCTCTCTTATTCCACTGAATCTTTACTAATGGAACTTCCTTGTTCCAGAGTTGCTTGAACTTTCGGTCGAGGATTTGTACAGGTCTTTCTTCATATGCTAAGTTTTCTTGTACCTCCCGATCTTGATATTCAATAATGTGCTCCGGATCATAAACATACATCCTCAACATTGACACATGAAAGATGTCATGAACATTAGATAATTGAAGTGGAAGTGCCAGCTGGTATGTCATTTCTCCAACTCTTTCCAATATCTCAAACGGTCCAATATCTCTTGATTCCTCTTCGGGGTGATACTTTAAGAAACACATGATCACCTTGTTGAAATTCCAACTCTCTTCTTCGTCGATCAACATAACTTTTCTTTCGGTCTTGGGCAGCTTTCATTCGATCTTGCACCAACTTAATAATTTCTATCGTTTCTTGGATCATTTCAGGTCTAAGAATGTGTGTTTCTTTCAACTCCACCCAACACAATGGTGATCTACACTGCCGACCATATAAAGCTTCAAATGGTGCCATTTGAATAGTAGACTAGTAACTATTATTGTAAGCAAATTCCATAATTGCTAAATGATTACTCCAGTCATTTCTGAATTCTAGAACACAGGCACGACACACATCCTCAACAATTTGATTTACTCGTTCTATTTGTCCATCTGTTTGAGGATGAAATGTAGTACTAAATTTCAGCTTAGTTCCCAACGCAACTTGTAGTTCTCTCCAGAAATATGAAGTAAACCTTGCATCTTTGTCAGAAATAATATCTTTTGGGATTCCATGTAATCGAACAATTTCCTTCATGTACAGAGCTGCTAATATATTGACTGACCATCTTGTCTTAATAGCCAAGAAGTGAGCTGACTTTATAAGTCGATCAATTATTACCCATATTGCATCGTGTCCACTACATGTTTTGGCTAATCTCATAATAAAATTCATACCAATACTGTCCCATTTCCACTCTGGTACCTCAAGCGATTTTAACTTTCCTGCAGATTTCTAATGTTCGGCCTTGACTTTCTGACATGTTAAGCATCTAGCTGTGAAACCCACAATATCTTTCTTCATGTTACACCACCAGAAATTTTTCTTTAAATCCTGGTACATTTTGACAGCTCCTGGGTGGATAGTATAATGTACTCGATGAGCTTCTTCTGGTATTTTCTTCTTGATTTCTGAACTATCCGGTACACATAACCTGTTCTGGAACCGAAGATTTCCATGTGCATCTTCATTGAAGTCAAGTGTGGAATTCAGTTTCTCTTTGATTTATATCAATATAGGGTCATTGTCTTGTTGTTCTCCAATTTTCTTTAATAGGTCTGATTGTACTATCAATTGATAAATTATAATCCTTTCTTCTTATTCGTTAGCTTTCAGACTTAATGTAGAAAATTCTTCCAACAATTTCCATTCCTTGACTTGCAATTGAAATATTCTAGCCATGGGATTTCTACTGAGAACATCAGCCATAGTATTACCTTTTCCAGGATGGTACTCAATCTTAAAATAATAGTCTTTAATATATTCCATCCATCTTCTTTGTCTCATGTTCAATTCCTTCTGTGAAAATAAGTACTTCAGACTTTTATGATCGGAGTACACTATGAATTGATTATCATAGAAGTAGTGTCTCCAGAGCTTAAGAGTAAAAACTACTGCAGCCAACTCCAAATCATGTACTGGGTAATTTTTCTCATGTGTCTTTAATTGTCTAGATACATAAGCAATAACTCTTCCTTCTTGCATCAAAACACATCCTAATCCGACATTTGATGCATCAGTATATACTTCAAATGTTTTTCCTTCCATCGGTAAGGCTAAAACTGGTGCAGATGACAGGCATTCCATCAGTAATTGAAATGCTTGCTCACAACTCTCACTCCATTCAAATGCAGATCCTTTTCAAGTTAGTTGTGTGAGAGGTGAGGCAATCTTGGAAAAGTTTTAACAAACTGCCGATAATAACTAGCCATACCCAGAAAACTCGAATTTCAGTAAGGTTCTTGGGTTGTTCCCATTTCTGCATAGTTTCAATCTTTGAGGAATCTACTGATAATCCTTCTCTGGAAATAATGTCCTAAGAACATCAGTTGTTTCAACCAGAACTCACATTTACTAAACTTCGTATACATTTTATGATCTCGTAACAGTTGCAAAGTAATCTATAAATGTGCTTCATGTCCTTCTACACTTTTAGAGTAGATCAATATGTCATCAATAAACACAACCACAAACTGATCCAAATAAGATATGAATACGTCATTCATGAAACGCATAAATGCAGCAGGTGCATTAGTCAATCCAAACGGCATCACTACAAATTCGTAGTGCTCATATCTAGTTCAAAAAGTTGTCTTATGAATATCCTCATCTTGAATTCTTAGTTGATGATACCCATATCTTAGATCAATCTTTGAAAAATACTGGGCTCCAGACAATTGATCAAATAAATCATCAATCCTAGGAAGCGGATATTTGTTCTTAATGGTTAACTAATTCAATTGTCTATAGTCTATGCATAATCGCATAGTCCCATCCTTCTTCTTAACAAATAACACTGGAGCACCCCAGGGTGATGTACTGGGTCTAATATATCATTTCTCTATCAATTCCATTAGTTGCCTTTTTAATTCCTTCAACTCTTCCATTGACATTCTATAAGGTGTTCTTGAAATTGGTGTAGCTCCTGGTACCAATTTAATTAAAAAGTTTACCTCTCTACTAGGCGGTAAACCAGGTAACTCTTCCGGAAAAACATCAAGAAATTTCTTCACTACCGGAATATCTCTCAACCCAGTGGTGTTTTTGTTGAACCACTCTTATATTTTACCCTTATATTTTGGTGATAACAAAACTTATGATTAATTAAATATTATTAAATATATTTAAAATTATATTTTCCTAATAAATATAAATTTATGGTACTATTGCTGTGAGATTTGCAGTGAAAAGCTAAATCGATGTCTATTAAATATACATCGATTTCAGTTCACAAAGTGCCACACGATTATGTTGAAAACATGGATTCTGTTGAAAACATGGATTCTATTGAAAATATCGATTCCCTTGAAAATGTAGATTTCACTTAAACATCGATTCCCTTGAAAAATATGGATTTCACTTAAACATCGATTCTGTTCAAATATCAATTTCACTTAAACATCGATTTTGTTCAAACATCAATTTCACTTAAACATTGATTCTGTTCAGACATCGATTTCACTTAAACATCGATTCTGTTCAAACATCGATTTCACTTAAACATCGATTCTGTTCAAACATCGATTTCACTTAAACATCGATTCTGTTCAAACATCGATTTCACTTAAAGATTGATTCCCTTGTAAACATGGATTTCACTTAAACATGGATTCTGTTCAAACATAGATTTCACTTAAACATGGATTCTATTCAAACATTGATTTCACTTAAACATGGATTTCATTAGAACATGGATTTTGTTCAAACACAGATTTCAAACTTACACATCGATTTCCTTTACACTCAGATATTTCAAAATGGTTTTGGCATCTAATGAAAAGTCAAATATATTTCATTTACGTAATCTTCTATCTTTCTCACAAAACATCTTTTTGCTTATCTCTCTAGACTTCTTTTTTCCTGTCAGACAAAAAGGGGCTTACCTACCACTTCTGGGTGACAGTAGGAAACATAGAGGTATGACCCTTTTTGACAGAAACACTCTTTGATCTAAACACTTTCTTTTATTCTTGCAGACCTCGAAGACCACCAAGTGGCTGACAGTCATAAGAAGAAGAATAGAAAGATCAGCAACGACTAAAAGAGTTCCAACAGATCTCTTCAACGGATCTATTTCAAAGCTGCTCATATAAAAGATGAAGCAAGGCTATAGATCAGAACGAGAGAGCTTTCCCGAAGAACATTAAAGGAGTGTACATCTAGTGAAGAACCTGAATTCCAGATACACTCAAAGGAAAAGAGAGAAAGAGCCCGAGCCCAAGAAGAAGTGCTCAAGCGTCTGAAACCTTCAAGCTTCAAGCTCCTTCTCCACTCTTCACTCTCTCTTTGTGGTCATTGTAATTCTAGGGGAGAGTCTGTTGCTGAGAGTTTCTGGGTTAGAGTCCATTCTTGTAAAACTCTCAGCTTTGTTCTTTCTTTTCTAAGAAAGATTTATGTCCAGTTGTAGGACTGTATATAGTGTAGAACCTAGCTAGGGGTTTAAGTCTAGCAAAATCGCCCTGGGGTTTGTACTAGGAGGTTGGCTTCTTGACCTGCAAGAGAAGTGGGCTGCCTTCTTGCCCGAGAAAGAGAAGAAGACCAGCTGGGGTGCTGGGTGTTGTATTGTCCTTGAGGGGGACTATACCCTTGGTTAGTAAAATCCTAAGAGATTGCTTGGGGACTGGACGTAGGACTTCCATGTGGGAAGGGTCGAACCAGGATAAATTCCTTGTGTTCTTTGTGTGATTATTTATTTGCTTCCGCACTGCTACTCTCTATCACACTCAACTAACCAAACTTTCAAGTGTTAATTTTCTATGTTTAAGTTTTTGTTTCAAATTTCAAAAAACCTATTCACCCTCCTCAAGGTTAGCTTGCTGCCGCACCAAAAGGGCCAACAAGTGGTATCAGAGCGAGGTTCTCTGATCAATCAAAAAGATCCAACGATCTTAGAGAAGATCCATGTCAGCTCAAGGATTTGCTGAAGGTCAATCAGTCATCAGACCTCCATTCTTCGATGGAGAGGATTACCAATACTGGAAAATGGGAATGTAATGCTTCATTCGAGGCACAGACTTCGATCTATGGTAGGTAATAGAGGTAGGTGATTTTTTTATTGTTCCTGCTGAAGGTACTACTTCCATTACATCAGCTGATAAGAGTAAATTATCTCTAAACTTTAAAGCAAAGAACTATTTATGTTGTGCTTTATCCAAAAGAGAATTTAGTAGAGTATCTGCATGTAAATCTGTAAAAGAAATGTGGGATAAACTACAGGTAACTTATGAGGGAACAGATAAAGTAAAACAAACTAGGATAGATATTCTTATCTCACAATATGAGTAATTTAAAATACTTCCAAACGAAAATATCACTCAGATGTATAATAGATTTTCAAACATAGTAGTTGGTCTAAGTTCTCTTGGTAAAAATCTTTCTGATGAGGAAACTGTCAGAAAAATACTTAGGTCTTTAACTATTTCATTGACCCCTAAGGTCACAACTATTGAAGAATCCCATGATCTAACCAAGTTTTTCATTGATAAATTAATTGGCTCTCTCATGGAACATGAAATAAATATGGAGCGACTATCTGAAAGCTCTTCCAAGAAAAAACTCACTAATGCTCTTAAAGTTGCAGCTGCTCCTTCCACCTCTTCTTCTTCTTCTAGTTTAAAAAATGTAGGTTCTGAAGACAGCAATGTAGATGATGTCCTATCCAAACTTCAGAAAATTCTCAAGAAGAAGAAAAATGGATCAAGAAGAATTCAAAAGAAAGAGAAAAAGGAAAAAGAACCAGTC
Source organism: Colocasia esculenta (assembly GCA_014218235.1). Taxonomy (NCBI): domain Eukaryota; kingdom Viridiplantae; phylum Streptophyta; class Magnoliopsida; order Alismatales; family Araceae; genus Colocasia; species Colocasia esculenta. The sequence goes on from CM024757.1 coordinate 84,279,482, forward strand.
TGCTATGAATGCAGAAAACCTGGACATCTAAGACCATACTGTCCTAAACTCAAGAAGACTGGTCAACCAGAAAAATCCAAGAAGCAGCACAATTGAAATTCAAAAAAAAAGCCATGGCGGCTGCTTGGGACAATGAAGAAGCCACAACTTCAGAATCATCAAGCTCAGATTCCGAAAAAGAGCAGGTAAGTCTAGCCCTCATGGTAGGACTAGATGAGGTACATCCTGACCCATCTTTTGGTTCTTGCACTGATTCAGGGTCAGAGTCTGAAGACTTAGAAGAAGTCTTTAATGAACTATATGAAAAACATAAAGGTGTTGTAAAAGAATTAAAAAACCTGAAAAACAACATCACTTACTTAGATAACACCAATTCTGATCGTAAATCCGAAATGGAATAATTAGAAAAACAATTAAATGAAAGTAAAGATAATAATTATCTCTTGAATGAAGAATTAAAAAGCAAAAACAATGAAAAATCAGAGTTAGAAGAAAAATTAAAAACTCTAACTGAAGAAAATCTTTATTTAAAAGAATCAGTTAGAAAATTAACTAAAGGGAAAACATCTTTAGCCCAATGCTTAAAAAGATCAAAATCTAGAAATAATAAACAAGCTCTTGGATACAAACCTCTTGAAAAAGGAAAACAAGTCATAATTCCTGAAAAATATCCATTACCAAAATTTGTAAAAGAAACCAATATGGCTCAGAAAAAGGCCCATGTAATCAACAAGCTCTATCAAAAGGAAAAGGATTCTAAAAATTATGTTCTAAACAGACATTACAAAGACAATAGGAACTGTAAAATAAATTATATTCATTGTTGTTCTCATTGCAATAAATTAGGACACACAGTAAACACCTGCACAACAAGACACCTAGTATGGATTCCGAAAGGATATTTTTATGCATCTAACCATCAAGGACCCAAAAACTTTGGGTACCTACTTCTGAATAAGTTGTTTGCAAAATAGCCTTGGAGCATCAGGAACAAAGGATGCTCAAGGCACTGGTGACTGCCAGCTCTTCATCAAACTCATATCTGAAGAGGGAGTAGTCACTAATTTATTTTTAAATTTTAGTATTACTAACAACTATTTGCAAGTCTCATTCAGGGGGAGCACAGACTAAGGGGGAGTTATTCATCAATGTCAATCATTGTTCAACCTCTCAATGGTAAGAAATTTTCACAAAAAGGGAAGAGAATGCATGGTAAGATCCTTCCTTTTTGGTTAGTGACAAAAAGGGGGAGATTCTACATAGTATGCATTATCTGTGAATTTTCTATATTTTCTATGCTTTAAAAAATTTTGTCAGAAAATTCTCATAAGTTTTGTCATCACCAAAAGGGGGAGATTGTTGAACCACTCTTATATTTTACCATTATATTTTGGTAATAACAAAACTTATGATTAATTAAATATATTTAAAATTATATTTTCCTAATAAATATAAATTTATGGTACTATCGCTGTGAGATTTGCACTGAAAAGCTAAATCGATGTCTATTCAATGTACATGATTTCAGTTCACAAAGTGTCACATCGATTCTGTTGAAAACATGGATTCTGTTGAAAACATCGATTCCCATGAAAACATGGATTTCACTTAAACATCGATTCCCTTGAAAAATATGGATTTCACTTAAACATTGATTCTGTTCAAACATCGATTTCACTTAAACATTGATTCTGTTCAAACATCGATTCTATTCAAACATCGATTTCACTTAAACATCAATTCTGTTCAAACATCGATTTCACTTAAACATCGATTCCCTTTTAAACATGGATTTCACTTAAACATGGATTTCATTAGAACATGGATTCTGTTCAAACACAGATTTCAAACTTAAACATCGATTTCCTTTACACTTAGATATTTCAAAATGGTTTTGGCATCTAATGAAAAGTCAAATATATTTCATTTACGTAATCTTCTATCTTTCTCACAGAACAACTTTTTGTTTATCTCTCTAGATCTCTTCTTTCCTATCAGACAAAAAGAGGCTTACTTACCACTTCTGGGTGACAGCAGGAAACATAGAGGTATGAGCCTTTTTGACAGAAACACTCTTTGATCTAAACACTTTTGTCTATGCTTGCAGACCTCGAAGACCACCAAGTGGCTGACAGTCAGAAGAAGAAGAATAGAAAGATCAGCAACGACTAGAAGAGTTCCAACACATCTCTTCAACGGATCTATTTCAAAGCTGCTCATATAAAACATGAAGCAAGACTGTAGATCAGAATTATAGAGCTTTCCCGAAGAACATTAAAAGAGTGTACATCTAGTGAAGAACCTGAACTCCAGATACACTCAAAGGAAAAGAAGGAAAGAGCCCGAGCCCAAGAAGAAGTGCTCAAGCGTCTGAAAACTTCAAGCTTCAAGCTCCTTCTCCTCTCTTCACTCTCTCTCTGTGGTCATTATAATTCTAGGGGAGAGTCTGTTGCTGAGAGTTTCTGGGTTAGAGTCCATTCTTGTAAAACTCTCAGCTTTGTTCCTTCTTTTCTAAGAAAGATTTATGTCCAGTTGTAGGACTGTATATGTAACGTTGCGCATTTTTCGGATACTCTTGGATCCCTTGTTCAGCGGATGTGGTGGCCAGTGTGTGGCCAATGTGTGTGTGTGTACATGTTTTGGGGTCTTGTGGGCCGGCAGGCTGGGCCCAAAACACCTGCCCATTCACTATTTGTGAACGCGACAGTAAGAGGCGTCGCGTTCTAAAAGTGACGGTCCTACATGTCGCGTTCCTGTTGCAGCCGCTGAGCGGTCGTCATCTGCATGCGCGCCGCGTGTTGCGCGCTGGGCGGCATGCACCCGTCAGCTTTGGGAAGGCGACACCCTACCCCATCGCGTTCAAATCGCGACAGAGAGGTACATCGCATTCCCAACTGTCGGGTGTTTTTAACTAAATTCGGCCAAGCAGAGCTGCAGTGCGCTCTGCTCGGCTAGGGGAGGGTGTTGTGGCAATTTTTGGGGCAATTCGTCAGTTTGGTGGCGTTTTTGGCGTGTTCTCGCCGCGAGGATCTTGCGTGGAGCGGGGGAAACGCCGAGAAAGTGTCGTTCTTCGTGTTCTTCGCAGAGGTAGGGTGATTCCTTCGGTATTTAAGGCTGTGGATCTCATGTGATGATGATAGAAGGTGTTATTTTCTTTAAGAACAGTAGATAACATGTTAGGGCACACATTAAATCATGAAAAATGAGAATTAAACGTGGTTTGTGTGGTATAGGGAGGTGATCCGGAGTGAGCAACCCGGATTAGTGTTCTTGCCTGTGAAGGGGACGGAGCCTCTAGTCGCGTTCTGAACGCGACAGGCCGACCCGTCCCATTTAGGTTATGAACACGACATATCGGTGTGTCGCGTTATGAAGGAGACACTGCCCTATGTCGCGACCTCAGCCGAGAGGTCATGTTGTGCTAGGTTTAAATGGTAAAATTATTTGATTGTCGTTTTTCTTGTGTATGGCAAGTATAAGCAGTGCATTGGCATCCGTTGTGCTTTATGAGCATGTCGTTTACAAAGCTAGCAAGCAGTTTACGTGGTTGGCGTGTTATTCACGCAGCTAGTGTGTTGTGCACGTGGTTGACGTGAGGTTTCACGTGGTTTGTGTGGTGGTGCACACGTGGTTTGTGTGTGTGTGGCAAGTAGTACGACGCCTACCATGGTTACCTTTTCAGTTGGGTGCCCCAGGTTCTGTGTGAGCCAGGCTTTGTGCTCAGGGATTGTCCCGGTACTTGTGTTGTGCCGTCGAGGTCTGTGTCGTTTGTCCTGGACACCCTCACTCCTGTGTTTGAGTTGTACGTCCAGCTGAGGGAAAGATGACAATGGGATAACGACTTGTGAGAGTTTGTGTTTGTCGCTTGTAGCGCGCTCGTAGTTGGGGGTACGGACACCAGTAGACGTACTGAGCCCCAGCTAGCCATATTTTCTAGTGCCTCACTCTAGGGAGCTCAGGCCAGAGTCCCTAAAGGTGTCAGGCATGGGCCTGCGGCAGTGTGGTCCGCAAGTGTGGTGTTGGTTGGTCTCCACAGTTGTTTGACCTGTTCTAGTGGAGCGGCAGCTGGACCTTTCATCTGTGGCTGCGAGGCTGAGAGGTAGACCTGTGTGGTTTGTCCGAGTCAGTTGCTAGTGTCACGAACTAGTCTACGTGGCTCGAGTGTGTCGTTCTCTAATTTAGTACGTACACCGAGTTGTGGTTTTACCATTTATTTATTAAGTCGGTTTATGTTGACGGTAAGTGGTAAGTGGAATTTACAGCTTTAATATCCTTCTTAGTTGTGCTATAAATTGCTAACGCAGCTTCCTGCTTTCGTACTTGAGTTTGGTTTGCTCAATTTTTGGGGGAGTTTCCCTACTAAGCCAGTGACTTGCGAGGCTCACCCCTACTCCCTACAGGTGAAGGAGAGCAGGAGGTTTATCTACCGTCTTCCAGTTCAGAGCCGCATTGTAGCGGAGTTGGGCCTACGCCTCCAGTAGTGTAGTTCTTTTCCCAGTTGTACCTCGGGGTATGCCTCAGGCTCTTGTACCTTACATGACTTTTGTTGAAATTTGGCTATGTAAATCCAATGTAAATATGTGTGACATTGTGATCATATATATATATATATATATATATATATATATATATATATATATATATATATATCAGTGTGTTCCTTTATGTTTTCACGGACATGTGTGTGATATCCCTTGCGAGGCTACGACTCGTTCGCGGGAGACGGAGTCGGGTCAAGCTCGTTACTGAGTTAACGGGTTTGAACGACGTGGTCCATCACAGTTGGTATCAGAGCAAGGTCCGTGTAAATATAAAGGAACTGGGAAATTACTTAACCTAATTTCTACATTAGTCCACTGCTGGTAGCTGACCATGGTTTTGTAATGATTTGTTGGCATGTTGTTTGTGCAGGGATTTGAGATGGCCGATAGGAGACATTGGGGTGGTGGAGGAGATGAACAGGAGGAGACAACCCAGCGAATGATAGAGAGAATATGGGAAATTCTTATGGATATTCGAATGAGGATGGATCAGTAGGCACCGGTACAGCCGGCAGCAGCAATACCACCAATTGCGGGAGAGGCTGTGCCAGTTGCACCAGCTTTACCACCACCAGGTGTAGAGGTACCTCTTGTGGTACCCGTACCACCACTACCACCTGTGAGGGCGGTGGAAGAGCCGATGCTGCAGGTTGAAAGATTTTTTAGATTGCAGCCGCCTACCTACACAGGAGGACCTAATCCAGACATAGCTGAGCACTGGATTCATGAAATAGAGAGGGTTTTTGTGACTATGAGGTGTCCACCCGCGGATAGGGTAGTTTTAGCTACCTACCAGTTGCGAGGTTTTGCACAAGAATGGTGGATGTTAAAGATGCAAACCACTTTTGCAGGTGGGACAGAGGAGACTATGGCCGGAATTTTTAGAAGCCTTTAATGAAACATTCTTCCCAATACAAGTGCAGCAAGAAAAAAGGGAGCAATTCTGGACTTTGCAGCAAGGAAATTCTTCTGTTTTAGAGTACTAGATGAGGTTAATGGCACTCAGTAGATATGCATCGTATGTTGTATCTGATAATGCTATGATGGTTGAATATTTCATTCAAGGATTGAGGAATTAGCTACAAAATGCAGTGATACAGCTTATGTGCAGAACTGTAGAAGAGGCAGCTCAGAGAGCAGCCACACTGGAGAGGTCTGTTCGAGCTCGTCAGTCGGGAGAAACAGATTTAGGTAGTTTTCAGCTACCCAGTAGTCTTCGGGGATCAGAAAAGGAAAGGCGCCAGCGGGACCATCTTCCTCAGGTTTCAGCAAGTGGGGATGAAAGTTGAATAAAATATTCAGAGGACGAGGAGGAGGTCGCTAGCAGATGTTTCAGTAGGGGTGTGGCTATAGGCCAGAGGTGGAGGAGTCTCAGCAGAGTACAGCCAGGCAGCCTACACTTCTACCAGGCTATAGATGTTATAACTGTGATCAGCCAGGGCATTTGATCCACAATTGCCCCTATCCCAGAGAATATGGTTATGGAAGAGGAATTCAGCAGCAGCAGCAGCAGTAGCCCCAGCAGCTAGCAGGATGAGGTAGAGGAGCACCGCACCAGCGAGGTAGGGGTCGGGTTATGGCTATCACCCGAGCCCAGGCAGAGGCATCGAATTTGATAGAAGGTATACTACCTATCTATGACTTTTCAGTAAGAGTTTTATTTCATCCAGGTGCTTCTCATTCTTTTATTTCCGAAGAGTTTTTGGATTGTATGGTGCATCCATTAGAAGAGAAACTGTGTGAATTGGTAGTAGAGGTTCCTTCGGGTGAGTTTATGCTCACCTCTTGCTACGTGGACGAGGCTCCTATTATGATTCAAGGGAACCAGATGCCAGCTAGATTATATGCTTTGCAATTGAGGGATTATGATATTATTCTGGGTATGGATTGGTTGGAGGCTTATGGGGCAATGGTAGATTGCAGAAAGAAGAGAGTCAGGTTTTGTCACCCTAGTGGAGCAGTATTTGAATTCTAAGGTATGCCCTTTTATACTTCTAAGTTTATAATTTCAGCAATTAAAGCTAGAAAATTAATGCGGGTTGTGTAGCGTATTTAGCTTCGGTGAGTTTGGTAGAGACTGTCAAGACAGTAGAAGCAGTTCCAGTGGTTAGAGAATTTACAGATGTATTTCCGGATGATTTGCCAGGTTTGGCTCCACGCAGGGAGGTGAATTTTACCATAGAATTGCAGCCAAGAATTATGCCAATATCTAAGGCACCGTACAAGATGGCACCAACAGAGCTTAAGGAATTGAAGAAGCAATTGCAAGAATTGCTAGAAAAATGTTTTATCAGATCGAGCCATTCACCATGGGGAGCCCCTGTATTGTTTGTAAGGAAGAAGGATGGAAGCTTCAGAATATGTATTGATTATAGAAAGTTGAATGATGTGACTATAAAGAATAAATATCCATTGCCAAGGATTGATGATTTATTTGATCAGCTTCAGTCAACTAAGGTGTTTTCTAAAATTGAGTTGAGATCAGGGTACCATCAATTAAGGATCAGAGAAGAAGACATTGATAAGACAGCATTTAGAACCAGGTGTGGGCATTATGAATTTGTGGTTATGCCATTTGGGCTAACCAATGCACCAACAGCATTTATGAATTTGATGAATAGAATTTTCCATCCATATCTGGACCAGTTTATAGTGGTTTTCATAGATGACATACTGGTTTATTCAGTATCTGAAGAGGAGCATGCAGCTCATTTGAGGTTTACATTGCAGCTTTTGCAGGACAATCAGTTGTATGCCAAGTTCAGTAAGTGTGAATTCTGGTTGAAAGAAATTCAATTTCTGGGTCATGTTATTTCAGCAGAGGGAGTTGCAGTTGATCCAGCTAAAGTGGAGGCAGTTATGAAGTGGGAAGCGCCAAGAACAATTACAGAGATTAGAATTTTTCTGGGCCTAGCAGGTTACTACAGGCGTTTTATATAGGATTTTTCCAGAATTGCAGCACTTATGACCAGGTTGACTAGAAAAGGTATACCATTTGTGTGGTCAAGTGAATGTCAGAAAAGTTTTATGGAATTAAAGAAAAGGCTTACAGCAGTGCCAATATTGACATTACCAGCAGGTAGCGGTGGTTTTGTGATTTACACAGATGCATCCAGAAGAGGGCTTGGAGCAGTACAAATGTGACATGGTAAAGTGATAGCAAATGCTTCCAGGCAATTGAAGCCAGCAGAGGAGAATTACCCAACTCATGATTTGGAGTTAGCAGCAGTCGTATTTGCTTTGAAGATGTGGAGGCACTACCTATATGGTGAGAGGTTTGAAATATTCACAGATCATAAAAGTCTAAAGTATATTTTCTCCCAGAAGGATTTGAATCTCCGTCAGCGCAGATGGGTAGAGTATTTGAAAATTATGATTTCAGTTTGGCTTACCATCCAGGTAAGGCCAATGTGGTAGCTGATGCATTGAGCAGAAAAGCATAAATGAGTCATATGATGATAAAAAAATGGAAATTATATTAGGAAATAGTAGAGAATTCACTGTATGTTTTGAGCAGTCAGCGGCGAGCAGTACTAGCCAATAGTGCTGTAGAGCCATCTTTGTATTGGCATATTATTGAAACTCAGAGAATCGATGGAAGCTTTGCAGAGATTGTGAAAATGGAAGGTGTCACCATTGAAGATAATTGTGTAATCAGACTCAGAGGCAGGTTATATGTACCCGCAAAAAGAGAAGTAAAGCAAAAAGTTCTAGAAGAGGCACATAAATCCAGGTATACGATTCATCCAGGCAGCACTAAAATGTATCAAAATCTAAAAAAGTATTTTTGGTAGGCGCACATGAAAAGAGAAATAGCAGAGTTCATTCCAAGATGTGTTGTTTGTCAGCAAATAAAGTAGAGCATCAAAAGCCCTGTGGTCTACTACAACCGTTACCCATTCCACAGTGGAAGTGGGATGACATTGCTATGGATTTTGTGGCAGGATTACCAAGGACAGCTACAGGACACAATGGAATATGGGTATTTATTGACAGATTGACTAAAGTATGCAGATTAGTAGTAGTGAGTATGTCCTGGACAGTGGACAGATTAGCAAGAATTTATGTTGACAGAATTGTTCCGTTGCATGGCATCCCGAAGACAATTATTTCTAATAGGAATCCCAGGTTTACTTCTGGTTTCTAGAGGAGCCTACAAAGAGTCATTGGTACATAATTGAGGTATAGTTCAGCCTATCACCCACAAACAGATGGTCAGACAGAAAGAAGAATACAGACAATTGAAGATATGTTACGAGCATGCTGTTTAGTGTTGGGAGCAGCTGGGATCACCATCTGGGCATGGTAGAGTTCGCTTATAATAACAGATATCACACCAGTATTGGAATGGCACTGTATGAAGCATTATATGGAAGGCCGTGTAGAACACCACTGAATTGGCATGAGGTGGGAGAAAGATAGGTAATGGGTCCTGAATTAATTCAGCAGACTAAAGAAATGGTCAAATTCATTAAGGAAAAGTTGCAAGCAGCCCAAAGCTGGCAGAAACGCTATGCAAATAAACGTCGCAGGCCACTTCAATTTGAAGTTGGAGATTTTGTTTTCCTGAGAGTTTCCCCTACTAAAGGTGTTTTGAGGTTTAGTAAGAAAGGAAATTTGAGCCCAAGATATGTAGGGCCCTTCCAAGTGTTGGAAAGAATTGGGGAGATTGCCTACATAATTGATTTGCTAGTTGATTTTACTGATGCTCATGATGTTTTCCATGTTTCCATGTTGAGGAAATGTATTGAAGATCTAGCACAAGTAGTCAGTTATCAGTGGGATGATTTGAAACTAGATATGTCTATGCCAGAATACCCAATGTGGATCACAGGCCGCAGAACACAGAAGTTGAGAAACAAAGAAATTGATTTAGTGAAAGTTAGATGGGAAAATAGGCAGGGAGGAGAACATACCTGGGAGTTAGCCGAGGAAATGGCTAAAGCGTATCCTTATTTATTTGAGTAAGTTTTTAAATCTTCTTAGATGATAGTATAAATTGTGGTGTTTAAAGCTTTAAATGTGTGAATTGTGATTTGAATTTCGAGGTCAAAATTTCTTTTTAGATGATAGTAATGTAACGTCACGCATTTTTTAGATCCTTGTGGATCCCTTGTTCAGTGGATGTGGTGGCCAGTGTGTGGCCAATGTGGTGTGTTACAGGTGTGTGTACAGGTTTTGGGGTTTTGTGGGCCGGCAGGCAGGGCCCAAAACACCTGCCTGTTCACTGTTTGTAAACACGACAGCGAGGGGCATCGCGTTCTGAAAGAGACAGTCCTGCATGTCACGTTCCTGTTGCAACCGCTGAGCGGTCGTCGTCTGCATGCACGCCGCGTGTTGCGCGCTGGGCGGCATGCAGATGTCAGCTTTGGGAAGGCGACGTGTCACAACCCGATATTTAGCAGCGGAATAAATACTGCGGGACGTGAACGATACAAACAGACGTATCACAGTTGAATAGCGCAGAGTCATGATTGAACAAAAGAACACATTTGAGACTATAATATGGTTACCAAAAGTATACTTTATTCCATACCATTCAACTAATTACAACCTTACATAAGAAGAACCAGCTAAAGGGTCCATCCTTCAAATAAAACTTCCAAAAAAGTTTCACTATTACATAGACTACTCAAATATCTACTTCTAAACTGTCAACTACTCATATGGCGGGTGCTCATCACTCTTTCCCGGCCCCATCGGACTCCACTGGTTCCTCATCACTACCTAAAAAGGGCAGGATGATAGGGGTGAGCGAACTAGCTCAGTAGGATTTACATCTCAATATTGTGCAGGCACTAATATACATGATTAACATTTTAAATAGGCAGATATACACATGAATATGATGACAATGCATGCAATACTAATAGATTGAATAGCAGAGTAGAACGGATATCATATCAGATCAAATGTCGAGTTGCATATACAATGGACAGATATTTCAAGAGTAGAATCATATCAAAAGAGATTGGCCATATTCATACAGATATCATGTATTCACATGAACAGACGTATCATATCAAATCTTATCATATCAGATCAAATCAAACTTATCACTTCAAACATAGGCACATTCACACTAATCTTGCGTATTTGTTTGTGCTATGCCAAGCACCAGAAGTCCATACTCCCGCGGTTAATAAGTACGTTGGGCGCTCCTCCCAAGGACCAGACCAGGCCCCTATTGCACAGGCATTGGATCAAATTTGGACCGGAGTCCCACGTTGTGCGGAACAAACAGATTCATATTATGGCCACAGAGTTTCAATAACAAGCTCGTAGTAAAAGGAACATGATCATTCATAGAGTCAAGGTATGACAAATAGCTCAAGAGAACAAGGCAGGATAACGACGTATCTTATGTTTCATAATTCGTTAATGTCTTGACATGTGGATGTTTCTAAAGACAGATCATATGCAGAACATGTGCTCTCAATTCCCCAAGAAGGGTGTGCCTATTCGTGCAAAGGTGTAAGTGATGAGTCACGGATCTTTCCTAGCATGTATGCATATGACAAATAATTAATTGAACACCGAAAAACATGTAACTATTGAAACTCATGTGCAAATCATGACATTAACACCACTAACAAGTCCATACTAACATGTATTCATCCCCACATTCATATCATATTCTTATCTTATCAATTGACAATAAGCAAGATCACAAGATAACCTAATGGGCATAAGATCAATCACAATTACACATTAGAATCGTATTCATATCATTACTATTTTTCAATGGTTTGATTTATTTTAGGTCCATGCATACTATATAACATCATGCACATGCTAGTAGACATCATGAAATGATCAGACCCAAAATATGCAATTTTTTTGTAAGGGTAGTGTCGACACACCCCTTACTGGTGTCGACACAGTGCTTCAAACACAAGACAAAATAATGCAAAACTGGTCAAGTAGTGTCGACACTAGATCGGGTAGTGTCGACACAGTGCTTCAAATACAAGGCAAAAAGTCAAGTAGTGTCGACACTAGAGACAGCTTCCAGAAAACCTTCGGGCCAATATGGGACAGTGTGTCGACACTAGATCAGGTAGTGTCGACACTAGATCAGCTCCCATAAACTTTCTGGGTCAAACTGGGACAGTGTGTCGACACTAGATCAGGTAGTGTCGACACTAGAGACCTTTTCAGAACACCTTCTGGGCTGTTTTGGGATAGGGTGTCGACACTAGATCAAGTAGTGTCGACACTAGTGGCCCTCCCAGAAAAAAAAACATATAAGTCATGTGTAACCAGAAAACACGTCACATGCAGCGATTCACTTTCCTCTCTTATAACTCTCTAACAAATGACATTTAGACAAAACATTCAACATGAACGATGACTAGGACAACTAGTAGAAGAACTTTGATGTTGGGGGTTTGACCAAATTAGGTCTCGAATCCCGAGAAAATATGTGAAGAACAGCAAGCTAAGTGCAGCCCGAAATCGCAATATCATGCAGAGACTCTCTTACCATGCTTATAACTCTCTAACTAAAGACTTTTGGATAAAACGTCCAACATACAAGATGATCGTGACTTCAAGTAGAAGAACTGTTATGAAGGAAATTTGAGCTAATTCGGTATAAAATTACATGCAAAATAAGAAGAACGAGAAAAGCCCTAACTATGCGCGACTTAGGGAAAACTACAAATACGCAATGTATACTCCATGAAAACTAGTCAAACCAAGTGCAAATGTACGTAGACTCAGAGAACTAATGATGGTGTTGGTTTTCTTTAATCTTGGCCCGAGAACACCTACCTTCGAATGCTAAGAACTCTCTGCAGATTTCTGGGTTGATGCAGAGCGAAGTTGAGGAAGACCACGATTTTCCCCAGCTGTTCTCTACTTCCCCAGCGCTTCAAACTTGCTACTCTCGACCCCAACTTGTTGCTAAACTTTTCCCAAGAGTTTAAGGACGAGTTCTTATAGATTTAGGGTGTAGTTATGAGTCCTAACGGGACTAGGAAAGGAGGCTGCGAATTCTGCTTCCTTCTTTCCAAAATCTGGGATTCTCACCCAAAGGAGGTAGCAACGGTTTAGGAAACCATCAATTGGGGTTGGGTTCGGTTTTGGATTACCTTGCATGACTAATTACCTTAAATTTTAACCCTAACTTGCCCTCTCTAATTATGGCATAATTACATACATGAATTTCTGGGTAATTCCATGTCCCAATTTATTTTATATCCTTGGGCCAAATGTGCTCCATTGGCCCAATCTTGATAATGGGTCATTAACACATGGTGTTGGAAGTCTCTCCAATATGTTTATTTAATTTATTCTCCTTTATTTCCAAAATTTTTAAATCACTAAATTTTCGGGGTGTTACATCCTCCCCCACTTAAAAAAAAAATTTGGTCCCCAAATTTACACGTAATGGTGTAGTTCGTACCTGAGAATAGTTCTGGGTGGTTTTTCTTCATTCTTTCCTCTGTTTCCCAAGTAGCATTGGTAACTCCCTCTCGACTCCATTGGACCTTCACCATAGGTATGGTACGATTCCTGAGTCGTTGAATCTTCCGATCCAACAGTTTGATCGGCTTCTCTTCATAAGTCAGGTCCTCCCGAATCTCCAAGTCCTCATGGTTGATTACATGGTCGGCGTTGAATAAGTACTTCCTCAGCATGGATATGTGGAACACATTATGTACGTTCGCCAGCTGTGGAGGCAGTGTAAGTCTATACGCCACCTGACCAATCCTTTCTAGGATTTCAAATGGCCCTATGAATCTGGGACTTAGTTTTCCTTTGATCCCAAATCTTTGTATTACCCTTGAAGGTGAGACCTTCAAGAAAACATGTTTGCCAACTTGAAATTCTAGTTCTCTCCTTCTCTTGTCTGCATAACTCTTCTGCCTAGATTGTGCTATCTTTAGACGTTCCCTGACAATCTGAATCTTCCTAACAGTTGCCTCAACTAAGTCGGGTCCAACCCATTGGTTCTCCCTAACCTCTTCCCAACAAAGGTGATCTGCAACTCCTGTCATATAAGGCTTCGAATGGAGCCATCTTGATACTTGCCTGATAGCTGTTGTTATATGCAAACTCCATTAGGTACAACTAATCATCCCATCGCCCTCCAAAATCTAGCACCAGAGCACGAAGCATATCTTCCACAATTTGATTGGTCCTTTCGGTTTGCCCATCAGTTTGAGGATGGAAGGTAGTACTAAAATTTAGTTTAGTACCCATTGCTTCTTGCAATCCCTTCCAGAAGTGTGAAGTAAATCTAGGGTCCCGATCCGATATTATGCTAGATGGAACCCCATGCAATCGAACTACTTCCTTAACATATAGTGCAGCCAATACATCCACAAACCAGGTACTCTTAATCGGCAAGAAATGAGCCGACTTAGTCAAACGATCAACTACTACCCAAATCGCATCCATACCACCTCTAGTCTTGGGCAATCCCATGATAAAGTCCATGCCGATACTATCCCACTTCCATTCTGGGATTTCTAGTGGTAGCAGTCCACCAGCTGTACGGAAATGCTCGGCCTTGACTTTCATGCATGTCAAACAGTACGATACATGATCGGCCACATCCCTCTTCATGTTTGGCCACCAGTACGACCTTTTTAAGTCTTGGTACATCTTTGTTGATCCAGGGTGGATCGTGTACTTGGATTGATGCGCTTCACTTAATATCCTCTTCTTGAGCTCTCCATGATCAGGGACACATGTTCTACCTCGGAATAGTAATCTTCCCTCGGCTGATAGAGTAAAGTCAGGTCTTTTTTCTAGCTTCTCCCTGATCTCAACTAAGAATGGATCCTCTCCCTGTTTCTCCTTGATTTCGGTCAGTAGATCGGATTGTATCTGGAGATTGGAATTCATTACCTGTTTTTCCTTCTTTCCCATGTCTATGTTCAAGCTTGCAAATTGCTCCAGTAACTTCCATTCGCCCAGCATCATACTAGCTAGCATAGCTCCTGGTTGTCTACTTAGAGCGTCTGCCACTACATTGGCTTTCCCAGGGTGATATTGAATGGAAAAGTCAAAGTCCTTAAGGTACTCTAACCACCTTCTTTGCCTCATGTTAAGCTCCTTCTGTGAGAATAAGTATTTCAAGCTCTTATGGTCAAAAAAGACCTTAAATTGCTCACCATAGATATAATGCCTCCAGATCTTCAAGGCGAATACTACAGCTGCTAACTCCAGGTCATGAACCGGGTAGTTCACTTCGTGGATCTTCAACTGTCTTGAGGCATAAGCTATTACTTTCCCTTGTTGCATTAAGACGCATCCCAGATCTGTTCCAGAAGCATCTGAATAAATTTCAAATACTCCCTCTTCAGTGGGTAAGGCGAGGACAGGAGCAGTAGTCAGACACTTCTTCAAGTTGTTAAAGCTTTCTTCACATTCATCGGACCACACAAACAGATTTTCCTTCCGGGTCAGCTTGGTTAATGGCACTGCAATCTTTGAGAAATCCTTTATAAACCTTCGATAATATCCTGCCAATCCTAGAAAGCTCCTGATCTCTGTGACGCTTGTCGGTCTTTCCCATTTCAGTACAGCCTCGACCTTTGATGGATCAACAGCGATACCATCCTTGGTTACCACATGTCCTAAAAAGGATACCTCCTCAAGCCAAAATTCACATTTACTTAGCTTGGCATATAATTTATTCTCCCTTAAAATCTATAATGAGATCCTCAAATGCTCCTCATGCTCTTCCCTTGTCTTGGAATAGATTAATATATCATCAATGAATACCACCACAAATTTATCAAGATATGGGCGGTAAATGCTATTCATCAACTGCATAAAAACTGCAGGGGCATTTGTTAGTCCAAAAGGCATAACAATGAATTCATAATGCCCATACCTACTTCGGAAGGCTGTCTTGTGAATGTCTTCTCCTTTGATCCTCAATTGGTGATAACCGGATCTGAGATCTATTTTAGAGAAGTATTTAACTCCAGATAATTGATCAAACAACTCATCAATTCTTGGCAAGGGATATTTGTTCTTGATAGTTAACTGGTTTAGTTGTCTGTAATCTATACATAGCCTCATCGACCCATCTTTCTTCTTGACGAAGAGGACCGGTGCACCCCATGGCGATGTGCTTGGTCGGATGAAACCCTTTCTCTAACAGTTCCATCAGTTGCTCTTTTAATTCCTTCAGTTCTGCGGGGGACATTCTATATGGTGCCCTAGATACCGGTGTTGCTCCAGGGACCAACTCGATGGTAAAATCGACCTCTCACTCAGGAGGAATTCTTGGCAAGTCTTTGGGAAAAACATCAGCGTATTCGCTGACAACATGGATGTCCTCCACTTTGACTTCCTTCTTTGTGATGACCACAGCAGCAAGAAAGGCCATACAACCTTTCCTCATCATCTTTTGGCTTGTAGTGCAGAGATAAGTGACAATCTCCTGCGGTTTCTATCCCCTGTGAACACTAGTTTTGGGTAATGGCTAAAGGTTACCCGACTTCTCCTGCAGTTGATACTAGCCCCATAACCAGTCTGCTCCTAGTATCACATCATACCCCGCCATATCCATACATATCAAATTTGCTGGTAGGTTTTGGGTTTCAATCAACACTTCACTGGATGGCATATGGTTTGTAAGATTAGTGCCAGGACCAATCGGGGTTGACACAACTATTTCGGGTTTCATTGGGACGGGTTTCACAGGTAGGGTATCAACAAATGTTTGAGATATAAAGGAATGCGTAGCTCCCGTATCAAAGAGAACATATGCGGGTCGGAAAAGAATAGTAAGTGTACCTTCCACGATACCTCCTTCTTCAGCAGCTTCTGGTTCCTGAATAGCTTACAAGCGGCCTTGCCTCTTCTGTCCATTCGGACGCTTGTCCTGAGGGGCTTGTTCTTTCAATATTGGGCAGTCCGAGATCCTATGGTCACGACTACCACAGTGCAGGCATCTCCCTTGCGCTCTCCAGCAGTGTTCAGACCGGTGATTAGCTTTGTCACAGTGTTTGCACCTTTCTCCCGTCGTCACCACTATCTGCTTACCTAACTCTTTTGGCTTTTTATCCGCTGGTTCATTTACTCCGCCACTGGGCCTTTTCTTCCCAATGGTCGGCTGATACCTTCCTGTGGAAGACACTTGCTCCCTTTTTACGGCTTTTCCCTTAATTCTTTCGGCAGTCTCCATGGCATCTTCCAGTAATTGAGCCTTCTTTACCATGTCAGCATAGGTTTGAATGTCCATTGGCGCCAGTTGAGTGATGAACTGGGGCCTCAAGCCATTCAGAAAGCGTTTTGCCTTCATCCTCTCTGTCCCAATTAAGTGAACAGCATATCGGGACAGACGAGAGAATTGGGCCTCATACTCGGCCACATTGAGTCCTCTCTGCTTCAAAGCAGCAAATTCGGCTGCTTTCCATTCCTGGACCCTCTCAGAAAAGTACTTGGTGTTGAAGTGCTCAATGAACTGAGCCCATGTTAGTTGCTGGCCATTCAGCGTTGCTTCTACCGACTCCCACCATGCCCTGGCATACTTTTCCAATTGGAAAGTCGCCAGCAGTACTTTGTTCTGGTCTGTGCATTGCATGACCCTGAATATCCTTTCAATTTCCTTAACCCAGTGTTCAGCAACATCTGGGTCAGTACTCCCTCCAAACCTAGGTGGATCCATATTCCAAAATTTTCGATGGAGATCACCGGCTCTGCGGTTACCTCCACCTTGGGTGGCTTGCAGGATAGCTTGAGTCAAGTTCTGTATTGTTTGTTGCATGTCCCTAGCCTGGGCACGTTCAGCGGCCATTGAGGTAATAAGTACCTTCAAGATAATAATATAAGTCAGTCATCTAGTTATATCACATGTGATTTCTATTCCCATGGTTCTACCCAAGCTCACATTAGGTACGATGGATTTTGACTTGTGTGATCTAGTTTCATTCTATGTTCCTATTCCCTTGGACCCTAAAGTTTAGGCTCTGATACCAACTGTCACGCCCCGATATTTAGCAGCGGAATAAATACGGGGGACGTGAACGATACAAACAGACGTATCACAGTTGAATAGCGCAGAGTCACGATTGAACAAAAGAACACATTTGAGACTATAATATGGTTACCAAAAGTATACTTTATTCCATACCATTCAACTAATTACAACCTTACATAAGAAGAACCAGTTAAAGGGTCCATCATTCAAATAAAACTTCCAGAAAAGTTTCACTATTACATAGACTACTCAAATATCTACTTCTAAACTGTCAACTACTTATATGGCGGGTGCTCATCACTCTTGCCTGACCCCATCGGACTCCACTGGTTCCTCATCACTACCTGAAAAGGGCAGGATGATAGGGGTGAGCGAACTAGCTCAGTAGGATTTACATCTCAATATTGTGCGGGCACTAATATACATGATTAACATTTTAAATAGGCAGATATGCACATGAATATGATGACAATGCATGCAATACTAATAGATTGAATAGCAGAGTAGAACGGATATCATATCAGATCAAATGTCGAGTTGCATATACAATGGACAGATATTTCAAGAGTAGAATCATATCAAAAGATATTGGCCATATTCATACAGATATCATGTATTCACATGAACAGACGTATCATATCAAATCTTATCATATCAGATCAAATCAAACTTATCACTTCAAACAAAGGCACATTCAGACTAATCTTGCATATTTGTTTGTGCTATGCCAAGCACCAGAAGTCCATACTCCCGCGGTTAATAAGTACGTTGGGGCGCTCCTCCGCAGGACCGGACCAGGCCCCTATTGCACAGGCATTGGATCAAATTTAGACCGGAGTCCCACGTTGTGCGGAACAAACAGATTCATATTATGGCCACAGAGTTTCAATAACAAGCTCGTAGTAAAAGGAACATGATCATTCATAGAGTCAAGGTATGACAAATAGCTCAAGAGAACAAGGCAGGATAACGACGTATCTTATGTTTCATAATTCGTTAATGTCTTGACATGTGGATGTTTCTAAAGATAGATCGTATGCAGAACATGTGCTCTCAATTCCCCAAGAAGGGTGTGCCTATTCGTGCAAAGGTGTAAGGGATGAGTCACGGATCTTTCCTAGCATGTATGCATATGACAAATAATTAATTGAACACCGAAAAACATGTAACTATTGAAACTCATGTGCAAATCATGACATTAACACCACTAACAAGTCCATACTAACATGTATTCATCCCCACATTCATATCATATTCTTATCTTATCAATTGACAATAAGCAAGATCACAAGATAACCCAATGGGCATAAGATCAATCACAATTACACATTAGAATCGTATTCATATCATTACTATGTTTCAATGGTTTGATTTATTTTAGGTCCATACATACTATATAACATCATGCACATGCTAGTAGACATCATGAAATGATCAGACCCAAAATATACAATTTTTTTGTAAGGGTAGTGTCGACACACCCCTTACTGGTGTCGACACAGTGCTTCAAATACAAGACAAAATAATGCAAAACTGGTCAAGTAGTGTCGACACAGTGCTTCAAATACAAGGCAAAAAGTCAAGTAGTGTCGACACTAGATCAAGTAGTGTCGACACTTGAGACAGCTTCCAGAAAACCTTCTAACCAATATGGGATAGTGTGTCGACACTAGATCAGGTAGTGTCGACACTAGATCAGCTCCCAGAAACTTTCTGGGTCAAACTGGGACAGTGTGTCGACACTAGATCAGGTAGTGTCGACACTAGAGACCTTCCCAGAACACCTTCTGGGCTGTTTTGGGACAGGGTGTCGACACTAGATCAAGTAGTGTCGACACTAGTGGCCCTCCCAGAAAAAAACATATAAGTCATGTGTAACCAGAAAACACGTCACATGCAGCGATTCACTTTCCCCTCTTATAACTCTCTAACGAATGACATTTAGATAAACCGTTCAACACAAACGATGACGAAGACAACTAGTAGAAGAACTTTGATGTTGGGGGTTTGACCAAATACGGTTCAAATCTCGAGAAAACATGTGAAGAACAGAAAGCTAAGTGTAGCCCGAAATCACAGTATCATGCAGAGACTCTCTTACCGTGCTTATAACTCTCTAACTAAAGACTTTTGGATAAAACATCCAACATAAACGATAATCATGACTGCATGTAGAAGAACTGTTATGAAGGAAGTTTGGGCTAATTCGGTATAAAATCACATGCAAAATAAGAAGAATGAGAAAAGCCCTAACTGTGCGCGACTTAGGGAAAACTGCGAATACGCAATGTATACTCCATGAAAACTAGTCAAACCAAGTGCAAATGTACGTAGACTCAGAGAACTACATGATGGTGTTGGTTTTCTTTAATCTTGGCCCGAGAACACCTACCTTCGAATGCTAAGAACTCTCTGCAGATTTTTGGGTTGATGCAGAGCGAAGTTGAGGAAGACCACGATTTTCCCCAGCCGTTCTCTACTTCCCCAGCGCTCGAAACTTGCTACTCTCGACCCCAACTTGTTGCTAAACCTTCCCCAAGAGTTTAAGGATGAGTTCTTATAGATTTAGGGTGTAGTTATGAGTCCTAACGGGACTAGGAAAGGAGGCTGCGAATTCTGCTTCCTTCTTTCCAAAATCTGGGATTCTCACCCAAAGGAGGTAGCAACGGTTTAGGAAACCATCAATTGGGGTTGGGTTCGGTTTTGGATTACCTTGCATGACTAATTACCTTAAATTTTAACCCTAACTTTCCCTCTCTAATTATGGCATAATTACATACGAATTTCTGGGTAATTCCATGTCCCAATTTATTTTATATCCTTGGGCCAAATGTGCTCCATTGGCCCAATCTTGATAATGGGTCATTAACACATGGTGTTGGAAGTCTCTCCAATATGTTTATTTAATTTATTCTCCTATATTTCCAAAAATTTTAAATCACTAAATTTTCGGGGTGTTACACGACGCCCTACCCCATCGTGTTTAGATCGCGACGGAGAGGCACGTCGCGTTCCCAACCGTCGGGTGTTTTTAACTAACTTTGGCCAAGCAGAGATGCAGTGCGCTCTGCTCGGCCAGGGGAAGGTATTGTGGCGATTTTTGGGCCAATTTGTCGGTTTGGTGGCGTTTTTGGCGTGTTCTCGCCGCGAGGATCTTGCGTGGAGCGGGGGAAATGCCGAGAAAGTGTCGTTCTTCATGTTCTTCATAGAGGTAGGGTAATTCCTCCCATGTTTGGGGCTGTGGATCTCATGTGATGATGATAGAAGGTGTTATTTGCTTTAAGAACAGTAGATAACATGTTAGGGCACACATTAAAGCATGAAAAATGAGAATTAAACATGGTTTGTGTGGTATGGGGAGGTGATCCGGAGTGAGCAACCCGGATTAGGGTTCCTGCCTGTGAAGGGGACGGAGCCCCCAGTCGCGTTCTGAATGCGACTGGCCAACCCATCGCATTTAGGTTATGAAAGCGACATATCGGTGTGTCGCATTATTAGGGCGACACTGCCCTATGTCGCGACCTCAGCCGAGAGGTCATGTTGTGCTAGGTTTAAATGGTAAAATTATCTGATAATCATTATTTCTCGTGTATGGCAAGTGTAAGAGGTGCATTGCCATCCGTTGTGCTTTATGAGCATGTCATTTACAAAGCTAGGAAGCAGTTTACGTGGTTGGCGTGTTGTTCACGCAGCTAGTGTGTTGTGCACGTGGTTGACGTGAGGTTTCATGTGGTTTGTGTGGTGCGCACGTGGTTTGTGTGGTGCGCACATGGTTTGTGTGTGCGTGGCGAGTAGCACGACACCTACCGTGGTTACCTCTTCAGTTGGGTGCCCCAGGTTCTGTGTTAGCCAGGCTTTGTGCTCGGGGCTTGTCCCGATACTTGTGTTGTGTCGTCGAGGTCTGTGTCGTCTGTCCTGGACACCCTCACTCCTGTGTTTGAGTTGTACGTTCGGCTGAGGGAAAGAGGACAGTGGGACAGCGACTTGTGAGAGTTTCTGTTTGTCGCTTGTAGCGTGCTCGTAGTTGGGGGTACGAACACCAGTAGACGTACTGGGCCCCAGCTAGTCATGTTTTCCAGTGCCTCACTCTAGGGAGCTTGAGCCGGAGTCCCGAAAGGTGCCAGGCATGGGCCTGCGGCAGTGTGGTCCATAGGTGTGGTGTTGGTTGGTCTCCACAGTTATTTGACCTGTTCTAGTGGAGCGACAGCTGGACCTTTCGTCCGTGGCTGCGAGGCTGAGAGGTAGACCTGTGTGGTTTGTCCGAGTCAGTTGCTAGTGTCGCGAACTAGTCTACGTGGCTCGAGTGTGGCATTATCTACTTTAGCACGTACACCGAGTTATGGTTTTACCGTTTATTTATTAAGTCGGTTTATGTTGACGGTAAGTGGTAAGTGGAATTTACAGCTTTAATATCCTGCTTAGCTGTCCTATAAATTGCTAGTATAGCTTTCTGCTTTCGTACTTGAGTTTGGTTTGCTCAGTTTTTGGGAGAGTTTCCCTACTAAGCCAGTGACTTGCGAGGCTCACCTTTACTCCGTATAGGTGAAGGAGAGCAAGAGGTTTCTCTACCGTCTTCCAGTTCATAGCCACATCGCAGCGGAGTTGGGCAGACGCCTCCAGCATTGTAGTTCTTTTTCCAGTTGTACTTCGGGGTATGCCCCAGGCTCTTGTACCTGACTTGAATTTTATTGAAATTTGGCTATGTAAATCTAATGTAAATATGTGTGACATTGTGAATCATATATATATATCAGTGTGTTCCTTTATGTTTTCACGGACATGTGTGTGATATCCCTTGCGAGGCTATGGCTCGTTCGCGGGAGATGGAGTCGGGTAAAGCTCGTTACTAGGTTAACGGGTTTGAACGACATGGTCCGTCACAGTATACAGTGTAGAACGTAGCTAGGGATTTAAGTCAAGCAGAACCGCACTGGGGTTTGTACCAAGAGGTTGGCTTCTTAACCTGCAAGAGAAGTGGGCTGCCTTCTTGCCCGGGAAAGAGAAGAAGACCAGCTGGAGTGCTAGGTGTTGTATTGTCCTTGAGGGGGACTGTACCCTTGGTTAGTAAAATCCCAAGAGATTGCTTGGGGACTAGACGTAGGACTTCCATATGGGAAGGGCCGAACTAGGATAAATTCCTTGTGTTCTTTGTGTGATTGTTTATTTGCTTCCGCACTGCTACTCTCTATCACACTCAACTAACCAAACTTTCAAGTGTTAATTTTCTGTGTTTAAGTTTCTGTTTCAGATTTCAGAAAACCTATTCACCCCCCCCCCCCTCTCTAGGTTAGCTTGCTGCCGCACCAAAAGGGCCAACAGTTTTGATTTATCAAAGTCACAGAAGCCAAGTACCCCTGACATCCTTTTTGTACCAATTTACATGCTTTAACTGCTGAAATTATAGGTATTCTTTTTGTACGGGGTTTATCAAAAGCCACGGAGTAAGCTTCCTTTCCTAGAAAGGTTACTAGTCTTAATTGGCAATCTAGATTTGCATGATGTTTAGATAGCCAATCTACCCCAAGGATTACATCATAATCCCACATCTCAAGACATATCCGATCACCTGGCAAATTATGTTCTTTCACTAAAATTTGACTAGCAGGGTAATATTCTTTAAGTTTCGTACCCTCACTTAGAGGAGTTGCAACCTCTAACTGTGTAAGTAATGGAATTGATTGCACTTCCAAGGATCTAGCAAACTCACAACTAATGAAAGAATGTGTAGCTCTTGAATCAAATAATACATATGCGGGTTTTGAGTTTACTAGTAGTGTACCTTCAATAAGTCTGCCCTCCTGCAGAGATTCAGGTTCCACATCCTGAATGGCTTGCAACCGTCCTTGCTTAGCCCGAGGATTCTAGTTTGCTGGTGCATTCTTGATCATAGGACAGTCCAGAATCCGATGTTGAGTACTTCCACATCGAAGACAAGCACCCAACCTACGCCAACAGTTCTCAGTCTTATGTCCACTGAGGTGGCAATGCTTGCACACATCCTTGTTTCCAACTGGAGCTTTTCCTGCTTTCTTAGTGGTTTGTTGAACTTTAGAGGCATTCCCCGACTCATACTTCCTCTTACGATCAGAAGAACTATCACCAAACCTTCCTCTAATCTTCTCCACTATATCATTAGTAGCTTCTAGCGCCAATGCTCTTTTAACTATTTCAGAATATGTAGTAATCAAGTGAGGTGTTAACTGCGTAATGAAATTTGGACGCAGACCGTTCATAAATATCTTCGCCTTCAGTTTCTCTATGGCTATTAAGTGAGGAGCATACTTCGACAATCGGGCAAATTATGCCTCGTATTCTGACACTGACATCCTAAGTTGCTTTAAGCTAGCAAACTCATTAGCTTTCCTCTCATGTACTACCTCGAAGAAATATTGATCGTTAAACAGCTCCACAAACACCTCCCAACCAACCTGGTTCTGGTCCTCTAGAGTAGACTCCATTGTTTCCCACCATGCTCGGGCACCACGATCTAACTGAAATGTTGCCAGACGTATCTTTTCTTTTTCTGTACATCAGATCACTTTAAAGACTCTCTCAATATCCTTCAACCAATTCTTAGCCTCATCTGAATCCGTACTTCCTGCAAATCTCAGAGGATCCAAGCTTCAAAAATCCTTAAACAAACTTGTTCCGTTATGGCTGTTGTTCTTAGCCACAGTCCTCATTACCCGTGTTAAATCATGCATTGAGCTTTCCATCTTCTTCCAATTTTCATCACTTGCATCCATGATTAATTTGAACAAATATCTGAGACATCCAACAATGCATACATTAATACCATAACCAAACCATGCTCACATTCATCACATACAATTTTTTTTTAGTTTCACATAACATACAAATTTTCATTAACAAGCCAAAATATTTACATTATATTAACATTCTCATTCTCATAAGCTACAAAATATGTACATTCCTAATAAGCCGAAAGTATTCACAATGCCACTAACATCCTTCAACCTCCCATTACCCACATATACATGTGAGTTATATATACAACCACTACTGATCAAAATAAGAGGTTACAAAAGTAAGTCTCTCATTCTCTATCTAACTTTAAGTCTAAACGACAGATTCCACAGACAGCAGTTGATCTCCCCCGGGCCCATGGTACAGCTCCCTTGCTACTTCAGTCAGTACTTCCCAATATCCTTCGACTTCGTGGAGAAACATGCCGTGTCCCAGCTTCAAACTGTCCAGATTATTCATGACCTGGGTCATGGTATCCAAAGAGGCACATGGATTACCCGCCAGAAATGCACCCGCAGTCAAGTTCAGCACGTCCTCCTTAATTTGCACATGCACTTCCCTTTGGGCCTGAGCATATAATTCTATATCTTGGCGAAGCATTTCCATTGCTGCCACCAATCGTTCCTATGCATTCATGTCCATGTTGTAGCAAATAACAAGTTAAGTGTCTACATAATTACAGAATCACTATTACCTCTATAACTAATCCCAAGTTTCTACCCCAACTCACTGGTCATTCCCTAGGTTTATAGAACCTAAGGCTCTGATACCAAAATTATCTGTCACGTCCTAATAAAAGTCTATTTATCAGAAATGACAGAAATCGGGCACGAGTAATAGAACTAGTGTTTTATTCATTCAATATCAACATTGCGGAAACGTCTTTACATAACACTCCTCATTACAGACTACATGGGGAGCAAGAAAGAGAAAATCTTATTGATTACATTCCATATTCACCACACTAAGAAAACGTAAAATGGTTGGACTTCTAAAGTCGGATGATCCACTCAGCACACTTCCCTTAAGCATCACCCCCACCTTGGTCACCTGAAATGGTAGGAATATGTGAGCTAACTAGCCCAGTAGAATTCAATTCCTCTAATCAAAAGGAATATTACACTCAAAATTCAAGATAAGAGACCTGATTGTATCAACACTGAATGTAAAAGATGTTTGAACAAGCATGTTAACTAGATAATAAATGTGGAACAGAAGTACTGAAATAAGAATACATGGTCAGAAGCTCATGATAATATTCATGTTCTGATTCAAATACATATTCACACATGAAAAGATAACATGATGACTAATCAAGCTTGTATTGATGCAATGCCAAGCATCCATGGATCATTTATCGTTCTGTACGACCTGTAAACGAATTCGGGTGCTCCTCCTAGGACTGGACCAGCCCTATTTGCACAGGCATATATCTCAAATGAGTCCAAGGACCCAATAAATGTCATCACCAGTCATTCATAAGCAAATGTAGTACTCAAGCACTTAAGCTCTCATATAACCAAAGATGTGAATTAAGGTCAACAAATACAGGAAGTTGTAACCAAATAGGAACTACTTGTACTTGGAGACTTCAAGGATAATCCAAGATAAAACATGGGAATAATTGGATGATCTCTCTAGTGACATAATGGTAAAAACCCAAGAGAATGAAGGAGGCAATTAGCTAGGCTAATAGCATGATGTATCAACAAGAGGTTGAGCAAGGAAAGGTGCTGGAAAACTGAACCAGACAGTGTATGTCGACAGCCAGGAGGTGGTTGTCGACAGGTGCATGTTTCTAGAACCACATTTCTGAGTCTGGGCAATACCTGTCGACAGGCCAGGGTTGGTTGTTGACAGGCCAGGCCCATCTGTCGATAAGCAGGTGTTATCTGTCGATAGCTGCTAGTTTCCTGGAGTTCTGGGGCTCTGGGAGCTTGAGGTCTGTCGACAGGTGATCCCCATCTGTCGACAGCCGCAAGGTCAACTTCCAGAAGTGGATCTACAACCACTCTAAGGACTTTTCCAATGTTACGTATGGATCCAAACATGAACAGCAACAATTAGGAGGACTTGTTTACAACCCCGGATACTACTATACATGGAAGACAAGATTAAAGCATGAGGAAACACAACCTACACATGGGTGGCTAGAGACTTAGGAAAATGAAATATTGGATGAACAACTCATCTAAACAATGGATACTTGCATTCAATAGGAAGAATTCTACAATTACACATGCTTTTTTTTTTTAATAAAAAAGGTCCTCAGGGTCAGCGACCAGGAGAGTGCACCCTATTCCAGGGAATAGAATGAACCCACTCCACCAGTGCGATCCACCTGGGCCTGGATTATAAATAAATTATCAGAGTACAAAAATAGAGGGGCGTACCCCTAGTAAGCAAGCCTGAAAGTAGGAACCCCAAATCGGTCCAAGGTAAGGGGACCTTTACAAGTACGAGGTAAGGAATTGGCAGAAAAGAAAAGTACATTTGTAGTAGATGTGCTACCAAAATTTGCCAAAGCGTCTGCCAGCTGGTTCGCTTGCCTATAAGTATGATAAATTTTGATATTGGAATCATGAAGAAAAGACTGTGCTTCTCGCCACCACCGCAGACATTCCCAAGAAGGCAATTTGTTACTACTAATAGAAGTGACCAAGGAAGCTAAATCAGATCTGACTTCGGACAAAGAAAAACCAATCTTAACAGCCAAACGGATACCATCACACAGAGAACACACCTCAGCGACCAAGCTAGAACCATACCCATAGAAGTGGGCAAAGGTCATCATGAAGATACCCTTACTGTCCCTAATACAGCCACCTCCGCCACAAATTCCTGGGTTCCCTTTACTCACACCATCAACATTTAGGATCATCCCCTTGATAGGCGGAATCCACCTGATAAGCTTGAAGGTAATATCTCTAATTTTTGGAGAGAAGCCAAGAGAGTAAATATTCTTCAGATACTGATCAGAAGAGCTCACTTTAAAGGTAGTGGCTTCGAGGGACATGGAAAGCAAGTAACAGATATTATGAATAATCCTTTCAACTGAATACCTCTTGCCCTCAAACCGCAACAAGCATCTAGAACGCCAGATTTCCCACAGAATAAGCATTGTGGAATAAAGAGAAATGAAACCATGGGGTGTAGTAGGATTACAGTGGCACATAATTTGCCAAAGGTGGCTAGTAATATTGTCATGAAAGCTCAAGTGGATATTAAGAATAGGTGCAGCCCACTACCAAAGTTGAGAAGCTAGCTCACTGGATATGAATAAATGGTTCAGGTCTTCAGAGGAAAGGACACTACAACAAGAGCACCGGGAGACAATAGCAACACCATGGTCAGAAATACGAGAATCCACAGGGATAGCTCTGTATAAGATCTTCCAACAGAAGATGGCAGCACGCTTGTAGAAGGCTGGGTGCCACAGCCGCGTCAGGGGCGTTCTCTTCACACCATGCAAAGATAATAAGGTATAAGCAGATGAGGTGGTGAACGTACCATCGGACGAAACAGTCCAAATATAAAGGTCATCCTAGTGAAGCAGTTGGATATCCTTGAGTAAAGTAGGGCTGGGAAGGAGCCTGCGAATGGGGTGATCAACGTTCTGAATGACCTCACGAACAGTAATATCAGGCCCAATGTAGGGGGCGGCCAGCAAATCATTGAGACAAGATTGGCCAAGCTAAACATCTTTAAGAAAGTCCACAGACCTACCATCGCCAATGACCCACCTAGAATTGTTGATGACGTTATGATGAGCAATCCTAAAAACCACTCTAGACATACCATGAGGAATGGAAGTCTTGAACGGTTCACCACAGTCCACCTTAAACCTAACTCTGGCATATGTAGCCCACATAGAAGACCCATGGTAGATGTTCCATATTTGGTTAGATGCCAAGGCTAATTGAGTATGCCATAAACTCTTAATGTGAAGACCTCCTTCAGCGATGGGGTGATGGATAGTATCCCAAGAAACCCAATGCCTCCGATGAACACCATCCGTCCCACTCCAAAAGAAATTAGCATAGGCCTTCTCAATATAGGTAACCACGGTCTTAGGAATGGATATAGCAGCAGCAATGTAGATGGGGAAAGAATTGAGCATAGAATTAATAAGAGTGGCTGTGATGCCCCGGATTTTCGTATACAATTTTGCTTGAATTCTTTTTGCTTTATATCGGCATCACCATACTAATTAGTTTGGGATTTTCATCGCTAAGGTAAAACCGTACGTATCTCACCATAATATATTTAGTTAACTTCTAATTTTTGAGAAAATGTATATATGTAAATACCAAGAAAGTATAAATGTAATAATTGTGTATATCTATAATAGAAAAGGTATGAACATAATTATGAAAAGTTAGAGTTTAAGTAATCATTGACCAATTTCATAGGGTCTTAACTTAAATTTTATAAGTTCCTAAAACTACTTTCATATCCTCAGTTGGAAGCCATTTTTGAGAATTACTCTCATATGGGTTGGAATGGGTATATATGCATACAAATTGGGCACATAAGGAAATAATTCATAGAGAAGGTATAGTGGCATGATAGGATAAGGTTAAATGAGATGGTGACAAGTGTCACCATCCTATTTAATGGAAGCTTCTAGAAGAATGAGAGGTGTCTTCAAAAGAGAGGTGAGATGTGGATGCTTATGGTGTTGACAAGTGTGGGGTTGGTGGCCACTTAAATATGCTTGGAGGAGAGGGTGACAAGTGTCACCATCTTGGCCATTAGAAGGTGAAGAGGTGGCACCATCCTAGGGGCTCTAATGGCCTATAAATAGGAGGGGATTCTCTTCTCTCCTCCCACCATTCCACCATCCATAGCAAGAGAGAGGGAAGAAGAGAGGGGGCGGCCAAGAGCTAGAAAGGGAGAGCATGGGGTTCTCCTCTTCATGTTAAGGAGGAGGTTATGCTCGTAGGATCCACGCTCTAGAGGTTCTGCTCGTAGGATCCGTGCTCTAAAGGTTTTGCTCGTAGGATCCACGCTCTAGAGGTTCTGCTCGTAGGACCCGTGCTCTAAAGGTTCTGCTCGTAGGATCCATGCTCTAAAGGTTCTGCTCGTAGGATCCATGCTCTGGAGGTTCTACTCAATAGGATCCGTGCTCTGGAGGCACCCACCGACGCACATTAGGGCGATTAAATAAAGGAAGAGCATTATATCGAAGGCGGGCTTCAACTTAATTCGTTATTGGTTTGACATGCAAGAGGCAAGTGATTAGGACTTTTGATTCACAATCATATTCTCTAATTCTATTGACTTTAATGAGTTTTGCATCTATTTATATGATAAAGAACATATCTAAATTACTGTTACTATCATTGTCCTTGTTACTATTCATGTGTACCGTCTACCATCACCGTTACCATTATTGCTACTTTTAGAATCTGCTACTGTTATTGTTTACCAACACCGTTATCATTTCTATTATCGATACCATCACTGCCATCATTGTTGCTGTTAGCCAAACGGACAATGCTATCATAGGGGTTCTACTGGAGCCGTACTATAGAAATGCCCCTATGGGAAAGCTCATATTTGACTTCCTACTACGGTTTGGGCACTGTGTCTGGTTTAAAACAAACACTGCCATCATAGGAAGTGTCTGGAATCATACTGTAGAAATGCCCCTACAGGAAAGTTCACTACTGTACAAGACCCCGAGTGCAACGGGGGGAAATCCTGGAGGTGGACAAGTACCACTGGTATATGGTGGAGAGAGCTTCTCCCGGTTCTGCAGTAACCAAGACCTATCACTCATTTGCCTAGGTGATAGTGTACCGTCTGACTTGCCTTCTATTGATAGTTAGGGCAATGTGTCCGGCTTAACACTACTACTGTCACTGCCACTGCTATTGCTACTGTTACTACCACTGCTACTGCTACTATCACCGTTACTGCCACTGCTATAGCCATTGCTAATTTCATTGCTACTGCCTTGCCTAGTCGGAAGTGCAGAAACTAAGTGCCACACAGGGCAAAGTGCTACGCTATGGGAGCCACCTCTTGAGGCCATAATGACACAAAGTGCTACATAGTGGGAGCCACCTCTTGAGCCTGTGGGGGCCACCTCTAGAATCCTGCCTGCCCGGTGTTCGATTATGTACTATATGTGAGCAGCACTACTACCGTCATTTCTATTACTCCTATTGTTACCATTAACCACTATTGTTACTACCATTATTACTACCGTCATTTCTATTACTCCTATTGTTACCATTAACCACTATTGTTACTACCATTACTACTACCGCCATTTCTATTACTCTTATTGTTACCATTAACCATTATTGTCACTACCATTGTTTCTACCGTTACCATTTCTATTACTATTATCGTCACTATTGCCAATACTATTTTCATTATAACTATTACTATTTCTGTTATTGTTACCTCTATCGCTACTGGTTCTACCACTGGATATATAAATATATCACCATGCTTTTTCAAAATATGCTATAGTGTAGGTTGTGAGTTTGAAATTCCTAGTTACTTGCTGAGTCTATTCTATAGATTCACTCTTGCTAATATTCAGGTGAAGCTTAGGTTCTAGAAGAGGAATTGGTGAGGCTTGGTTCGGATTGCGAGAAGTAAAGATTGCTTGGGTTTTATAAATTGATGATATTATAGATGGGAAGAAGAAATGTATTGTTAAACCTTATTAAATGTACTAGTTCAGGTATGGACAACATTCATTTTGTTATATACTTATTAGTTCTTTTGATTATGAGATGTAAATGTAAAAGTTGATGGTAATATTGCTTCCGCTTATTCTATTTCCATTCATCATGAGATATTCCACCTTGATGTTCGACACTGTTGGGGTCTTTTCCCCAGTAACATCTCCCTCTTGTCCGACGTGGGTCGGTATGGCCGTACCGGGCCGGAGCGGGGCGTTACAGTGGCCCTGCCTGCTTGGGACAAAAA
Source organism: Colocasia esculenta (assembly GCA_014218235.1). Classification (NCBI taxonomy): domain Eukaryota; kingdom Viridiplantae; phylum Streptophyta; class Magnoliopsida; order Alismatales; family Araceae; genus Colocasia; species Colocasia esculenta. Next base: position 84,310,691 of record CM024757.1, read on the forward strand.
TTTAGATTTCCAAATGTTCAACTTCATATTGATCTTGTCAATGAGGTACTTGTAATCTGCAACTCTATATCTTCAAGGCCTGAGGGGAACTCCAAGATACCGAACAGTGCCGAGTTGTTGCTTAAACTTTGTGATGGTAGAAATTCTGCGAGCCAGGGAAGGAGGAGCCTTGCAAGATAAAATAAAAGTACTTTTCTTTTCATTGATTTTCTGACCTGAACTGAGCTCATATGTCCTTAAAAGCTTTTGCAGCTTGAGGATATTTGATCTTTGACCATTTAAAAAAACTAAAGTATCATCTGCAAAGAGTAAGTGAGAAATTAGCAGACATCTCCTGGGACCAGAAAAAGGCAGAAAGGAAGTGGCAGACTGAAGATACCTTAACCCCCTGCTAAGAGCCTCTTCCATGATAATAAAAAGAGCTGGAGCCAATGGGTCCCCCTGACGAAGGCCTCTGGAAGATTTGAAATAACCCACAGTGGATTCATTGAAAAGAATAGAGAACCAACAGTTAGAGACCAACATGCCAATGTAAGAAATGAAGCGATTAGAGAAACCAAACTTGCGGAGCACAGCAAACATGAAATCTCATTCAACTCTGTCATAGGCCTTCATCATGTCAAGCTTAAATATGACATTATGACCCCGAACCTTCCGGCCAAGATCCTGGATAAGTTGCTTCGGAAGAGAGATATTGTCCACAATATTCTTGCCTTTCACAAAGGCACCCTGCTCCTCAGATATTATCAAGGGTAAAATGTTAGTGAGACGACCACAAATAATCTTGGAGACAATTTTATAGCAGAAGTTACAAAGACTAATCGGCCTGAAATCTCCAAAAGAGGAAGGGTGGGGAACCTTAGGGATGATAGCAATCAAAGAAGAACAAACTCCCCTTAGGAGAGGATAGCTCATAAAGAAACCTTTAACAGCTGTAATAACATCCATGGAAATAATGTCCCAGCAGGCCTTGAAAAAACAACCAGTGAATCCATCCGGTCCAGGCGCGCCATCCTCATTCATATCCCACACAGCTTGCTTAACTTCCTCATCAGAAGGAGCAGCAGATAAGGTAGTATTCTGCTCATCATTAATCAGCAAAGGAATATGCTGAAGCAAGGAAGGATCCACAGCGTGATTTTCAGAAGTTAGCAAAGTTTGAAAGAAATTAACGGCCTCAAGGGAAAGAAAATTTTGATCTTCACACCAAGTATCATCAATTTTTAGGCGGTGAATAAAGTTTTTCCTTCTATTACCATGAACCACAGCATGGTAAAAAGCAGTGTTCTTATCCCCATCATTCAACCATTGAATTCTGGCCTTTTGAGCCCAAAAGACCTCTTGACAGTGAAGAGCACGGCGAAGAGTGGCATTGGCATTATTGAGGTCAGATCTATTCTCAGCAGAAGGGTTGGTATCAAACTGATATTGCATCTCCTCCACCCGAGCTTCTGCCTGACGGACAGTATCCTCCACCTTCCCAAAGATACTTATATTCCAAGTCCTCAACATATGTTTGACAGCTTTTAACTTAATTTGCAGATTAACAAAAGGGTTAGGGGACGTTGCACTAACATTGTTCCAGACGTCCGACACATTTTGGATAAAGGTTTCATTGGTAACCCACATCTTTTGAAAGACAAACCTAGAAGAAAAAGGTGACTAGTTAACAAAATTCATGAGTAGGGGAGCATGATCAGATGGCCCTCTAGAAAGATGCTTGACACTAAATCCTTGGAAAGACAAGTTCCATTGGGGATTAGTTAAAATCCGATCCAACCTTGCCTTGATAGCTGCATGGCCAATTTTGTTATTCGACCAAGTAAACCGCTGACCACTAAACCCCACGTCCAAGAGACCAGCAGCCGAAGAGAAGGAGATAAAGTCAATCATAGACGAATGGCTGGGGATAGCTCTGCCTTCCTTCTTAGATGGGTTGGAAACATAGTTGAAGTCACCCCCCACCAGCCATGGCAAGGGATAATTACTACCCAAATCTTGGAGATTGTCAAAGAGAACACGGCGAAGATCCAAATCACACGCAGCATGGACAACCGAAATCATACACACCAGTTGGTCACCTTTCAAGATATAAGCAGAAATAGACTGGTCAGAGCTGCCAGTTACCTGCAGAGAAACTGAGTTGGACCAGAATAGCCAGATTTTTGAATCCTCACCCGCATTGCCAGCATGAGCATCCATTTTAAGGTAACAACATATTCTAGCGGCCCTAGAAAATGGGATCTTAGGCTCAAAAATAGCAATAACCTGCAATTTATACTTCTTAATATGATGCTTCAGAGATCTCTTAGAGGCCAAATTTGAAAGGCATCTAATGTTCCAGAATAAGGCTGAGAAATTCATGAGGAACGATATCCTGAGGAGCCAGCCACCGCTTTCACTTTGGATCGGAAACAAATACCCACTTTGGGAGCGACAATGCCTTCCTTGGAAATCTGAACAGCTGCCATAAGTATGTTCTTTGAGGAAGCAAGGAGCGAAGCAGGAATCCGTGTGGAATCCGAGCTGGGATCAGACGTAGATACCGCCTTGATTATGTTGCACTCCAAACTGTGGGACTTTCCCTGAAATGCCTACGTAATATTCTCTCCCAAAAATGTAGATTCCCTGCCAAGAACATCTCGCCCCGGCCTAGACAATGCCAGTAGGTTAGCCACCGGCGACGCCTCCGGTAGAACAAATCCTCTAGAAGACAGACCAGAAATTTCGACAACGGAGCATGCATGCATATTAACAGTGCCATGCACGTCCACAGAAGCCTGAAAGCAGACTATCATGAGCCTTGGGCTCCACAACAGGGGTATCACTAGATAAAGATCCTTGCAAAATATCGTTCCGACGTGTGGTGGCATCTACCAGAACAGGAGCCCCATGCTCCACAACTAAGGTATCAATAGGAAAAGACTCCCCCGAAATTACGTTCGGACTAGCATCCGGAACTCCAGACACACCATTTAAACAAATGTCACCAACTAAACGTTCAAAGACATTACTTACGGGGATGGAAATGTTCGACTGCTTAGGAACATTATCCTTAGAAGCAGCACCCTTTCGATGCACCACACGCCACTCCTGATCATTGGATTTACCTTTATCAGGCAGAGAAGCAACCTTTTGCTGTTGAAGAATATGAGACTGAGCATTATCCCTGGACTTTCTCTTGCACACTTCCTGAGTTTGACCCAACTTCTGGCAGAGATTATAGATAGGCGGCATCCTATGAAAATTTATTGGCTGCCAGTAACCCATTTCACCCTGACCAATCCAGATTTGATCCATAAGTGGCTTTGCAATATCGACATCAACACAGACAGGCACTTCTGCGGTTTGCGTCCATGCAAGAGTAGAGTCATGGATCCGAAGAACCTCCCCAAAGTTTCCAGCAGTGCACCTGAGGTAGCCTTCATTGTAAAGATTTACTGGCATGTTAGGGAAGCCCACCCAGATGGGAATGAGCGTGGGATCAGCTGAAAATCAAAGTCAGATGCCCAACGAAAGAACCGAAAAAGGAAGCCTTTAAGGTACAAATTCTTCCAGACCAACACCTTCAGAAAATCCTCCTCGTCGAAGAAACGAAGGAGAAGATGTCTAGGATTCAAAACACTAACTATGCAGTCACCCTTAAGCGCCAGCCTTTGGGACAGGCAGCTTTTGATGTCAGGAATTGAGGGCCTCCAGTAGGAGCACTTGGCGACAATGGCGAACTTAAGAGGCTGTTCAGATCTCCAGACCTCCTCCTTAGAGAAGTATATAGCAGGGAACCCATCATCTGTAAAAGAGGGAGCCTTCAAGGCCAGTTCCACTTTGGAAGGACGCAGAGACGTAGCCAACGCACACGTAAAAGTGAGGCCCGGAGGACGCCTCAGCATCCATCAGAAGCATGACCTGCCGGCAACCCTAAGGCCACCGACAGACCAAGAGAGAACGCCCAGAAAACTACCTACGCAGAAACCCCAGAGCTTCTATCTCTAGAAACCTAGAGAGAGAAAGTACATGGACCAAACAATTACACATGCTAGAACATGTTTACAAAAGATAAACACACAATTCTAAAGATGTTTATGGAGCCAAAGCAAGTGTTTAAGGGTTCAAACTCCTAAACAGGGGGCTCTTTAGCATGTTCAGAGGACAAGAATGAGAAAGGAGGAAAGGAATCCTACTTGACTTAAAGGATAAAACATTCACTTCGAGGAGCCCACAACTAGCAGGAGGATGAAAACGACAAGGTTGCAAATGTAGCTGCACAAGAGTAGAAGCAACAGCAACAGCGGAGTAGCTACGACAAGAACAATAGAAGCAGCAGCTCTAACAGCAACAATAGCTCCAGCAGCAACTCACCAACAAAAGAGCTGGCAAGCACAGCAATAGCAGGAGCAGCAAGAGCAGGAGTGGGAAAACTCCCACGAAGGGTTGAAGGAGAGATTTTATAACCCTCGAGTCCACATGCATGCATGGCACGTCGGTTGTATAGGTGTGGAGGTAAAAACCTCTTTAACCCACCAAAGGCCACGTTTACCATGCAACCTTCTCATGGTTACACCTATGGTGAAACGTGTAGGTTGTTTAATTCATGGGTTATGGGCTCACGTAGCCCACACACGTAAGCATGGAAAATCTAAAGAAATGGTTACCGTAATTGGGCAATAATTCAGCTGGCCTACTAAACCCCATGTTTATGTGTCCTAATGGTGTTCAATCAAGTTGAAATTTGAACCATAAGCTAATGAAAAGGTTTTACAAATTATGGTGATATTAGTTCAATTTTTTAAAATTTATTTTTCACCCAGCAAAAATTGCCCGAAAAATAGTTGCATCGGCTTAATCTTGAAATCCGCACATCAACAATTCTGGATATTTATATTTCTGATATCAACATATTTTTCTAAAAATTATGGTGTTCTCAGATTTTATTTTCGTTATAGAATTCTGGTGTCGCCATGTCGGAGCGCGCACCTCTGAGTACGACACTGGAATAATAGTTATTATCACCAATAAATCTCAAATTAAGATTAATTACATCTCGTGATAGTAGTTATGTTTAATCATCAAATTATTCACATTTTTTAGTAAATAAAATTTTCGGGGCGTTAGAGGTCGAACTGTTCAATTCATGGAAATATACTTGTCAATTATTTGGAAGTTTCTTCATGTGAATGTTATTCTTATTGAGAATGTGCAGCTTTTACCATTTTGCTTATAGTGGGTGTAATGCATTGATATGTCTTCGTTATTCGATAAAAGATTATAGTAATTGTACAGATTATATATTATATGAGATAATAGCAACATTTAACATTATTTAAGCACATATAGTTTCAGAAAACTATGCATATTATGTGGTAATAACAACACTTAACATTATTTAAACACTTAGATTTCAAAAATTTGTAAGTTTAAACTGCACCTATGGTTTTTAGAATTGGTGTAATAGAAAAAAATTATTAAAAGAAATGCTTCGAATTTCATAAGGAGGTAAAATGATAGTTTTTATGGCTGAAGTAATACATCAATATTTGTAGTTTCTACTGCATGTTTCCTACTATTGTTAAACTATTAATCTAGACTGGTCTGTACTCATGATTTGCCTTTACATAGTAAAACCTTCTAAGTATGATAACATTACCGATGGATCCAAACCACATGCAAATTTGAAAGTAAAGTTTGGGGGTCAATATCTACAGTTCTTAAATATAGATGTAGCTCAGTTTTGTTGTAATGCATAACAATCATTGTTCTATATATGAACATGTCCTTTATTCAGTGAGTGTTGATGTTTTAGACTATTTTCTTGTGAATTTTTTTGTTGATGTTTTAGATTATTATCTGGTGACATTTTTGTTGATGTTTTAGACTATTTTCTTGTGATTTTTTTGTGTGACTTATCTTAGGACCTTGAGAAGGCATTAAATTTCAAATTATAGATTAATTGAAAATAATTATAATGTTCTAAATTACTACTATACTCCATTTACTTTGAATTTTGGACTGAACTTTTTGCTTTTACCTAGAATGTGTAGAAATTTAAAATAAAGTTCTATTTGATGTATTAAGTTAATAAGGTACTATTTTCTTCTAGAACCTGTCATATGTTTTACAAGTTGTTACCCACTCATAATCTTGGGATTTTCTCTCTGTATAGATGATTATTTAATCTAATTAGCCAACTATATATTAAGATTGTGCTACAAGTGGGATTTAATATATATATATATATAGATTAAACATAATGTGAAAAAAATATTGGTGCTCCTGCCTGAGGAAGGGTCATGTGTTCGTGCACCCGATCCCATGGGTATATAGAAGACTTTACCAGAAAACAAGTATGATCTCTTTCCTTATAAACAATTGTAACAATTCATAAACTATTTGGTGTGTTAGGAAATTTCTCACCTGACAGGCTGACACAAACCCAAGAATAAGAAATCTCAATCCCAACCTCTTAGTACCCCAGAAAAGCTCCTTTTTTCTTCTTTTCAGTTGACAGTGTATATCATAGACCATACTCAACATGATCTATATAGGAATTGTAAACCATATCATGCACAGATAAATGCAAAACAAATGAAATAAAACTAACGGGTTTTTTTTACTTCAACTGTGAAAGAAAGAATGACGTCTCCTCTCATTGAGGTCTAGACTTAAGAGCATATGTAAGCAGATACATGAAGAAAATCCTAAATATTCTGGGTTGTAAATGATTGTCTTATATAAACACAAGGACTACATTTGGTTTTTCCCTAAGATACTCCCATACGGTTCTCCTCTAATATTAATCAGAGATATCCTTGGTTAACTTTTCCCATCCTCGAGAAGAGTTGTTTCTCATCCTTAACTATTCATTTGCCACTCTTTAACATTAAAAAAATAAAAAAATAATAATCAAGTGTGACAAACAAGTTCAACCTTATTATCACTCTTGAAATCATTAAGGGGGAGCGGGGCACTGTGAAGGGGTGGGTGGGGGGGGCACTGTGGAGAGGGAGCAGTGGAGGGGGTTGTTGGGTTGGGAGGGGGAGCAGTAGAGGGGGAGGGGGTCGCCAGGCTAAGAGGGGGAGCAGTGGAGGGGGAGGGGGTGGGATCATTGGGAGGGGGGGTTGGTAGGGGTGGAGGGACAAGAGTAGGAGGGGGAGGGAGTGGGGGTTGGGGTTGCCAGGAGGGGGAGGGGGGCTGGCAGGGGTGGGGGTGTTGGGTTGAGTGTGTTTTGGAATTTCCTAAATTCGTATTTTAATGATGACCAATGAACATCACTCATTCTTTGATTTTGATGATGATATGTTGAAAATGTTATACATTCTATACATATCACAATAATGTTTAAACAACATGTTCTTGATGCTTAATATCTCATATTTTAATGATAATATCTTGTACTAATGATTTATGTGTTAAATTTGCAGGTGTATACAGATTTTGTCATGGTAGTGTCGACACACCCATTGATTGTGTCGACACTGGGTCAGAGTCCCTGAAGGTTTTTCATGAAGACAGGATCAAGTGTGTCGACACATCCCCTGGTAATGTCGACACTAGTCCCAGATTCCAGAAGACCCAGTTGCCAGACTGGGACAGTGTGTCGACACAGCCAGTGAGTGTGTCGACACTAGTCCCATCTCCCAGAAGACCTGTTTTGTGCAATTGGGACAGTGTGTCGACACACTCAGTGACTGTGTCGACACACTCCGGCTGAAACTCAAAATCGTGATTTTATATGGACACGTGGCCGCTTGGGGGTTCAAGGGAATCTACCTAGGTTTTTGTGCACACGTACCCCAAGACTCCTTATGGATATATGGGGCTATAAATACCCATGCTTTTGGTACTCCAAGGCATCCCACACAAGACAAGAGCCAAGAGCTTTCTGGAAGAAGGGAAGAAGAGCGGGAAAGAGGCATCTGCATCCAGAGGAGCAAAGCAGCGCCGCCAAGGGAAGAAGAAGGAGAAGAAGGAGAAGAGAAGGAGAAGAAGAGAAGGAGCTCGTGATTGCAGCAGTGCTGATCCAGAAGGAGATCCAATCGAGTATGTATTTGGTCAGAGTGTTTAATTTCTCTGGGGAAGATGTGTATGTGTTCTACACAGATCTCCCAATTCTATTTGTCTTTACCAATTTTATTGTAGTGAGATAGATCGTGCTAGAGGATCTATTCTCTAAGTGTGCTTGTTCTAGCAGAACTTAGATCTATTGTGATCCAGAGGTTTGAGTACTTTGTACTCTGTTTTGGAGCCCCAGTGCTCTGGGTTGGAGCCGTTGTGCTCTGGTGTTTGAACCGTGGTGCTCAAGGGCTTGTGAATTTGTTGAATTCACAAGTGGTCTTTGGAGTAGGTTGTTGTGCCTATCTCCTGGGTTTCTTTGAGTTGTTGAACTCAAAGAGGTTAGAGTCGCCGTGCTCTAGTTTGTACTGCACTTGTGCTAGTGGTTCCTCCGTTGTGAGGAGGTGGACGTAGGAGACACAAGTTGTGTTCTCCGAACCACCTTAAAATCTTCTGTGCACTGTGGTTTGTTGTGTGGTTTGTTGTTCTTATTCACTATTCTCACACACCACACTTGAGTCTGATCGAATTGTGTGTTACACTCATTTTAATTCCGCTGCTATACACACAATTTCTTAGTTCATTTACCAAAGTCACCTATTCGATCCCCTACAATTGGTATCAGAGCAGGTCAGAGACAATTCTATACTCTGAGGTGCTTTGGTGAATTTTCTGTATTTCAGATTTTGATTACTTGCTCAAGTTGTTGTGTGTTTGGTTTGATTGTCTTTATCATGGACTCTAGAGGTTTTGTTGCTGAAGGTCATTCAATAAATAGGCCTCCATTTTTTGATGGTACTGACTATCCTTACTGGAAGAATAGGATGATGGTTTTTCTTAGAGCACAGAACTATGAAGTATAGAGAATTGTTGAAAAAGGACCAAATGAAGTCACTGGAGATGAAGATCAATGGACCAGGGAGCAGATCAGAAGGATCACCCTGAACTACAGCGCCATGAACATGTTGCAATGTGCCATCCATCCAAAGGAGTATTCCAGAATCTCTATGTGTAAGTCTGCCAAGGAGATGTGGGATAAATTAGAATTGCTTTATGAGGGCACATCTCAGGTCAGGGAGACTAAGGCTAACATGTTAGTTTCTGATTATGAGTTGTTTATCATGAAATCTAATGAAACTATATCTGAGATGTTTGCTAGGTTCATGGTTATCATCAATGGTCTTCGATCTTTAGGTAAGGAATACTCAAATGAAGAATTGGTAAGAAAAATCTTGCGCTCATTATCTCCTGTATGGCACACTAAAGTAACTGTCATTGAAGATTCAAAGGATTTATCCAAAATCACATTGGATGAACTCATTGGATCATTAATGACATATGAATTAAACCTTAAGAGATCAGAAGAACACATGCTAAAAACAAAAACCATTGCTCTCAAAGCTTCATCAAGTAATAAAGGAAAATCTAAAGAAAATTAAATTGACAGGATGGAAAAGCTTAAGACCTTAATAAAGTTCATGTTTACTGAGTTTAGACCTATTATTTTACATTGTGTTAAACTTAAAGCTCCTAACATCCTTGTTAAATATTTATGCTCACTCATACAGGTCACTTTATTTCACATTTGCATCATTATTTTAACCACATTCAGATCATTATACTTTGTTATACTTTGTGTTGAGTGTGTCTTTGTGATTAAACTTTATTGCACAATACAAAGAACACAATAATTTCTCTCATATGTAAATATCACTTTGCCTCATTTATTTTGATCATTTCTTACCATTAATTTCCTAGATTTCATTTCTTGATCTCTTCCAATCTTTGTTTCTCTCTCTTATCTATCTTTTTGATGTTGTCAAAAAGGGGGAGAAAGTTCCTTAAAGGAGGGGAAAGTAAAAGTTTCTAGAAAAATCTCTTGAGGGAGAAAGTCTTTATGGGGAGTAAGTTCAAAGGTGTACATGGTCATGGGGAGTTGTTGAAATTAAGGAAGTCAGGTTATTGGGAGATTGTGCATATGTTTTGTCATCATCAAAAAGGGGGAGATTGTTGGGTTGAGTTTGTTTTGGAATTTCCTAAATTTGTATTTTAATGATGACCAATGAACATCACACATTCTTTGATTTTGATGATGACATATTGTGATTTTTATGATGATATGTTGAACATGTTATACATTCTATACATATCACAATAATGTTTAAACAACATGTTCTTGATGCTTAATATCTCATATTTTAATGATAATATCTTGTACTAATGATTTATGTGTTAAATTTGCAGGTGTATACAGATTTTGTCATGGTAGTGTCGACACACCCATTGATGGTGTCGACACTGGGTCAGAGTCCCTGAAGGTATTTCATGAAGACAGGGTCAAGTGTGTCGACACATCCCCTGGTAGTGTCGACACTAGTCCCAGATTCCAGAAGACCCAGTTTCCAGACTGGGACAGTGTGTCGACACAACCAGTGAGTGTGTCGACACTAGTCCCATCTCCTAGAAGACCTGTTTTGTGCAATTGGGACAGTGTGTCGACACACTCAGTGACTGTGTCGACACACTCCGGCTGAAACTCAAAATCGTGATTTTATCTGGACACGTGGCCGCTTGGGGGTTCAAGGGAATCTGCCTAGGTTTTTGTGCACACGTACCCCAAGACTCCTTATGGATATATGGGGCTATAAATACCCATGCTTTTGGTACTCCAAGGCATCCCACGCAAGACAAGAGCCAAGAGCTTTCTGGAAGAAGGGAAGAAGAGCGGGAAAGAGGCATCTGCATCCAGAGGAGCAAAGCAGCGCCGCCAAGGGAAGAAGAAGGAGAAGAAGGAGAAGAAGAAGAGAAGGAGCTCGTGATTGCAGCAGTGCTAATTCAGAAGGAGATCAAGCCGAGTCTGTATTTGGTCAGAGTGTTTAATTTCTCTGGGGAATCTGTGTATGTGTTCTACACAGATCTCCCAATTCTATTTGTCTTTACCAATTTTATTGTATTGAGATAGATCGTGCTAGAGGATCTATTCTCTAAGTGTGCTTGTTCTAGCAGAACTTGGATCTATTGTGATCCAGAGGTTTGAGTACTTTGTACTCTGTTTTGGAGCCCCAATGATCTAGGTTGGAGCCGTTGTGCCATGGTGTTTGAGCCGTGGTGCTCAAGGGCTTGTGAATTTGTTGAATTCACAAGTGGTCTTTGGAGTAGGTTGTTGTGCCTATCTCCTAGGTTTCTTTGAGTTGTTGAACTCAAAGAGGTTAGAGTCGTCATGCTCTAGTTTGTACTGCACTTGTGCTAGTGGTTCCTCCGTTGTGAGGAGGTGGACGTAGGAGACACAAGTTGTGTTCTCCGAACCACCTTAAAATCTTCTGTGCACTGTGGTTTGTTGTGTGGTTTGCTGTTCTTATTCACTATTCTCACACACCACACTTGAGTCTGATCGAATTGTGTGTTTTACTCATTTTAATTCCACTGCTATACACACAATTTCTTAGTTCATTTACCAAAGTCACCTATCTGATCCCCTACAGGGGGCTGGAAGTGGGAGTGGGTGGGGGTCACGGAGAGGGGGCCGAAGTGAGAGGGGGGCTGGCAGGGGTGGGGGGCCGGGGTGGGAGGGGGAGGGAGTGGGGGTTGGGGTCGCCAGGAGGGGGAGGGGGTTGGCAGGGGTTTGAGTAAGAGAGGGGGGGTGGGGTCACGGGGAGCGGGCGGGGGCTGGCAACGAGAGTGGGAGAGGATGGTGGTGGGGTTCGCCGTGAGGGGGAGAGGGTGTGGGTGGGGTTCACCGGGAGGGGGACGGGATTCCCAGACACACCTGTAGGATTGGTGGAGGCGGCGATGTAGGGTTGCGGCGGCAGCACAGAGTCTTGGCGGTGAAGGTGATCCACGCCAGAGATGAGAGAGAGAGAGAGAGAGAGAGCGGGTGGGGGAAAAGTTGTAATTTTTTCACAGACTTATTTCCATAAAAAATTCCATCGGTATTACCAACGGAATTTCCGATGGATATTTTTTTGTCAAAACTACCCACCAAATTTCTGACAAAATATGTTCTGTCAGAATTTTCGACGGATATTTTTGACGGAAATATATCCATCGGAAAGTCTGACGGATTTACCGATGGAAAATTTTCATCGAAAAGTTCCATCGGTAAATCCGCTTTCCCTTGTAGTGATATAGTGGACAAAATTGAATTTCTAGTTGGGTGTCTGGATCATAATTTTTGTCTTGGGATTCATCACTAGAGGATCTAGGTTCTACATGTTGTTTTTCTATAGGTCTGGAGGTGGTAGGCTCATCAGATAGTTCTAGCTTTATAGTAGGTTGAGATGGGAGAACTGTAGTGCTAGGTTGTGGTTGATTAGTAGAAGGTGTAGCTTGAGAAATTTCTAGTTGAGGTTGTGGAGTTGGTGTAGGAGTAGGTGGCCTGGCCTGTTAGTGTGCTGGAGGAATAAAAGAAGGTTTAGAGGAGATACCTTGGACCCAGATTTTACCACTCTTTTAAATTTGTGCTGAAATATTTAAGTGAGAGTCTTTTGGGGAGAGTCACCTTCCCTTCTTCTGTTGCTTTCTCTTGTTCTGCTACTACTACTATGGCTATTCTTAGATAATTTGACCGTAATAGATGGAGAAAGACATCATTTTACCTTGATAGGAGAAAATCAAAAGAGAGCTCAGCCAGTGCCTAGTAAGTTCATCTCTTTGAACGAGTTAAAAGGGTTGTGCTCCCAAGGATTTAAAAAAGGAAGGAAGGCCAGTGCATAGTTCCAACACTCAAGTTGGTACGCTCATAGTCTTAGATCATTAGTTTTTGGGCCTGCATGGGAGGTCTCATCTCAGAGATCCCACTTTGGGCAACTATCATTGGCCCCATACACATTTCTATAGTGGTTGGTACAGACAACTCCACATTGGAGTGTCCCCATTGGCTCACGGCATTGGGGATAGGTGAGCTCAATTTCAAAGAGTTCCACTACAGGGCATTACTATTGGTTTTAAATGGTCTTGGTGTGGATCGGTTCAAAGCAACCTTATGGGGACGAAAGGAAGTTGTAGTTGTAGTCGAGGAAGGTAGGCGTTCAGGCAAAGAATTTATATTGGTTGGGCGGCTACCTTATGTGGGTTTCTTCTAGGCATGACATGAGGAAGAAGACCGTCCTTGATTAAAAGTCCTTTAGGTTTCATTAATGGCATGCTACGTCAGGTTAAGGATCAAGATCTAGCCCTTTAAAGAAATCGAAATGAATCATCTGCAGTTGAAGTGGATTGCTGCCGGAGTTGATGAGGAGGCAGAGTCCTCCCCTTAGCAGCGACACATAGAGTCCCATCTGGAGTGTAAGTGCACCTATTTGTTCCAAGCAGCCTAAGCACCGAGCTACTTCATGAGCATGGAGCAACGTCTCGAGGAGCTTTTGAGTAGAAGTCTGACATCGAGCAAGAGTCGAAGTCGACGCATCACGAACTCTCCCAAGTAGCAAGAATTGTTGTACTCTGTAGATTTTGATGATCATAAAATCACTAATTCTCATTTATGTTGATAAGATCACAAAGCATCAATTCTCATTCATATTGATGATCCAAGTGTTTGATTATTTATATTTATATTGAGGGTCTAATTTGTGTTCTAAGTGTGCAATGCAGTAATACAAAGTGTGTCGACCTACTGACAGAGTGTGTCGACTTGTGTTAAATTGTTGACAAGAGTGTGTCGACACACAAGGCAAAATCGGTCGACCGATTTTGTAATTTTGGTCAACCAATTTTCCCAATGACTTGGGTCCTGGGATAATCCAAAAATCAGACGATCGATCTGAAGAAAACAGTCAACCAATTCTGACGACGGGGTTTCCTAAACTGGAAGGACTCTTTTTTGAGTGGGATTCTTGCCCTAGTTTGACAAGCATGATTCCTAGAGGACTTCCAGGGTTCTTCCACTATAAATATGGATGGGCATCGTGATGAGAAGAGAAGAAAAGCCACCTCCAAGAACTCATCCCGTGCCCTACACTCCAAAAGAGGTATGTGCTTGCTAGAAAGAGCCAACAGAAGCTTTGCATATGTAGAAGCATGAAGAGGATGTTTCATCCTCTAGAGGCCTTCCAAAAGTTCCAAGGGATTGATGTTTATCTGATAGGTGTGGACCCGGTGCTGCATCTTGCAAGTTCTTGTTCTGAAGCTTTCTACATCGGCTTGTTTTGCATCGTGAAAGTGTCAACAAAGATATTCACAAAGGCTGAATTTTTGTGACAGAGGGAACATTTATCTTTGTGTTTAATTGTTGTTCTCTTGTCCATGCTTTCTGTTGTTCTTCTTTGAACCAAGAACAACTGTGTGGTTGGTGTGTGGTGTGTTCGGCAAGCTACACATCGGGTTATCTCATCTCAGAAATGAGGTGGGGTTGGTGTTGTCCCCAGAAACAACGGTTGTTGGGTGTGGAAGGATTATCTAGAGGGGGGGTGAATAGAGAATCCTCAAAATTTTTAGCACGAATTAGAATTTAAAAAATCTGATTTCAATTCTGTGAATTAGATGCTCAAACACACAAAACAAGATTAGCACAACCACAAGAGAACAAGAAATTTTAAGGTGGTTCGGCTCCAGTGAGGAGACCTACATCCACCCCTCACCAAATTAGTGAGGTACCACTATCAGAAACCCTGACAAAAAATCTCAAACAACCGCTGATTCACAGCTTCTAAACAACCGCTGCCTTACAGCTTGAAAGATCAACTGATACAAACTACGATAATCCGCTGATTCACAGCTTCACCTGAATTGATCCAATCACAATTCGTGAGTGATCAAACCAATCTGCTTCACTAAGAAGCAGATAGCAGACAATTCAAACGCTCAGAAGAAGGTTTAAAATAATGAAAAGGAACATTGCTGGAATATATGGCAATTTCATCAAACTCCCTGGTCTGGATCTGAATTCGTATGCATCTCTCCCAGATTTTGGACTCGTCTTCCCATCTGATGAATTCCTTTGAAAATCTACCACAAATAATTTGCAGAGATCAAGACTGAGGAAGATTCCCGATCCCCTGTTCTTGAAGGCTCAGCATTCGCTTCTTGAATCTTCTGATCTTGCTTGAATCATCATCACTTTCATCAGATCATAGCTCCTACTTCAAAAAATGGCGTCGAAGTGCTGCTTCAGAACATCTGAACTCATCCTTTCCACTCTGCTCAGTGCCTCCTCCTTCACATAATGTGTGCTCACTACTTTTTTGTGAACTGGAGCTCTTTTTACCTGATTGCGCAGATTCTGTGTGTCGTGGGCCCCTCAACCGATTCGCCCAGAAATGGAGGAATCTTTTTGTCGCCAAGAATCGGCGCCTTCTAGAGCATCTGACGTGGACAGAGAATATCCCATGGGGTAGGCTTTGGATCACGTGCCTTCTTGATGACCTTCGCATTCTGAGAAAAGTCTAAGTGTCCTAGTGTCGACACTGCCAGACTCTAGTGTCGACACACTCACTTCAATTCAAAGAGAGGCACTCTTTTCTAATTTTTCATCCACATGTCAAACCTGATATCTCCAAGATATCTGCTTGTACTTCCTTCTGAGTTGATCTGATAGACTGTTGGCGTCGACCTCATACACAGCTAGTGTCAACCTTAGTTTCAATTTTCCTCAAAGTGAATTCTACCCTTGCTTAGTGTCGACCTTATCACCACACAGTGTCGACATGATTAGTGTTTCACCTTCTTGGAATAAACTGAAGACAACTCTGGTGCTGACATACTCTCTGAGTAGTGTTGGTTTGACTTGATCTCAACCTTTCACATCAACATCCATAGTCCTCTAGTGTCGACCTATGTTCCGGGTAGTGTCGACCTTATCTGACAATTTCTCATTGTTCTTTGATCCAGTTGAGTTGTACCTACAAAATAATTGATATATGTCAACTGTCTTCTCATTTTATATTTTAATATGACATCATCAAAACCAGGGACTCAACAGTCTCCCCCTTTTTGATGATGGCAACCAATTGATGTTTGATCTATGAAATTTAAAATACATTCAACCATCCAACCAAAACAACTCAAGTATAACTCATTCACACACAGGTAACCAATCCATTGAAGCAAGTCAAACAACATTCATATGATTATCATTCAAAAAGGAAATACTGATGTTTTTCATTCATTCAACAACCGATCAGCCCATACAAAAAGATCAACCCATCAACAACCTCTCCCCCTTTGAGATAATCAAAAAGAGATAACACTATGGAGGTGGTTGAGGTGGTGAATGGGGAAAGAGCCTCTTCTCAATCCTAGTCAGACGAAAATACAAATCATTATAGTTGTCTGTAAGATAGATCTGAATAGCACCAAATTTTTGAGTCAAAAATTCTTTCAGTTGGTCTAATTGATGTTCAACCACCACTGGAATATGATCAACACCATGAGGCATGGTTGGAGCTACGGCAGAGGAAGTAGCTTGATTGCTGTCATCAGATTCATTTATATCATGTAAGCGCCAGACTTTGTTAAATTCCTCTCTCATGTACTGAAGCTCCTTGGAAATATATTCATTGTGGCTCCTAAAAATACCCATTCTATGAAGAATCAGTCTCACAGATTGAGCCAGCCCAGGAATTTCATTAAAGTTTTTGGAAGTTCTTGAGCAATAGATTCAAATTTTTCAAAAAAATTTGCCTGAGTGAATGCTACCTTATCAAAAACATATCTAATGGTATGAACCAGCTGATCAGACCTCACTTTTGTGAACCTGTGGATCTGTTCTTGCATGTCTACATTATCTTGCAGAGACTTCTCAATCATTTCCAAACGACTATCAAACTGTAGAGCTTGCTCCTCTATCTTGGTATTCAAAAGTTCAAGAGAGCTATGAATAGAAGCAAACTGCTTTTCTAGAAGTGTGAGAAGAGCAGGTGGAATTGGAGTAGATGTTGTGGATGATGATGGGATATCATGCATAGATGGAGCAAAATGAGACTAAGTGATATGAGAAGAAGATATATGAGGTGGATCAAGTTCAGGAGAATCAAAAACAGGAATAAATGGAGGAGAAGGAATAGGAAGAAATTGTTCTGGTAAAATCTCAACAGGAGCAACATACTTCTGACCTTGGTGAACTCCTTCAGCAATATGTACCTGTTCTTGATCTTGGTGAACTCCTTCAGCAACATGTACCTATTCCTGCTCTAATCCAACATTATCATGATGTGCCTCCTGAGGACCCAAATTGAGCTTCATGAATTTCACAATGTGGTCCAGATCATAGATATGGAATCTAGTGATGTTCTGAACTTTTGCTCCAGCAAATGACACACCCATTAACTGAAAAATGGATGTCAAATGAGCTGCATATGGCAAGCTCCTTCTCAGCTTTGGAATTGTGACCTCATGAATTAGCTGACAGAAAATTGTTGCCAAATTTATCTTTACTCTTTTGATCAAACAAAACATGATACATCTTTGCAAGCTTGTTACTCTCTGTCTTCCCCCTCCCTGGGGAGTCAAGATGGTTGTACACCAATGGTGCAACAGTCTATGTGCTGGTGGAAATCTATTGGCATTCAATTGTGAGACCTTTGCTTGATTTTCATCTAGCACATCATGTGGTTGACCAGCCAGAACTGTGAAAGCTTCATGTGCATTAAAATGGAAATCCTGTGGGTTATAACCCTCATTGGGTATACCCAGCAGATGACTCACCACCTCATTTGTGAGTACCACATCAATCCCTCTCACATCAGACTCAAGAGTCTTCCTCTTACTTACTAAATTTTTGAAAAATTCTTTAACAAGAATAGGGCAGTGTGTTTTGTAAGCATTGACAAAATCAGACCATCCCTGAAATTCCAGCATTTCAAGCAATTCAGGTACCAAATTAGACAATCCTTCATCATGGAGGTTAATGATTCTCGGATGTAAAAGAGACTTGTTTCCTATAATCATTCTCTTGGCCTTTGAAGGTGTCTGATCCTCTTCCTCATCAGCAGACTCATCCTCTGATACTTCTTCTTCTTGAACTTCTTCAGAAATCTACTGGTCAGAGTTTCTGACATCATTTCCTCCTACATTTCATGTTTCTTCATCATGCCCTGAATGTGCATTGACTTCATCTTCTTCGACTAGCAATTGGTCAAAGTTGACATTTTCAGTTTCTTCTGAAGATTCTGACTTGCTTTCACCTGATTTCTGTGATGGAGATGACATTTCTTCTTGCTCAATTAGATGATCAGAGCCATTGCCCGTTTCCTGGGATTTAGGGCTTTCTTCAAGAATAGCACGTGACCCTTGTTGGCTAGAGACTTCTTCCTCAGAGCTACTTAGATCAACAAATTCCTGCTTTTTCTTACCTTTGGCAAAGTTCTTCTCTTTATCCGTACGTGGATGTGAAAATCTGCGGCTTGAGAAGGAAGGAACATCAGGCTTCTTCTCTCGAAAAACAATGCCCTTTTCTCGTTTGGAATGCTTTTCTGAATCAGAACCTTCAGCATGCTTCCTCTTCTCACCACGACGAGGTTGAAGCTTTGGAGACATGAGCAATGGAATAGAGTATCGGGGTGGAAGATTCACTAGGGCACTGATGCAGAAGAAACGGGTTTTTCTGGAGAAGGAGAGTTGTGGAGAAGGAGGGTTTTTCGGAGTGGATGCATCCGAAGAGACGTGATTTAAAAAGGTGTCGACCTGATTGAGAAAAATATTGAACATGCGGAACAGTGAAGGGTATCGTGTTCCAGACCAAAGAAGTGATATAGTGTTGACTCTATGGTGGATAGCGTCAACACTAAGAACGAATGTGACAGGACAGATTTCAAGAAATTTGAAAAGTTAACATTTCATAGTGAATTACTAAATTCCCTGAAGATCCTAGAGAAGTTTATGACAATTGCCCATTTATTTTACCCTTTCTCATTATTGTTCAGATCAATGATTTAAAAAATTGTAAATTTTTGAATTAACCATTAACGACAGATTGAAAAACTCATGATTGTAAATAACAGATAAGAGAAGGAAGTCTTTAGATGACAAAGCTTCAACAATATTAAACCAGTTACTCATTACATGTATCAAGATGACATTGGTCAAGAATCTGAACTTGCCACAATAAGTTGAATAGCACACAAATCTCTTGATCCATACTCATTTCATTCATTTTCAATTTTTTTTTAAAATGACAATACAAATGAACAATCTGATTTTCCTTAGTTTTCATGCAAGGACCCATGTTTTGTGCACACCAGAGCCCCTGATTACTTACTTAGGAGGTCATTTTGTCTCAGGAAATGAAATAGAATCATCTTTTCATGTGAGGATACATGTCTATCAAACACCAGAATCCCCAATTACTTAGACTTCATCACATTCATCTTGAAGTCCTGAACAGAAATTACTAGCTCATCATGACATACAATGATTTTCTGATTTTATCAGACATTTGCAGTTTCTCAGAGCATAGAAATTATTCTGCCATTTGTAAAGCAGCACATTGTTAATCAAGCTGGTTGTGAATCAAGGTGGTTTATCAGATCAAAATATTTCAAAAACTTTGAAAAATCTGACCAAGACATCAAGTTACATGAATTTTCAAGGTTTATTATTATTAATGCACTTCTCACTAAAGAAATTTTTCTCTGCACTGTTAGTTAAGTGAGATGAATTTTTCAAGAAGTTTTTAATAGTTAATCAGAAATTTAAAACTCTTAAATCATCATCTTTGAAATTTGAGATAATGGAGTTTTGACAAATGAGTAATTGGGATTATCTCCCCCTGAGAAAATGCCTAGAAATTTAGCATTTCAAAATGAAATTACTCCTTTTCAAAAGAATCTTGAATCAAGAAGAGTAGTCAACTGGGAATTAGCTCCCCCTCAATAAGTGCACAAAAGCCTTTGGTACTCGGCGGAGACACATATTCACGCATAGTGAAAGAATCCAGATAGGCTTGACCTGTCCTTTTTCAATTCACCATTTTATATACCATATAGGCCAATGTGAAGACTGGAAACAAGAATTTTATTTGATGGATGAAGGAGGGTTTTATGAACAGGAAGAAATCAAGGATGTGTGACTTTACAGGACTTGCAAGAATTCTGTTGAAAAGGTAGGTAGTGTCAACACTATTGTTGATAGTGTCGACCTTAGGCAGATAGGATACCATCAAATCACAGTGAAATTTTCTTTACACCAACTGAACATCAACAGATTGCTTTTCAACCATTGCTACTCACAAGCAGGTCCATCAACCACGGACTTTCATCCAAATCTCATCTTTCTTTCAAACCAGAATTCACAAGGTAGATAGCAGCAACCAACAAAAAAAAATTGATTCAACACAACCATCGATTCATCCACATTTCAACAAATTCATTCAAGGGTCAAACAAACACAACCCAAGTTCTCTTCTTAAACATGAAAATCTCTCATTGCATAAGGTTTTTGTAAAAATATCAGCAATTTGTTTTGAAGTTTCAACAAAATGCAATTCAAAAGAATTTTTGCTGACTTCATCTCTTAAGAAATGATGCCTGATTTCTATATGCTTGGTCATAGAATGTTGAATTGGATTTTTTGCTAAGCAAATAGCACTTGTGTTATCACACAATATTAGGACACATCCAAGATCTACTTGGTAGTCTTGGAGTTGATGTTTAATCCACAACACTTAAGTGCCACAACTTCCTGCAGAAACATATTCTACTTCTGCAGTGGAGAGAGCAACTGAGTGTTGTTTCTTAGAAGCCTAAGAAACTAAACATCCTCCCAAAAATTGGCAATAGCCACTAGTGCTCTTTCTATCTAATTTACAACCAGCAAAATCAGCATCTGAATAAGATATCAAATTAAACTCACTGAATGCCGGATACCACAACCCCAACTCTTGAGTTCCAGCAAGATAGTTGAAAATTCTTTTTGCTGCACTCAAGTGGGATTCTTTAGGAAATGCCTGGAATCTAGCACACATGCACACTGAAAATTGAATATCCGGTCTAGATGCAGTCAAATAAAGTAATGAGCCAATCATACCTCTGTATACTTTTGAATCAACTTGTTTACCTTTCAGATCTGCATCTAAACTCACAGTTGTGCTCATTGGTGTTGCCATTGATTTTGTGTTTTCCATTTTGTACTTTTTCAGTAAATCTTGAATGTACTTGGATTGGTTAATGAAGATTCCCTCCTTTGATTGAATGATCTGCAATCCAAGAAAGAATTTTAGCTCACCCATTAAACTCATTTCAAATTCTTTGGTCATTAGTTCTGAAAATTCCTTGCATAAGGAGGACTTTGTTGATCCAAAGATAATGTCATCGACATATATTTGGACCAGCAAGATATCCTTATCTTGAATTTTTGTGAATAGTGTTTGATCTACCTTACCACTTGAATACCCTTTACCTGTAAGAAAGGAGCTTAATCGATCATACCAGGCTCTGGGAGCTTGCTTTAATCTATACAAGGCTTTGTCCAGTTTATACACATGGTCAGGAAAATTTGCACATTCAAAGCCAGGAGGCTGTTCAACAAAAACTTCCTCCTTAATTAAACCATTCAAAAACGCACTCTTTACATCCATCTGCTGTAATTCAATACCATGGGCACAAGAAAATACAAGCAAAATTTGGATGGCTTCAAGCCTAGCTACAGGAGCTCAAGACTCTTCAAAGTCAATATCAAATTCTTGATTATAGCCTTTTGCAACTAGCCTAGCTTTATTCCTTATTACCTTCCCATCTTCACTGGTTTTATTTCTAAAGACCCATTTGGTTCCAATAACACTTTAAGATGAAGGTCTTGGAACCAAATGCCATACTTTATTTTTTTCAAATTGATTTAACTCCTCATGCATTGCATTAATCCAAAAATTGTCTTTTAGAGCATCATCTATGTTCCTAGGTTCAATTTGAGACACTAAAGCAATTTGATCAAGTTCAGAAATTGTTCTAAAATGAGATCTTGTCCTAGGAGGATCAAGTAGATTATCGATTATACTTTCCTATGGATGATCTCTCAGCACTCTTACATTCAACCCATCTCTTTCTTTGAATTCAATTTCTGGTCCCTGTGCTTCTCTGTGATCTGAAATTCTTTTGGTTGCCTCTTCTTCTTCTTTTTGTCCTTGAAAGTCTTCTTCTTCCAGAAACTCCCCATTTTATTTTTCTCTGCAAATGCTAACATTAAATTCATCAAAGGTGATATGAGGAGATTCTTCAATAATTTGATCTTTTACATTGAAAACACTATAGGCTCTTGAATGATCAGAGTAGCCTAGGAATATTCCTAAATCACTTTTGGGCTCAAATTTATCCAAATCATGTTTATTGTTTATTAGAATGAAACACTTCATTCCAAAAACTCTGAAATGTGCAATGGATGGTTTCTTACCTTTTAGTAGTTCATAAGGAGTCTTTATAGCAAGAAGTATTTATAGCTTCAGCCCAGAACTTCCTTGGCAGACCACTCTCAATTAACATGGTTCTTGCCATCTCCACAAGTGTTCTGTTTCTTCTTTCCACAACTCCATTTTGTTCAGGAGTTCTTGGTGATGAAAACTTGTGGAGAACTCCTTCTTTCCTGCAAAAATCCTCAAAGTTAGCATTCTCAAACTCACCACCATGATCTGACATGATTGAAATAATTTTAAACTTCCCTTCTTGTGAAATCTTCTGATAAAACTCATGAAATTCAGTAAAAGCATCATTTTTGTGAGCAAGGAAGTAATTAAACCCAGGTGTATCTAGAAAAATCATCAACCAACACATATCCAAACCTTTTTCCATTCAGAATGTTTGTTCTTGTGGGACCAAACAAATCCATGTGAATAAGTTCGAATGGTTTGGTGGATTGACTTTCTAATCTACTTTTGAAAGATTTTCTAGTTTGCTTACCTTGAGAACATGCTTCACACAGATTCAAGTTTTGTTCGAAAGATATATCAGGCAGTCCTTTAACCATGTTGAATTTGACTAATTTATGGAGCACATGGTAGCTAGCATGACCTAGTCTACGATGCCATAAGCAAGCCAAGTTATTTTTGTTTACAGTTAAACACAAATTAGTGTTTTAAGAATCATCAAGATCTACCATATAGACATTATTTGCTCTTTTTTCAGTAAACTTAACAACATCAGAATCAGGTTCAAAAATAGTGCAGTTCAGAGAATCAAACATTACCTTGTGACCTTTGTCGCACAATTGGCTTATGCTCAGAAGGTTATACTCCAAACCTTCCACTAGGACTCCATCAATCGAATTTGTGAGATTCTTACCAACCTTACCTGACCCAATGATTTTACCTTTGTTGTTGCCTCCGAATGTGACATGTCCACCCTTCTTTTCAGATAATAGACATAATTTATCCTTATCCCCTGTCATATGTCTTGAACAGCCACTATCTAAGTACCACAAATTCTTCTTGGCTGTAAGACATACCTGCACACATACAATCAAAGAAAATTCTTTGGAACCCAAGTACATTTAGGTCCCACAATGCCTTCAAAATTAAGAATATGAGAAAACAGGTCTTTCGGAATCCAGAATTGTTTATTCACCTTTACGTTTTCCTCATTCGAGATGTTATTCTGTTTTTCATTTTGTTTCCTGTTCTCCTGATATTTTGAACCATTTCTTTTAGTGAGATTTTTGTTTAGCTTTTTTTCCACATTTCCAGTGTAAGATCTGAACTTGGTTTGATTCCATAATTTTTTAAGATGTTGAGGTTCATTGCTTCTTACAAAATCGTAGGAATGTATCGACACTTTGAAAGGATAGTGTCGACCTGAGTGATTCCATTTTGACCATTTTTGATTATTGACATAGATGGATCTTGATTTATCATGAGTCCATCTGGTGGGAGACCAATTCTGAAATGATTTTGACCTGTTATTTTTCCAATTTCCCAACTCTTGAGATTTTCTGTAAGATGGTGTCGACTTACCATAGGTGTAGTGTCGACCTTGCCACACAGGTGATGTCAATTTTTTGTTTCTTTAAAGGACTTGTTCATTCTCAACTTTTGTTGTCTTTCTTCCCTTAGTGTTTTTACTGTCAACCAACTTATTTTTTTCATCATGTTTTGTATCCATTCCAATTTTCACATTTCTCTGTTCTTTTGAAGTGGAAGCTTCAGATGATTTTGAAGAAGTGAATATTATCGTTTTCAGTCCTACTTCCTTCTTCTTTGTGGGATTAAAACCTAACCTCTCTTTGTTAAAGTTTACTCTTATGCCTAGAAGAACTTCAAGATTGTTCCTGCCACTCACAAATTTTTCAAGAGCTTCCTGCCTTTTGTTTACTTCATTCTGCAGAACTTCAATCTCCTTTTGTAATTCAGTGTTAACACTGTGTAAAGCAGCATTCTTTTCAATCACGAGAGCTATTTCATCAAGAATTATAATATTCTGATTTTTCAATTCATTTACAACTTCTCTTAGAGCATTTATCTCTTGTGAACACTCTTTCTCTTTTTCTTCTGTTAACATGTTCTGAGAGGTGTGTTTCAGTTTCCTTTTTAACAACTTGTTTTCCTTCTTAAGATCATCATACTGATTCATAAGTTCTAAGTAAACATGCTCCCAATCTTTCAAATTGAAATCCTTAAATAAGGAACTTACCTCTTCTTCTTCCTCTTCAGTGTCTATAGCCATTAAGCCCAGCTTTGAATGAGTGTCCTCAGCATCTGAGCTTTCCTCCTCTTCATCATCTTCTTCTTCACTCCAGGTACCAACCATAGCCTTTTGTTGTTTTTATTCCATCTGGGCTGAGTCTTCTTCTGAACTTCAGGACATTCGAACTTGACATGTCCTGGTTTCCTGCAATTGTAACATACAATTCTATCAGTCCTTTTATTAGCATTTGCTTTGGGTTTTGAAAAATTGTTGTTGTAAGATTTCTTCTTAAAAAAATTATTACCTTCTTTTTTCAGAAACTTTCTGAACATTCTAGTCATCAAATCAAACTCACCTGAGTCATCTTCAGAAATGGTTGAATCACTGTCTTCGGTAGCCTCCTTGGTGCTAGGACTTGCTTTAAGAGCAAGAGGTTTCTTCTTTCTTATATCATCCTCAGTTCTTTTCAACCCCAACTCATATGTCATTAAGGAACCTATTAACTCATCAATAGTGGTTGTGGACAAGTTTCTAGATTCTTCAATAACAGTTGCTTTAGTATGCCAAATGGGTGTCAAGGATTAGAATTTTTCTCACTAATTCTTTATCAGAATAAACTTTACCTAGATTCTTCAGCCCATTTGTTAACAATGTCAATCTACCATACATCTCAGAAATAGTTTCATCATGTTTCATCTGAAAAGATTCATATTCAGAAATTAACATATTGGCCTTAGTTTCCTTTACCTCTGATGTGCCTTCATAGATTACCATAAGTCGATCCCAGATCTCTTTTGCGCTTGAGCATGATGAAACTCTTGAAAATTCAGTCGGATGTAGTGAGCACTGCATTATATTCATCGCACTCCAATTTGCATTTGATTTTTTTATTTCCTCTGGAGTCCACTTCTCTTCGTCCTCGGACAGCTCATAAGGTCCATTGTTCACCACTCTCCAGATTTGATGATCCTGAGCTCGCAAGAAAACCTGCATGCGAGTTTTCCAATACGCATAATTAGTGCCATCAAAGTAAGGTGGTCTGTTCACAGAGTGACCCTCTGCGATATAGCCTCTAGATTCCATCATACACAATTATCTCCTGGTCGTGAAACCAATTAAATTGGAGAACCAGGCTCTGATACCACGTGTTGGGTGTGGAAGGATTATCTAGAGGGGGGGTGAATAGAGAATCCTCAGAATTTTTAGCACGAATTAGAATTTAAAATTTTGATTTGAATTATGTGAATTAGATGCTCAAACACACAAAACAAGATTAGCACAACCACAAGAGAACAAGAAATTTTAAGGTGGTTCGGCTCCAGTGAGGAGACCTACATCCACCCCTCACCAAATCAATGAGGTACCACTATCAGAAACCCTGACAGAAAATCTCAAACAACCGCTGATTCACAGCTTCTAAACAATCGCTGCCTTACAGCTTGAAAGATCAGCTGATACACAGCTACGATAATCCGCTGATTCATAGCTTCACCTGAATTGATCCAATCACAATTCGTGAGTGATCAAACAAATCTGCTTCACCAAGAAGCAGATAGAAGACAATTCAAACGCTCAGAAGAAGGTTTAAAATAATGAAAAGGAAAATTGCTGGAATATATGGCAATTTCATCAAACTCCCTGGTCTGGATCTGAATTCGTATGCATCTCTCCCAGATTTTGGTCTCGTCTTCCCATCTGATGAATTCCTTCGGAAATCTGCCACAAATAATTTGCAAAGATCAAGAATGAGGAAGATTCCCGATCCCCTGTTCTTGAACACTCAACATTCGCTTCTTGAATCTTCTGATCTTGCTTGAATCATCATCACTTTCATCAGATCATAGCTCCTACTTCAAAAAATGGCGTCGAAGTGCTGCTTCAGAACATCTGAACTCATCCTTTCCACTCTGCTCAGCGCCTCTTCCTTCACGTAATGTGTGCTCACTAGTTTTTCGTGAACTGGAGCTCTTTTGACCTGATTACGCAGATTCTGTGTGTCATGGGCCCCTCAACCGATTCGCCCAGAAATGGAGGAATCTTTTTACCGCCAAGAATCGGCGCCTTCTAGAGCATCTGACGTGGATAGAGAATATCCCATGTGGTAGGCTTTGGATCACGTGCCTGCTTGATGACCTTCGCATTCTGAGAAAATTCTAAGTGTCCTAGTGTCGACACTGCCAGACTCTAGTGTCGACACACTCACTTCAATTCAAAGAGAAGCACTCTTTTCTGATTTCTCATCCACATGTCAAACCTGATATCTCCAAGATATCTGCTTGTACTTCCTTCTGAGTTGATCTGATAGACTGTTGGTGTCGACCTCATACACAGCTAGTGTCGACCTTAGTTTCAATTTTCCTCAAAGTGAATTCTACCCTTGCTTAGTGTCGACCTTATCACCACACAGTGTCGACACGATTAGTGTTTCACCTTCTTGGAATAAATTGAAGACAACTCTGGTGCTGACATACTCTCTGAGTAGTGTTGGTTTGACTTGATCTCAACCTTTCACATCAACATCCATAGTCCTTAGTGTCGACCTATGTTCCGGGTAGTGTCGACCTTATCTGACAATTTCTCATTGTTCTTTGATCCAGTTGAGTTGTACCTACAAAATAATTGATATATGTCAATTGTCTTCTCATTTTATATTTTAATATGACATCATCAAAACCAAGGACTCAACAACGTGTGTGTGTGAGATTTATCGGTTTGTACCTAGAAACAAGTTAGTGAAGAAATCTTCGCGGGGTGTGGGGTAGTGGACGTAAGCGCACATGTGATGTGTTAGCTTAACCACTCTAAATTCTATGTGTATTGTGATTTGATCCATATTTTCTACCTCCTTCTACGTACACATGTTAGGATAGTTGGTTTCGTCTTTATACTTGTCATATTTTGTTGTGCATCTCACATATTAGATTTACTTAATTCAATTTAATCTATTCTTTGTTAAAGAATTTTTTATTTGGTGATAACCAATTCACCATTGCACGTACGTTTCTCTTCAGGAACTATAGTCAAAGTGACTCTTTACTGTAGTCAAAGTGCTTCAACTACAGTCGAAGTGAATCTTAATTGTAGTCAAAGTGCTTCAACTACAGTCAAAGTGAATCTTAATCATAGTCGAAGTGCTCCAACTGCAGTTAAAGTGAACTGCAGTTGAAGTAAATCTTAATTGTAATCGAAGTGATTCTACTATAGTCGGAGTGAACTACTGTGGAAGTGAGTCTTTACTGTAGTCGAAGTGAACTGCAATCGAAGTGGATCTTAGTCGAAGTGCTTCAACTGTAGTCAAAGTTAATTTTAACCATAGTTAAAGTGCTTCAACTGTAGTGAAGTGATCTTTACTGTAGTTGAAGTGCTTCAATTGTAGTTGGAGTGAGGTGTCATCGAAGTGAGCCAATAGTAATCGAAGTGATTCAAATGCAGTTGGAGTGAATTGTAGTGGAAGTAAGTCTTAGTAGTAATCAAAATGATTCAATTGAAGTCAGAATAAACTACAATCGAAGTGTGTCTTAACAGTAATCGAAGTTATTCAACTGCAGTCAGAGTGAATTGCCGCCGAAGTGAGTCTTTATTGTAGTTGAAGTGCTTGAACTATGGTCAAAGTGAGCTGCAGTCAAAGTGGATCTAAATTATAGTTGAAGTGCCTCAACTGTAGTTGAAGTAAACTGCAGTCGAAGTGAATCTTAACTATAGTCAAAGTAAATTACAGTCAATGTGACTCTTAACTATAGTAGTAAGTGTTCCAACTATAGTCGGAGTGAACAACAATCTTAGTAAGTCCTAACAGTAATCGAAGTGATTCAACTATTGTCAGAGTGAACTACAATTAAAGTGAGTCAACAGTAATCAAAGTGGTTCATACCGGTAGCTAAAGGAAGGCTTGTACCTAGGCATGTAGTTCATAGGCCTTGGCAATCTATGCAACGACAAGAAGTTTATCTACCTTCCATCAGGTCTAAAGTCACCCACTTCAAGATTTGGCTTGCATACTGTAGCAACCCCCTATTTTAAAATAAATAAATGAATTTAAAATATAAGGAAATATGAATTAATTAAAACCCATTAGGCAAAAATAAGAGATGGGCTTTAATAAATGGTTCATATAAGAGTTATTGGGCCAAAATAGGAGTTTTAAAAGACATAATAAAATAAAATACTATAAAATTCGTAACTCCATTATTCCCTAATTAAAAAGGGGCAAGTAAATCACTAATATGACTCATATTTATCTAGAAAAGAGTCTTAACCCTACCCTAACTTGCTAGCCACGAAATTGAGCCCTATCTAAACCCAAATAGAAGGATTTATGGTAGGAAAGTCTAGATAAATATAGAAATTTGGGGTTAAAAGGAAGTTAGAGTTGTATTAGGAATTAACAATGCTAGATGTATAAATAAACCCCCAAACCCTTCATGGCCGACCCTATTGCTCTGGTGAGATTTCTTGGACATGAAGGAGAGGCCAAAGGAGGAGAGAATCATGGGGAGAAGGCTTGCTAGAAGATCTACAAGCTTGTTCTTTGAGTTTGTAATCTTAGATGTTCACATCGTCCAAAGATAGACAATCTCACAAGCAAAAGTCAATTAAATTCGTACGTAGATTGTTCATGATCTCAAGAACAAAAGTCCTGTATTTTTCCCAATTTCTATCATGTCTATCTTGTCAATTTCCTATTTGAAGTTCTATTGAGAACATGTACCCGACCCATTATGTTCCCCTTGAATTCTTGTTTATACTTGATCTCGTGCCATGAAACTTTTACTATACATGTCACATGATGTCTAGAGCCGGTTGATATATTTTTCTCCAATTTCTATCATGTACTCTTTTTGAATTAAACCTCTCTTCAACACTATATCATGTTCTCGGTTCATCATGACTGAACATGATCATAGCCTATTGATACCATGATAAGATTTTAATTACTCTTTACTGTTGATACTCCTGCAAGTCTAGTTTCATCTAAAACTAGTTTCATGATTTTTCATCAAGTATTCCTTGAGATTCCTATTTTTAAAAGCCCATGTGTCAAACTCTTGGAAGATTGGACCACAATCCAAGGTGTGCCGATTTCCCTTTTAGGCTCGAGCAAAAACCCTGAGAACGCGACGGCCCGACAGGTCCCATTCCCAATAGGGTCGCGACAAGGCATCTTGTCATGTTCGTAACATGATAGGACCCTGCATCGCATTCTGTTGTCTATCCCAGGGAGTTCCATCGCATTCCTTTAAAGCCCATGTCGCGACCTGAACAACCTTGTCGCGTTCCTTTAATGGGTACACCACCTTCATGATTTTTGCACTAAAACCCTAGTTTTCTCTTGTTCTTGTTTGGTTACTGTGTTTATACTCCATATTAAGTCTGAAACATAGTAAAAGAGGTTATCTAATCATGATCATGTAAAGATTTTATTAAAAGTTATACACTTGATTTTTTCATATCTATGATTTCTCTATCACATACACAGACTAGAAACCATCCAATATGACTTGCCATGGTACTAAGATATTCTATAATGCATCTGGTAATTTACTTCAATAATTGTACATCATTACCCTATTTTAATAATGGACTCCTCTTCATTTCTCTTGTGTTTTGGATACTGTTATCGATGCTTCTCTGCCTTCGAGCACTCAAAGCAAGACGAGCAAATGTTTTCCATATATATTTTTCTTGACTTGGACGGACTCTTCATTTTGGAAGACTCCTATTCGGACCAGGTAATCTTTGTTCAAGGCCTCAGTAAGACCCCTTGGCTACGACATACGTCTATGGCCGACAAGTAGGTTATCGGCATGATCTAACGATCTTAGAGTTCTCTCTCTACTTGAGATCACACTAGACCTCTGAACTGTGTTCATAGCACTACTAATGGATGGTCAGTGATTCTACCAGACTGTCAATACCAATCATGCGTGTTGTGCAACTATTACGATCGCATGTTTTAACGTTGTTTTACGTTCATTGACCTATAGTTCTCATCTATTCCATAATTTCTCATCTATTCACCTTCTCTCTATACTCTCCTCTATTCTTCAACTATCTCATCTATTACTTGTTACTCTATTGCCCATTTGGCTAATTGTCTAAAGATAAAAACATGATCAATGGCAGACAACATTATAAAGGGCCCAGTTCTGGTCCTGAGAGGTACGCCCGAAAGTGCAAATGCCCATGGGAGTTTATTGATTAGAGTGTTTGGCATTACACTCAAGTGCTAGTTATCTCGATAATTTGAAGACAATCAAAGTGCTATCTTGACTGGTGTGCTATTGTGCTATTATACGTGCTATCTCGTGATATAGCCATTCCTTTATCGTGCTAGTTGTGACATATTCTTTTGAAAAGTACTACTGTTCTCTTGCTATCATGTGTCATTTACCCTCTCGATTATACTTGATCGTTCTCTCTAGTTATCCTGCTATTCAAAACATTAATCACTTAAAGCATATCTATTTTCGAGATATTAAGTCCTATTGGACGTTATCGTTCACCCTGCGCTATTTATTATATCTGTTTCAGGTGAGTCTAATGAAGAATACCAAATTCATGAGGATGGGGACGAGCAAACACAAGAGTGACCTAATGTGCTGTCATCCAGTTATCATAGTATTAGTTAGATAGTTACTTGCTTTTATTTGAATAAAATACTTTGGGCCCATAGTTTTGGCTCTGAATTAGTTAATGTAATAGTGAAATTATCAATAAAGCTTGGTTCATTTGGTATTATTCCAAATTATCAATGGTTTGATGATTATTTTATGCTCTCTACTCGCTTACTTACAACTACCTCACAATCCGATATTCTGCGTCAGGACGTGGCACAGACCCTCAGTTTTTGTCACCCCCATGAATACTTGTGAGAGAAGCCCAACTCTCATTAAGATGGCACCATTTATGCTTCTTATCCATATGCATCACAGATTTCATGCCGCATATTCTAAATTTGATTCTTATCATACATATTTTATTTTAGATCAAACAAAAAATTTTAATATAATTTAAAATAAAATTCTTAAATTAAAATAGAATAGACATTTATTCATGCCAAAGGGATATGCAAACAATCCTACATGCTTTCATACAGATTCTACATATTGACCTTATAATAATCATTCATAAAATGAGAAAAACTCATAACCCTACATGCTATAGGGTTGTAGAAATGATCCTACCTCAAACTCAATGAAAATCATTAAGAACGAAGAGTAATCTTTTGACTAAAATCCTATATATAATTTCATGTCTAAGATGACTTCGTGCTAGCCTATGAGCCTGGTTCAGAACTAGGGGTGTCAATGAATCCCACAGATCTGAAAACCCGATCTGAATCTGAAATTTGAATTGGATCCGAGTCACACTCCATCTGCGATCAATCGGCAACGGCGGCACCCATCTCCCTTCTGCTCGGCGATGACGGCAGCATCCCCCCCTCCTTCTCTAGGTGTTGCACCCCCCCCCCCCCCTCTGTTTCCCCTTCTTGTGTGTAAAAGGGCCTCGCCTTGAATGCTATGCAGATGTCTCATTTTGCAGCTTGGGCAGGAGGGACGCGAGGTTCATGAGCAAGGACGCCGCCACACTATCAGCCTCGCCCAGTGCACGACCTTCAGTAGCAGGTTCAACACCATGTACTACCAAGGGCTGTTGTAGAAGAAGGGGCTCCTGCACTCTGACCGGAAGCTCTACAGCGGCAACGGGGGACAGGAGGATAGCCTGGTGAGGTACTACATTGATGACCCTGACACGTTCTGGTGAGGTACACCTTTTCTTCATAGGGCACTACCCAACTTGGTGAATATAAGCCCCCTCACGGGTGCTGCAGGGGAGCTCAGATCTAGTTGGAGTCATTTGACTTTTTAATTTTTTTACAGAAAACTCTAAATCAAAACACACAGTTGGAGTCATTTGACTAGGTTTCATTTGTTGTGTGTTGTGTAGTTTTTTTCATTTGATGTAGCAATGTGTATCTTTTAGTTGTCGGGTTTGTTTACCGTAGTGGCGTGATCACTCTTTCCCTTTTGATCTTTCTTGGGTTGTTTACCATTCGAGACATCCGCACTGTGTGTTTCATTTCTTTCGCAAGAAATCTTCTTTTTGGAGTTTTACCCATGTCCTGTGCACACGTTGTTCACAGATTACAATTTCTTATCTATCAGAACAAACTCTTTTCTCTTTTTTGATAATTTTATTCATTGAGAGTTAAAGTTATTTCAAAAGGTCATTGCGATAGTTCAGAAATATATAGTATGAAAGGGAAGGAACATGGCACTTTAGACTATTTGAAGTTTCTAAGTCAAGTGGGATCTGTATGATGTTTCTCTTTTGTTGTAGACTACATTTTCTATAAGGATATTATTTTTAGATTGCCTGCACCACAGAGTTTAGTGAAATATGAACTACATTATATTTCTTTTGCATGTGCAGATTATATGTCTTGTCAACATATGGAGTTCCTTGGTACATATTTTCAGTGTAATTGTTGTGGCAGCCATTAATCATCAGCATTTTGATGCATGCTATTCTTTGAATATGATTCATGTACCATCCCTATTATTTTGTTTTTGTTTCATCTTCTTTATCACTTTGACCTTTTATTTCTGAATTACTATCTTAAATAACTCAACTTCATATATCAATGAAGGTGGGACCTTGCTGTATATTATCAAGTGCCTCTTCGCCATATCTTATTGGTATGCTTGAAACTTGGTGATTGTCTGATATCTAATCTAACAGTTGTACATTGCTAACATGTTCCTAATACTACCCAGCTTTCTTTTGTGCTATAGTTTTATGATGAAATGAGCTTATATCCTATTTATGTTTCATCATCAGCAAACAGTTATTGTGAAGGGTTTGAAGTGGCCATTTCCATTTCATAATATGGCAAGTGCTTCAGAAAGCACTGATTTTGATGTGGAGAGCACGGAAGTTAGTGTTACATAGTCTTCTAGTGGACATCCTTCAAAAGGAAAAAAAAATTGAGATCAAAAGTTGGTTAGATTTTGAAAGGGTCACAAATGAAGATGGGAGCATTACTGCCATTTGTAGATATTGTCATAAGCATTTAGTTGGTAATAGTTCAAGTGGAACTAAACATCTTAGTAATCATGTTATGCGTTATCCTGAGGCTCAAACATTGAAAAGAAGTAAGGCAGAGGCAGAACCTATAGTTAGTGGAGGTGTAATTGAAAAGTCAGCATTTGTATCTGATAATGAGAAGATTTTGAAAAGATGGTCATTGTTCACCAATATCCTTTTGCTAAGATTGAGCATGTGTTCTTTCGTTATTTCTTAAAGAATGCTCAGCTTGAATTTCAGTTATTATCTCGTAACACGGTTAAATCAAATTGCATGAAATTGTATGCCAAAGAGAAAGAGAAAGTGTACTCCTCACTTGAGAGTCTCCGTTGCCTAGTTAGTTTGACATCGGATTTGTGGACTTCCATTGGAAATAATGGTTATACGTGTTTAACATGCCATTAATTATATAGATGATGATTGGGAGGAAGAAAATTCTGAGCTTCGAATATGTTGAGGCTCCTCATGGCCATAGAGAGTTAACAAAAGTATTACTCGATAAGTTGTTAGAGTGGAATATCCATAAAAAAATTGTTTTCAATTGTGTTAGATAATTCCAGTGCTAACAACAAAGCAGTTAAGATGTTACTCAATGATCCAAATTTTACACAATTTTTGCCTCTTGATGGATCATGGTTTCATTTACGATGTAGTGCTCACATCTTAAATTTAATTGTTCAAGGTGGCTTGAAAGAAGTTGAGGAAGTCATTTGCAAAGTACGTGAAAGCGTAAAGTATGTGAAGTCTTCTCAGCAAAGAAAAGAGAATTTCAAAAAAGCTGCACGATTTGAAGTAGGTCTTAAGAAGTCTCTTATTTTAGATGTGTCCACAAGATGGAATTCTACATATCTAATGTTAGAGAGGGCTCTTGAATTTGAAAAGGTCTTTTCATGATTACAGTTGTATGATCCATCTTATCCCTATGCACTTTCAGTCAATGAATGGAAAAATATTAAGCTTCTTATTGAGTGCTTAAGTATTTTTTATGAAGTGACAGAAAGACTCTCGGGGATCATGTATCCAACTTCTAATCTATTTTTTGGAGATATATGTATAATTCATGTCTCTTTGAGGTAGTGGTATCTTTACGAGGATTCATTTATCTCGTTGATGGCTTCACGAATGCTTATGAAATTTGACAAGTATTGGAAAAAAAAACAAACACACTCCTTGTAGTTGCCACTATTTTGGATCCACGGATTAAGATGTTCATGGTGAGATTTTTTTTGAAAAGATTTATGGTGATGAAGCCAATGAGAAAGTAGAGGAGGTGAAAATAGGATTGCAACGCCTTTATGATATGTATGATATTAAAAGATCTGACCACTCATGTGAGCGTAGATCTCTCAGCGTATCTTCTATGGCAAGTGTACCAAGGAGAAGGATTGACTCCTCAAGGAGTACATTGACATCCATGTATATGGAGTTTGACCAATATCTTCAGCAGTCTTCTTTGCTTTCATCTGAAAAATCTGATTTGGATGTTTATTTGGAAGAACAAGCAAAACCAGATGATAATTTAGATATTTTGAAGTGGTGGAAAAGCAACTCTTTAAAGTATCCTGTGCTTTCATAGATAGCTCGTGATGTGTTGGCTATTCCAGAGTCCATTGTAGCATCAGAATCGGCTTTTAGCACTGGAAGTAGGGTGTTAAACAAATATAAAAGTTCCTTGGATCCTACACCGTGCAAGCCTTAATATGCACTGAAAATTGGCTTCGTGATGATGTTTCTTCGATTGATATTATAGAGGAGGATGCACTTTCATCTATTTTTGAAAGTAGCCAGATCATTGATGAAAATGAGAATGAAATAGAAATTCCTTACAAAGATTCTCTTGCATTTTCTTCAGCTTCTGATTAGGTATGCTTTACTTGCTTATTATTTTTTAAAAATTTAAATTTATTATCTACTTGATGAAACGTCATATCTATTTTATCTTGATATGCAGGTTCTGGGGGATGCTTCTAGGTGCTCCTTTTTGATCTTATGCTAGCTCCATTTTCTCTTCTTAGAACACAGTGTTTGTGGTGCATGAAGGATTACTCAATGATTAGCTGCTTGCATCATTATATACGTATGTTTTACTTGCATCAATCACGTTCTCGGGAGACATGATACTCTATCTTATCACAGGTCCCCATCTTCCAATAAAGAATTACTTCGCAACTTCTTGGACTAATATCCCAAAACCAGCGGAAATGAAGGCACTACAAGAAATAGTACATATGTCAGCGACTATAAACCGTTGACAAAAGATGAAAAATCGTTGACATAGACATATGTCAGCGGCTTATGAGCCGTTGACAAATCCGTTGACAAATATGTCGTCGACTAATGTTTGTCAGCGACCGTAGTGGGTCGTTCACATATTGTACATAAGTCAGCGGCTTTTAAGACAGTTGACATATGTTGAATATGTCAGCGGTTGGGGCCGCTGACATAAGACAATATGTCAGCGGCTTCTTTCAGCCGCTGACAAAGATATAATTTTTTTAATAAAAAAAAAACCGACCCGACCTAAATCTAGCTTTAAAATTTTTCATATTTATAACAAATAAACTCTAAAATTTAATGCCATAGGAATCCCCTTTGAAGCAAGACTCCAACTCGAGGGTGGCGGCGGCGTTCCGGTAGTTGAGGGTGTACAGGCACTAGATGATGACGCAGACGAACTCGGTGCGGTCGATGAGGCCGCGCCGGCTGAGCTTGCCCGCCACCGCCACCGGCGATGAAGGTGTGGAAGCGTCGCCAGTGCGGGAGCTTGCCTAGTCCTCCATTGCTCCCGCGAATTTGCCAGCTTCGAGATCGAGGGATCTGGAGATGGCGGGCGAGGGCTGAGATCGGAAGCAGTAGAGATGGCCAACAGTCACAAATTAATTAAAGAGGAACCACATACATATTCTTATCTCATTCTACTTGCCACTTGAGTTGGAACACAAATCCAAAGGAGAGAACGGGGCAGCTCTGCTTCTACGGTTCCACGGAACACGGAAGCATAAGAGGACGAGACCATCTGCGATCGACAAATTTAATACCTGAGAGCACTTCAGTCCCTGATGGAAGAGAGAGGGTGGTAGTACTCGAGCTTGGCCGCTAGCCGCATGTATGGACGTATCGGCTGCAGAAGGTGGTAGGGGCGACGCCATCGTCGTCGGATGAGGACGGGGAAAGGAGGAGGGCATGGAGCATGCCATCGCCGTCGAAGAGGTGGTAGGGGCCCCGGGGAAGGTTCTGGGGATTGGGACCATTGCGGAGGTAGATTAAAAAATAAAAAAAAAAAATCGATGACCTGCAGGAATTCCATTGACATGTAGTATGCTTGTTTCACATTCTTCTGCTCGTAGTAATCATAAGTTGCATTCCAGTTTATTATAAGTGCATCTCGCACACTCTCAGCTGTGGCAAAATAAGCCTTCGGGAGGTCAAAACGCTCGGGAGAGAAGGAAGGCGTGAATTCGGCATGGTACATGATGCTTGATGCAATGGATGCAGGATCATACACCGAAGAGCTTACAATAAATGGGATGCCTGCATCATAAATTAGTTGCGATATCCATGACTGAGAATTTATCATTCTTGATAGCAAGCCTCAGACACCACAGCGATCGGTGACATCCGTTCACACAAACACACACTCTCCATTGCCTCAGAGTTATGCACCACCACAAATCACCACCCAGCCAGCAGATCAAAGCACCAGAAGCCGACATGCAGTAGAACACTTACCGTCATCAAGGCGACGTGTGCATCCAACACGATATCTCTGCACCACCACAGCACAAGAAGATGAAATCCATGAGAACAGGCCTCAGCACGGCCAGGACGAAGGCGCCACAACGCCATTTTCGGCGCCGGCGGATCGCCTACTGCTGGCTCAGAGAGGGACCTTCGCCATTAAGACAAGCGAGAGGGGCGGGGGGGAGAGAGAGAGAGAGAGAGAGCAGAGAGGCGACGCGGTGGTGGGAGAGACAAAGGAGGGGGACGGATGGTTTTTTAGATTTTTTTAAAGTATATGTCAATGGCTACTAAGAGCCGTTGACAAATAAGATATATGTCAACATTTTTTAGAGCCGTTGATAAATATTAAAAATTTAGCAAAAAATTTCCCGCCATTTTTTCATGAACATATGTCAACAGTTATTAATATCCGTTGACATATATATCTTATGTCAACGAATATTAGAAGCCGTTGATATATGTTAAGTTTTTGTCAACGTTCTTATGAGACCGCTGACATATGTTGCGCTTATGTCAACGGCTATTAAAGATCGTTGACATATGTTACTTACGTCTACGGTTTTTTATAGCCGCTGACATAAAGTCGTTAACAAATCTTATTATTCTTGTAGTGCCCTAACCTTCGTTTAAGTGGGGGAGATTTGTCCTTGCTCCATCTGCCAAGAATGTTAGCCCAACACTTGATCTCATCCTTGAAACCCATTGAGAAAGGTTAGAATCTCCAACTTCTAACCCACCCTCTATAGTATGTACTGTCATAACCCAATGGTGCTAAAGAGCAAAAGAGAACATGTTGATCGGTAGATGGAAGATGGAAGATGTTTTTTATCCATTCATATCTTATAGGTACATCAGGAGGAGATGGAAGATGCATATATATATATGGATGATGGGCCATCAGAGGAAGAAGGAAAGCAATCAAGCTCATGCTTCTTATATGAATGCCATTTACATTTACTCTTTTGTCAGAACATGAATGGAAGTTGTGGTGTGTGGTTCTGTGCTTTTCGCATCAAATCTCAGAGGGTCAAACATGGCCGGGTTCTTGTATATGTTGGGATCTGAATGTATGTATCCCGCGTCCACATTGACGATCCAACCTTTCCTAATCTGAAAGCCAGCAAAATGTAATCAGGAAAGATCGTTGTTGCTTCCCTATATATCCTGATAATTAACTGGATTTTGTGAATGTTCTTGCTATGATTAGCAAAGATTCGGATTTTTTTATTTTTTCAGATTTTTTTATGTCTGCTTAACTGGATTTTATGAATGTTCTTGACTTTTTGCTATGATCAGCATAGATTTGGAATTTTTATTTTTCCATATTTTTAGATTTTTTATGTATGCTTAACCAAAAAAATTTTGTATGTTCTTGCTATAACTAGCACAGATTTGGCTGATTTTTTTTTTTTTCAGATTTTTTAGATTTTTATGTATATTTAACAAGATTTTGTGATGTTCTTGTTAGTTGCTAGTTGCTACGACGCACTACAAATTAGGGTGATTTTTTTATTTTTCCAAAAATTTTCAGATTTTTTGGGTATGTTTAACCAGTTAGTTTGGTATATTCTTGCTATAACTAACGGTTCAGCGCAGTTTTGATAATTTTTTTATTTTTTCAAATTTTTTTACCATATTTTAAATAAGTATTATGTAATATTTTTTGGATTCGGATCCTGATTTGGATCCGAAATTGGCTTTGGATCTCAACCCGAATCCGGATCCGAAAATGTATCTAAATTCGTATTCGGATCAGACCCGGATGATCTAAATTCGGATCCCCAAAATCCGACCCGGATCCAAACCGTTTACAAGGCTATTCACAACAATCCTCCTTCCAGCACCCAAACTTCCTTCTTACTGTTACCCAACACAACAGATCTTTCTCCCTCTACTGCTATAGAAAACACAATAGCCACCTTTTCTTCGAAATCCTGAAAACCAAGCCACCCAAACCAACACCCACCGATTATAGAAATAGGGTTGAGTACCTAAACCCCACTATCATGGTCCCACTCCAAACACTCCTAATGGGATTAGAATTTCTAAAAGCGAATAATGACAAATAGTATTGATGGATTCGATTATCTTATGACAACTCCAAACCTTAGAAGATAGCACCTCTATCCATAC
Source organism: Colocasia esculenta (assembly GCA_014218235.1). Taxonomy (NCBI): domain Eukaryota; kingdom Viridiplantae; phylum Streptophyta; class Magnoliopsida; order Alismatales; family Araceae; genus Colocasia; species Colocasia esculenta. The sequence continues at coordinate 84,350,239 of CM024757.1, forward strand.
ATGGCCTTTCCACTTTACAGAAATTCTCACCCAATATTAAATTCTAGTTTTTAGGCTCTTATAAAACCTATCCAGCTACGGTTACTATTAATGTGCTTCTCTTTTTAACCCAATACGTGGCAATAGGTTACCCATAAAATTTAATAATATAAATACAAAATATAATTTATTTACAGCAAACAACGTTAGTAATATTATTTTAAATTTTATTTGGCATGTAAAACTTCATAATAATATACCTAAATAATTATTTAAATTGCTGTTCATAACAATTAGCATTTTTGCAACATTTGAGATATATCAATAATATCTTTTACAATATTTTAGGAAGGATGCACTACAACAAAATTAGACTGTACTTACGGCAAAAAACGTAAGTGTTACATGAAATTTCGTAAGTAAAGACTTATACTTACGAAATTACTTACGATCATAAAGCGATAGCGTAGCAACCGATGTTATAGATCTAACTACGGTTTGTCAATTGTAAGTGTTACCATCGATTTTAAACCGTAAGTGTAAAATTTTATACTTACGCAAAATAAATGTAATATAAAATCGTAAGAATTTAACTATTGACGTAAACTGTAATTATTTATTCTTTTTTATTTACAATTGTTACACTTTTGAACGGTAAATAGTAAGAATTTAACCATAGCATTTTTTTATTGCAATAACAATATCTATAAACATTTCTTAGCTATAGTGATAAATCTATTCTCTTTTACTATCAATTTTCATCTGTCTAACAAAATATATTTTAAAATAATACATAATTTATGTGATTCGCCTACATTATATCTAATCATACATCCATCATTGATCCACCTATACATACACCACTTATCAACCACAAGAAAAACCAATACATGATAATCATGATTCGATCCATTGCATAAGAAAAATTCACAAAACTTTTTGTCGTATGTACAAAAAACATTGTTCATCAATCATTTGGTCAAGTTGATATATTGCTAACAAAAATGAGATGATATCAAAATGAGTTTCAAATACAAGCTGGCAGTGTAGCTGAACATGTTGATTTCCTTCCCGAAAGGTGTGCAGCGACCGAGCCCCAAGAGTCTTAATAAAAAGCTTTCCCAAATCTGAAATTGACGCCAAGGTGGAGAAGTTGCACCTGATAACAAGTCAGATAAGTGTTCTGAAATCCATCTCAACAAAAGATATGTGAATGCTATAATGATGGCATAACAGCAAACCAACATGCATATATAAAAGGAAAGGACTTGTGCAAACAAACTATCATGAGCTCTAAGTGGACATCTGGATTTTTCCTAGAAGCACGATCGGTGTAAAATATTAATACACAGTAAAACAATATACTTCTTGCTGTCGAATATTTTTGAACTTATAACCCAGTTAAATTTGAGAGTAGTTCATGCACATCAAAAACACAATTAAAACAACAAGTACTTTAAAAAAAAATTATAGGGTACAGCACGTTACTGATACGTCCAAATAATATAAAGGTTCGGACTTAAAACACTGATGGCATGTATATGCAAATATATAATCTAATATCAAGACACTAATATTCATGAACTTTCTCTAATTAATAAAAGATGAGAAGAATAAATAATAAGAAACAAACAATGGGCCAAAATTGGCCACCCTTAGCTGTATACAACTCCTCTTTTTATGTGTACGCTGTATTATATGCGTTTTAATTCTCTCTGACCTTAATGTACAGGCATAATATCATGTCTTTGCCAATCGGAGCAGCGAGATATTTTTTTGTTTTTCCGCACATACATACACCAAATTATAAGCATGTAATATGCAAATTATCGAACTACAGTTGGAAACCATTGGAAACCAACACAGATCGATCAGAGACAGTGAATGGCCCCCCATCCATTCATGTAACTGCTCCACCAACTTCTTCAACTATCTGTTCAAATAAAGTATAAAATGAACCTGAAGCCTAGAAAAATGATAAAGAACAAATGCAAAGAATCATAGAGGGGTACAAGGCATTCCTAGTGGCGAATCGGATTGGCCCGATTCACTCGGATCGGCCCGATTCCCCCAAATCGGGGCAAATCATGAAAAAATCTGTAGCAACTCGGAAAATTTAATACTTAAAAAGATTCGAAAATAATAATTTCTTTAAATCGAAATAATAGAAACATGCGTACCATTATCATATGTACAAGAACACAACGGAAAATTTCTTAAAAATTATAAATCAATCCCAGACATTATTCCTAAGTGTTCCACGTAGAAATTCGTGCAACGAAAAATCCGATTGACCAAGTGTATGTCACAATGTGACGAATTATCCAAATTAGAAAACTAAGTCGGAAAACTGCTAACACGGAAAGATAACGCGCCCATAAATTAAATGAACATGTCGGAGAGACTTCCAACATCATGAAATGAATAACCATTATTGGGTTTGGACCAATGGACCTCTCATAGCCCATGAATAAATTCAAATAAGAAAATACAATAAAAATCATAACTCTATCATTCCCTAATTAAAAAGGAAAAACCTATAAGATAAATTCTAATAAATAATGGGCTTGGTTAAATAGACCCATTAGAAATTAGTGGGCCAAAATAAGTATTTTAAAAATAAGAATAATGGGAAAATACCCTAAATTCGTAACTAAATTATTACCTAAATAGAAAAGGGGTATTTAATGCATTAAATAAGAATGTTGAGTTAGAATTGGATTCCTAAACCTACCCTAATAGGTTGGCCACGAATTTAGCTTCCATCCTAACCCAAATAGGAAGTGGAAAGCTTGGGAGGAGGTTAGGAAAGGAGGAAATTCAGAATTAAATAGGAGTTAGAGTACTATTAGGAATTTGAAACATAACTAGCATAAATACACCACTTAAACCCTCTTGGCCGACCCTAGCTCGTGCCAAGGGATTCCTGAACCAGGAGGAGAGGCCAAGGAGGAGGAGATTTCATGGGGAGAAGAACCTTTCAAGCTCTCAACCCCGTTCTTCAAGTTCTAGCCCTAGAAGATGAAATCGAGTCAAGCTAGGTATTCTCACAAGCAAAACCAAATCAAATCCGTCTATAGGTAGTTCCAATCACCAGGAACAAAAGCCCTCTTGTTTCATAATTTTTCATCGAGCCAATCTTTTGTTCTTGATTTTTGAAGATCTGCAAACATGATAACCCAGAGACATCATGTTTAATTCAAATCTCTATGCATACTTGATCACATGCTACGAAATTTTTGCTGTAAATACTTCATGTTGATAGGGATCTTTTGCCCCTGAAAGCTCTAATTTTTGTTGAGCATGTTGCTCGAATTAAATCAATCTTGCTCTCTGTATCATGTTCTATGTTACTCATTGTTGTTCATGCTCAAACCATGTTCAAACCCTGCTCTCTCTCTAATTCCTAATTTCTGGAAGTACTCTCGCATGTCTAGTTCCATTTTCCACTAATTTCGTGATTTTTCATCATGTATATAATTAGTTATGATTTTCTAAACAACCCTGTATCAAAACTTGAATGTTCTGGTCCGCAATCCAATGTCTGGTCTGACTCCTGTCAGAGTCAGGCGCAGACCACCAGATCGCGACTGCCCGATATGTCACCTTCTGGGGTCCGATTGCGACAGCCTACCCGTCGCGACCAAGAAGGCGACAAGTAAGCCATCGTGTTTCCAGTACCTGATTCGCAAGTCCTGTCGCAACCCTTTCCCACCTGTGTCGCATCCACAAGGCCGTCGCGACAGTACCCATGTCGCGATCTGCCTACCCCTGTCGCAATCCTCATTGGCCCATGTCGCGTTCACAGGTTTTTGATGAAAATTCATAAAAATTATTTCTGTCGCTTTCTAAATAATTATTCTTACGCCACAGTTATACCCCCAGTAAAAACTTGTGTTAAAAAAATGGAGCTACATTGAATGATTTAAAATACATATTCATGACTTATTTCTATCTATGATCTCTCTTACACATGCACACCCATGAACCATCCTTATATGGCTGAAATCTGGCATAAAATATCTCTTAATGTATCTGATAATTTATTGCACTAAAGTATATTAATTGCCCTATTTTAAAGGACTTGTATTCGTTTCTCGCGTTGTTTATATACCGATATTGACGCTCCACTGTTCTAGAATTCCTCTAGAACGTCGAGTACCTGTTTTTATATACACACTTTACTTGGCTTGTGGTGAACTCTCCGTCGGATATTCCTTTCTCCGGACTAGTGAACTCTTGTACAAGGCCTCCGTAAGTCTCCTCTGTCCATAGATTCCCACATGGTCGACGAGCCGGTTGTACCCTAACACCTATGATACCCTTTAGGGATCTATATGATCCAAACAGCTATTAGAGATTCGCTCTTATCTTGAATCACGCTGGACCTCTGAACCTGTGCATAATGAGGCCAGCGGAAAGGTTGTGTTCCACCTGATTGCCAACACCGTACGCGCGTGTTGTGCAACGGTTACTATCGTTCGTTACTCGACGTTCCATGTGCAATGACCATAAGATCTCATCTATGCTATACTCGCTCGTCTACTCATATTCACGTTCACTCTACTATTTCGCCTCACTCGTCTATTCATCTAGTACTCTCTTGTTACCCTTTGAGCTGTGTGGCTCCTATCGTTTGTGCTATTTCGTGACTATCTAGCGCCATAATATGGGTCTTGTGACTCTACTGTATCAAATGCATACTGTGCAGGGCACGGAGAGTGTCCGAGGGGCTCCAATCTAGTCCTGGGGGCAGAGAGCCACCCGAAAATACCTGCAGGGGCTATTGACGGTGTTCTGCATTGCACCGGTTCTGACTATACTATCTTGGCTAGACATCTAATTGTTACTATTCGTCTGAGGAGTTCAGACGTACTGTACCATTTCTGTGCTATTACTGTGCTAGCACTGACTGTTATAACATTAGTCTGAGGAGTTCAGACGAAATGTACTTTCGTGAAACGGCTACTGTCCCAAAGTGACTATTGTCGTACTCTACCAGTGCACCGTTGTGCAACCATACACGCTATCTCGTTACACGCTATTTCGTTACACGCTATCTTGTCATACGCTCTACTTGATACTTGCTATCTTGAGTTATTGCGTTCTATCGTGACCTGATCACATTCAAAGTGCCATTACTATTTCGATTGACGAAAGTTAATCAACAGTGCTATACTAATTCGATTGATGAGAATCAATCAAAGTGCAATTTACTCTTTACATGACCATCTACTATCATCTCTTCTTGCTATACATGTCGCTTGCTATTTCTTGACAATATCGTTACTTGCTATTGTTGTTATCGTTTTCTATCGTGACTTGACTTTAGTCATCGTGCTATACTTGATTCATCTGCTATTTGAACCATGTTGCTTGTGCTATTACTTTCTCGACTTTACATGACTCTATCTATCATTAGTTACTCTGCCATTTAAAGCATTAATTATTTAAAGCCTGCTTGACTATTAAGATTTAAGTCCTACTGGGCGTTATCGCTCACCCTTCGTTATTGGTTATTGTGTCTCAGGTAAGTCGGACAATGACGTTATACGTACCAATGGGACAAGACCAGAGTGATGAGTGACCCTGAGTCAAATGATGAAGTTACCCTAGCACAATTGGAGTCTAGTAGTTGTTGCTTTAGATTTCTTTTCAATGTAATGATGTCATTGAGCCCTATGTATTGGCTCCGAATTAGTGGTTGTAATAGTCTTAGTGATTTTATAATGAAACGAAGAGTTATTTCAATTATTATTCATTAGATGCTCTGATGTTTGCGAAAGTATGCGCACTTTTCGTTACTATACTCGTTGTTCGCGTCTCCCTCCGATTTATTCCGCTGCTAAATTGGAGGGGCGTGACAAAACTGATTTTTGATTCCATCGATTTGGTCAAATTCGCCCCATATATATAATAATTTTATATCATATTTGTAATATATATTATACATTATAAATATGATATAAATGATATATTATGTATATAATATATATTATACCCATGCGAATCAATTCGATTTGGGTCGATTCGGGGGGAATCAGGGTGAATTAGGAGAAACCTGATTCGCCTCTCAATTCCGATTCGGCAAACCATGTTCTTGGCATTCTTCTGGAAACCCAATGCAGGAAAATAGCATTCCCCATCTTCCACAAGTTTGAAATGTGCATATCAATTCAGTTTTGAATATCCAAAAGCAAATGTAAATGAATCCAAATGCTAAAATGACTGATGAAGCACATAGAAGGTTCAAAAAACTAAACTCTAGGGACTCGGGGTGATTCCATCAGAGAAAAATATAACATAAGACAGATTATGGCCCTTGGACTGCAAAGGGGAGAAAAGAAAATTGTAGAATGGAAGAGAGATTCTTCCAAAAGGTAATGAATGGTATAAGTGTAGCTAAAATGATAAAATGAGAGGTCACATCCATGACTATATGAATGTTAAAGCTTGTTTTACAGCAAAAACAGAGTTTATCGTCAATGAAATTTTTCAGTGGTAGATTGCTTATTGTTGTCATTTTGTCCCTACCCATGTTGCACCCTCAACCCGTTGGTTTGGCACGATGCAGGTGCCGGTGTTGTCATTTAGTCCTAAATTAGAAATCCATGGGAGTTTTCACCTCTATATATATAGAGGATTCCCTATACCCAATGCCTAGGTTTGGGGTTAAGAGTTCAGGCCTTTAACACTTATATTGAAGACAATGAATGATAACTTTTGGTTTCTTTTGTACAATTAGAAGTAAGCTACTGGGAGGTTTTCTGTGCCATAGCGCAGGTAAAGGAAAGATATGACGCCACATCCATGACTTCACCTTTCAATGAGGAGGAAGCGAGGCTGTGTCCAACATGAATGAAGGTACAACCCATGTGGAGGCAGTTATGTCTCATATTTCTGTCATTGTTGGTGGATGTAAAACATGGAGCACACAAATCATCGCTCACAAATTCCAAGAGGCCATGGACAACTATTTTTCACGCTGATGTAAACAAATTCTTGATTTAACTTTTCAAAGGAAAGTGATGTAAACAACAAAAATTAGTCGATTTCATGTTCATGTATGTAATACAAAAGCTTCCTCTAGTTTGTCATTTGAGTTTCATGGAACATGGATCCATTCTAGGATTATACAACGCAACCAATTGGATGAAGAACATGAAACTTTGACACTGGGAAGTAAACATCATGGCAGTTAAATATTTTACATAACTCTTTCAATGAAGATATTATTTCATGGATGTGAAGAACATATCTTAAGGAGCTTCCATAAACATTTGACAGTTTTAAAAGCAGGAAATTAGTTTATTTCTCAGTAAGAGGGTGAGCTCTTCTTCTTAACTGTGAACCATCATCTTTATAATATGAGACTTGGAAAGTTTCACTATACAATAATACAGTACCAAAACACCAGCGGCCATGTCCCATGGCTTCAGAAGATATTCCCAGTATGCTTCCACAATTCCCAGAGCTACACATTGACATGTCAACAGCAGCAGCACCAAGCCGTCTCACGCCCTGCAAATTACAAAAATTTAAGCCCCAACGTAAATGTAGATTATTTAGGAAGGCTTTCAAAGGCCCCATACCTGACTAACACCTGTGAACTCCTTGAATAAATTCATATTTGTTGCCCATGCTTCATCATGCTCATATCCAAAACCAGTCACAAGAAGAGACCGTTCCACTTGGAGATAGGAATGACCAGCATATGGCATGTCAAGATGGTGTTTCAGCAACAAAATTTCAGTAGATATAACAAAATAATAATTTCTCGAGAAACCTATAAGTGAAATATTCTTAATGCAACAACAGGCCTACCAAAGACAAACTCTAAAATGGAACATTAACAATTTTCACCATTAATTGGAGATTATCGAGAGGCTTACCTTGCATCCAAGCAATGAAGCAATCTATCTGAATTTCAGCATCAGAATTCTTTGGAAAGCTGTGTATTATTTTTATCTTTTCCATTTATTAAGAAGACTGATTCGGCAGTGAACTCATTTTGCCTCTATGCAGCTCCCAATTGTCGCCGAGCTGTGAATAGCGTGTTGGTCCCTTAACTCACATACGACATCTTCGAAACAGAGTAGGTTGTTCATGTAAGAGGTCTAACAACTTTGGAAGGATCCGCTGGAGAGCCATCTGCATCCATGACAACACAGTTGTTCGACGATAATCCAGTCTGCCCGCCATCGCCACTGGGGATGTTGCCGGCCTCTAAACAGGATGTGACCTCCTTCGTCGGGATGGTGATCATCTTGGTGGCTCCATCATCATGAGGAGGAGGAGGAGGAGAACCACCAGCATGCGGGATGCCGGCCGCTGGATCTATAAGAACGGCTGCGGCAAGCAAAGGAGTAGCATCCAAGACGAAGCCCTGCTCTTGCTGATCGGTGTTGATGCCGTCGGGGCGCGCCTCCAAATAATTGATGACCTGTGCAAATTGGAGGAATTCTACATCCAAATCGGGAAGGCCTGACAATGGCGAACAAGAGGAGGCCCGACGAGTGGGAATGGTCTCGAAGGCGATCGTGGAGTCGCCCCTGGAGATTCGAGGGATGAACGAGCTATTCAGCCAGCTGAAGGAGAGCTTCAACTCCGTGGGGCAGTGGCCTTGCCAGGAGGTGCCTCATCCACGTCTCCTCCACCTTCCCCGATCGCGACGAGCTCGACATGGAAGAGCTTGTGATAAGCTAAACATCTTGCTTTGTAGGTTCCCGAACTGGTGCCTCGGTAGAGTCCTGCATCCAAATCCAGATCATAACAAGATCAAACACAAATTCAACACCGGAATTCTTGATCACGGAGTCGGCAACAGAGTTCTGCAGAAGAATCACCGGGAGTACCTGAACATGATGATGCGGCTGATGAAGGTGACCTAGAGGCCGCGCCCTAGGCGGTGGCCAAGCTGAGGTGGGCGAGCTTGACGAGGGTGAGGGAGAGGGGGGCGGCGAAGGGTGAGGAGGGGGAGCTGTCGAGGGCAGGAGCTGAAGATATCGGGGATGAAGACATGCAAAGGGGTTTGCAAAGATGTTGGGATTTTGGGGTTTCTAGATGGGGAGGAGGGGTTTGGAGATGGCGATCGGGATTTTGGGGTTCTCAAGTGTGGAAATAGAGGTTTCCAGACAGTGGTGTGGGGAAACAAGAAATCGTGAATTTTTTTATTTACTTACGATTTTTTCATATCTTTTCATTTACTTAAAAAATTTTGACACGTTATAGTTACGAAAAGAGTGTAAAAAAATAATTTTATAAAATAAAACTTATAATTATTAACTTATTTATTCTTACAAAACTTAAAATCGTAAGTATAAACTGTTACTACAAATCAATTTTATTGTAGTGATGGCATATTTTTAATAATTCTTGTAAGAATAGCTTGTAGGTAAAATTTCCAAAAAAAATCTGGTTCAAATAACCATAAATCAAATTATAAATAGTGATAAATAGAATTGCAAAAAATGTGCACCACAATGACTAGCTTGTATATATAGGCAACCAACAAAAACTAAGAATACTCTGGGCAGAGTTAAGATCCTGTAAAATAAAAACGAGGAACAACGTGTAGAAAGACTAAAAGAAACCACAAAAAACACAAACCAAAAAAAAGCTATGTCAGAAGAGATTAATGCTAGTAATTCAAAGAGATCTTACTCTTCATTGCGGTAGCAGTTAGCTCTGAAAGTATATTCCTGAATGGAACACGTATGGAGATTTAATGAAAAATACAACTTTCCACAGGCATAGATAAAAGTATATTCCTGAAAGCAGCTCCGAAGACAAAACATATCTCGACCGTAAAACGTAGTGAGGGAGACGGGGGAGAAGGAATTGACCAAGGTAAAAAACCATTAAACCACATTAATATCTGAACCTGAATGTAAAGAATAGGCGACCGACCTGGAGATATCTTTTCAAAGACAGGGCTTCAGATTAATGGAAGGTTAACAAATTGAAGAAAACAAAATCCTAAACATGTACACTTCTCTATTCCCGGTAATGTTGATTACCACATTGCCCCACTTCCTCAGAGGTTGGATTCTACAGTAGCAAAGCCAGTGAAACGTTTACGGCAATGGATAAGTGAACAGATGTGGCATCTACAGTTGGATGTGAGCTGAGATACGGCGTATCTTGACCTATGGACAAGTTCGTTCGCCACCCACAGCTGTATATGCTCAAGATCCTTAGAGTGGGAACAGTCTATGTGAGCCCATCAACGCCCTGTACCATGTTATATAAACCTCACGCATTCTTGATCCTTCTACAAAGGTGAGCGTGAGAGAGAGCGGGAGATAGATAGATTGATAGACAAAGACAGAGAGAGTTGGACTCATCCAGGTTTTGTGGAGGATCATGCCGATCAAGAAGGGTGCACTCATCACTTGCATGCTCATGCTCCTTGCTGTGTCTAATTGTAAGTACATGCTCCATCACTTCTGTCTCTCCCGCTCATTCCCCCACACAAAACTACACAAATGTCTTTGTGTTTATGTCGTCGCTTCAAAAAAAATTTCCCTTTTTCTTGCACTATGATGTTAAAATGATGGATACTGTCTGATGAATTGGCTATCTTATAATCTTGTCTTCTTGTGGTGTACTCTTAGGTGAAAAGCCGGTGGTGCCGCAAGCACAGTGTGATGTTGATTGCCACCACTGTGGTCTGTGTGTGTTCAGCCTCGTGTGCTGGAGATCATGTGTGAAGCAAGGGCACAACGGCGGCCGCTGCCACAAGTGGAAGTGCGTGTGCGTCGACGACTGCCCAAAGACGACCGAGCAGTCGCTTGCCTAAAACCCACTTGATCAGCGTATTGCAGTAATAAGCTTGGAGATCGATCGCATTCTGAAACATCAATAAGGACGTTCATGTCCACTGTAATCCATAAGCTTGGAGACCTCTCCTATGATCTCTACAATCTGTCATTGCTTTGGCCTTCAGTAAACTCTGCTAAAATTATATATTTGGAATAAGGGATTTCTCAAATGTCAGCAATCCTATAAATGACAATAACTACCATATGGAAATTTAAGTGGCCAATATTTTTGTTGTGCGCATTTTTTTAAAGGGGAATGCTAATTGTCGATAACGGGTGCTTATTAATGCCAATTAATGATGTTATCTGAAGATGGTTTCAGAACAATCGACAAATTGTGATGACTCGGAATGCTAAACGTTGTTGTATTATTCTTGTTCTACTGAAATTTCTAAATATGAACGAGTACTATAGCTTCGGCTTGGAAACCAAGAAAACTTTATGTTGCAATCTCCATTAAAATTTAAATACTCTACTGACATCAATTCAAAAGGAAACGTCACTGGGTTTCTTGGAGTGACATTCAGAAGCCGGCTATGGAGTAAGGAGGATTGGGATTTCGCAACTTCCATCACATACAAGTGGCGCTAGCAGCAAAGCAACTGTGGAATGTCATGCATGGTACCTCACTTAATTTGGTCCAAATATGCACAGCAGCGGTTTTTTTAACAAACACCTTTCAGTCTTGCTGCCTTTTCCTGCAGGCATGACCAAAAAGGTTTTCAACAAGAAGTAAGACATTTAGTGGCGGCTAAAAGTGTCACTATAGGTATAACAGACCGCCACTAAACTCATATAGTAGCGGTTTGCAAAAGCGCATGTGAAGGCTACGTCACTACAGGGTTTTAGTGGCGATTTTTTAAACCTGCTGTTAGAAGGCATGTTTTGTGACGGTGATGACTGCTGCTATATATATTGGATGTGACCTATACCAGCACTTTGCAAAGAAACGCCACTACAGTCTTTTTCGACTGTCATAACAGTCAGCATAATTTTGAGTAATTATGATGCTTTTTTTAAAAAACGCCACTAAAAGTTGGTCAAATGTAAACTATATAAATTTAATAAACTGTTGCGTTAAAAACTCAGCAAATGTCACATTTTAATAATTTTCTCCTAAAAGTTATCTCACAAAATGAATAATGAAGATTTTGTAGCTAATAATTTATGACTTTTTTAGATATCGCTGTTGCCATTTTTGTCTAATGGTACAACCCTCCATTCTTACAATGAAAAAGAAAGTTTCATATTAATAGAAGTTGACTAAGCAGTCAAATTTCATTGATAAAAAAGAGATGAACAAGAAACAAAAAAAAAAATTAACAAAAAAATGGACAAGGAGTGACTATATATATCAAGATGATAGAGTGAAAACCGGCCCCTCATTACTCTGGACTCAATAAAATAAAAGAAAACTCCCACAATGAAAAGACAAAAACATGGATGTACAGCGTCCTTCAAGCAGCTAGTCAATTTGAGATTCGTCTCGAGCCACGCTGTCGTAAGCACCCCCCGATTCTTCTATGTGCACTGCAATCTGCTGGCATGAAATCTATTCAAAATTAATCCAGACACCGCCCAGAGTACAAAGAACAACGACTATTGTTGCATTATTATTCTAACATCAGTTCTCAGCCTCTTCCCTGTAGTTGCAGGAGACTTCAGGATTCGGTTTCACCGCGAACCTATACTTCCTGCATTTTGAGATAGCAGAAATGATTTAGAACATAACAAGATCATATAACCGTGAATTATATATCATGGGTAACCAGAACCAACTTAGATTGTAGGCAGAAGGAGATGGAGGCGCCTAGAGATGGCTCTTGAGAAGGTCCAAGGTGAGGCCTAGCTAGGACGCCCTTCACTCTGCAATCACACACACACCCCAACATATGAAAATCCAATCAGACATTCCAGCAGGCCGTGCCATCTTTTCACATCTTTGACCCTGGTGGAGAGTTGAATCTTTTATGTAAAAAAAAAAGATAATAAAAAGCCAAAACTTCAATATTCCAATCTCAAAAACGTAAATCTGGGCCAACATATATTGAAGTTTCAAAGGACATAATAAGGATGGGATATAGGAAAGTTAAACCATAACATCCTGGGAAAACAATTTAATCATCCCAAGTGATTCCTCCTACAAATAAAGGGAAAACTCTAATATGCACTATCATATTCACATTCTGTACACTGCAACCACCGACATGAGAATATTTGAAGGACTTCACATTTAGAATCTTATAAATCCATAATACTCGAGGAACAAAAAAATTAAAGCAAAATCAAAAGACAATAAAGTCAAACTATAAACACCAATATATGTCCAAAGACTTTGATTATATGCTGGATCTCACCATACCCTTAGATATCTCTGATTAGGTTTCTGAGTTTCTCATCTATGGAAACCAGCAAACTTTAGAATTAAAACACAACAAAAGACTTTGATTATATCATAGGTGCATTTCTATATTAAAATTGATCCATGGAACCAAGAACAGAATATCAAGGTAGCAATGATAGAAAATTTGTGATGTCATGTATTGCTCAAGAAAGAACATACATCAAATTAAATCCCAGAACAAGGGAAATAAAATTCGAATGAAGGAAGTCTTTCATGCCATGGATCACACAGTAATACCTGAAAACCAATGGGTGGGCTAGGGCCTTGGCCAACTTTGATGTCCTTTGAACTGCAAACCAGACACACCTTTGAACTGCAAACCAGACACATCGTGATCACCATTGGAACATGTAATAATTTGTTGATTTGTTCTTTCATGTCTTTCAAGAATGTATAAAGTTTGATGTTCTTTCTTAAGGCATTACAATCACAGGTTTGATGTTCTAGTTCTTAACACTGGACATCACTGGAACAGAGGGGAATTTGAAGGAAATAGGTGGAAAATGTATGCTGGAGGAATGCCAATTCATGATGAGAAGCTTGAAGATATAGCAAAGGTAAAGAATTTTACCATTCACAGTATTATTGGATGGCTTGATGCATAGTTGCCAAATCATCCACAGCAGAAAGAATTTTTTTCGAACCATATCTCCAAGACATATCATAAATAGAGACTAGAATACAGGGCGGAGTTGTGACAACACCACTCCCCTTCTTCATCCAACAAGCACCATATCACACTTATTATCAACTTAACATATATAGCACTAGTGAAGAATATGTGAAACAACCACAATCAACATGAATCATGAGACATAACCAACATAATTGCCATTTGTCCACGAGAGATGTTCAAAAGATAAAAGAAAAATTAGATTATCCAAATACAATAATTTAGGAAAAGCTAAGTATTGGCAAAGAGTTTAATGTTTCAAATGCATGAAGTTTAGTCCATTATATAAACCTGCATAAAAAACAATGTATTAGTAACTAATAAAATAGATAAATGAAAGGGCAATAGATTGACAAAAGAAAATTCATTTTGTTTTTACACGAATAGATGGCCATGCTACTCTTGCTCCTATGGCATCTCCAATTCTCTTCATAGTCCCATATGGACGTACTAAAAATTCATTGACAACCAAAGGTTCAAATATAACTACTTCCCAAAATTCAGCACCGAGTTGTTGATCTCCTACTTTCTTATACAGATCTCTACTTGATAGAATACCATGTGCAAGAGTTAAGTTAGCTTTTTGGAAACTCTGCAGCAAAACCTTATCCTACAAGATTATTAGAAGATCACAATCATAAGAAATAATTTACAAATGATAGAAGAAGTATTAGAGCATAAATAGTTAATGACATAAAATACCCCAATAGCAATTGTCTTCGTTTGTCTTCCTTTCTCTTGAGTAAATTTTTTAACCTACAGTGAGAAATAATAATCTTATTAGAAGATTAAGTTACTTATCAATATTGTAATTTAGTATCCTAGAACATAAATACATTTAAGAATGATATACAAATATCCTATTACATAAACCTGCAATGTCTCTTTAAAAAACTCTAGGTGGATTGTTGGCAATGGGAGAGACATTGATTTTTAAGGGACATTTGGATTGGTGAGGGCCTCTCTTGGAGTTATTTACTCCTGATCAGGGCAATGGCAGTGTTCAAGTTCCTTTATTTCAGTCAGGGAAGCTCTTTCTAGTGAGGACCATTGGATTTGGAGTAGACTGGACATCAACTGGGAGCACATTCAGAGCTAAGCAATGAGACTGATTTCTGTATGTGGACAGATAATTCAAGGGGTGATTTTATAGTTAAGTCTGCATATGGATTGGTTTATCAGCATGGTATTCAAAGGAAAGGCTGGAATAGTTTATTGCACCTGGCGATCTCCCCCTGGGCGGCTATGTTTGCCTGTAAAATTTTGCGTAGAGCGGTGCCAGTGGATGGTAGAATTGCAGAGTTTGTCATCCCCATGGTTTCCAGATGTGTTTGCTGTAGACATCATGCCCAGGAGGACCTTGACCACATTTCCTGTTATGAC
The DNA here is from genome assembly GCA_014218235.1 of Colocasia esculenta. Classification (NCBI taxonomy): domain Eukaryota; kingdom Viridiplantae; phylum Streptophyta; class Magnoliopsida; order Alismatales; family Araceae; genus Colocasia; species Colocasia esculenta. The sequence goes on from CM024757.1 coordinate 84,365,501, forward strand.
AATGACCACTCCGACGGATAGAATGATACCCAAAGATTTTGATCCGCATGACAAGAAGAAAGGAGAGATATGAGACAAGAACATAAAAATTTACGTGGTTCGGAGAGGTAGGAAGTCTTCCTATGTCTACGGACGGCGACAACAGAATTTCACTAGATATGGATAAACTTACAAGGAACTCACACCTCCAATCCGGAGGAACAAATCCTCTCACAAAATTCTCACAAGCTCTTACTCCCATGACTTTCTTAGATCTCTATTTAAGTAGCTCTCTTGACTCTCACTGTGAGATGCTTCGACAAGTGGGAGAGGCTCCCCTTTTACAGTAGTCGGACCCCTATGGCCACTGATGCATGAGTCGGTGAGAAATGGACCATCAATGCATGCATTGGTTTATTAAGCCCATGAGAGACGGGCTTCCTTTTGAATCTGCTTAGGCCATTAACTCCAGCACTTGGCCACTTCCATTTCATGGGAATTGAATTCCCTTCGGGTGAGGAGGGGGACCCGTTCCCAGCCACCCACTTAATTGCGTGGGTGGTTTTCTTGGTTGCTTGGGAAACTGAGGCACCCACATAACATTTTCATTTTTGGCGATATGGCTTCTGATTTGTGGCAGTGGATCACTCCTTTGATTAGTAATAGGATTAATCTTACTACTGATCTTATTACAATAAGATGCTAGAGTTTTGTGTCGAAAACTAATATGAAGTCGCCATTTGAGTTTGTGGGACTTTATGTTTTGTTCTCATGATGTGGGAGGTCTAGAATGGAACACTACAACAAAATTGGGTTACACTTACGGAAGAAAATCGTAAGTATTATACGAAAAATCGTAAGTAAATATTTATACTTACATAATTACTTAGGACAATAAATTGATGGCATAGTAACTGATGCTATAAGCCGAACTACAGTTTTGTCAACCGTAAGTGTTTTCATCGACTGTGAACCGCAAGTGTAGAAATCTATATACCTATGCAAAATAACTGTAAGTAGATGTAATATAAACTGTAAGTATATACATAACAACACTTACAAATAAAATCATCAAAACTTAACTGTCGGCGTACTATACTTACTGAAACGAACCACAATCATTCATTCTTCCTTTAGTTGCAATTATTACTCACTTTTCAACTGTAAATAGTGAGAATTTAACCATAGTAAATTTTTCCCATAATAACAATACCTGTAAATATTTCATAGCTACAGTGATAAATATATTACCTATTTTCCTATCAATTTTAATCCCTATCTCACAATACATTCTAAGATAATACATAGTTTCATGTGATTCAATTGCATTATATCTAATTATACATCCATCATTGATCCACCTATACATTCACCACTTATCAACCACAAGAAAAAAAAAATACATAGAAATCATGATTACATCCACTGCATAAGAAAAATTTGTATCATGTCACAATAAAAGGATATTTTTTGTCATATATAAAAAAAAAATTGTTTAACAAAACATAAAATCTCCTACAATCTATTGCCAACCAAATGAGTTGACATATTATAGATCTATCACTTCCATGTTAACAAAATGAGTTAATAAAAGTATCACCTTGAACGAAAAAATATTTGAACATATTAGAATAATGGTTGTTGAGGTAAACTAGAGGGAAATAAATCAAACCACAAATTTAGAGGCTCCCAGGCTTAGAGGATGTGTTGAATGCAAGTATGTAAGCACACTTAATTTTTACCCTGCATATGTAGAGTATTAGAAATATAGAAAGATAAATGAACAAAATATTAAAGATGGTTATACATGCATTTTGGGTTCTATGACACTAGTAGATGATTGGACACCTTTTGGAGAATGTTGGTTCTCTTCAGGTCTTTGCTTCTGAAAATTTGAGGGAAATTAAGTTGACTATGAATCAATAAGTATGACTTATATAATACTTAAAATAAATGCCTAAAATTATCTACATCTTATATGACTCCAAGTTATAAAGTTTGTCTGTCAATTTTTTTCACAATTTTAATTAATTGAATATTCTCCTTTCTCAATTGTGATTGAGATGATCCAGCATCCTACCAAGATTTTTGGGTTGGATCTATGCCAAATCCACAAATACGTCCTACTTAATCCTTGCCAAATTAAGAAACCATACTCTGTGCCATTGGCCTGTTGTGGCACCTAGAACAAAGATATATTTATTGAATTAAAAGTTGTACTAGACAAGTATGGAGCATAAACATGGGAGACACTACAAAACACAACAAGAAAAAGCGGGATTTCCGATAGATAGGATCTGTCGGAACTCCGCCAGAAATCCGTCGGAAAACACTCCTTCCGACAACTTTCCGGCGAACGATCGTCCAAAACCGTCCGTTGGAAAAATACCGTCAGAAATTACCGACAAGCAAAAAATACATTGGCAATCGGTCGATACTTCCGATTGAAAGTTGTCGATAAATTCTGTCGGAAACTTTGTCATTAAAGTCTGACGGAAGTGGTCGGAATATTTAGTAGAAAAATTAGTCAGTTCAGTCAGAAATTCCGTCGGTAAATTTTGTCGGATAGGTTCTGTCGGAAAAATCTTCGTCGGAACTTGCGATGGTTTTGCCGACGGATAGGTTCTGTCGGCAGTCTTGTGTGCCAACGTTATTTCCGACGAACAATATTCGTCGAAATTAGCCAACTTATTTTTAAAAAAAATACACTGAAATTAACAATTATAAATTACAAAACTAGCTAAAATATTCATACATTCCACAATAAATAGCAATCAAACATAAAATCATCTATCATAATAAATATAAATCATACACAATAATAAGAAATAAAAATCAAGAAAGGTCTGCTGGATCGTCCACTGTCCCCGCCTCATGATCATCATGTGCCGGAGGATCCTATATTAAAAAAAACAAATATGAGAAACATAAATAAAAAATAATATACAAACATTATTTTCAAATTTTTAAATTTAAGACATATGATTATTCACTAAGTTTAATTAGAAAATATTTATGATCATTTACACTTAGGTTTTTTTTAGATTAGTGATTTGAGCACCGAACCGAAATCGGGAATCCAATTAGAATTACGTCAGTTTCTACACGTCACTTTCACCCACCCGGTCGTGTCGGAGCAAACGGCACGCCGATCGGATCCCTATTTCTGATTTTGGACCCCTAGGTTGCGTGTCCTGATCTTTTACACTTAGGTTTTTTTTTAATTAGTGATTTGAGCGCCGAACCCAAACCGAGAATCCGATTAGGATTCCATCAGTTCCCACACGTCACTTTCACCCACCCGGTCGTGTCAGAGTGAACAACACACCGATCGGATCCCTATTTCAGATTTTGGACCCCCGAGTTACGTGTTTTGATCCTTTTCATTTATATATTTTTTAGATTAATGGTTTGAGCACCGAACCCAAACCGGGAATCCGAATAGGATTTTGTCAGTTCTCACACGACACTTTCACCCACCCGGTCGTGTCGGAGTGAACGACACGCCGATCGGATCCCTATTTCTGATTTTGGACCCCCGGGTTGCGTGTTTTGATCCTTTACATAGGTTTTTTTTAGATTAGTGATTTGAGCGCCGAACCCAAATCCGGAGTCCGATTAGGATTCCGTCAGTTCCTACACGTCATTTTCACCCACCCAGTCGTGTCGGAGCGAATGGCATGCCCATCGGATCCCTATTTCTTATTTTGGACCTCCGGGTTGCGTGTTCTGATCCTTTACACTTAAGTTTTTTTAAAATTAGTGATTTGAGCGCCGAACCCAAACTGGGAATCAGATTAGGATTCTGTCAGTTCCCACACGTCACTTTCACCCACCCGGTCGTGTCAGAGCAAATGGCATGCCGATCGGATCCCTATTTCAGATTTTGGACCCCTGGGTTGCATGTTTTGATCCTTTTCATTTATGTTTTTTAAGATTAGTGGTTTGAGCGCAGAATCCAAACCGGGAATCCGATTAGGATTCCATCAGTTTCCATACATCACTTTCACCCACCCAGTCATGTCGGAGTGAACGACATGCCGATCGGATCCCTATTTCTGATTTTGGACCCCCGGGTTGCGTGTTTTGATCCTTTACACTTTGGGTTTTTTTTATTAGTGATTTGAGTGCCGAACCCAAACCAGGAATCCGATTAGGATTCTGTCAGTTCCCACACGTCACTTTCACCCACCCAGACATGTCGGAGCAAACGGCACGCCGATGGATACCTATTTCTGATTTTGGACCCCCGGGTTGCGTGTTCTAATCCTTTACACTTAAGTTTTTTAAAAAATTAATGATTTGAGCACCAAACCCAAACCGGGAATCCGATTAGGATTCCGTCAGTTCCCACACGTCACTTTCACCCATCCGGTCGTGTCGGAGCGAACGACACGCCGATCGGATCCCTATTTCTGATTTTGGACCCCTGGGTTGCGTGTTTTGATCCTTTACACTTAGGTTTTTTTTAAATTAGTTGTTTGAGCGCCGAACCCAAACCAGGAATCCGATTAGGATTCCGTCAATTCCCACACGTCACTTTCACCCACCCTGTCATGTCGGAGCGAAAGGCACGCCGATCGGATCCCTATTTTAGATTTTGGACCCCGGGTTGCGTGTTTTGATGCTTTTCATTTTTATTTTTTTAAGATTAGTGGTTTGAGCGCCGAACCAAAATTGGGAATCCGATTAGGATTCCGTCCATTCCCACATGTCATTTTCACCCACCCGGTCATATCGGAGTGAACGTCACGCCGATCGGATCCCTATTTCTGATTTTGGACCCCGAGTTGCGTTGTTTGATCCTTTACACTTAGGTTTTTTTATAGATCCTTTTTTTTATATACATATCAAGTGGCTTTTTTATCCTTCCATAAGTTGATTGTATAAAGGGACCTTCTTTTTAGGTTTCTTAATTTGGATTTCTTTTTTTCCCTTTTGAGCTCTTTGGACACTGACTTATAAATTGAGCTGGGTGGCCTCCACTTGTATGTGAGGATAGATATCAGACATGTCTTCAATGAGTTTTGAGCTATGGAAAGATGGGAAAGTCTTATTATCTACTTCTTAAACAATAATTGGGTTTTTTTTAAGATTAGTGGTTTGCATGTTTTAACAGCTTAGATTAGTGGTTTCATTTCATTCAAACTATATGAAATTAATAGTAATACTAACCTGAGGGGCTTGCTGTGAGGGGCCTACTCCTCGGATGGCAGAGATCAGCTGCTCGACCATGGCGCCAAAGTGCAACTGTAGCTCTTCCCGGATGAGGGTTCTCATGTCCTCTCCACCACTATCGAGCATCGCAGTAGATGAACTCGCATAGGCTGGAGGAGCGACCGAACTCGCATATGAGGACAACATTGGAGTAGTATCTAGGCTATCCTCAAAGCCATACACTCAGCCCTCCCGCTGCGTCGACCCAAGCCTCCGAATCCAAGTCTGGCTGGGGAGTGCCCTCTACATAGCGATACGCCATCGTCCTATCATAGGTCTCCTGTAAAACAACTTAAAATTGTAGTATTTAAATCCTATTTTTTTAATATCTAAATTGAATTCAAAATTTATATTTTGACTTACGGCAAAGCCTCCGGATCCAAGTCTGGCTAGGGAGTGCCCTCTACATAGCGATCTGCCATCGTCCTGTCATAGGTCTCCTGCAAAACAAATTAAAAATGTAGTATTTAAATCCTATTTTTTTAATATCTACATTGAATTCAAAAATTATATTTTGACTTACGGCAATCGTGCGAGCACTCTCGCTGACATAGTCATTCGTCCCCATTCGCTTATGAGTCCGATCAAATAACTCGCAAAAAGTAGGAACACGCTCGAGCTCGTAACGCTTACAATTCAACAAAAGTAATTAGTTTCACAATAATAATTAATGTATTAAGCAATTGAATAATAATATGCTTACCAATTTCTGGCTGTGTCGCATAAGATACATACCCACTAGTATGCACATTCTTCTCCGGATGAGCTGCTCGATTGCGTTTAGCCGCCTGTGACCTCTCCTACCATGGTCCAGTAGCCCAACGATGACAAAGGGACTCCCAATAGTCCCTCCTCATCCACACAGGGCCGTAATCCATCCAAGCCGTAGGATCCTGGCTACCTGTGGTCTTCGCTGCCTTGTCCTGGACCTCCCACATCTACTTTTTGAAATTAGTCTGGGCAGTAGACACCCAGACGACTCGTGCTCGAGGGAGATCCTCCATTCTCATGAACATATACCTCTGTTGTTTAGAAATGAAATTACTCAACTTTGTGCACTAATAGAGAGAGAGATAGTAATTAAAGAAATGACTTCAAATCAGTAAAAAATAATAATACCGTGAACATGTGAAATAACAATTCTCAAACGGACGGGGGGAACTCTTTCCACGAGTCCACTGGTCCTGGAACGTGTGCGTGCACCAACAAGGTAATCAAATGTACAAACACTTTCAAAATCAAATTGTCCCCAAAGCCAATCAAATTCAAGCAAATTTGGGTGCCCAAGAAGACCCAAGCCCTTCAATAAGTGAAGCAACAACATGACAAAGACAGTGAAACAAATGCAAAAGACAAAATAGATGTTGATCAGCAAGCTCCAGCACCTCCCGTGCTAGTGTTCAAATCTTATGCACGGCAAGGGACTATTTTCTATTATACTGCATACCACAACAAGGCAGCTAATCTGGAGCGTCTAGCTCACATTCCCCTACTACAAAGGAGGAATCCACTATCTGTCCCTTCATTTATACAAGCAGCTAATGAGGATAACTTGATTGTCTTCAGTCATTTCTATGATCTACCAAAACCTTCCCTGGAAGTGGCCCAAGGTGATCTATCATGTTGTGAAAATGAAAATGAAAAAGAAAGAGCAAAAATTTTTGAACAGAGAAAAGAAAAAGAAAGAGGAAAAGGAAATTGTTGTGTGCCACTGGCTCAAGAAGATGATGTGTTGTGCATTCTCCCCTGTTATATGGCTAGCATGCTTAGCTGGTGTGGGGTTCCCCCTGAAGAAGAAGGGGAACCACCTAAATTCACTGAAGAGCCAGATTCTCTTGCCAGAAGGAGAAAAACTGACAGCAACACTCCAATGGTCAGAAGAGCATCTGCAACGACAATGATATTTGAGGAAGGTAGCAAGTTGTCACCTTTTTCCTTAAAGAAACTTCGGTTAGGGCAACAACCAACATCCCTACCATGTCTGTACATGATCCTACTGCGATCGTCTTGTTACAAAAATGCCAACAAGAAATTGAAATGTTGAGGCAACAGATTCATGAAAGAGATGAATATATCATGGCATTAAAGGACAAAGAGAGCATAGTCAAAGCATTGCAAGGCAGCATCAGCTCGCCCCAAATTCTACCAACAATGACACAACCGATGTCAAGCCACACTGGGGGCATTTCACCCCTGAATCCATGTCAAGAGACTTCGAAACAATCAACATGGCAAGGGCTTCCACAAGCTGAAGGGTTAACACTACAGTCGGCCCACAATCGCTTGAGTTTAACAAATCCAGTGCTAATGAGTAGCTTGATGAAGTTAATAGAAACATGTGATAGTACTGCTACTACACTTAATACTCGTCAAGCTCCATACCCCATATCTCATGATATGCACTCTATCGATGCAATGGGACGTTTAACTCTAGATGCACCTTGTCAGATGATGCCTTATGCATCCCTGGCGAGCAAACATTCATGTTCAAATCTCCTGGCGGCATCTATGGCAGACCGACTAGATAAACAGGGGAAGTCTGAAGGTGACAAGACAAATAATATTGTGGCAAAAATTGAGGCATTTCTGGCAAGATATTCCAATAGTTCACTTGTGGGATAAAGAGGCAAATCAGTTGATAAGCAGCCTACTAAAAGGAGGTATACACTGAAGATCTTAAGGCCTTCGAGTTGTTGAGAAATGTAAATAAATCTACAACTGGATCCTCTAGTACCACGTCCAAAGGCTCAAGGCGTACTATTCCTTTCCAAGACAAAGTTAAAAAACCCTATTCATTCCCCAAGGAAAAGACAAGGGTACTGTTTGAATGGGCAACTGAATACAACAAAATTACACTACCGGTGCCCAAAAGACCTGAGCAAGCGGGAAAGAAGGATGATCCTCTATTCTGCTCATACCATCAAGTCTTGAGGCATACCATAGAAGACTGCTATGTATTCAAGGATGTCATGGAATCCTTGATCAAGAAGGGAGAGCTACAAATGGGCGAGTACAGGATATATCCACCACGTTCGCATGAAACCTTAGCTCAACAGAAGAATGTGAATATGATTTCTCTCCACCAACAACTATTTGAGGAGATACAATCTGAAGTCTGACAAGAGCCTCAACTAGAGAATGAATTGTTAGAAGGAGTGTCGTTATGGGGGCACCCTTCAATAGACACATAATTCCCAAGTTGGAAGTCAAAGAAGCACAAATCCCTCCTTCACTCGGCCAACCCCCAATGGCCAAAAATGCCTCTTCACTGTTTGCCAAACCCATGATGTCTGGAGAGGCAACCAACTCAACTGCACAAGCTCATGAAGCACAAGGGTAGGGGAATGAATATCCTATAATGCATGAGCCAATGCAATTGGATGATACATGTCAAGGAAAGGCCAAGAAACTACAAGCATCTAGAAGAAGGGCAAAATATGAAAAGTAAAAAGAACAAACAAAGCCCTGCAAATATACACATGTTGTATGACTAGTGTGGTCGATCGACATGGGGCACTAGCTACTGAGCAAGATGAATTGCCAAGGCTCAATGAAGGGCCAGATCCTCCTGTCAGGAGGGAAGAAGCTAAGGGAAAAGCCCTGATAGTCTCAGTGACCCAAGAAGGGGTTGCAGATATAATAGAAACTAATAATATCAACATTCTGCCACCTATCCCTCCAGGAGGGGCCTCAACTGAAGTGACATATGATATCCCTAGCACTCATACATATGATCCTGATATGGCAGCATTGTTACAAAGATACCAGCATGAGATTGAAATGTTGAAAAGACAAATTGAAGAAAGAGATGCTCACACTCCTGCATTACAAAAAGTAGGGGGCATGACGGGGGCACCACAAGTTGACACCAACTTCCCCGACACTCTATTGCATCCAACAAGACTCCTACCAACATCGGGCACTACTGGGGGCATCCCATGTCAAACGGCTCTAGAGCAGGCCATAGCCCGCCATGCAGCACATCAAGGGCCTACCACCATGGCTCAAATACAATCGGATCCTCCTCGTTCAAACATGGTCCAAACACCGATTACGAATAGACAAATGTTGGAACAGATCATAAAAACAAAGCTATTTGGAAGGGACAAGTCTGATCAAGCCCTTTTTGAGATGTACCGGGTGCCATACCCTGTGTGCCATACTGCAAAGAAATTACCTCCTAGTGTCAGCAAGCCACCCAAGTTTGAAAAGTTCAATGAGCAAGGATCGCCAAAAGAGCACGTTGCACATTATGTCAATGTAATGGGAGATCTGGCCACAGATGAGTCATATTTGCTCAAATTCTTCAGATCCTGGCCAGATATGCAAAAGAAGTTTACAGAAAGATTCTATGCTGTGGAAAGAGAAATCACACTGGTCGAGTTATATGCAACCAGGCAACAAGATAATGAGTCAGTTGTGGATTACGTTAAAAGGTGGAGAGATCTCAACATGAGATGCAGACGACCACTACATCCAGAAGATGCCATTCAAATCTGCAAGCAAAACCTGGGCAGGCATGTCCTAGAAAAGATGATCGGCATTGAGATCAAGTCCTTCGACCGACTAAATAAAGTTGTGGCCGAGATCGAACAATTTCATTCAAGGTATCCCCCTGCCAATGCATCAAGTCAGGAAAACAGATTGCTTGGGAAAAGGCCAACACCTACAAATGTTTATACTATGAACCTCAAAGCCTTTACACGCCAAAAGAGTGAAGATGGCTCTCCTTTCGTTAAATAAATGAAGCAAAATAAAAGGGGTTCATTACAAGAGAATATGCAAAAGCCAAATTCCATTCCAAGAGATAAAACACAGACCCTCTTTGAATGGGCACGTCGACATAACAAAATCGTCCCACCCGAGTCTAGAAGGCCAGAGGACATCAAGAAGAAAGACGATCCCCGGTTCTGCTTATATCATCAGCTATCGGGGCATGATACAGAGGACTACTACGTCCTCAAAGACAAAATTGAAGCATTGATAAGAAAAGAAGAGCTGCAGGTGGGCGAGTACAAAGTGGACCCACCGGGCCCTCATGGGGCTCCAACGCAATAGGAAGGAAAAACATACAGCAACTTGCACTAGCCAGCCTGGAGGGAGGGTAGATGCAAGCTATAATAGCCAAGCCAGGAGAGCATAAGCAACTCAAGACGCTCAATGCACAGAGGAAATCCTTGTACCATGGAGAAACCTCAAGATCTCATGTCCATCACAAGCAAATAAATAAGAGCTAGCTCATTGAGATTGAGTGATTCTGGGGCAGATGCAGATCAAGTTTGTAATGTCCATTCATGTAAATACTCATTCAAAAAAAAAGAATGATGACAAAGTGAAAAAGGGATAAAGAAAGCACCTTGCTGAGGTGGTTACACCGACTACCCAGCATGAGACCCGATCTTTGAGGCAGTCTCAATTAACTCTCTCTGGGCCACCTGAGGTATTATCGTCGATGACGAGCAGCAAAAAATAAACAGGCCAACCATACCGCCAGCCGGACTATGGTTCTGAGACAAATAATACCTCAACAAAATTACATGTTTTCTGCAAGGCGATGATATGAGCCCGCATGATCTTATTGCACCGGGCTTTCACCGCTCATCTCCATATTCATACATGGGTTTTCTTGCCGGATTTTTAGTGCATATTCCTTTTCCGGATCCCTAATAAAGTCGACGAAGAATTTATCCTTATTCCGATATCATCTACATTTCAAAAAAAAAGAAGCAAATTGTCAATCATGTTTTCAAAACCCATGTTTTATATCGGAAAACTTGCCACTCATGATTTTAAAATATTCATATTCCAAAAATGTGGCGACTCCACCAATCACAGTTTCAAAACTCATATTTTTAAAATTGGCAAACTTATCATTCATGATTTCAAAAGAACTCATATTTCAAAAATGGCAACTCGGCAGCCATGTTTTCAAAACTCATATTTTAAAATTGACAAACTTGTCATTCATGATTTCAAAAGAACTCATATTTCAAAAATGGCGACTCGCCAACCATGTTTTCAAAACACATATTTTAAAATTGGTAAACTAGCCATTCATGATTTCAAAAGAACTCATATTTCAAAAAGTGACGTCTCGCCAATCATATTTTCAAAAAAAAAATTCATATTTTTAAAGCCGGCAAACTTGCCACTCATAATTTCGAAAGAACTCATATTTTAAAAGTGGCTACTCGCCAACCATATTTTCAAAACTCATATTTTAAAATTGGCAAGCTTGCCGCTCAGGATTTCAAAAGAACTCATATTTCAAAAATGACAATTTGTCAATCATATTTCAAAATTCATATTTATCAGCCACGTGTTGAAACCCATGTTTCAAAACTCCAACTCGAGCTTTCAAATTGGGCCTTTGTGCCCACATGTTATGTAGTACCCTGGAAAATTCATTAATTAGAAAATATAGATAAATTAAAAATTTATCAATTAATAAATCAAACTAGTTAAAAATATACGTGTCATTATTTCATGCATAAAAACTCATATACAAATTTTGTAAAAATAACAGTTATACTTTAAATAATATTCTCTAATGACCTACCAAGAAATTTGGGTATAGAAAAATCATTTAGACCAAGTTTAAGAATTTAAGCGACTTACTAGTGTAATTAAGGAATAAGTCGGAGAACCTATTATTTTATGAGCCAAAGTGGATTATAAATTAAAATAAACATGTGGGTAGACTTTAAATAATATGGGTTGATAGCCCATTATCATATTTAGACCAATGAACAATCTTGGCCCATGAATAAATTCTCTAATAAAAGGATAATTAAATATTCATTAAGTAAAGTAAGAACATGGGTTGTACAATTAAGCTCACATGAGTTATTGGGCCAAGAGTAACAGCCCAAATGATAAAGATTAGAAATATTGGCATAAATAAAATTAAAATGAATTAAAACAAAAAATTAATTGAATAAGTGTGATAAATATATTTAAATTAGAATAAATGGTGAATAAATAGAATTAAATCAATACCCATTAAGCTAAATTAGTAATGGATTTTACTAATGGTCCTAACATGAATTGTTGGGCCCAAATATGAAGAGCCCATCATGAGATGGAAGATAATTAAGCCAAATTCGGAGTTAATTAATAAATAATAAAATAAGGGCAAGATAAATACTAAAATAGGTTGTAAATATCCTATAAAGAGTCCAAAGATCACCCTAACCCCTTGGCCACGAAATTGGAGCTCTCCCCTATCCTTTTAGGTAGATAATGCTAGAAAATAGGGAGATAATAGTGGGAATTCAGAGTTTGAAGAGGAGAGAAGAGTTTTAAGGTTTTAGGACTCTTACACAAGCTATACACACCCCAATTCGGCCCTATCACCACATAGATCATTGCTGGAGCTCTAGGAGATGAGGGGAAAGGCTGAAGAACTAAGGAGCAAGGAGAAGGAAGCTTGGACAAAGGGGATTTCATCTCGTTCTTCATCAAAAACATAGGATTTCTTATCAGCAAGAAAATGTAGGTAATCTCTCAAGCACAAATCGTGTAAATTTTACCCTAGGTAGCACACATGATCCTCTTTGAAAGCCCTCTAGTTTCGCTCTTTTTCGTTCATCCGCGAGGGCGACTTAAATGTTTAAATCCCAGTCATCATCTTGTACCCGAACCCTAAAGATTATCTTCAATCCATGCTTGTACTCGATCTCATGCTATGAAATTATTCTCATAAATACTAATTATTACTAGCTTTCAAACGCCCCTATTTGCCCTAATTTCTATCTTATATTTGTTTCCAATTAAATCAATGTTTCTCGACTATACATGTTTAGGTTACCGAAGATCAACCTATTCAAAGCATGCCTTACCCATATTTGTTTTCTAATTATACATGCCCACTGTTAGATCTCGATGTCCTCTTTCGATTAAAATTGAAATCATGATTTTTATATCATCATGTGATTTAATATCGATATTAGAAGAACTCAGTATAATGCTTTGGAGGGAAGGACCAAAACCCAAAAAGGGAAAAACCCCTTTTATGGGTTGGGCCGCACCTCTGAAGTCGCGACAGCCCGACCCGTCGCGACCTCAGAGGGGTTGCGGTCGGCCGAACGGTCGCGACATGAACGCGACGGCCCGCGCCGACACGTTCTCTCCCCCGAACCGGGCCAAGCCGGTCAGTTCAGCTATCGCGCCCGGGACCCCTGTCGCGACCTGAAAGCGACGGTTAGACCCGTCTTGACATGACTGTCAATGCGTCAGTCAACCCTGTTGTGATCTGAACACGACAGTAGCTGACGTCGCGACCTTACCATTGCGACCAGAACCTGAATTTACACAAATATCCCTGCTATTAATGTCATTTTAACCCTATTTTAACCCTAATTAAATATAGTCATGAACTGTAATGACTTGTTAGTCAATAATGAGTAATGTCTACATGAATTAATTTAAAAGCTATGTGCACAATCCATTATGCTCTCTTGATTTCTTTACACTTGCACACACTTAACATTAATGTTTGCCATTTGACCCTATTAAATTACTTAATAATGTATCTGGTAATTAAGTGAAATTAATTACTAAATTCCCCATTTTTTAAATGACACTTGTCTTCATTTTATTCGCGTGCTTTGTACACCGTTATCGCGTCCCTCTGCCTTCGAGCACTCGAGGCAAGATGGACAACGTTTCGTCACACACTCTCTTGGCATGAACCACCTCTCCGTTGGGAAGACTCCTGACAGGACCAGGGACTCATTATCAAGGCCTCTGTAAGTCTTCTTGGCTTTGGCACACATCTATTGCCGACGAGCTGGTTGTACCTTTAAAACCCGATACACCTTTAGGGATCAGTACGATCCAAACGGCCATAATGAATTCTCTCTTATCTTGGGATCACGCCGGATCATCTAGTCAGTGTTCAAAGCATGGCTAGTGGGCGGTTGTGACTTCTACCTGACTGCCGGCACCCGACCTAGTGCCGTGCAACTGTGACTATCGTCAGTTTAACGTTATTTTACGATTATACCCCTATCTCATCTATCATCCTTGTACTCTCATCTATTCACGTTCGCTCTACTATCTCGTCTATTCATCTAGTACTCTCTTGAGACTCATTGAGCTGTAGTGGCACCTATCGTTTGTACTATTTTTGACTGTCTAGTGCTATAATATGGGTCTTGTGACTCTACTGACTTGAATGCATACTGTTAAGGACACGGAGAGTGTCTGAGGCGCTCCAATCTAGTCCTGGGGGCAAAGAGCCACCCGAAAATACCTGCAGGGGCTAATGACAGTGTCTGCATTGCACCGGTTCTGACTGACTATTTTAAATTGGCTAGACATCTGACTGTTATACTGTTACTGTTAGTCTAATTAGTTTAGACATACTGCATTATTACTGTGCTATCACTGACTGTTACTAAATGGCTATTGTCCTATTATAGAGCGACTATTGACGTGCACTGCTATGGTTCAACTACCTTCTCTCTTCTTGCACTACATGTTACTTGCTATTGCTTAATAATGACGACTAGTGCACTGTTGTGCAACCATACACGCTATCTCGTTATATGGCCAATCCTTTATCATCTTAGTTTTGCAATATTCTTGTTGAATGTATTATCATTCTCTTGCCATCGTGTGCTATTACTCTCTTGACTATACTTGATCGTTCTCTCTAGTTAACCTACTTTACAAGACATTAATCACTTAAAGCATGCATGTTTACATGAGATATTAAGTCCTACTGAGCGTTATCGCTCACCCTGCGCTATTGTTGTATGTGTTTTCAGGTAAGTTGGATGACGACTCTACACTCACCAATGGGAATGGACTAGAGTGATGAGCGACCAGGAGTCATAGCGATGTAGTCTCCTTAGTACCTTAGAGTTTAGTTAGATATTTGCTTAATTATCTATTCCAAATGTAATGAAATCAATGAGCCCTATGTTTTGGCTCTGAATGAGTGGTTGTAATAGTTTAGATGAATTATCAATAAAATGAAGAGTTTATTGTAATTATTGTTCATTAGATGCTCTGATGTTTGCGATTGAATGTGCAATTTACATTACCATACACGTTGTTCATGCCTCCCCGATTTATTCCGCTGCTAAATTGGCGGGGCATGACAGTTGGTATCAGAGCCTAGGATGTCCTTATTAGGATATTTTAAAGTCTAGGATGTTCTAGGTGAACTGTCATGACATGTGTCTAAGTCAACCACAATACCTATGTGAGGATTGGGTAGAACCATGGTTAAGACTTAAATACATTTATACAAATATATATACATGTATCAACTTAGTAATACTTTAGCACCCAAAGTCTAAATAGGAAATAAAATTAAATATTATTGCTCGCAGGAGATTAGTGGAGATGGCTGGCGAGCGTGCACAAATGCGGGACTTACAAAGGACCGTACAAGGGTTAACTCAAGCCCTTAACAACATGATTCAAGCAAGAGCAAGAAATGGGGCAGGAGACTTATATGAGAACTTTCAACGAATAAATCCCCCTAGGTTTAATGAAACTCTGGATCCCGATGAAGCTGAAAATTTGGTGAAGGTGATGGAACGAATCTTTAGAGTTATGCAATGTTCAGAGCAGGAGAAAGTCCTTCTAGCAACCATCCAGTTGGACCGCGATGCTAGAGCTTGGTGGGAAGCTGCCAGTCGACAATTACCCAATATCGACATAGAGTGGGATGAATTTTTAGAACTCTTCAACACCAAATATTTTTTCGAGAGGATTCGTGAGAAGAAGGCAAATGAATTTGCAGAATTAAAACAATGAATGATGTCTGTAGCAGAATATGAAGCGCAATTTGAAAGACTAGCACAGTATGCACCACATTTGGTGAGTACGGAAAAGATGAAGGCAAAGAGATTCTTAGAGGGGTTGAGACCTGTGTTTTGGGAAAAGTTGGCTCCACTAGACATTACAGTACATTCAGACATGGTATTAAGAGCTCAAATAGTAGAGGACACCATGGGACTTCTTGAAAAGATCCATAAGAAGAAGGCGTTGAAAAGGGAACGTGCTACCCATTCCAATGGTAATAAAGGAAGAAATACATAAGATAGCAAGAGAATGAAAGGGGAAGTGAAGCGGAAGGAAGTCTGTAAATTTTGTGAAAAGCTAAGGCATCAGATTGATAACTGTTAGAAGAGATTGGGCAGATACTTGCGTTGTGGAAGTCAACAACATCGAGTCATCAACTGTCCAATAAAGAAGAACCAAACTTCACGCCAAAGACGGTTACAAGCTCTTGTGGATACAAATCATACCAATAAAGGTGGACAAGGTACCATCACTAAACCCTTAGTTTAAAGTCATATTATTTTCTCGATAGCAAAGCCCTAAGTAGGGGAGATGATGGAATGAAATATTCAGAATAAATTGGTAGTCGTATCATATCATATGAATTTGGGGACCAAATTCTTTTTAAGTGGTGGAGGATGTAGTACTCCGGAAAATTCATTAATTAGAAAATATAGATAAATTAAAATTTTATCAATTAATAAATCAAACTAGTTAAAAATATACGTGCCATTATTTCATGCATAAAACTCATATAAAAATTTTGTAAAAATAATAGTTATACTTTAAATAATATTCCCTAATGACCTACCAAGAAATTTAGGCATAGAAAAATCATTTAGGCCAAGTTTAAGAATTTAAGCGACTTATTAGTGTAATTAAGGAATAAGTCGGAGAACTCATTATTTTATGAGCCAAAGTAGATTATAAATTAAAATAAACATGTGGATAGACTTTAAATAATATGGGTTGATAGCCCATTATCATATTTAGACCAATGAACAATCTTTGCCCATGAATAAATTCTCTAATAAAAGGATAATTAAAAATTCATTAAGTAAAGTAAGTACATGGGTTGTATAATTAAGCTCACATGAGTTATTGGGCCAAGAGTAAGAGCCCAAATGATGAAGATTAGAAATATTGGCATAAAGAAAATTAAAATGAATTAAAACAGGAAATTAATTGAATAAGTGTGATAAATAGATTTAAATTAGAATAAAGGGTGAATAAATAAAATTAAATCAATACCCATTAAGCTAAATTAGTAATGGGTTTTACTAATGGTCCTAACATGAACTGTTGGGCCCAAATATGAAGAGCCCATCATGAGATGGGAGATAATTAAGCCAAATTCGGAGTTAATTAATAAATAAATTAAATAAGGGCAAGGTAAATACTAAAATAGGTTGTAAATATCCTATAAAGAGTCCTAAGCTCACCCTAACCCCTTGGCCATGAAATTGGAGCTCTCCCCTATCCTTTTAGGTAGATAATGCTAGAAAATAGGGAGATAATAGTGGAAATTCAGAGTTTGAAAAGGAGAGAAGAGTTTTAAGATTTTAGGACTCTTACACAAGCTATACACACCCCAATTCGGCCCTATCACCCCATAGATTGTTGTTGGAGCTCTAGGAGATGAGGGGAAAGGTTGAAGAACAAAGGAGTAAGGAGAAGGAAGCTTGGACAAAGGGGATTTCATCTTGTTCTTCATCAAAAACATAGGATTTCTTATCAGCAAGAAAATGTAGGCAATCTCTCAAGCACAAATCGTGTAAATTTTACCCTAGGTAGCCCACATGATCCTCTTTCAAAGCCTTCTAGTTTCGCTCTTTTTCGTTCATCCAAGAGGGCGAATTAAATGTTTTAAACCTGGTCAACATCTTGTATCGGAACCCTAAAGATTGTCTTCAATCCATGCTTGTACTCGATGTCATGCTGTGAAATTATTCTCATAAATACTACTTGTT
This sequence comes from Colocasia esculenta, assembly GCA_014218235.1. Taxonomy (NCBI): domain Eukaryota; kingdom Viridiplantae; phylum Streptophyta; class Magnoliopsida; order Alismatales; family Araceae; genus Colocasia; species Colocasia esculenta. Next base: position 84,383,467 of record CM024757.1, read on the forward strand.
ACTAGCTTTCAAACGCCCCTTTTTTTTCCCTAATTTCTATCTTGTATTTGTTTCCAATTAAATCAATGTTTCTCGACTGTACATGTTTAGGTTACCGAAGATCAACCTATTCAAAGCATGCCTTAGCCATATTTGTTTTCTAATTAAACATGCCCACTGTTAGATCTCCATGTCCTTTTTCGATTAAAACTGAAATCATGATTTTTGGATCATCATGTGATTTAATATCAATTTTAAAAGAACTTGGTATCATGCTTTGGAGGGAAGGACCAAAACCCGAAAAGGGAAAAACCCCTTTTTTGGGTCGGGCCGCACCTCTGAAGTCGCGACGGCTCGACCCGTCGTGACCTCAGAGGGGTCGCGGTCGGCTGGACCGTCGCGACATGAACGCGACGGCCCGCGCCGAAGCGTTCTCTCCCTCGAACCGGGCCAAGCCGGCCGGTTCGGCTGTCACGCCCGGGACCCCTGTCACGACCTGAAAGCGACGGTTAGGCCCGTCGCGACATGACTGTCAACACGTCAGTCAACCCTGTCGCGATCTGAACGTGACAGTAGCTGACGTCGCGACCTTACCATTGCGACCAGAACCAGAATTTACACATATATCCCTGCTATTAATGTCATTTTAACCCTATTTTAACCCTAATTAAATATTGTCATGAACTTTAATGACTTGTTAGTCAATAATGAGTAATGTCTACATGAATTAATTTAAAAGCTATGTGCACAATCCATTATGCTCTCTTGATTTCTTTACACTTGCACACACTTAACATTAATGTTTGCCATTTGACCCTATTAAATTACTTAATAATGTATCTGGTAATTAAGTGAAATTAATTACTAAATTCCCCATTTTATTAAATGACACTTGTCTTCATTTTATTCGTGTCCTTTGTACACCGTTATCGCGTCCCTCTGCCTTCGAGCACTCGAGGCAAGATGGACAACGTTTCGTTACACACTCTCTTGGCATGGACCACCTCTCCATTTGGAAGACTCCTGATAGGACCGGGGATTCCTTATCAAGGCCTCCGTAAGTCTTCCTGGCTTTGGCGCACATCCATTGCCGACGAGCTGGTTGTACCTTTAAAACCCGATACACCTTTAGGGATCAGTACGATCCAAACGGCCTTAGTGAATTCTCTCTTATCATGGGATCACGCCGGATCATCTAGTCAGTGTTCATAGCACGGCTAGTGGGCGGTTGTGACTTCTACCTGACTGCCGACACCCGACCTAGTGTCGTGCAACTGTGACTATCGTCTGTTTAACGTTCCTTTACGATTATACCCCTATCTCATCTACCATCCTTGTACTCTCATCTATTCACGTTCGCTCTACTATCTCATCTATTCATCTAGTACTCTCTTGAGACTCTTTGAGCTGTTGTGGCACCTATCATTTGTACTATTTTTGATTGTCTAGCGCTATAATATGGGTCTTGTGACTCTACTGACTTGAATGCATACTGTTAAGGGCACGGAGAGTGTTCGAGGGGCTCCAATCTAGTTCTGGGGGCAGAGAGCCACCCGAAAATACCTGTAGGGGCTAATGATGGTGTCTGCATTGCACCGGTTCTGACTGACTGTTTTAAATTGGCTAGACATCTGACTGTTATACTGTTATTGTTAGTCTGATTAGTTCAAACGTACTACACTATTACTGTGCTATCACTGACTGTTACTAAATGACTACTGTTCTGTTATAGAGCGACTATTGCCATGCACTGCTATGGTTCAACTACCTTCTCTCTTCTTGCACTACATGTTATCTGCTATTGCTTGACAATGACGACTAATGCACTGTTATGCAACCATACACGCTATCTTGTTACACGCTATCTCGTTATATAGTCAATCATTTATCATCCTAGTTTTGCATTATTCTTGTTGAATGTATTGATGATCAATTCATCCCCATATAATTTCATGAATTATATATCTACTTTGGTGATTAACAAAACTTCAATAAAGTGTCATCTAACAAGTTTTCATGAAGCTTAGGCACAGGAGGTAAATCAGGAGAAATCAAGAAAATATGTAAGTATTTCTTACACTGTAGCATTTAAAGTACAAAGCAGGAAATTTCTCTAAGTACACATCGACTTCCTATGTGTCATAACGATTTCCACTTCTATCAATTTCACAAGGATTTAATAAAGTATCATACTGATTTCGGTTTGATAACGATTTCATAAGTGTTGCATCGATTTCAATCTCACAACAATTCGCTAAGTGAGCATAACGATTTCGATCTCACAACGATTTGTTAAGTGAGAACAACGATTTGCTCTCACAACGATTCGATAAGTTAAATAACGACTTGGTCGTCATAACGATTCGATAAATTACATAACGACTTGGTCGCCGTAACGATTCGATAAGTTACACAACAACTTGGTCAGTGTAACGATTCGATAAAGCAAACAACGATTTGATCACTGCATAGATTCGATAAGTAAAACAATGATTTGATACCTGCAACGATTTGCTTATGTGTGAAACAACGATTTGCTCACAACGATTTGGTTGTAACGACTTGCTTATACTCTCATAACGATTTGTCTCTACAACGATTTGGTTATGATTGTATAACGACTTGTGTTCACATCGATTTGTTTATGGATGAATAACGATTTACATAAACAACGACTTGCTTACACAACGATTTCATAAGTCGTACTCATAATGATTTCATGGACTACAACGACTTGACATTCAAACATGTCTCAAATTGTTTGAAAGTCAAAGTCCTCCCGCGTGTTTCTCTAATATCCATGCATTTAATTCGATTGTACATTTCACTGCAATGCATATCTGAATATCTTCTGCTCTCATGCATATATAAGAAACACCTTTAGGGAAAGCAGAATGGTGTTTCTATTTTAGTGAAAAGTCTTACTACATGAATTCTAACGTTGACTGACAACAAGAGATAGCGTAGCTGTCTATGATTTAGCATTTATTGTGTGCAGGTCTCTGACAACACAACCCCATACAACGTTGGACAAAGTGGAAGCTGAAGGATATCAAGAAGAATCTTCTCCTTGCTTGCATGGAATGTAAAGGACTGTTGACTGCAACATACCTGTTGAAGAATAAGGAGAACTATGCAGTCTAACGTTCACTAAAGCCTAGAGACAATGGTCATCTAAACGGCTAATTCAACAAGAGAAGATATATATACAAGACTGAAGACTCCTGTAAAGACAACTTTAGAAGGATTCAAAATCTCAACGAAAAATCTAGAAGTGATAGAGTCTTAGCAAAAAGAGCTTCTTGCTTTCCACTTTAACCTTGTAGCTCTTGCTCTCCAGTGACTCATCGTTGTTAGTTTTGGAGAGCCTTTGAGTTTTGAGAGATTCTTTTATTGTAGATCTTTCTCTCTCAGTCTCTGCCTCAGATCAAGCTCTTGCTATAAACTTGGTCTAGGGGCATTTCATCTGTTTTCTCATCCTTGTGAAGTTCCTCTTCTGTGTGTGAAGAGAAGACCTGTTTGGAACAGGTGGTTGTAATTCCCTTCGTGTTGAAGGAAGACTTGTGTATCATGGTGTTGTATACATCTTCGGGTTGTGAAGAGAAGGCCAGCTACGGCTGCATGTGTAAGTGTCTGTGAGGGGGACTATACCCTTAGGTAGTGAAAGCTTGAGTTGTTGCTCAGGGACTGGACGTAGGACTCCTTTGAAAAAGCGGTCTGAACCAGGATAAAAATTCCTGTGTCATGTGCTTGCTTGTCCTGTGTTTGTTGTCTTCTTTATTTATAACAGTAACAAACAATCGTAGTGGTTTGTGTTGAACGTTCTTGTTGACAGGTTTTAGACAATCAAATTTTAAGAATCACATTTACCCCCCCCCCCCTCTGGGCTTGCTAGCTGGGTGACAAGTGGTATCATAGCCAAGTCTCATCGACAAAGAAGATCTCACAATCTGAAAAGAAAAAGATTGAATGACAGCTCAAGGTCACTTCGAGGATCAGTCCGTCAATAGACCACCGCTGTTTGATGGAGAAGACTACAACTATTGGAAGACCAGGATGGAGTTCTTCCTTCAAGGTCCCGACTTTCAAATCTGGTCCATCATAGAAGAAGGAGATCTAGTAGTTCTCAACAATAAAGAAAATTGGACAGAAGACGATAAGAAGAAGATCTCTCTTAACTATAAAGCTAAGAGCATACTGTGTTGTGCTCTCAGCAAGAAGGAGTTCAATAGAATTTCAGCATGAAAATCTGCGATGGAGATGTGGGAGAAGTTGAGAATCACCTATGAGGGAACAGATAAGGTTAAAGAAACAAGAATAGACATCTTGGTAGCTCAGTATGAGCGATTTCAAATGCAGCAAGGAGAATCATTTACTCAGATGTATAGCAGATTCACAGATATTACGAATGGTCTGGCTGGGCTTGGAAAGAATTATGATATGGGAGATATGGTAAGAAAAATATTGAGATCCCTACCAACCTCGTGGACTCCGAAGGTGACAGACATAGAAGAAGCAAATGATTTAAGGAGGATGTCACTAGAAAAGCTTATAGGGTCACTAATGGCCCATGAAATAAATATGGAATGACTTGGAGAATCCTCCAGCAGAAAGAAGCACAGCAGTGCTCTCAAGGTAGCTGAAGATACATCTGGTGAAGAATCAGATGGTGATAAGAGCATAGGGAGTAGTGAAGATGAGGAAGCATTCCTATCCAGAAGACTGCAACGCATACTTGCCAAGAAAAAGTATCAATCAGGAAGAAGATACTTTAAGAAAGGAAAAGAGTTCAAGAAACCTGAAGCCAAAGATGTTAAGAGGTCAGAACCCACATGCTACAAGTGCAAAAAGCCTGGACACATCAAGGCAGAATGTCCAAAGCTGAAAAAGGTGGAGTTAAAAAAAAAAGACAACACAAAGAAGTTCAAAAGGTTTAAGAAGAAAGTCATAGCAGCAGCATGGGACAACGACACCGACTCAGACAGTGAGTCAAGCTCAAGTGAAGAAGAAGAAAATGCCAACCTGGCATTCATGGCCAACATCGAGGATATGGTAACCTCTGACTCATCATTCAATTCCTGCAACGAATCTGATTCTGATAGTTTAGAAGATGCGTTTAATGAGCTGTATAGTAAATATAAAGATGTTTGCAAACTACTAAGAAAAACCATGCTTGTTTAGAAAACACTAATTCAGATCTAAGATCCGAAAAATGAGCAATTAGAAAAACAAGCTTTTGAACTAAAAAGAAGAAATGAATTATTGTGTGAAGATTTAAAAGATAAAAATGATCAAATAGCTGATCTGGAAAACCAAGAAACTGTAAGCAAACTAAATCAAGAAATTAATACATAAACTAAAGAAAATGAACAGTTATCCAGTACGTTAGAAAAATTTACAAATGGAAAAAGAACATTAATACTAAAAGGAGCTAGAAGATCAGGGAAAAAGAAATATGGCCTAGGATACACCCCTCCTGATAATGAGGAAACAATAGTGCATCCTAAAATATATTCAACACCTAAGTTTGTAGCCGAACAAGACACTGCATACAAGTCTAACTTTAAATATATTCAAACTGAAAAAATAAGTAAAACATCTTGTTGTATCCACTGTAACAAATTAGGTCATATTAAAACAACATGTCCAACTAAACACATAAAATGTATAATTAAAAGGAAAAATGAGGAAACTAACCAGCAATGACCCAAAAGAACTTGGGTACCTAAAGTTTAGTGTTTTCATTACAGGGAAGCCTTCGAGCATCTAAATGGTACATGGACAGCGGGTGCTCAAGGCACATGACAGAGAATAGAAAGCTGTTCTCCCACCTTGAAGCTGAAAAAGGTACAGTAACGTATGGCGATAATGGAAAAGGGACAGTAGTTGGTTGCGGATTAGTTGGCAGTCAAGGCAGAACTCTCATAGAGGATGTTCTATGTGTGAAAGGACTCAAGCATAATCTAATCAGCACCAGTCAGCTGTGCGACAAAGGCCATCAAATCAAGTTTCAAAAGTCAAGATATAGTATCATGAAAGATGGTGTAATAGTATTTGAAGCCTGCAGAGAGAAGAATATCTACGTACTTCATTTAGAAGAGTTGAAAGATCAAGATGTGTGCCTTGCAGCAAGCAAATATCATTCAGTTGAGCTTTGGCACAGAAGATTGGGACATTGTAGCTTGGATGGAATCAGAAAGCTAATCAAGAGAAATCTAGTGGAAGGACTGCCCAAAGTAAGCACAAGAATGGATGTCATCTGTGAACCGTGTGCAAAAGGAAAGCACACTAAATCATCCTTCAAATCAAAGACAGTTGTAACAACCTCAAAACCCTTGGAATTATTGCATATGGATCTATTTGGACCGATGAGAACCACAAAGCTTGGAGGAAAGAATTTTTGTTTTGTAATTGTAGATGGCTATTCCATATTCACATGGGTATCTTTCCTGGAGCACAAAGATGACACCTTTGATAGCTTTGTTAAGTTCAGTAAGAAAGTCCAGAAGAATAAGAAGTTCAGCATTGTTAGCATTCGATCGGATCATGGAGGAGAGTTTCAAAATGAAAGATTCGCTGAGTTCTGTGATGATCAAGGAATAGAGCACAATTTCTCAGCACCAAGGACACCACAGCAAAATGGAGTTGCTGAGAGAAAGAACAGAACTTTATTGGATATGGCCAGAACTATGCTATCGGAATACAACCTACCAAGGTACTTCTGGGCCAAAGCCATCAACACTACCTGCTACAAAATCAAAAGAGTAATGATCAGACCAATCTTGAAGAAGACAGCATACGAGTTATTCAAGCAGAAGAAACCAAAGATCAGTCACTTCAGAACCTTCGGATGTCTTTGCTTCATTCACAATAACGGCAAAATGGATATTGGTAAGCTAGACTCCAAATCCGATGAAGGTATATTTATGGGATATGCTTCTAAACCTAAAGGCTACAGAGTATTTAATAAACAAACTTTATTAATTGAGCAAACTGTGCATATTATTTTTGATGAAACTAACCCTTCCTTGATAAAGGAAGTAGATAGTGATAATAATGATGCAGATAATTTGTCCAATAAATTAAAAGATACATCTATAAATGATAAAGAAGATCCACCATTGGAAGAATTGCAACAAAGAGAGTTATCTCATGATGATCTTCCAAAGGAATGGAGATACAAAAAGGATCACCCGTTAGATAACATCATTGGAGATCCATCGGTTGGGGTAAGAACCAGAGGTAATGTAATTCCCTGTGATTATTTAGCTTTTGTATCTCAAATAGAGCCTAAGACAGTCAATGAAGCACTGACTGATGAATCTTGGATATTAGCCATGGAGGATGAACTTAATCAGTTCAAAAGAAACCAAGTGTGGTCCCTTGTTCCGAGACCATCAGATCATCCTGTGATTGGCACCAAATGGGTGTTCAGGAACAAATTGGATGAAGCTGGTGTGATCACAAGAAACAAGGCCAGACTGGTAGCTCAAGGCTATTCCCAAGAGGAAGGCATAGATTTTGATGAAACCTATGCACCAGTAGCTAGACTTGAGGCAATTAGGATTCTACTTGCCTATGCATCAGCATTGGATTTAAAACTTTTCAAATGGATGTAAAATCCACCTTTCTAAATGGTTATATAAAGGAGGAAGTTTATGTAGAACAACCTCCGGGTTTTGATGATATCGATTTTCTAAATCATGTTTTTAAGTTGCATAAAGCTCTGTATGGTTTAAAACAAGCACCTAGAGCATGGTATGAGAGGTTAAGTGCATTTTTATTAAACCATGGTTTCACCAGAGGAAAAGTAGATATCACATTATTTATTAAGATAAAAGTCAAAAATATATTACTTTGTTCAAATTTATGTAGACGATATAATATTTGGTTCTACTGATGAATCCCTTTGCAAGTATTTTGAAAAGCTCATGCAGGGAGAATTTGAAATGAGCATGATGGGGGAACTTAACTATTTCCTCGGATTGCAAATCAAGCAAGGAAAAGAAGGCTCACACATTTGTCAAGCCAAGTACACCAAAGAACTACTAAAGAAGTTTGGTTTTGAAAACGCCAAGCCACTGTCAACACTAATGAGCACATCTACAAGGCTAGACAGTGACAAGGATGCATGGTAAGAAAGTAGACCAAAAGCTCTATAGAGGTATGATAGGTTCTTTACTCTATTTAACTGCCAGTAGACCTGATATATTATTTAGTGTATGCATGTGTGCTAGGTATCAGGCAGATCCTAAAGAGTCTCATTTAATTAGTGTCAAAAGAATTTTTAGATATTTAGCTACAACTCATGATCTAGGGTTGTGGTATCCAAAATCATCTGAAATAAATTTAGTAGGATACTCTGATGCTGACTACGCTGGATGCAAAATAGATAGAAAAAGTACCAGTGGATGTTGTCAATTTCTTACAGGATGTCTAATTTCATGGTCCTCGAAGAAGCAAAATTCAGTAGCACTATCAACAGCTGAAGCTGAGTACGTGGCTACTGGAAGTTATTGTACACAACTCCTATGGATTAAGAAGCAACTTGAGGATTATGGACTGCACATCAAAACAATTCCCCTGCTGTGCGACAACACCAGTGCAATAAATCTCACCAAAACTCCAGTTCAGCACTCAAGGACAAAGCATATAGAGGTTAGATATCATTTCATTCGAGATCATATAGCTAATAGAAATATAAATATTTCTTTTGTAGATACTCAAAATCAGTTGGCAGATATCTTCACAAAGGCCTTACCTGAAGAGAGATTTACGTCTCTTAAAAGGGAATTAGGCATGTGTAATTTGTGATAGATTCATCTGTATATAACTGAAATAACAATAATTTCAGAATAACAATTATTCTCTCCCCTGAAGTTAAGCAAGTTATTTTAAAAGTCATTTACTTCATTCATATCTGTGACGGTTCGCTAATTTAAAGGTATTTATTCATCTCGAACCTATCTCCATTTGTCGTTTTCTGCATTTATGGCGTCATCCTTTCAAAAGGCACTTTATCTTTATGTCTATCTCTAAAATTCCGAAATCTGTGTCATATCAATTCACCTCTCTCCCTCTCTTCTCGTTCGACTTGCCAGGAACGATAACCCTATCGTCTCCGGCATCGACTCTGTGAGATTTCAAAGCATCTATCCCTTCTCGCGAAAAATTTCTTGAGGGCTTTTGCTCCAATCCTCTTCCCGATCTTCCAGAACCCTCCCCTGTTCAATTCCATGGCTGTTTCTGGAGTTTCCGGCACCGTCGGGGGCTATGGCATTGTGTTTCTCACAGCAGAGCATCAAGAAAGATTTGCAACTGTGAAGACGACGCTTTGCGGCAACAAGGCAGTGGACGTGGCTGATTTGGAAAAGAATGGAATGCACAGTGTAGTGGCTGCTATCCAGAGGATGAAATGGTCAAAGATGGTAACTATTTCTGAAGTAAGTTATTCAGATCTTGTGAAAGCCTTCTATGTGTGCTTGAAATCTGAAGAAGATGGATCCTTGACCTCCTCAATCAAGGGTACACCTATTCACATTACATATGATTTGCTGGCAAGTTTGTTTAGAGTGTCTACTGCCGGTATCAATGGGGTAAACATAGTAGACATTCGCACCAAGGGTTTGGGGATTATTGGTCCTGAGTATAAGCTGAAGGACGGTAAAATCGACATCAACCAGTTAAATACTTTCAATTGAATTCTTCATTTCATAGTTTTCCAGATTCTAGTTCCCAGAAGTGCTACCTTCTCCTCATGTCCGAAAGCAGACTCGGATATGATGTTCTGGGCGATTCAGAACCAAGAAATCAACTTGGCCATAGTCATTATTGAGAGAATGAAACTTGCATCGGCTGTAATATGGGACAAGAAGAACAAGCTCAAGGTGTCCCTTCCTTATGCTCATCTCCTGACAAAGATTTTCCAGCACTATAACATAAGTCTAAATGGTGAAGTATTCGAAAAGATGGGGCAGTTCATCAGAGGTAGGAATTTAAAGAAAAGTGGGTTCTCCTTGGTTGCTGGAGTTTGGACCAAAACCTCAGTAGCAGAGGGCGAGGCCATTATTGCAGAAGCCCAAGAAGTCCAAGAAGAGACAGCTCAGACAGAAGCAGTAGCAGCAGATCCAGTTGCTCAAGTTCAGCAAGAGGAAGCCAGGGCAGAAATACCAGTAGTCCAAGAGGAGCAAGCAGCAGCAGCAACATCCAGTGGAAGCAGAATTGAGGACATTCCTTTGGAGCATATTGAGCCCGTTGGGCAGGTTGAAGAGGTTGTCACCCCCACCTCAATGGTAGCATCAGTCCTTCGAGGTGTGCTGGACTCTATCACCAACACTCAGGGGGAGCCCGAAATGGGTGGTGATCAAGTTGCAGAGGTTGTGGCATCAGGCCACAATGAGGATATCTTGATGAAGGATGCTCCCAGTCAGGAGGAGCATGTTGCTGAGATGGAACCAAAGCTTCAGGGGGAGCACACTGCAAACCCCCCAGTTGATCAGTTTCAAGAAGGTGTCGTGGAGAACACCTCTGATGAAGAAAATGTGGAGTCCGTTGCTAGGGCAAGTGAAAAAGAGAAAGAGGTAGCTCCTGAGATCCCTCTCCTCACCAGGAAGCCACATTAGAGGCTGAAGAAGAAGAAGAAAATGAAGATCAATATGAAGCACATCATTGACAGACTGGATGAACAAGGTAAAATTCTTTGCTCTGTGCAATCTGATATTGCTTCTATTTTCATCAATCAAAGCACTTCAGTAAATGAAATGGGAATGGTGCGAAATGCAGTCAGATGGGTGAGAAGTGAGCTGAGTAGCATAAAGGACTCAATAGCTACTCTTTCAGATCTAATAAGGGCACAATCTCCTGCCCCCTCTGCTCCCATTTCATCAGTTCCACAGGAATCAGGGCCAAATATTGAGGAAGTTCGGCCAGCAGGGCCATCTGTTGATGAGAAGTTCGGGCCATCAGGGCCAGAGGTTGTTGAGTCTCCAAAGCAGTCATTGGATGAGCAGCCAGGGCCACCACGGGCAATCTTGAATGAGTCAGGGCCATCAGGGCCAGTGGAAAGTCAGGCCAAGCTTGTACGAGAAGAATTTTCTGTTTCAAAGGTTGTGACACCATCGTCTCCTACTCAAACTCCAGCCCCTCCTTCTCTACCATCTTCATCCACCGCTCCTCCAGCACCTGCCACTTTCAAACAACCCCTTCCTAAACACATCTCATCACCAACTCCATTTCCAACCACTTCTATATCTTCTCCAGTCTCCACCACATTTACTTCTCCTCCTCCTTCTGAGGTTCCTCTAGCATCATCTTCAGCTGGAGCCTCTTCCTCTGGTCCTTCTTCAGCTGGACCATCCACTATATGTAGCAACCGAGAAAAAAAAAATCAGTATTTAAAAATTTGAAATAATAAATTGATATAAAATGAAATAATAGAAACATACATACTATTATCGTATATGCAAGAACTCATCAAAAAATTTTGTAAAAATTATAAATCAATCTCAAATATTATCCCTAAGTGTTCCACGAAGAAATTCGTGCAATGAAAAATCTAATTGGCCAAACGTACGTCACAACGTGACTAATTATCCAAATTAGGAAATTGAGTCGGAAAACCGTTAACACGGAAAAATAACGCATCCATAAATTACACGAACATGTTAACATCATTTGATGATTTTCCCAATATCGGAATTGGACCAATGGACCCCCCATAGCACATGAATAATTCAAGTAAGAAAAATAATAATAATAATAATAATAACAATCTTAAATAAATAGGAAAATGCAAAGGAAAGGGAAATAATCAGAACCCATTAAACGAAAAATGATAATGGGCTTTGTTAAATGGACCCATTAGAATTTAGTGGGCCAAAATAAGGATTTTTTTTAGAGAAGAATAATAGGAAAATACCCTAAATTTGTAACTAAATTATTACATAAATAGAAAAGGGGTATTTAATGCATTAAATAGGAAGTTTGAGTTAGAATTGGATTCCTAAACCTACCCTAATAGGTTGGCCATGAATTTGGCTCCCATCCTAACCCAAATAGGAAGTTGAAAGCTTGGGAGGAGGTTAGGAAATGAGGAAATTCGGAATTTAATAGAAGTTAGAGTACTATTAGGAATTAGAAACATAACTAGCATAAATACTCTCCTAAAACCCTTTATGGCCGGCCCTAGCTCGTGCCAAGGAATTGCTGGACTAGGAGGAGAGGCCAAGGAGGAGGAGATTTCATGGGGAGAAGAACCTTTCAAGCTCTCAACCCCGTTCTTCAAGTTTTAGCCCTAGAAGAGGAAATCGAGTCAAGGTAGGCATTCTCACGAGCATAAACCATGAAAATTTTTCTGTAGGATGTCTCGTCTATCAGGAGCAAAAGCCCTTTGGTTTCGTAATTTTCCAACGAGTATATCTTTTGTTCTTAATTTTTCATGTTCTACAACTTACATGACCCCGAACCCTCTTCTTAACTCTTGATCTCCTTGTATACTCAACCCCATGCTACGAGATTTTTACTGTAGGAATTGATGCATGTTAGGCATCATTTTCCCCTAAAAGCCCTAAATTTGATTCATCCTATCTTACGAATTTAATCGTTCATCTCAACTATGTACTGTCTCATGTTCATCATGAATACCCGTGGTTAAAACATGTCTAAACCCTGATTGTTTTTCCAATTCCTATTTATTGTAAGTACCCATGTATGTCTAGGTCATTTTACAACTGGTTTCATGATTTTTCATTGACTATACAATTAGTTATGATTTTCTGAACTACCTTGTGTCCAAAAGGCAAGTTTCTAGACCGCAATCCAAGACAAATCAGAACCCTGTCAGGCTCAGGCGCAGACCCTGTGAACGCGACGGCCCGATAGGCCGCGTTCACAAGGGTCGTCGCGACAAAGCGTTCTGTCGCGATCTGATCGCGACAGCGCCTGTCGTCGCGATCTGCTGACCAGGCCGTCGCGACCCTCATGCAACCCCGTCGCGACCTGACTGCCCGAACCGACATGCCTGTCGCGACCTGTACAAGCCACTGTCGCGATCTACCCTGACCCTGTCGCTACCCTTACTGGCCTACGTCGCGTTCACAGGATTTTTGATGAAAACCCATAGAATTTATTGCTCTCACTTTCTGCAATATTCTTATGCCTTTTTAACAGTCATACACGCAGTAAAAACACCTGTTTTAAAATAGAGCTATATTGAATGCTTTAAAATACATATTCACGACTTCTTTTCTATCTATGATTTCTCTCTCACATGCACACACATGAACCATCCATATATGGCTGAAATCTGGCATAAAATATCTCATAATGTATCTGGTAATTTATTACAATAAAGTATATTAATTGCCCTATTTTAAAGGACTTGTATTCGTTTCTTGCGTTGTTTATATACCGATATCGACGCTCCACTGTTCTAGAATTCCTCTAGAACGTCGAGTACCTGTTTTTATATACACACTTTACTTGGCTTATGGTGAACTCTCCGTCGGATATTCCTTTCTCCGGACTAGTGAACCCTTGCACAAGGCCTCCGTAAGTCTCCTCTGATCATGGATTCCCACATGGTCGACGAATCGGTTGTACCCTAACACCCATTACACCTTTAGGGATCGATATGATCCAAACGGCTATTAAAAGTTTGCTCTTACCTTGAATCACGTCGGACCTCTGGACTTGTGCATAACATGGCCAGCGGGAAGATCGTGAGTTCCACCTGACTGCCAACACCATGTACGCGTGTTGTGCAACTGTTACTATCGCCTGTTACTCGGAAGGTTACTTGCATTGTCCTTTAGCCCTCATCTATACTCTACTCGTTCATCTATTCACGTTCACTCTACTATCTCGTCTATTCATCTAGTACTCTCATCTATTCCTTGGTACTCTATTTGGCCATTAAATTGATTATCTACGATAAAAACATGACTATGCTAGGCAACATGATAAGGGCCCGGTCTGGTCCTTGGGAGGAGCACCTGAAAGGCTATAACTCGCGAGGGTCTAATGATCAAGGTGATGGCATACACCTAACGCATGAACACGCAAGATTTGATCTATGGCAATCAATTAATCAAACATTCAATTATTGGTTTACTTGAATCTCGTGGTTGAAAGAATATCGACCAACACTTGCTATCGTGACTTGTGCACTGTTGTGCAACTTTACTTGTTATCTTGTTATACAGCCAATCCGATATCAAAACTTGTCGTGCTATACTCTCGTGCATTGTGCTATTGTCCCTCGTTATCGTGTACTAGTACTTGCTATACGTTTCTCGTTATTCTCTCTAGTTATCCTGCTTTATAAGACATTAATTATTTAAAGCCTGCTTGATCCTGAGATTTAAGTCCTACTGGGCGTTATCGCTCACCATTCGTTATTTGTTATTGTGTCTCAGGAAGTCAAACAATGATGTCACACACACCAATGGGACAGGACCAGTGTGATGAGCGACCTGGAGTCCGTTTATGAAGTTGCCCTAGTACTATGGAGTCTAATAGTTATTGCTTTAGATTTCTTTTCAATGTAATGATGTCATTGAGCCCTAGGTATTGGCTCCAAATTAGTGGTTGTAATAGTATTAGTGATTTTATAATGAAATGAAGAATTTATTTCAATTATTGTTCGTTAGATGCTCTGATGTTTGCGTCTGTATGCGCAATTCACGTTACCATACACTTTGCTCACGTTTCCTCCGATTTATTCCGCTGCTAAATTGGAGGGGCGTGACACTATACCTCCTCCAACTCCTCAGTCATTTCTTCATCCTCTTGCTCCTCCCTCCTTCATCACCTATATTCCTCAGCGTGCTCAACTTGAAGGTCATTTCCTTGAGAAATTTGAAACTGAGTCTGAAGTAGCCATTCTTCGCTCAGTTTTGGAAGTTGGCACTCATGTCCACAGGACTGGATCTCCTAGTCCTGCCCCCAAAAAGAGAAAAATATCCAACACTCTTGCTCTTTCTTCTGATCCTAAGTTCCCTCCTCTTTGGTTCTCCCTCGCGGTTGATCATCGAAGGAAATCCATCTATTCTGAATATCTTCAAAAATGCACTTTTGCCATCATGGTTGGTCTTCCTTATCTAAATTTAACCGACCATCTTAATATTGTTCTTCCTTACTGCCACATCTCCAAAGCTGATCAGTGCAAAATCTTCCAATCGACTGAATCCAAAAATAAAGATCAGTGGGCCAAAGGTCACAAGTCCTTGTACATAAAATTCTTGCTTGTCAAGTCTGATCGGTTCCCTCCCAGGGATCATCCACTCACTCTCTCCGAGTGGTTTGAAATTCATCACAAGAATACATGGGCGCCTTATATCCAAAGAGAAATTAAACTCATTCAGTTTTACCAGCTTTTCAATGACTATCGCTACCTCAACAACATGCCAGAAGTCCAGTTGGGTCAATTCAGGGGAGTTATTGATCTGCTAAAGGTTGAAAGCCCAATAAACTGCTCCTTCAAAGTAGATTTTGCTACCTTGCAGATCCCTAAATTTGTGTTCCTTCCCAAGTTACATTCCTTGGTCATGGATTCTTCAGTGGTCCCTATTATTTTTGAGCGATTTGCCAAGGTTATGGGTCGGATGTCAGCTAAGCAAGGTCATCTTCCTTCCTTTCAGAGGTTCCTTTTTCGAGAGTACCATCGGGGCAATATGAATTCTGGTGTTCTTGCCCCTCTCTTATCTGAATGTGAGAGGCTTTCTCCCACTGATTAGGAAAAGCATTACAATCACTCTGCTCTTCAATTGGAAAATTTGAACAGCTCTCTGGTCCGCTTTGGAAAGACTTGATTGACGGTTGAAGCATTTCTTGATCTCAACTCCATTCACCTTGTTCAAGAGCCATTTGTCACCTGGGTAGAACGCTACAAGATCTTCATGCTACTGAAGAAAGAACTGAAGGAAAACCAGCTCTTCTACCCATTCTCTATTGACCAATTCCTTCAGTTTGTAGAAACTCAGCGGCTACTTCACATCAAAAGGATGGCTCTTGCTGTGGGACTTTCCTACTCTATCACTTTTGGAGCATTTCAAGCTTATTTTGAGAGCAGGAATGCAAGGCATTGCCAATCATAACTCGCCATGCCTCTCTTTTGTCTCCTGCCTTCTATCTTCCTATACCTTCCAAGGAATAATATAATTTTTTTTTGGCTCCCATCTATCTTTCTTATCTTCTTTGTCTCATTATGGTATCTTTTTGCTTAATGACAAAAAGGGGGAGAAAAATAACCATTCTGAAATACATTTACCATTCTGAAAAACAATTCTCACTTTTATTTCCACAAACTTACTTAGATTTATTTCAGAACCTTTATGTTTATGATATATTTTGTCATCACTAGAAAGGGGGAGATTGATGATCAATTCATCCCTATATAATTTCATGAATTATATATCTATTTTGGTGATTAACAAATCTTCAATAAAGTGTCATCTAACAAGTTTTCATGAAGCTTAGGCACAGGAGGTAAATCAGGCGAAATCAAGAAAATATGTAAGTATTTCTTACACTGTAGCATTTAAAGTACAGAGCAAGAAATTTCTCTAAGTATACATCGACTTCCTATGTGTCATAATGATTTCCACTTCTATCGATTTCATAAGGATTTAATAAAGTATCATACTGATTTTGGTTTTATAACGATTTCATAAGTGTTGCATCGATTTCAATCTCACAACGATTCTCTAAGTGAGCATAACAATTTCGATCTCACAACGATTTGTTAAGTGAGAACAACGATTTGCTCTCACAACGATTCGATAAGTTACATAACGACTTGGTCGCCGTAACGATTCGATAAGTTACATAACGACTTGGTCGCCGTAACGATTCGATAAGTTACACAACGACTTGGTCAGTGTAACGATTCGATAAAGCAAACAACGATTTGATCACTGCATGGATTCGATAAGTAAAACAACGATTCGATACCTACAACAATTTGCTTATGTGTGAAACAACGATTTGCTTATGTGTGAAACAACGATTTGCTCACAACGATTTGGTTGTAACGACTTGCTTATAACGACTTGCTTATACTCTCATAACAATTTGTCTCTACAACGATTTGGTTATGATTGTATAACGACTTATGTTCACATCGATTTGTTTATGGATGAATAATGATTTACATAAACAATGACTTGCTTACACAACGATTTCATAAGTCGTACTCATAACGATTTCATGGACTACAACGACTTGACATTCAAACATGTCTCAAATATTTTGAAAGTCAAAGTCCTCCCACGTGTTTCTCTAATATCCATGCATTTAATGCGACTGTACATTTCACTGCAATGCCTATCTAAATATCTTCTGCTCTCATGCGTATATAAGAAACACCTTTAGAAAAAGCAGAATGGTGTTTCTATTTTAGTGAAAAGTCTTACTACATGAATTCTAACGTTGACTGACAACAAGAGACAGTGTAGCTGTCTATGATTTAGCATTTATTGTGTGCAGGTCTCTGACAACACAACCCCATACAACGTTGGACAAAGTGGAAGCTGAAGGATATCAAGAAGGATCTTCTCCTTGCTTGCATGGAACGTAAAGGACTGTTGACTGCAACATACCTGTTGAAGAATAAGAACCATGCAGTCTAACGTTCACTAAATCCTAGAGACAACGGTCATCTAAATGGCTAATTCAGCAAGAGAAGATATATATACAAGACTGAAGACTCCTGTAAAGACAACTTTTGAAGGATTCAAAATCTCAACGAAAAATATGGAAGTGATAGAGTCTTAGCAAAAAGAGCTTCTTGCTTTCCACTTCAACCTTGTAGCTCTTGCTCTCCAGTGCCTCATCGTTGTTAGTTTTGAAGAGCCTTTGAGTTTAGAGATATTCTTTTATTGTATATCTTTCTCTCTCAGTCTCTGCCTCAGATCAAGCTCTTGCTATAAACTTGGTCTAGGGGCATTTCACTTGTTTTCTCATCCTTGTGAAGTTCCTCTTCTGTGTGTGAAGAGAAGACCTGTTGGGAACAGGTGGTTGTAATTCCCTTCGTGTTGAAGGAAGACTTGTGTATCAGGGTGTTGTATACATCTTCAGGTTGTGAAGAGAATGCCAGCTGCGGCTGGATGTGTAAGTGTCCGTGAGGAGGACTGTACCCTTAGGTAGTGAAAGCTTAAGTTGTTGCTCAGGGACTGGACGTAGGACTCCTTTGAAAAGGAGGTCCAAACCAGGATAAAAATTCTTGTGTCGTGTGCTTGCTTGTCCTGTGTTTGTTGTCTTCTTTATTTCTAACACTAACAAACAATCGTAGTGGTTTGTGTTGAACGTTCTTGTTGACAGGTTTTAGATAATCAAATTTTAAGAATTCCATTCCCCCCCCCCCTCTGGGCTTGCTAGCTGGGCAACATGTATTATCGTTCTCTTGCCATCGTGTGCTATTACTCTCTTGACTATACTTGATCGTCCTCTCTAGTTAACCTACTTTACAAGACATTAATCACTTAAAGCATGCATGTTTACATGAGATATGAAGTCATACTGAGCGTTATCTCTCACCCTGCGCTATTGTTATATGTGTTTTTAGGTAAGTCGGATGACGACTCTACACTCACCAACGGGAATGGACTAGAGTGATGAGCGACCATGAGTCATAGTGATGTAGTGTCCTTAGTACCTTAGAGTTTAGTTAGATATTTGCTTAATTATCCATTCCAAATGTAATGAAGTCAATGAGCCCTATGTTTTGGCTCTGAATTAGTGGTTGTAATAGTTTAGATGAATTATCAATAAAATGAAGAGTTTATTGTAATTATTGTTCATTAGATGCTCTGATGTTTGCGATTGAATGCATAATTTACATTGCCGTACACGTTGTTCATGCCTCCCCGATTTATTCCGCTGCTAAATTGGCGGGGCATGACATGTTACAAAATCAAGCTTCTACGCCTTCAAATTTTCGAATTGGGTCTTTGTACCCACATATTTCAAAATCGGGTTTCTACGCCCTCACAATTTCAAATCAGACTTTCACGTTTTCACAATTTCAAATCAAGCTTCTGCGCCCTCACAATTTCAAATCGGACTTTTACGTCCTCACAATTTCAAATCGGCTTCTTCGCCCCCATGTTTTGAAACTGGGCCTCTGTGTCCACAAATTTCAAAATCAGGCTTCCACACCTTCATGTTTTCAAATTGGGCATTTGTGTCCACGAATTTCAAAATCAGGCTCCTTCGCCCCCATGTTTTCAAATCGGGCCTTTGTGCCCACATGATTTTAAACGGACTTTCACGTCCTCACAATTTCAAATCGGGCTTCTTCGCCCCCATGTTTTCAAACTGGGCCTTTGTGTCCACATCTTTCAAAATCGGGCTTCTACGCCCTCATGATTTCAAATCAGACTTTACGTCCTCACAATTTCAGATCAGGCTTCTTCGCCCCCATGTTTTCAAACTGGGCCTTTGTGTCCACATCTTTCAAAATCGGGCTTCTACGCCCTCATGATTTCAAATCAGACTTTCATGTCCTCACAATTTCAAAATTAGGCTTCCACTCCTTCATGTTTTCAAACTGGACCTTCGTGTCCTCACAATTTTAAAATCGGGCTTTCACGCCCTCATGATTTCAAAATCAGGCCTCTGTGCCCAATGTTTCCAAAACTTACTAAAAATGCCATTTAAAGCAAAAGAACTTTAAAATGAAATTAATTTCAAAGGAGCAACAACTGCGGGATAAGTGCCATAGTCCATTCTCAATTTGTGGAACACGTCCCACATCTGGGGTCTCTAGGGATACAAATCAAATTAATCTCAAAGGAGCAGCAACTGTGGGATAAGTGTCGTAGTCCATTCTCAGTTTGTGGAACACCTCCCACATCTGAGGTCTCCAGGGATACAAATCAAATTAATCTCAAAGGAACAGCAACTGCGAGATAAGTGTCGTAGTCCATTCTCAGTTTGTGGAACACCTCCCACATCTGGGGTCTCTAGGGATACAAATCAAATTAATCTCAAAGGAGCAGCAACTACAGGATAAGTGCCGTAGTCGATTCTCAGTTTGTGGAACACCACCCACATCTGGGGTCTCCACGGATACAAAATAAAATTAATCTTAAAGGAGCAGCAACTACGGGATAAGTGCCGCAGTCCATTCTCAGTTTGTGGAACACCTTCCACATCTGGGATCTCCAGGGATACAAATCAAATTAATCTCAAAGGAGCAGCAATTACGGAACAAGTGTCGTAGTCCATTCTCAGTTTGTGGACATTTCCCACATCTGGGTCTCCAGCGATACAAATTAAATTAATCTCAAAAGAGCAGCAACTGCGGGACAAGTATCGCAATCCATTCTCAGTTTGTGGAATATCTCTCACATCTGGGGCTCCAGGGATACAAGACAAATTGATCTCAAAGAAGCAGCAACTGCGGGATAAATATCGCAGTCCATTCTCAGTCTATGGAATGTTTCCCACACATGGGGTCTCTAAAGATATAAATGAAAATTGACCTCCTATAAACAGTCACTGCGGGATAAGTACCGTAATCCAGCCTCTTTTTGTGGAACGTTCACCACATTTGAGGTCTCTAAAGACATACATAAAAAAAGGGATGAAATGAATAGAAAATAATAGAATAAAGTCAAAAAATGATGAATGAAAAATGAAATGATTAAAAAGAGAATGAAATGAAATTTCTTAAAAAAAAGAGAAAATTAATGAACCGAACAAAAGAAAGCAAAAAAAAAAAGAGAGAACATTTGATTTAAGAAGTCGGGCCTCTCTGCCCACGTGTTAGGCTCCTGTACTCGAACTCTTAATCAAATTATTCTCAAAGGAGCTGCAACTGCAGGATAAGTACCATAGTCCAGCCTCAGATTGTGAAATCTTGCCACATCTGGGGTCTCCAGAGATATAAAAAAATCAATCTTCAAGGAGCTGCAACTACGGGATAAATACAGTAGTCCAGCCTCAGTTCGTGGGATCAATACTGCGTCTGAGGTCTCCAAGGATATAAGAATCCATCTTCAAGGAGCTGTAGCTACGGGATAAATACCGTAGTCCAGCCTCAGTTCGTGGGATCAATACTGCGTCTGAGGTTTCCAAGGATATAAGAATCCATCTTCAAGGAGCTGCAGCTACAGGATAAATACCGTAGTCCAGCCTCAGTTCATGGGTTAGTAGTACGTCTGAGGTCTCCAAGGATGAAAAAATCCATCTCAAAGGAGCAGAAACTATGGAATAAGTGTCATAGTCCATTCTCAGTTTGTGGAATATCTCCCACATCTGGGGTCTCTAGGGATACAAGACAAACCAATCTCAAAGGAGCAGCAACTGCGGAATAAGTGTCGTAGTCCATTCTCATTTTGTGGAATATCTTCCACATCTGGGGTCTCCAAGGATACAAGACAAATTAATCTCAAAGGAGCAGCAACTGCGGAATAAGTTCCATAGTCCATTCTCAGTTTGTGGATTATCTCCCACATCTGGGGTCTTCAGGGATACAAGACAAACCAATCTCAAAGGAGCTACAACTACAAGACAAATACCGTAGTCCAGCCTTAGTTCATGGGATTAGTACCGCATCTGAGGTCTCCAAGGGTATAGACATCCATCTCCAAGGAGCTGCAACTACAAGACAAGCATTGTAGTTCGATCTCAGCCCGTGGGACAATTGCCACGTGAGATCTCCGAGGATTTAAGAGTTAAAATCGGGTTGTCATGTTCGATGTTTATATAACCAGATTATTTTGTAGGAACTGTATATTATCACATCCCTTTTTGTGGCCGTCCGGGGGATTTAACATTGAGCTTTGACATTCCATTCCCAAGATCCCCCAAGTCAATATGGTGGAGCCACCTTCACATTGGTCGATGGTTCGAGATGGCGTCATTATGCTTCAACGTTAGGAGGATTCAACAACTCATGGAGCTAAATTCGACATTGCTTCGAAGACATACACCCTCCAGTCTTTCATGTTCAAGAACTCTGAGGGTACACTATTCAATGTATACTCGCAGTGCATATCCTGCGACATTTCTGTACTAAAAAAAAAAAAAAATGATGAACAAAAGGGTTCAAAATAGAGATGCCCATCAGACCTACTCTGATTTCACTACCGAGTAGGGGTAAAAAGGACAAGAAAAACCTGGTCACGATGAAAATCCAAAAGGGCGTCGTGAGCAAAATTGGGAACCCTGCTACGTGAAAACCTGAAAGGGCAAGTACGCAAAAGCAAGAAGGAGCCGACTCTAGTGAAAACCCTAAAGGGGTCTTGGGTCAGTAATGTGGTTTGCTTCTGCAGTAGAGAGTGCAACTGAGTGTTGCTTTTTAGATGCCCATGTTACCATGCAATTTCTCAAGAATCGACAATAACCACTAGTGCTCTTTCTATCAAGTTTACAACCAGCAAATTCAGCATCAGAATATGAAATTAAATCAGTATGACAACCAGCTGGGTACCATAAACCCAATTCACATGTACCACATAGATATCTAAAAATTCTCTTAACAACAAGCAAGTGACTTTCCTTAGGACTAGATTGAAATTTAGCACAAAGACAAACACTGAATTGAATATCAGGTCTACTTGCAGTAAGATATAAATGAGATCCAATCACGCCTCTGTATTGCTTTGCATGAACCATTTTACCTTTTTCATCACTATCCAATTTGATGCTTGTACTCATGGGAGTGGATGCTGGCTTGGCTTGTTCAAATTGAAATCTTTTCAGCAACTCTTTGACATATTTTGATTGGTTGATAAAAAATCCATCTTCAAGTTGTTTGACCTGCAAGCCAAGGAAAAATTGTAATTCTCCCATAAGACTCATTTCAAATTCATTATGCATGTGATTTGAAAATTCTTCACACAGTGAAGGATTGGTGGAACCAAAAATGATATCGTCCACATATACCTGAACTACAATGATGTGATTGTGGACAGATTTTGTGAAAAGAGTTTGATCCACCTTACCTCTGGAATAATTTTTACTAACCAGAAAATTGCTCAGCCTGTCATACCATGCTTTTGGAGCCTGTTTCAATCCATAAAGAGCTTTGTGCAATTTATAAATATGGTTAGGTTTATCATGATCTTCAAATCTAGGTGGTTGTGCTACAAACACTTCTTCTTTAATATAACCATTCAGAAAAACAGTTTTCACATCCATTTGAAACAGTTTAAAATTTTTGGAACATGCATATGCCAACAAAATTCTTACAGCTTCCAACCCAGCTACTGGTGCAAAGGATTCTTCAAAGTCTACTCCAAACTCTTGATTGTATCCTTTTGCTACCAATCTAGCTTTATTCCTTACCACTTTTCTTTCTTCATTCAGTTTATTCCTAAATACCCACCTAGTTCCAATTATTGAATTTTCAGGATTTCTAGGAACTAAACTCCAAACACTATTTCTTTTGAATTGATTTAACTCATCATGCATTGCTTTGGGTTATCTTTCAAGGCTTCTTCAATGTTTTTAGGTTCCACTTGAAATATAAAAGCAATTTGATCTTGTTCAATGATGTTTTTGAAATGAGACCTAGTTTGAACTCTATTATTGACATTACCTACAACATTCTCAAGTGGATGATCTTTGAAAAATTTGAAGTTACCTCTTGTCAGCATACTAACATTTTCAGTTGATCTGACTTGATCTGGTGTCGACCTGATGCTATGTTGAGTTGACACATCTTCATGTTCAGGGACTTCTTCATTCTCCAGTGATTGATCTAATTCTTTCAAAAGGATATCTGCATCTTCCTCCTTGTTCCTGCAAGAATCATGGTCATTAGGATTTTCACAATTCTCATCAAAGATGACATGTGGAGTTTCCTCCACAGTTCTTGTTTCATTATTAAATACCATGTATGACCTTGAATGCTTAGAATATCCTAGAAAAATGCCTACATCATTTTTCTTTTCAAATTTGTCTAGATCATGTTTGTCATTATTGTGAATGAGGACTTTACTTTCAAAGACTCTAAAATAGGCAATGTGAGGTTTCTTACCTTTTAAGAGTTCATAGGAAGTTTTGTTAAGGACTGGTCTTACTATGACTTTATTGAGGATATAACATGAAGTGTTGACAGCTTCTGCCCAAAAGCTCCTTGGAAGATGACTTTTAATCAACAGAGTTCGGGCTATTTCAACCAATGTCCTATTTTTTCTTTCAACAATCTCATTCTGTTCAGGAGTTTTTGGGGAAGCAAATCTGTGATCAATTCCTTTATTTCTGCAAAATTCAAAGAACATATTATTGTCAAATTCTCCTCCATGATCAGTAAGTATGGAGCAAATTTTATTTGTTTATCCATGTTCAATTTTATTAAAGAAATTCTGAAAATTTTCAAATGTGTCACTCTTGTGAGACAGAAAAAATACCCAGGTAAACCTAGAAAATCATCAACAATTACAAAGCCAAATCGATGTCCACTAAGACTGAGTGTCCTAGTAGGACCAAATAGATACATATACAACAATTCAAATGGTTTGAAAGTCATTAAAGGTGCAATGGACTTGAATGATTTCCTAGTTTGTCTACCTTGAGCACATACAGAACAAACAATTGCATTTTTCTTTTTCTTCATTTTAGGTCAACCATTCACAAGAGCATGTCTCATCAATTTATTCAAAACATTTTCACTAGCATGACCTAGCCTACGATGCCACAATTGAAATAGATCATGCTGGTTAGCAACTAAACATAGATTTTCACGTTGATATTCATTCAGGTCAACTAGATAGACATTGTTAATCCTTTGACCAAGAAACTTTGTTTTTCCAGATTCCCTTTCAACAATTTCACATGAATCAGAACTGGAAATTACCTTAAGGCCTTTGTCACATAGTTGACTGATGCTCAGTAGATTATGATCAAGGCCCTCAACTAACAAGACAATTTCAATAGAGCTTGAAGGATTCTTACCAACTTTTCAAGTTCCAATGATTTGACCTTTGTTTTTATCTCTAAAGATCACTTGACCACCATCTTTCTCAGTTAATGAACAAAACTTTTCCCTGTCTCTAGTCATATGTCTTGAACAGCCACTGTCAATGTACCATTTATCTTTCTTGTGGGTTGTAAGACATTCCTGCAAGAAAATTAGAAAGAGAATTTTGGTACCCAAATTGCTTTGGGTCCCATCAGCTTTCTCAATTCAATGACAATTTGTTTTGGAATGCAGACTTGTTTCACTTTACATGTGTTCACATTTGATCTGCAATTTGCATCAGTATGTCCAGATTTCTTGCAAATTGTTCATGACATGAATGTGTGTTGTGAAATTTTTGTTGTTTTTTAGATAAGAAGTGGATCTAACAGTTGACTTCAAATTTTGTTGATTATTAAAATGAACTCTTCCATGATTGAATTGTGTTCTGATGTTTTTGAATTGATTCTAATTTTTATGTTTAGAGTTCATAGATTGTTTTCTTTGATTGTTCTTTTCTGACTGATTGCAAGATGTTGTTCCTTTAACAAATGATGTTATCAAAGTCTGTCCAATTTTCTTTTTGTTCTCAGACTTAAAACATAAACCATGCTTAGTAGTTTTCATCCGAACTCCTAATATAGCATCTAGGTTTTGTTTTTCTTTAACAAATTTGGACAGAGTTTCTTTCTTGTCATTCAATTCATTTTCAGCATTTTTTCAATTCTTCTTGAATCACCTCTTTTTCTTTCTTGAGTTTTTCATTCTCATCAGTCAAAATTTATTTTTCTTTTTCAGTATGTTGGCATCTCTCCTTGACCTTATCAAGTTGTTTGTTCAGGTTTTCTTGTTCCCTTTTTAAGCTACAATTTCATTGTTTAGAAGATTGACTTGTTCAGAGTCTTGAGAATCATGCAACATGCTGTGAATTTTCCTTTTTAGTGATTTATTTTCAGATTTTAATTCACACAGTTTTTCAAACAAAGTGGCATATGCTTCTTCTCAATCATCAGTTGAAAAATCTTCTAATGAAGAACTTACCTCATTGTTCTCTCATTCCTAGCCATAAGACATGTAACCTCTTTTTCTTCAGATTCACTTCCTTCTTGTTCTTCCTCATCTTCATCACTCCATGTGGCTAGCATGGCTCTGGATTTCTTGAACATTTGATTCTTTAGCTTCCTCTTCAAATCAGGACACTCTCCTCTCATGTGTCCTGGTTTCCTGCATTCATAGCAGATTATGTCATTCTTCTTGTTTGGTTCAATCTTCTTATTAAAATCAAGTTTCTTGGAAAAATCTTTCTTATTGGAAGGTTTGAATTTACCTTTTCCTTTCTTTCTCAAAAATTTCTTGAATTGCCTTGTCAATAAGGCCAATTTATCATCATCATCTTCATTAGAAGATTCATCAGTTTCATCAGACTTTTCAATCACATTCTTTGAACTAGATGAAGCTTTCAAGGAAATAGGTTTCTTAGAAGTAATGACAGATGCAATTCTTTTCAAGTTAATCTCATATGTCATTAAGGATCCTATCAGCTCATCTAATTGCATGGTAGATACATTTTTTGAATCCTCAATAACAGTGGCCTTTGTGTGCCAAGCAGATGGAAGAGACCTGAGTATCTTCCGCACAAGGTCACTGTTAGAATAGTCTTTTCCTAGACATCTAAGACCATTAACAATGAGCATGAATCTAGCAAACATTTCAGAGATAGTCTCATCACTCTTCATCCTAAACATTTCATATTCTGAGACTAGTATACTTGCCTTTGTCTCCCTTACCACAGATGTTCCCTCATAGATCAGTTGGAGTTTATCCCACATCTCTTTCGCAGACTTACATGATGAGACTCTGGAGTACTCCTTGGAATGTATGGCGCACTGCATCATATTCATAGAACTCCAGTTGAGTGTGGATTTCTTGATTTGCTCCTTGGTCCATAGATCTTCATCTTCTGACAATTCAGCAGGACCTTTATCAACAATCTTCCAGAGTTCATAATCTTGAGCTCTCAAAAACACCTGCATCCTGTTTTTTCAGTAAGAATAGTCAGATCCATCGAAAAATGGAGGTCTAGTAACTGAGTGACCCTCAGCTATAAACCCCTTAGTGATTTCCATAGCTAAAACTCTTGATCACTAGATCAAACACTTAGCAAGTGCAACAAGAACCTGCTCTGATACCAAATGAAATATAGCGGAAAACAACTATGATGAAATCTAGAAGGGGGGGGTTGAATATATTTCAACTAAATTTGAAAATTACTCGACTATCAA
Source organism: Colocasia esculenta (assembly GCA_014218235.1). NCBI lineage: Eukaryota > Viridiplantae > Streptophyta > Magnoliopsida > Alismatales > Araceae > Colocasia > Colocasia esculenta. The sequence goes on from CM024757.1 coordinate 84,410,635, forward strand.
CTCAGAGAAACTTATGAGAAGCTTAGATCTGTGTCTTATGCACAATTTCGAGTAGCTTAAACAAGTTGAATTGTGTGTGAACAACGAGCCTACCAATCATCTAACGTAGAGAATGATCAAACCACAGAAACACAAGGATTTAGGGTGGTTCAGATTACAAAATTGTGCATCCTACGTCCACCATCCACACACACACACAAAAAGGCTTATGTCGCCAGTTCAAGTAGATCACACTACAACACACACTCTGAGATGACAGAGATCTCAGATCTGAACACACACGTGAAATTGAGCACAAGAGTTGCTCCAATTTCACAACACACACAAGACGAGATGAGTTTAAAATGAAGAACCAGATAGAACAAGTGAATTGTAGATTGGAAGGGACTGGTTCGATTTCCTCCTATTCTACTTCCAGATGAGGGTTCCGACTTCCAGCTTCAGCTCCGAGATGTAGATTCTAGAATTTGGGAATTTCACTTGAGGTTGATCAGCCAAGGTACTTGGATTCCCAATTCTTCAGATCTTGACAGCAATTTTGCACTGATGAAGCCTCTCTCTGATTTCACCTTCTACTTTTGGGAGTTGAGCAAACTGAGGTGTGTGTGTCCCTAAAGATGGGTAGATAATGGGCATTTATAGTCCCATGTACCCACGAGGTGCCTTAGAGTTTTGGGGGCACAAAATTCCCGCTCAAAAGTCTTGATCCAAATCCTTCCACGTGTCCACGAAATCAGATCTGGAACAAAAGTCGAAGTGTGTCGACAAAACTTGAGTTATGTGTCGACACATGTTCTTTGCTTTGAGTCCTGGCAACATTATCTAATGACTTGTGTCGACACACATATCATCTGTGTCGACACACTTGACCACAGACCACAAAACATGCTTCTGGGAGGTACAAGATGTGTTGACACACGATCATCCTGTGTCGACACCACAGACTGCTTGTCTTCTGACTGTTTCCTGGATGCATAGGATGTGTCGACACACAACAAACTTGTGTCGACACCACTGGCTTCTTTACACTTCACTGCTTACTGGATCCACAGGGTGTGTCGACACATACTAAACTTGTGTCGACACCACTGATACTTTTAGTTCTGGAAAGCTTCTGTGAGAGAATGATGTGTCGACACATGATGTATCTGTGTCGACACAACTGGCTTCCTTTCATGACCAATTGTACTGGGACTGAATCATGTGTTGACACACTATCAGAATTGTGTCGACACCACTGTCATCAAATCAACATTTCTGTGAACTAAACATGGAAAATAGTGTTAGATATGATTGAAGCATGATATCCACATCTATATGGATCATAGTTAAATATCATCAGAACAAGAGATCCAACAAAACTTTATTGTGAATGGCCTGAACTAAGACTATTGAATCTGAAAATGCCCCTGTAAGAGTGAAACCATATGCCTCCGCAATTTGTAATTCATCAACAAGTGCTCGTACTTCTGCAATCAAGCTATTACTGAATCCATAGTGAAAGACAAAACCCATTCGAAAATTTCCCGCCTTGTCCATGATGCAACCTCCCCCACCACATATACCTAGGTTACCCTTGGATGCTCCATCAACATGAAGGTTGTATTTCTCTATAGCTAATGTGCACCTTACCAGAATTGGCTTTTAGATTAGAACTCTTGGCATGAAATTATAGCTCTCTAAGATCTGTGCTTAAACTTGAGAGACGGGGCACTTGAATGTCCTATTGTCTAATGCCTTAGCAACCAGTGAGCTAATATTTCTTTTGATGAGGTAACTGTTGATTTTGCTGCCTTCAAACCTTGAAAGACACCTTCTACTGCAACCAGGGGTGTCAATGGGTCGGACTGTCCATAGGCCTGATGGATAGCTCGTTTTGAGCTCAATCTGGACAAAGATAGATTGGCCCATCAAACTCTATTAAAGTCCATTTGATAAGCCCATTAATTAATGGATTGGGCTTGGATAAGCCCGTCTGGCCCAAAGACTGCCATCTCCATCATCTACCGCCACCTTTTCCACTCAACCACGCCGACCTCTCCCTCATCTGCCATGCCTGAAAAGTGAATCCTCCTAAGTAAACCCCTGTGCAGATTTCTTCCTAAAAACTTCCATTTCCCGACGAGAATCTCGATATGTTCTTCCGATCCCACTATTGTTCGTGCTCTGCTATCGCTGCTCTGGTCGGTTCTGGCGGCCATGAACCACACCTACAAGTTCACCCACAAGACCAACGAGGCCCTCATCAGCGCCTACGAGCTCACCCTCAGCTCCGGCCACACCTAGCTCACCCTGCTCCACCTCGTCTCCGTGCTCCTCGTCTATGCCGGCGACATTCTGTGCCAGGCCATAGCTAATGCCTCCGGCGGTGGTGGGGATGCCCCACCAACTCCTTCGACCGCTTGCTCAAGCAGTTGGTAGGTGTCGATCCCGCGTGCTCAAGCAGTTCGCCGGTGGTTATGAGAAGCTTCTCCGGTCACTGTCGGAGAGAGAGTGGAGAAGCTTCTTGTTCGTTGTGGTTCTATGAAGGAAGCCTCCTTAGATGGTCAATGACGGCGGTCTCCCCCATTTTAACCCTCTTTTGTCCATTTCTTCACACACACACACAAACACGAGAGGTGCAAGCTGTAGAACTGGCGGGCAGGCTAAAGAAGGCGAATATGTTCCACCTCTCCGACGACGACAGTGATGGGCGGTCCCCCATCTTATCGTCTGCGGCCTCATCTTCCTTTTCCTCTGGCAGACGGTGCTTTGTTGTGGACTATAGAGACCACCCCCTACAGTCGGAGGTGGAGGAGATACCCTCCTTCCGGTGGCTTATGTCCCATTCCCCGGTGCCAAAACCTCCCTTGGGCTTGGGCTGGCCCAATTTAAACCCAGTTTAGCCCAACACTAAAATAACCCAACCCAAGTCCAACCCAAATTTAATGGATCAAAGTAAAACAAACCCATGGTAGTCCATTGGGACCCGTTTCAGCCCATCAAACTAATATGTAGATAGATTCACTATTTTAATTTAAGCATGTTTTAATTTAAAGGGAACTGTTGGTGTGGTGGAAACTGGTTTCTTTATTTAAGCATGTTTTTAATGCATGTGTAGGTATGGTAGTTATTGATAGGTATAGTTGTTATTGATGTCTCTTAGCCCAATGGGCTAACCCGAGTCCAACCCATCAAGTGATGGGTTTGACAAATGGGCTTCAAAAGAGATCTATGGGCCATCATATTTTAACCCAAATTGAGTCTGGAGTGGACTACCCATTGGGCTTTAAATTAACCTAACCCATTGACACCCCTAGCTGAGGTAGACTAGGGAAATCTCATCTCCGCCGAGAGCAAACCTCATGTGGATGAAATCACAGAAAACGACTGGGTGGTATGCTCGATCTACGTACCAATTCACCTCTATCCCTCCGTTACAGCCCATCCCCGCTTCCTCCTTTGTCGTTAGTTTCTAACCTCCAACTCCGCATCACGCATGCTCAGGTCCTCGTCGATGAAGAGACAGATGGCCCTCATCAAGTGCATCTACCTCGCAGAATCCTCACAGAAGACCAAGGGTGACACGCACCTTGCCGTCAATCAGCTCATCCTGGGGCTCCTCGAGGACCCCCAGATCATCAGTGTATTGCCTCATACACCCGGCTCTCCTTTGCAAGAACTCCACCCTCTCCTTTGCAAGCCGCTGCGGCACTGTAACAGAGCTGCAGGGGAGGGGTGGAGGATGAGTGGAGTGTATAGTTAGTTGGGCTAGAATGGGCCCCAACGGGTCCATGTGGGTTTTCCTTACTTTGATTCATTGGATTTGGTTTGGACTTGGGTTGGGTCATCTTTATTTTGGACTGGGATGGGTTTAAATTGGGCCAGCCCAAACCGTCTATTGACACCCTAACTGCAACAACATTGGTCTATAGTAACAATTCAAACTTACAACTATGAATATCGTAAGAATAAATAGGTCAATAGTTAACATTTTTTTCATTTAAAACGTCAATTTTAAGGATACTTTGTATAATTCAACTTTTCATTTTTTTGAGATCGCCCTACACCTAGCTTCCTTTTCCCTCATCCACCGTGCTCACCCTACTCTGCTCTCTCCCCCACTATGACTCTCCAACCTCTCCCTCTTTGCTCTTGCATCGGTGCTGCGGTGGCATCGTCGAATGGCGGTGGCGGCGAGGTCCTTCTCCCCCCATCTCTCTTTCTCTCTCTCTATCTCGTTGTGTGTTTGTGTGTTACCTGGCGATGTCAAGCAAATCGAAGGAGAAGCGATAGTTATTGATGAAAATGGCGTCTAGATCCTTATCGAATTGTTCACGGGGAGAACTCGTTGAACTGGATGTCCAGAAACTTGAGCATCGGCAGTCGAAGCAACACCCGCAGAATTTTTGGACCGAGCGGTTGCTGCTGAAATCGGGCTCAAACAGCAGCCCCAGCTTGTGGAAGGTGCAGGGGACGGTGCCGCAGAAGCAGTTAGAGGTGACATATGGAATAGCGCGAGGTCCGCCAATAGCCCCAGCTCGCAGGGAACGTACCCAACAGTGTCCCCGTGGTTCAGATCGATGTCAATGACGATGGTGATGTTGGGATGGTCCAGCGCCTGCGCACAGAAGGCTCCACCATAGTTGCAGACATGCAGCACTTCCTAGTTCTCGGCCAAGTTGAAGGGATCAGAGGGGATCTCCTCCTTCCAAGCCTACAAAGCAATGTAGGTGGCGCGGAGGCAGGGGTTGGGGAAGGACAAGTTTGGGTCCACATGGATGAGCTCCCTGCAAGTTCCTTTTTTGTAAGGCCAGCATCACATCTTCCATCTTGTTTGGTATACACTTTTTTTCTATACCAATCATTTGTGTAGATTTTAATAAATTACATGGGTTCTTGGCATTCTTCTTTTCTGCATTGGAAAAATCATGACGGGAAGAAGAACATAACGTCACCTGTTGCGTTGATGCATATTTTATTCCTTAAACTTTGATCAGTTGATGAGTTTATGCATGAACAAGGCAGATGTTACAATGCCAAAGCACCTTGGTTGGGGAAAGAGGAATAAGATCGTCCAAGGGAAAGAGGTATAAGAGGCATGTATTTGATTAATTTCCAATTAGTTGTGCTCATTTGCTCAACCTTTAGTACTTATTTTGTGAGATTTTTAGCTCTCTAAATTCGGTGAGATTAGCTTATAATGATTTAATTTGCCTTGCAAGATGAAATACTAACATTTGTTACTCTAATATATATATGTTTAAGAAAGAAAATTTGTTCTTTTCCCCCCCTAAATCTACAACTTACTAAGATGTGTTGATCTTGGCATTATAAACACCACAACATGAGACTTACATGTCCCCTGCACTTGGTGTTATTTTATGGTGAATGTGTAAGCAATGTTGAGTCCAAGGTTTCTTCTTCGAATATTTTGTCGAGTTTCTTGTTTTGATCATTGGTGTGTATAGTTAACTATATTGTTCTATCTAAACAGAAAACATATTTCCTTCCAATCCTACTGTGATACGAGAACTATTTCTCTGCTTCCACTTTTGTCTTTTATATTTTATCTTCTTTAACAGTTCAACCAGAAAATGGGCTTATGACAATTAGAAGTCTTTTGTTGCAGAGTTGATGATATTTGGTCTCATTTCCTTATTGCTGACATTTGGACAGAGTTACATTGCCAAAATCTATATACCAGAAGAGGCTGCAGAACAATGTTTCCTATCAGGAGGCTTGACTAATCACTTTCAGATCTGATTAGTAATAATGACTTATTATCGCTAGCTTACAAATTTAATCAAGAAACATTTTTATATTTTTAATTGTACAACTTTAAAAGAAATATTCCTCAATTGCACATCTTCATATTTTTCTTAGCAGTCTTTCATGTTGTATATAGTGCTATAACTATATATGGCACCTAGAAGGGCAAAGGTTAGTGTTTATACTGTGCTTTGCATCACAAAAAATTTGACCCTTCAGTGCATTATACTTACTAATAATATGAACTTTTCAAGTACAAATCTGAAACAGTGGGAAAAGGACACTTCACCGCTCAATTATGAATTTTCAAATGGTATATTTCTTTATCTTAGAAAGTAGTGGACTTCCTAATGTTTATTCTTTGCTTTAAGTTGACATGTGGCAAACATTGCAGATCTATCAAAATTCAGATTTGCCCATGAGACATCTTTTGTGAGACAACATTCAAGTTTCTAGGGTAGAATTCCTTTCTTGCTCTACATTGTGAGAATCGATTATGCTTTTGTATTGCTCCTATATTTCCTTTATAGTAACACTTGTTTTCAATCTTCTTTTAGGCCATTTTCTTATTATTCAAGTACATACCACAGTGTCTGCACTTTCTTACTCTTTAGGCAATTTTACCATTTACTTTAGCATTCTTTGTGACTGATATTTTTTTTTAAGGCCTTCTTCATAAGCTGTGTAGCAGAGATCATGATGAAGTTAGCTGGCAAGGAAAAGTTTATATATAACAAGCTTATTTTTTTGACGTATATTAACTCCAAGTTAGTTATACACCTTAATACTTTGCCCAATCTTCTACACATCTGTTATTGCCTTCTGATTGCTTGTTCAATTCTGTGGCATTTCATTTTACTTTTCTTGTATGTCTTTTCTTTCTCTGCTTGATCATGCTACCTTTTTGGGGCTATAACTAACTGAGAATAATTTTTATCTAACAAGGATGCAGATGTCCTTAGTCTGTTCTCTATCCTCTTTACTGGGATTGGTAGCATTTTTTGTTGGCTTATTTGCAGGTAGCCTGATGTCTACTTTTATTTGATAGAAAACTTGCATCATAATTACCATAGTGCTAATGTCTCCCTTCTTCATATGACATGTTAATTTTCTCTTCTTCAACTGCTTCATTCGCCACCTATTGTCATATATTCTCCCAGGGTATTACTAGTTTATGTTTATGATGCCCATGCTAATTCTTGCAAAAAAAGTCACATATTTATTATCCCAACGTATCACAAGTTCAGTTTATGTTTATTTTGCAAGTGTTTACATGTTTTACAATCATGCTATATATATTTTTCAATGTATGCGTATAATCATTATATATTTTTTACAAAATAAATATTTGCCATTAGTTGTATATAATTTTACAGTGACTTCCATGTTTATTCTTCTTGTATCACAGGTGGTCTTGTTTAAATATACATACTTTCACTACAGGAGAAAGCGGCATTACCGACGGATATTTCTGACGGAATTATTCGTCGGTAATGTCGACGGATATTACGACGGAATTATTTCCGTCGGCATATAAGTCGAAAATACCGACGGATACTAATCCGTCGAAAATATACATTGGTAATGTCGACGGAATGATTTTAGTCAGTGGCTTATCGACAGAATAATTCCATCGAAAATATCCGTCGGCAAACCCGCAATTTCCCTCCCCCGCCATCCTCGCGAAACTCTCTCTCTCTCTCTCTCTCTCTCGCCGCCTGCACTGCCACCGTCAGCCGCCATGACTTGCACCGCCACCGCCGCCGAGCTTTGCCGCCGGTGCCGCCGACCTTTGCCGCCAGTGCCGCCGACCTTTGCCGCCGGGTACGTACCCCTCCCCCTCCCCCTATCAGCGACCCCCTCCCCCTCCCATCCGCAGCCCCCTACCCCTGTCGGCCCCCTCCCCCTCCTGGCAACCCCCACTCCCCTCCCCATCCCAGTCTCGACCCCCCACCCCTGCCCCCCCCCTCCCCCACTAGGCGACACCCACCCCCTCCCCCTCCCCCTCCTGTCCCTAGCCCCCCACCCCTGCCAGCCCCCCTCCCCCACCTAGCAACCCCCACCCGCCTCCCCATCCCACTCTAAACCCCCCACTCCTGCCACCCCCCTCTCCCACCTAGCGACCCCCACCCCCTCCCCCTCCCCTTCCTGTCCCCAGCCCCCCACCCTTGTCGGCCACCCTCCCTCCTGGCAACCCCACCCTCCCCACCCCTGCCACCCCCGTCCCTCACCTGGCGACCCCCACCCCCTCCCCCTCCTATCCCCAGCCCCCCACCCCTGTCGCCCCCCTCCCCCTCCTGACAGCTCCCACCCCTGCACCCCCCTCCCCCATCTGGCGACCCCCACCCCCTCCCCCTCCTGTCCTTAGCCCCCCACCCCTGTCGACCCCCCTCCCCCTCCTTGCAACCCCCACCCCCTCCCCACCCCTGCCAACCCCCCTCCCGGCCTCCCCCACTTGGCGACCCCCACCCCCTCCCCCTCACCTCCTGTCCCCAGCCCCCCACCCTTGCCGGCCCCCCTCCCCCACTTGGACCCAACAAAAATAACAGGACACTCCATTTTTTCAAATAATGTTGGGTTCTGAAATTTGAGTCCAGGATACGTAAAATCTAGTTTTGTCACTTCCATTCAAATGCAGGTACACCTGAAATTTGAGTTTTGATGTTAGATCTTATGTGTAGTTGAGCACTCATCAAATTGCTAGAGATTTCATATGCATATATATATATATATATATATTAGTGAAATTTTACTTATTACTTGCTCTCCCTTTCCACATCCTCAAAACATATATTTCGTATGACATCAAATGGAATGGTCTACCATGAATAGCACATAAGATCAGTAGATGTAAGGAATTCTCTAAATATAGCAAATTCCTAGCTAGGTTTGGCATGTGAAAACTTTGAAACATACATGTTAGCATAGTAACATGATACAAATTACCGACTAGATGCATGCACATTGATCAAAAGATTTATGACATGGAATTGTGTTAGTGTGATCGCTTGCACAACGTTTTGAAAAATGTGGCCTTATGAATACAAGTCAAAAAGATATACCATCCACCCAGCTTCTATTGCAGTTTTATAGTCTTCTAACATTAGCCATGGATATGCGTTTAGAAGTGTCTTACATACCATTTATTAGCCATGGGATAGACATTTGTAAAGAAGCCAAATACAAACACCAATGTGGTATACATCCCAATTTAGGAAAAAAAATTAGTACAAACTCTTCCTTCTAGACATTAGTTTAGTTTACGTTTAATTGTTCACTTTCAGTTTAATAATTAGTATTACATTTCTTATTTTAGTGTATTTTTTTAGTATTGCACTTATTTATATGTAATATTTCTTGCAAGGTGTTGAACAACTTCAAAGGAAAAAGAAAGTGGGTACACTGGCTCTGTGTTCCTGAATTTCATCTGCTTACACGGAAACCAGTAGTTGATAGGAAAAGATTTGAGGGAGTCAGGTTCGGAGAAATGGAGAGGGATTGCCTACTTGCCCATGAGGCCGCTGTGAACCTTCACGAACGCCTATTCACATTCGCGACTCTGGTGTATGTTTGACAAACATGCATCTGTGAGGAGTCACTGAGTGTGAATAGGCGTTCGTGAAGGTTCGCAGCGGCCCCATGGGCAAGTAGGCAGTCCCTCTCCATTTCTCCGAATCTGACTCCCCCAAATCTTTTCTTGGCAGCTACTGGTTTCCGTATAAGTAGTTGAAATTCAGGAACACAGGGCCAGCGCACCCTTTTTTTTTCTTTGAAGTTGTTCAACGCCTTGCAAGAAATTTTTTTACTACGAACTTTTTTTTCTTGATTAGTATTACAATTCTTACTTTAATGTAATTTATTTATATGTATGTGTGAATTTGGTTTAATATTGCACTTGTTCACATGTAATATTTTGTTTTCATTTTTCTTTAATATTTATGTGATTTTTAAATTTGATCTATGCGTGTATAGCAATTTATCACTGCACACACCTCACGAGAGCGTGTTAAGCCCGTGTCAATGAACCTTCCCGTTCAAGACTTTGAGATTGATGTGCACGAGTCTTATTTTCAATGATGAGAACGTGAATATCTAACTCAAAGTCTTGAATTGTTCCGTTTTGGACAGTCTATAAATGTTTAATTCATTTTTGGACATGTTATTTACTATGCGAAGAAGATGGTGAATGATCTGGGGCTTGGTTTTATAAAAATTGATGCATATCCTAATCATTGTATGTTGTACTACAAAAATGATGCAGATAAAACATCATGTTGTATCTATAAGCATGATAGATTCAAGCCTGTGGAAATGGAAAAAAAATTGTTCCATCACAATAGTTTTAAATTTTAAAGTTCTTTTTATCATGATTCGCATGTGTATGGATGCATATTGTAAATTCAAGTCCCATCGAGTGCTACTTGAGCGATGTTGATGAGAGATGAATCGGCAATCGCATAGCGGATGCATGCCAGTCACCTAAGTGACAACAAGTGTTCTGCCTCCGAGAGTCGAAGGACTTTAGGTCTCTTTTGCACATCGTTTGACTTCATCAAACGAGAGTGAGTATCGAGTCGGGACCAAGATCCCGTCGTTGTCTAAACGTAACGACGTTAATTACATCTCTTTAAAAGAGAATACCCTTGATTAATCGCCAGAATATGTGGTCTTGTGGCCTAAAATGGGACATCCGATAAAGGCACAAAATGGAACCCCACAATTGCAGTTAAAATTGCAAGAGAGTTAAGTGTACGTGTGTTTTACATCTTTTAAAGTCAATTTGTCCATTTATTCATTTGTTCTTTTATTTTTTACACATTTTTGTTTAGTCATGCAATAGCTTTTAACATGCTCTTAATTGTCATGGTTCTTTTCATGATTCGGCATCATTCAGTCATTGTGTGCTCAATTGGCAACATTGGCACAGCCCATTCTGCAAGACAGATAGCCCATTCTACAAGGCAGAGAACCCATTCTGCAAGACATGCATGTTTCACTTGATTCAAAAGACAAAACGATTCAGCAGGGCATGTACAGTTCATTTGATTCGGCAGACAAAATGATTTGGCAGCCAGACCCATTCGGTGGGGTAGACTGATTCTTCAGGGCAGACTAATTCTGCAGAGCAGACCGATTCTGCAGGGCAGACCGATTCTGCAGGGCAGACTGATTTTGCAGGGTATAGGCGAATCGGCAAGGTAGACTGATTCTGCGGGGCTGTCGAATCGGCCAGGCTGCCGAATCGGCAAGGCATTGGTGAGAGACTGCGGATTCACTTGAATAGTGGAATAAGGAAAAGACTCGCAGATTCGAATGTCAAACAAAAATCCGGCAGCATTTCCCCTCATATCGGGTGATGGGGGGGAAAACATGGTACTCGTCCACCACAATGGAGACGGTACCGGAAGCAAGGTGTATGCCACAAGAATGACATCACCCGAATGGCACACGACGCTGGTTCCCAAGGCATGCCTAATGGGAGACCGGTTACTGCCGAGACCAAAAGGAAACCCGATAGGTGACTAAACAATGTTCGAGTTCATTTAACCGGGCATAGATATCGCATTATCTAACCGAGAGTCTCATGTACTTCTCATTTATAGTCGAATCTGCAAGGCTAATGTCTCTGCCTGAGCGATTCGGCAGGGGGTCTGTTCAAGTGATTCGGCAAGAGGCCTTGCAGACTCACAAGGCTCTTGGTCACTGATTCTGTAGGGTACCCTGCCTAATCGGCAGCAATGCTCTCAGGCCTGTGTGATTCTGCAGCACTTGTCGTGCGTAAAACGCGAGGTATACGAAGAATCCGAACGTCGGGCCAGAGCGGGATAGCATCCAAATCATGGAAGGGTCATGTTCAGTTCCGGACACAGTGTAGATATCGGGTTATCTACTCTTTTACATCTGGAATGCCAAGTAACTGCGATTCTGCAGCGCTATGTAGGCACGGTTCTCAAAACACATGAGAAATTAGAACCTCAGATCAGGATGATAGAACATCCAACACGTAATGAACCCATTTATGAGCTTAAACAGGGCTTGGATATCGATTATCCAACCCTTTGTGTTCAAGGCTTCATGAACTGCGATTCTGCAGCCCGCAACACAGTCCTAAACTGAGCTGGTTCAGTGAAATCCGGTCACAGGGAAAGGGGGGAAATGTCTCATACAAGTCTCATATCATGTATGGATCGCACCGGGGTTTGAGATGGGGCCTAGACATTGGGTTGTCCAACCCATTCTCTTCAAACTCACCAATGCAACGATTTTGCAGCCTACAATACAGGGAAGAGAAGGCAGCGATGGAGGGGTATCAGACAGTAAATTGGCTGTTCTCAAACCCCATACATGAGGCATAGGTATTGCCTTACCTAACCTCCAAGATAACTCCAATCGCCATGGTGGATGAGCAAAATTCAAAAAAAGAAAAGAGATATCAAAGAAGGGTCTATTCAGAAACGTGGACATGGCTGTGGGTAGTTCCCTCATTGGGTGCCCTTGATGGGCTGAGGGATACCCGACAGTCCTGTCCATTAGCTCTCTTGGGAACAAGGTTGGGCATTGCATTGCCTTCCTTATTGCCCAAAGGAGATGGGACCTTGAGGTCTCATGCAAAAAGGAAAACAAAAGGGGACATATGGAGGGGCAAATCACATCACATGCATACCATTAAACATGGATAAGGAAATCATTTAAACATGATTTCTTATTCACCCACATTCACCACAATCGATGCAATGCAAAAGAGGAATGACAGAAATGGGGCTTTTACTATTGGGGAATGGGAGGTTACAGGAGAAGGAAATGAGAAAAGAAAAGTCACAAAGACTGCAGCAGCAGTCTCATCCGTCTCCCTCCCTCTACTCACCCTTCTTCTTCTCTTTTTTCTTTCCTTTTCCTTACTTCACACCTTCTGCTTTCGGAATATGCCAAGCCCAGCCAGCCACCAGGAGGAGAGTTCCTTCCTCACCAAGTCTCTTCTCCCTTTTCTTCAGCTTTTCTTCCTCTTTTTTTTTTGGATTTTTTCTGCTCTGCCCAGCCCTGTGCGCAGCCCGTCCAGAACTTTCTGCAGCAGAAGCCACCTTTTTAAGGTGGGGAGGATGGTGAGAGGTCTCTTAGAGTCACCCCTAGTATGGGGCATCTTAGGCCCCTTGGGTGAGAGGTGGTTTTGGGTTTGTTAGTGGACCTTGTAAATGTTTTTTTTTAGGGGTTGGACCGGCTGTAGCAGGGCCCAACAAATTTTTGGGTTGTCCACAAATGCCCCCCACCAAGGGGTGGTGCAAGCGAGGGTCGAGCAGCGCAGTGCCCGTGGGTGAACTCATACGACGCCAACTAAGTCTCATTTGCAATTGGTACATATGGGCTCGTCAGCACAGATGGTCATTGACTTGTTGCCGTACTGATAGCCTCGTAGTCTGTCATTCTGTTAACGGTCTCTTGATTTTGTCTCTTAACATTGTGTGCATGTCATCTTGTTTAAATCGAGACGGTTGACGTCGAAGCGAATCGGCAGCCCCCTGGCTTGCTCGCACGATATATGGGCTCTGATAGTCAATCAGCAGATATAGGGAGTCGGTGAACTCTTCATTCAATAGCGCCTTGAGTGGATAGACTGCCTGAGTCGGCAGACCTTCTATTTGATGTCTTGGGGACTCGATCGACAAGACTCATGAGTCGGCGATCGTTGTGATTCGGTGGCCGTCCTCTTTGCCAACTTGACGACTCGGCGGTCACGTGAGTCGGCGGAACTGTAAGGGCGTGGCGATTCGGCAGCCATCCCCCTTGCTAATGTCACGACTTGTCAGCTTCATGGGTCGGCGAGACCGCGAGTTTGCAGGGCCGCGGCTTGGCCTAAGTTGGTGGGCCATGCTGGCTTACTGTGTTGAGTCTACGACCCCTTATAGACTCAGTGAGTGGCCTTGTTGTGAACATGTGTAAACCATTGGGATTTCCTTCTAGAGACTCGAAATTTGTCAGAATCCACTCCGTGTATGACTAAGTGATTCGTCACATGTGAGGTAGGACTCTGACTGGCATGAAGATAAAACTTTGACTATTCCGAAGATAGGTTTTGATGGGCATTGAGATAAACTTCGGCTAGCCAGAAGATAAGGTTCGATTGACAAGAAGATAAACTTCAACTGGCATGAAGGCGAGCTTCGGCTAGCACTGACATGAAGACAAGCTTCGACTGGTATGAAGATGAGCTTCGACTGGCACGAAGACGAGCTTTAACTGTCGAGTACCACTTCTGTCAGGATTTCCTTCTAGAGACTCGAAATTTGTCAGAATCCACTCCGTGTATGACAAAGTGATTCGTCACAGATGAGGTAGGACTCTGAATGGCATGAACATAAAACTTTGACTGGCACGAAGACGAGCTTTGACTGTCGAGTACCACTTTTGTCAGGATTTCCTTTCTAGAGACTTAAAGCCTGCTTGTCTTTGGCATGTGTTTTTTATTTTATTTTCTCCTTATCGAATTGAGCGCCCTTTCGGGTTTTCACTCAAGTCGACCCCCTCTTGCTTTTGCCTACGCGCCCTTTCAGGTTTTCACGTAGCATGGTACCCAATTTTGCCCATGGCGCCCTTTCGGATTTTCGCCATGACCATGTTTTAGCTCTTTTTACCCTTGTCTAGGGGAAACCTAGACAAGTCCAGTGAGGCACCTCTATTTTAAGCCTCTTATTTTATTTTATTTTTTTGTATACATATATATATTATAAAGAGAAGTTCAAGAGTGGAATAGAACTCAACCACCCATCATACCATGATGTTGGTAGATGATGTGAGGTTATTTCGGTTGATTGTAAAATGGTAACCTAGAAAACCTATGTGTTAACTTCAACAGGGGTTCTAAAGGTAACATCTACTGGTTAGCCAAGGCAAGAAGTCAAGGCTGAGCTTTATTTGGAGTTTTGAAAAGGTAGTGGTTATCTAAATGTAGGGTCCTACTTGGCGAGAGCAAGTATATATAAGCGTGAGGCGTGGATGGTAAGAGACAACTTGTCTAAGTTTTGAGGGTCTTTTTTCTTGACCAGAGAGTGCATAGCTGGATGTATAGCAAAAAGGAGATTTCTTGAAAGAGCAGGGATGGAACTCCCCCTTCTTGCCATTTTGACATTTTGACTTCATTCATTTTCATTTTTTGGAGTTGTGCAGCTCAAGTGTTATGGATCAAAAGTCAATTACTTGACTACAACATTGATATTGGATGCTCATCTATTATGTGTGACAATACTAGTGCTATTAATCTCTCCAAAAATCCAATTCAACACTCTAGAACAAAACACATTGAGATTAGACATCATTTTCTTAGGGATGAAGTTGCAAACAAGAACATTGAACTGGAATTCATTCCTACTGAAAAATAAATTGCTGACATTTTTACAAAACCATTGGCAGAAGATAAATTCACATTTTTGAGAAGAGAACTTGGAATTTGCCATATGCAATAAAAAACTGAAAATAAGTTGACTTCTTATGCAAAGGTTATGTGGTATATCAAATGGTGATTTGTGGAAGGACAAGTCAGGTTTGTCTGAAAGCTATCATTATGTGTTGAGGGAAATCCTCCGCCAAGTACTAATAATTTTCCTTGTGTAAGAGTCAGTAATTAAAAAAAATAAAAAAATAAAAAAATTGGTTTTGTTTGGAACATGATTGTTTGTCCATTTCATATCTTTCATGATGATTTTTGTTTGAATGCATGCTGAAATTGAGTGCTAAGATTGATTGTGTATGATTTGAATGTCATATGTTTCATTAATGCACTTTTTGAGGGGGAGCATTATTTTTGAGAAGAGAAATTGAGTTTGGAAAGGAGGCTACAGTGGTATGAGATTTGCGTATGAAATATTTGAGAACAAGCTACAGTGTTTGATCAGATTTGATAGGGCTATGTCAGTATCAGGTATGCTTTAGGTCGACACACAAGCAGTGTAGTGTCGACACCAGATCTTTATTTCTCAGTTGTGAGTGATCATTTTCACAGGTTCTGTGTCAACACATATCTATTTATGTGTCGACACATCTCTTCAATACTATTCTCAAATCTTTCAACTTGTTTCAAATCCACTTCATTTAATTTTTCTTGTGAATTTCATGTTGAAGGACACTCTTTATTTTTGATAAAGATTGATCAAGTTGGTAATTCAGAGGGAGCTAAATACTTCACTGATCTTTATTTCATCAAACCAAAACCAATTTTAGTGTTTTGATGAGTATGTAATTCATAATCTGATCATTATTTTTTCTAAAAACAACCAGGAATGCATTCTTAATAGTTTTAACATATTCTTCAAGTCAACATTCTTTTATTCTCTGAACACCTAAAGTAATTTGATTTCTTTAGTTGTAAAATGTTCAATTCAGTATTGTCTTTACACATTTCTTTTGAGGTTGATAAAGGTTAAAGTTGTGTCCAATTCTTGATATTCATTAAAATTAAATTTTCTGACAGAGCAATGGCATGAATAATGAGAAACTGCACACATTCACAAAAGGTGATGAGCCATGTATGTCATAAAGTGTCATGCTATCTCTGTTCTAAGGGGTTCAATCAAAATATTCAAGATCAATGTTAACTGAGTAACTGGAAATACTAGCATCTGATAAACATATATTTCCATGTCAAAAGATTTTCATTAACCCCTTGAGGCAGAATAATTAGTAAATCTTAAGTAACCAGGGACTCTGGTGTGTGAAAAATATGTGTACTTGAGTAAACAAGATTTACTATATTTGAATACACATTGCCTCTATTTCAAGTAAAGTCAATCAAACAAAATGGACAACTTTTACCTAACTCAGATCTTTTAAGAATGTTTAACTTCAATGCTAGTTGCATTTATCATGGAGAAATCACCTTACTTTGGTTTAGTAAAGTTTAAAAGAATGAATTGTTCTGAAAAGAATATTTTAATTTCATTAAGTTGTACTCCAGGTTCTTTAGAATCATTTAATGGTCAAATTTTGTATGATATTCCTCAAACCAGTAACTTTGCAATGGAATGATGATGAGAATTTGAATGTGAAATCTTTAACATGTTAAAAATCCTTGGATAATTGATTTTAGATCCTTTTATCTTAATAAAGATTTTTCTTCTCATCACTTCCCAAAATTCTGCATTTCTTGTCATCTCAGGTCGACACACATCCATCCTGTGTCGACTCAGGTTGATCTCAGGTCGACATATATCTCTTCTTATGTCGCCACAACATGCTCTCAGGTCGACACACATCTCTTCTGTGTTGACACTACAGAACCCAAGCGTTGGTTTCGATTTGGGGAAAATGGACCTGCGGTTCATTTTATCTCCTACCTTTTGGTGTCCATCCACCTTTTATATTCACTCAAACCTAGGTCGACCCTATTTTTCAGTTTCCCTACCTTTCAAACTTCCGTCTTCTCCCACAATCTTGGACGAATGATCCTCTGTTTCCTCTAGGCTTCTCCATCCTCCTTCATCTACGGAATCCATGGCACCCAAGCAGACTCCCAAGCGTGGAGCCAAGGCCAGGGTGGCAGCAAAGGGTGTGGTTATGGAAGAGCCACCAGTGGAGAGAAGGAGTAAGTTCCACCATGATCCCTCTAAGAGGAAATCCGACTCCATCCCTCTGGTACTCCTTCCAAGCGGGGTAGATCAACACCTTAGAGCAAAGGCAAGTCTGCAATGCCATCCCGATACCCTAAACAGAAAATTTTACAAGACTCAAGTTCTTCTGATGAGTGTGGTTCATCATTTGATGGTACATCTTCCACAAACCCTAAGACACAGTTGCTAGAAGTTTCTTCCTCTGATACATCCCAGTCTCCGGTGGCAACACCCTCCAAATCTATTGTCACTGAAGGAAGAACAATTTTGAAACCTAGGGCTGTTGATCTTTCTGATAAAGATCTTATAGATGCTTTTCCTGAATTTGTGCCTCTATTTGAGTTTCAAGGCTGGCTTAAGTTCATCTCTAAGTTCAGAACATTCTATCCTCGACTCGTTCAAGAATTCTATTTGAATATTGTGGATACAGAAGAAGGGTTCAAGTCAGAGGTCAAGGGTGTTAAAATCTTTTTTTCTCCAGCATTGGCATCTCAGTTGTTTCAAATACCTGACTCTGGTGAGAATTATTGCACATATGAATTTAATCTTCATGAGGCATATTCACTTCTCACAGGTCTCCCTCATGATAAGAAAAATTCCAAACAAACAAATGTCACCAGTTTCAATACCAATTCTTTCCCTCCATTACTCAGATTGGTGCATCATGTTTTTACCACTATTATCACTCCTCAAGGTGGTGGTAGAAATAGACTTACTAATATTCAGAGGTTTGTCCTGTACTGCATGAAGAAGAACATTAAAGTAAATTTGATTGAGATCTTATCTCAAATCATGTCGGAGACAATCAGGAAAGAATTACATAGATCTCTTCCTTATGCTGCTCATTTAACTGCTGTTTTTGAGCATTTTGGTGTATCTTTTCTGAATGAGAAAGTACAGAAGATTCCTCAGAATAACATCTACTGTTTGCACCATGTGAAGAAGTTTATGAAATTCAGAGTTGAAGGAGATCAGGTCACTGTAATCACGGGGTTGCGCACCCCTCGAGACACACAACATGTTTTAAAATAACTTAAAAAGCATGGATTAGGAAATGTGATCACCACCTAACAAGTTGCCATGAATAGGAATGAAATTAGGCTAACGTGTTAGGAAAGGAGGTGAGAACAAGGCACTTACTGATGTCGCGATGGGTCTTCCCATCGCGATGATAATGATGTTGCGACGCCCTACTAGGGTGCGTCTCGACTGTCGCGATGCTGGTGCCTGTCGCGTTCTCTGTAGTGCGGGAGGAAGTTGAGTGGACCTTCTTCCTGCCCTCCAGTCTGCTAGAGGACAAGAGCTCCTCGTTCAATCTTGTTTAGGTGCCTGCCAAAACGTAGAAAGCAACAAAAGAAACCTTATTAGACCATATTTAAGAGTAGCATCTATCCAAAAATGAAATGAACGGGGAGAGTATGGAGGGAACGAACTTGGGGTGGTTTTTTAAACCCCTTGGGTGATGTAAAAATGTGGGAAAGGGAAAGGAATGCGTTCCTATCTAAGAAAATAAATAGTATGCCTGAAAAGAGAAATGAGAGGAAAAGGGAAGATGGAACCCCAATGGGGCGACTCCCTGGTCGTGGTGCAGTATCCTTGGGTTGTGCTGAAGCCCTGGAGAAAGTAGGAAGTCACCTCCTCAGCCACCAAGCTCCATATGTGAAGAAGAAGTCATGACTTGGTGAAGAGGATGAAGAGGAATGAGAGGAAATGGGTGAGCCACGAGCTAAGGGACAGGTCTGGGCAGAATTCGGCAGAACTTCGTGGCAAAATCATGGCTCTCCTCCCTCTGAAGAAGAAGGGTCCCTTATATAGAGAGGAGAGAGATTAATCCCATCATTAAGTGTTAATGACCCAAAATAAAGTGATAAAGCCAAGTAAATCCATAGGGAAGAGTCCTAGGAGGGTCCCAAGGTGCCATGGACCCTTAAACGGAGCATGGGAGTTGTGGGAGTTGCTTAGAGATGAAGATAAGGCCATTGGAGGATAAATAGGAGGTGGTCGCGGAGGCCAGCGCATGTAGATCAGGTCGCGACGGGTCGTAGGGGCGTGACAAGGATAGTCGCGACGGCCAGGATGGTCGTGACCCTAAGAGCACGTGCATGGATATGCATGGGCTGTCGCGACGGACAAGGGGGCGCGTCTTGGGTAACACGACGTCTCGACCCGTCGCGTTAAGAAAAAATGATTATTCTTGGATTATTGATCAATTATTTGGAAGAATAATCAATAATGAGGCATGAGGACTCTTAAAAGGATAATTTGATGGGATAATGTGAAAATTGGGTTTTTAATGGGCTCACAACATGGCTAAGGGATGTGCTCAAGGTGAGTGACCAACTTGGGGCTCATTAAGAGAACAAGAAATATGGTTCAACTTATGGGCCAGAATCGGGTGTCTACAGATTGCCCCTCCTTGGCTTTCACTTTGCAAGGGATTGTAGCAGAAGTGTAGAGGAGGTGTCATAAAATGACGATGATGCGGAAATGATGTGGAGTGGACTGAAAAGATGGGAGCCAGGGTAAAAAGACACCCGATCTAACCGACAAGCAGTTGGAATTTTCTTGAATGCCCCGAGTTAGCTGCTCGAGCAAAATGCAAGGAAAAACACAAGTCTGGACGAGAAGGAGAAAGAAAAGGATGATCAACCCCTCGATTGAGAGGTACCCTAGACGATTGGCCTGTAGGTTTCATTCTGGAGAGACATGTGCGTGCCAGGCAGGTAACTCAGACTCTATCCTGGGAGCGGCTCGCAACCAAAACAAATCAAAAGGAATAAGAATGAAAATTGTATAGAGAATGCAGACAGGGAAATTCTTGACAGACTAGCATGAACAACACGCTCGGAGACAAACCTTCCGATTCAGAGTGGAATGAGATTTCTTGTTCTAATTATGAAGAACGGTTGGGCACTCAACAAGAGCTCACCATTAGCCAGGGATGAGTCATGATAGCTCAAAGTCCTATATGATGCATGCTGGGCTAACGGAAAAGAAATTATTAAATCAAATATAAAGAAAGGAGAAAATAGAAAATATATCAAGGATAATATTGCTAAGTCGGACAAAAATAGGTCGAGAGTCTTCCTGCAACCGCTGTGCAAGACAGAGTCCATCATCCCCAAACTTATCTAACTTAACGACCTATCCAGCGATTAGCAACATGCACCTAGATCATCATCGTTTTTGTTGAAGGGGAACTCAGATCCCAGAGCACGTTGAGAACCAGCCGGTCATTGAAATGATATAATAAGTATAGTACCATATAGTAATGCAAGGGAAAAAGGATAGAAATACTTACTTGACTTACCTGTGAAGCTCCATTTTTTGTGATTTTTTTATTTTCCAATTTTTTTGTGGTTTTTTGATAAATAAACAAAGCAATAGCTGATCCGCCTCCCGCGAACAGACCGAAGTCTCACAAGGAATAACTCACACACACATGTCCAGTAAGAATATAAAAGATAACCACAAGAGTATAATGTACAAGAAAGTACATACATTTATACTCATTTACAACAAATTATATTGTCCCAATATATTATTACATATCCAAGAGAAAAGTACACCTACTTGGGGCATACCTGAGGGAGCAAAGTTCACACAAATCACAAACTGCAACTCAACTACTAGTGGTACAAGTCTGCCACAACACCACTGCAAGCCAACCACACTACTAGCACCTGAAAAGAACTATAACGAAGTGAACCTCCAAAAGTCACAGTATGACGGTCCTCATCGTTCAAACCCGTTAACCCAATAACGAGCTTCACCCGACTCTGTTTCCCGCGAACCAGCCAAAGCCTCGCAAGGAATATCAACACACACATGTCCGTGAAATATAAAGGAACACGTTGAACATATATGAGATGTCATATCTTACACATATTCACATAAAATGTACATATCCAGTTCTGAACCAAAGTCAAAGTACAGAGTGCAGCTACCTGGGACAAAACCCCCAAGGCACAACAAAAAGGAAATTACTCTGCTGGTGGCGTAGGCCCGACTCCGCTACGGTGCGGTCCCGAACTAGAAGAGGGACGAGAACCCTCCTGCTCTCCTTCACCTGGAAGAACAAGGGGTGAGCCTCACAAGTCACTGGCTCAGTAGGGCAACTCCCCAAAAGCCGAGAGAACGATCATTGCATAATAATATAAATAAGACTTATATTCAAATAAAAGGTAATACTATCTACGCATGGTACTATAGCTGTAAATAAATAAACGGCAACTCACGTACACGTGTACAATCTAAAGAAGGGCACGCCACACACGAGTCACGAGAATTGGTTCGCGACACCAGCCGCTGACCCTGACAAACCACACAAGACTATCTCTCAGCCTCGCAGCCACGGACGAAAGGTCCAGCTGCCGCTCCACCTCAACAAGGTCAAGAACTGTGGAGACCAACCAACACCACTCTTGCAGACCACACAGCTGCAGGCCTAAGCCTGACACTTTTAGGGACTCCGGCCCTAGCTTTCTAAAGTGAGGCACTGGAAAATCGGACTAGTTAGGGACCAGTACGTCTATTGGTATCCATCCGTCCCCCAACCACGAGCGCGCTACAAGTGGCTGCACACCCACAAACACACGTCGCTGCCCATTGTCGTCTTTCCCTCAGCCGGACGTATAACTCAAACTCAGGAGTTAGGGTGTCCAGGAAGACGACACAAACTTTGACGGTACACACCGTACTGGGACAAACCCCGAGCACCCTGTGCTTGGCTCACAATGAACCTGGGGTATCCGACTCGAGAGATAATCACGGAAGGCGTTAAACAACCCAACTTGTTGTGTACACAAATCCATGCAAACTCAACATTTCCCGATCACGTTAAGTACCGATGCACCGCTTACATGCTATAAATAACTTAAACAATGTCACACAAGTAATGTGTAACCCGAAAGAGACGGACTAGCTACAAAGCCCAACAGCTCGGGTGGCCACACTCTAAATCATGACCAACACAGTGGACGCCATTCAAAGCATGAATCGTGATAGACCAACTCATCACCTTAAAACCTGAATCGCGATCGGACAGGTCGTCGCGTACAAAACGCGACGTCTGGGTCCGCCGCCTTTCAAACTGAAGAACCCTACCTCGTTCTCTCATTCCAGAATTCACACAAAATAGCTATACATGATTGTAGAGCATGAATTAACCACCCACATGGTATGCTAAGCATGTTTACTACCAAATATAAGCAATACTACAATTGAAATACCTCTAACCTAATCTACACAAGCCACACAACTAAAACAAGGAGAAAGTTTCCCTACCAATACGAAAAACACAATAACGACACTGTAGCAACCTGAATTTTTCGGGGAAAAATATAATTTAATAATATCAAAAAAAAAAATAAAATAAAATGGAAAATGCAAAGGAAAAGGAATTAATTTTTTTTTAAAGTAAAGCAGTCCTCAGAGTCCTAGCCAAGAGAGTGCACTCTCCCCTAGAGGGGGAGAATGGACCCACTCCACCAGAAGGAAACTCTGGGCCGAAGAATTAATTTTGATCATTATAAAGGAAGGTACAAAGTATAGGGCGACAGCCCATTAGATCAATCTAATATTCATTAGACCTGATATATCAATCAGTAAAGGCCCTCTACAAGCAAAAGATAATTTATGGAAACCCCAAAAAACCTCATTACACATAGAAGAAATCGCATGATTAGCAAGCCGGTCAGCCACTTGATTGGTCTCCCTGAAAACGTGGGAAGAGAAGTGGGGTCTTCATGTAACAGATCCATAGTAGGACGCCACCAGCGCTGGATGTGCCAGTTTAAACATTTGCCCTGCTAAATTGATTGAACCAGGGTAGACGAATCATAATATATTGCAGAAAGGCGAACTCCTAGGAAATGTGCCAGGCGAAGACCATCGCACAGCGCCCTTGTTTCAGCAATGATGTTGTTCCCAACACCATAGAAATTGGCAAAGGCAAGAAGAAGCTTGCCATGTTTATCACGGATGCAACCACCACCGCCACAGATGCCAGGATTTTCTTTGGAGGCCCCATCAACATTTAAACAGAAATAACAAGGGGAGGGATCTAGCGAACCAGTTTCATCCTCTTAACCGCAGAGTGATAAAGAAAACCATAGGAGTGAAGAATCTGGTTTCCAATCAGAGATTGAGCATTTTTAAAAGTTGTTTTCCCAAGAGCAAAACCAATGTGTAGTTTGATACTCCTAATGATGTCTGTAGGCCGGCTATGTTTCTATTCGAATCTGACAGCACATCTTTGTTTCCATAGCTCCCAGAGCATGAGAATAAGACAGTATATGGAAGTAAACCCGAGGGGAGTTTGAACATTGGTATTATGAATAAAACTCCAAATCCTAGTAGTGATTTGAGAATGAAGGTGAATCTTGTTGCTGACCAAAGGAAGGAACCATCTCCACATGTGAACCGCAATGTCACTATTAATGAACACATGGTTGAGATCTTCACATTGAGGGGAAACACAACAATTGCACTTGGAAACCAGGGGAATCCCACTTTCTGAAATTCTTCCATCCACCGGCACAGCTCTGTTAAGAATTTTCCAGCAAAATAAAGAAGCCCTTGGATAAAAGGAATGGTGCCAAATCTTCAAGATGGCAGGCCGGCTAATTCCATTATGTCTTATCAAATCATAAGTAGATCTAGTTGAAAATTCACCAGTGGAGGCAGTAGCCCAGATGCACTTATCCTCCTCCTAAGTTAAGTATAAACCTTGAAGAGCCTGAGGAGGAATTAAGGACCTTATGGGATGTGACAGGTCCATAGCAACTTCCTGCAAAGAAGTACCCGTTTCCAGCGGCCCCTGTAGAATTTCAGCAATAGGCCGGTCCCCATACCAGGTGTCATTTAATATGTCAATTCTATCTCCTTTTCCATGAATCCACCTAGTATTAGAATGGATAAGGGAGTTAGCAGCCAGGCAAAGGTGCATGGGCATTCCAGGAATATTGGAGTAATTATTTGCAGCAAACCGCCTTCTAGCATAGGTAGACCATAATGAGGAACCATGGCGCACATTCCACATTTGTTTCACAGCAAGGGAGGTTTGAACGTGGTGGATATTCCGGATACCTAAACCCCCTTCCACCTTAGGACACTGAATCTTATTCCATGCAACCCAATGACGGCGGCGAGATCCATTGGTATCGTTCCAGAAAAAGGCCGCGGAACATTTCTCGATGTAAGAAATAATAGCTCTAGGAAGGAAAGAAGCTGCTGCCAGATAAACAGGTAAAGAGGCTAACACCGAGTTGATGAGAATAACACGACCAGATTGAGAGATGAGTTTGGCCTTCCAATTGCCCAGAATTGCATTGATTCTATCAATAAATATTTTGTAATCAGATATAAGAACCTTGCCTGGTCGAAGGGGAACACCAAGATACTGGAGCGGACCAGATTGATTCATATAACCTGTCAAGCTTCTGATTTTTTGGATGGAATGTAAGGTCGCTTTCTTGGAGAGCATGAATGAGCTTTTCCCTGCGTTGATGAGTTGGCCAGAAGAAAGAGCATAATTTTCCAAAAATTGCATTAACCGCTTCACATTGTTGACGCTGCCGTTGGTGAAAATTAAGGTATCATCCGTGTATAGCAGGTGAGAGGGTCGGGGGCATCCTCTGGGGCCAACATAAGGGATTAAGCGACCAGTAGAGACCATATTCCTCAATCCTCGGCTAAGTACTTCTTCCATAATAATAAAAAGAGCAGGAGCAATGGGATCGCCCTGCTGAAGACCTCTGGTAGACTTAAAATATCCAGCATGCGCACCATTAACCAAGACCGAGAACCAACAGTTAGAGACAAGCATACCAATGTAAGATACAAATCTGGATGCAAAGCCAAATTTCTTGAGGACAACAAATAAGAAATCCCACTCCACACTGTCATAGGCTTTCCGAATGTCCAACTTAAAAATGGCATTACCTCCTCTGATCTTTCGATCCACATCCCACACCAGCTGACGGGCGAGGGACACATTATCTAGAATAAATCTTCCTTTGACAAAGGCTCCTTGTTCCTCAGAGATAATCCCAGGTAGGATATTAACTAATCTGTCACAGAGGATCCTGGACACAATCTTATAACAGAAATTACATAAACTTGCAGGCCTGAAATCATTAAAGGAAACATGTTGCGCCTTTTTCGGAATAAGAGCAATAAGAGTAGAAGTCACCCCTCTAGGGAAAGAGTGACCATTGAAGAAACCACTGACATCATTAAGAACATATTGAACAATATCCCAGCAGGACGTAAAGAAAATACCGGTAAAACCATCTGGGCCAGGGGAGCTATTACCATTCATACTCCAAACTGTTTTCTTAACTTCCTCCAAAGTGGGAGGCACACAAAGAGAGATATTTTGCTCATCAGAGATCAGATGAGGAATGACCTCAAGAAGGGAATGATCAACCGAGTGGGTAGAAGACTGCATAAGGTTTTGAAAGTAACGAGCTCCCTCTTGGTGAATATCATCCTGGTTCTCAGTCCAAAAACCATCAATTTGAATTCTTTGAATTTTATTTCTCCGACGATTGCCCTGAACAACAGCATGATAGAAGGCCAAATTCCTATCCCCTTTTCCCATCCAATTCATTCTAGCTTTTGGGCCCAGAACGTATCCATACAATGAAGTGATTTTTTATAGTTTGCAGTTGCCTTGCTTAGAGCAGAGCGGTTTCCTGTGTGGGACTACAATCAAACTGATCATGTTTGATAATTACATCACGTTCCATCAGCTTAACATTTTCTTCCACATTACCGAAGACATTTTTATTCCATTCACACAGAACCTTTTTGACAGCTTTAAGCTTCATGAATAGGGTGGTAAAAGGTTAGGATGCCTGGTAATGTTTTCATTCCAGGCCATTTTAACAGTATCATGGAAAGAATCATGAGAGGTCCACATGGCCTAGAAAACGAACCTGGCAAGAGCATGAGGTTCTTCCACAAGAGAAGCCAGCAAAGGAGAATGGTCAGAGTTGCATCTAATGAGATGCTTAACCCTAAACCCAGGGAAACTATTTCCAAACTCATTGTTAATAAAAAATCGGTCGAGTCTGGCTTTAACTGAAGCCTGGCCAGTACGATTGTTGACCCAAGTTTAATGTGAACCAGCATAGCCTGCATCAACTAGAGAAGAAGCATGCATAAAAGCATTAAAATCAACCATGGCCTGCAAGTTACTAAAATGACCTCCAGACTTCTCAGAAGGTTTAGAAATGCAATTGAAATCCCCCCCCTATGATCCAGGGAACAGTCACAGTGTCAGATAAAGCAATGAGATCATCAAATAAGCACCGTCTGATGGAAACGTTACAGCTAGCATACACAAAATTCACCATCATAATAGCCCGGCCTTCTTTAATAACAGATAAGGTAATATTCTGATCAGAGGAGGAGGAGACCTGCATGGAAACATTCCGCCAGAAAACCCATATTTTGGAGTCCTCCCCAGCATTGCCAGCAAAAGACTGCATACTAATGGATTTGCACACGGAATCCGCCCGGCTTAAGGGGACCATTGGTTCAGCTATAGCAACAACATCAGCCTTATTAGAATTAACAATTCTACGTAAAGATCTCCTAGAAGCATTGTTAGAAATACCCCTAATATTCTAGTAAATTATAGGGTTATTCATGAGGAAACATAACCATAGTGAGCACCCGCGGCTTTGGCCTGAGACCTAGTAGTTGCACCTATCCTTTTTTTAATGTGAGTATCTTCAGCAGTAACAAAATGTGGCATGTAAATATTTTCGTTGGCTGCAATAATGGAAGCCTTCTGAAGTTGTTCGTCTGGAGGTTTTTGAAACAGATCAGAAGAGTCAACATTTACTTCGAAGATCCCACCTCCTATCTCAACCATCGTCGCCAGAGAAGATGAAGTGGGCCCCTTGTCCGTCACCGGAGTATGACTCTCATGTGTTTCATGGGCACCATCTTGTGTATCAAAATTGCACCCCTCTGCATGTTGTTGCCCACGCGGAGTCTCCTCGCCATGCAACCCTTGAGCCTCATCAGTAACAACGTTCTCCAGCTTTGACACCAGTTTTTGTAATAACTCCTCTGCATTAAACACACGATTCTCCTCATCGTGTTCATTTCCCTCGTCAAGAACCAAGAACCTACTTCCTGACAAGAGAAAAGAAGTAATGGACTTTGTTAAATGGACCCTCTAGAATTTATTGGGGCTAAAATAAAGATTTTTAAAAGAGGAATAATAGAATAATATCCAAAATTCGTATATTAAATATTGTCTAAATAGAAAAGGGGTTAATAAATCATTAAAATAGCTATTTGTGTTGGAATTGGATTCCTAAGTCTACCCTAATTGGTTTGCCACGACAGTGCATCCCAACCTAATCCAATTGGGAGTTGGAAAGCTTGGAAAAGGGATAGAAATATGAAATCTCATAATTAAATAGGAATTAGAGTTCTATTAGGAAATAGAAACCCAAGTAGCTTAAATACTCTCTGAACTCTCCATGGCCGGCCCTAACACGTTGCTGGGGCTTGCTGGACGAGGAGAGGAGGCCAAGGAGGAGAGGAATTTGTGGGGAGAAGGCTGGACCAAGCTTCAACCCGAGTTCTTCAAGTTCTAACCCTAGAAGATCAAACGAGTCAAAGGTAGGCATTCTCACGAGCAAAACTTAATTAATTTCGTCTGTAGATTGTTTCCAAACCTCAGAAACAAAATCCCTCTTGTTTCATAATTTTCCATCGAGCCAATCATTTATTGTTGATTTTTGAAGTTCTGTAACTATCATGACCCCAAACCCTCTTCTTAAATCTTATTCTCCATGTACACTCAACCCCATGCTATAAAATTTTAACTGGAGATACTGATGGATGTTAGGCATATTTTGCCCCTTAAAGCCCTAATTTCCATCCAGTATGTTGCTCGAATTAAATTGTTTACCTACACTATACCATGTTCTGTGTTTACTCGTATTTGATCATGTTCAAAACAAGTCGAAACCATGTTTGTTTTAAAATTCCTTTTTACTATAAGTTCCCTCGCATGTCTAGATCAATTTGCAAGTGATTTCACAATTTTTCATCCACTGTACATTTTGTTTTAAATTTCTGAACGAACCTGTGTCAAACAAGGGCAACCTGGACTGCAATCCAAGGTGCTGTCCTTTTCCTGCTCGGACTCAGGCGCAGGACCTGAGAACGCGACGGCCCGATAGGCCGCATTCTCAGGGCCATCACGACACAGTACCTGTCACGTTCTGGGCAGCCTGCTCTGGCCAACCTGTCGCAACCTGTGCATGACCCTGTCGCATTCTGATCTGATCCTGTCGCGACCCTTACAGGGGTACGTCGCGATATGGGGTTTTTGCATGAAACCCCTTTTTTCTGCAAGTCTTGATTTTCTATAGTAATATCATGCCCTGTTAACTTTCTTAAACACAGAAAACAAAGGTGTAAATCTTGAATATATTTTAATTAATTAAAATCTTTCACATGACCTTTCATGTCCATGATTTTACATGACATATACACACACTTTGAACCATCCAATATGGCTTAACTTGGTATGAAAATATCTCATAGTACATCTGGTAATTTAATTCAAATTACCACATTTTTAAAATGAACTTGTCATCATTTTTCTTGCGAGGTTTGGAAATACTGTTACCAACGCTCCACTGTTCTAGAATTCCTTTAGAACATCGAGCACTTGTTTCTATATATACACTTTCTCTTGACTTGGATGAACTCTCCGTCGGATATTCCTTCTGCCGGACTAGTGAATCCTTGTTCAAGGCCTCCGTAAGTCTCCTCTGTCCATAGATTCCCACATGGTCGACGAGCTGGTTGTACCCTAACACCTATGATACCCTTTAGGGATCAATATGATCTAAACAGCTATTAGAAGTTCACTCTTACCTAGAATCACGCCGAACCTCTGGACCTGTGCATAACATGGCCAGTGGAAGGGTAGTGAATTCCACCTGACTGCCAACACCAAGTGCACGTGTTGTGCAACTGCTACTATCGCCCGTTACTCGACGTTTTATGTGCATTGAACTATAGTTCTCATCTATACTCTACTCGCTCGTCTATTCACGTTCTCTCTACTATCTCGTCTATTCATCTAGTACTCTCATATATTTCTTGGTACTCTCTATTGGCCATTGACTGATTGTGTAAAGATAAACAACATAACCAATGTCTGGCAATATATAAAGGGTCCGGTCTGGTCTTGGGATGTGCGCCCAAAAGTGCTATTTACCCGCGGGAGTTAAATGACTAGAGTGTTTGGCATTACACTCGAGTGCTATCTATCTCGACTATCTAAATGACAATCAAAAGTGCTATATTCTCTCGTTGTCTAATGACAACAAAGTGCTATACTATACACATTATGCTATTGATATACCTTATGCTATTTGTGTTATGGCCATCCTGCTATTTGTGCTATACTCGACGCTTGTACTATATTTGGAAACTTGTGTTATATCAATCACATGCTATCGTGTTATCTCTTATATTATTTGTCTCTCTCTCGTTCTATCTTTAGTTGCTCCGCCTTTCTAATATATTAATTATTTAAAGCATGCTTGATCCTGAGATTTAAGTCCTACTAGGCATTATCGCTCACCCTGCGTTTTTGGTTGTGTTCTCAGGTGAGACCGAAGAAGAGACTTACACTCAAGAGGATGGGAACAACCAAGAGTGAAGTCAAGTGTACCCTAGCATCTTAGTAGTTGTTAGAGTTTGAGTTTAGCCTTTTGCTTTTATTCAATGTAATTGGGTCCTATAGAATGACTCTGATATTAGTGGTTGTAACTAGACATTGGAAATTATTAATGAGAAGAATTTGCTTTAGTAGTTATTCTTGTCCAATGGTTTGATGTCTAGTACTCGCTCTGTACCCATTTTACTTGTAACTGCCTCGCGTTCCGATATTCCGTGTCGGGGCGTGACAGTTTTGTGGTATCAGAGCCTAGGTTATTCTTAAGTATAGAATGATCTAGGTTGATCAGCCTCGACTAGAGTCAATTACCCTACCTATGTGAGATGTGGTTAGAACCATGGATAACTAGCTAAAATGAACTCACACATGCACAAATTAAACTTCACATCAATATCCTAACAACAAGTTACTTTTGTAGGAACTAAGCAAACAAGATGACTGCTGAACATGCTCAAATGAGGGGCATGCAACAAACCATCCAAGAACTCACACGTGCCATCATGCAATCTACCCAAGGAGGTGGAAACTGTGGCGGTGCAGGCGAGCTACATCGTAACTTTAGGAGTCTGAACCCACCTGGGTTCAATGGATCCACAGATCCGGAAGAGGCCAAGCATTGGCTAAAGGAGACAGAAAGAATTTTCTGTGTTATGCAATGTGCAGCAGGGGATAAGCTGCTACTGGCTACTTTTCAGTTAGAGAAGGATGCCCGCGCTTGGTGGGAATCGGTAGAAGTGACCAGAGCTAATGGTCAATTTACTTGGGCTAAATTCAAAGAAGCATTCAATTCCAAGTATTTCTCGGAGCGTGTCCAAGAGAAGAAGGCCGCAGAATTTTCTGCTCTTAAACAGAGGAGTTTGACTGTGGCTGAGTATGAAGCCCAGTTTTCAAGACTGGCACATTATGCTGCACATCTGGTAAATACTGAAATGATGAAGGCTAGGCGCTTCCTCAATGGCCTTAAGCCTTAGTACATTACTCAACTAGCCCCTCTCGACATACAGACCTATGCCGAGATGGTAAAGAAAGCTCAGCTGCTAGAAGATGCTATGGACTTCACTGACCGTATCAAAGGAAAGTTCGTAAAAAAGGAAATGACGTCTGATCCATCATCTGCTAAGCCGATCAACGGCAAGAAGCGTCCCTTCAACATCACGGAGGGACCCAGCCAAGAAAGGAAATCCAAAGCTATTGTCCCCAACACTCTAGTGAAAAGCAACTGCAAGCACTGTGACAAGCCATGTCACACAGCAGATGAATGCTGGAGGAAAGTCGGTGCATGTCTGCGCTGTGGAAGCCGCAAGCAATGCATCCCCGAGTGCCCGCTACTGAAGGAAAATGAAAGGCGCCCTAATGTGCCTAAGAAACAGGGCAGACTGCAAGCCCTACATGATGAAGAGCCCACTGAGGAAGGTGGCATGGTAGAAGGTACCCTACAAGTTTTCTCCTTATCAGCATTTGTTTTATTTCATACTGTAGCAACTCATTCATTCATATCTCAAAACTTTGTTGATACTCTGAATGCTAAACCTATATCTATGGGATGTGAGTTCTCTGTCACAACACCACTAGGAGAAAAGGAGAAATTGAACAAATACTTCACATCTGCCGATGTAATGATCGGAGGCCATAACCTAAAGGCCAACCTGGTGTGTATGCCCATGGAAGGCTATGATGTCATTTTGGGAGCTGACTGGTTGTCCACTTATGGGGCAAGTGTCGATTGTAAGAAAGGGAAAGTTACCTTTAGTGATTTCCCTAAGTTGTCCTTCATTGGGATTAGACATAAGAGACGAATGTCTCTAATCTCTGCCATAAAGGCCCACAACATGATAAGGAAATGTTGCTTTGCTTTCCTTGCGGTCGTAATAGTTGAAAAGAATGGTTCTAAGATAAAAGACATCCACATAGTCCAGGATTACCCAGATGTATTTCCCGAAGATCTGCCAGGGATTCCCCCGGAACGTGATGTCAACTTCGCCATTGAGTTGATCCCTGGAGCTGCCCTGGTATCGCGTCAACCGTACCGGATGTCACCTACCAAGCTAAAGGAATTGAAGGCGCAACTGATGGAGCTATTAGAGAAGGGGTTCATCAGACTAAGTACTTCCCCACGGGGAGTACCTGTGCTATTCGTTAAGAAGAAAGATGGATCGATGAGACTATGCATCAACTATCGTCAACTCAATCAACTAACCATCAGGAATAAGTATCCATTACCTCGGGTCGATGAACTGTTCGACCAAATATCTGGAGCTCAATATTTCTCCAAGATCGATCTTTGATCTGGCTATCACCAAATGAGGATCAAGGATGACGATATCTTCAAAACGGCTTTCAGGAGTAGGTATAGACACTATGAATTCGTCGTTATGCCTTTTGGTCTAACCAATGCTCCTACAGCCTTTATGCAACTCATGAACAGCATATGTCGGCCATACCTTGACAAGTTCGTGGTCGTCTTCATCGAATATATCCTTATATATTCAAAGACCAAAGAAGAACATGAAGAACATCTGAAGGTAGCATTACAAGTCTTGCGAGACAACAAACTGTACGCAAAGCTAAGCAAGTGCGAATTTTGGCTCGAAGAAGTGTCCTTCTTGGGCCACGTCATCTCAAAGGACGGCATCTCTGTTGATCCCTCCAAAGTCGAAGCTATACTCAATTGGGAGAGACCAACCAACGTCACAGAAATCAGAAGCTTCTTAGGACTGGCTGGCTACTACAGGCGGTTCATAAAGGACTTCTCAAAGATCGCCGTTCCTCTCACGCGTCTGACACGAAAGGAGAATCCCTACTCCTGGAGTAAAGAGTGTGAGAAGATTTTTCATACTCTAAAAGTCTGTCTTACCTCAGCACCTATTATCACTCTTCCAATAGAGGGAAAATGTTTCTTTGTCTACACTGATGCCTCAGGAATTGGGCTAGGCTGTGTATTGATGCAAAAGGAGAAGATCATTGCCTATTCTTCAAGGCAACTGAAGACATATGAAGTCAACTACCATGTGCATGATCTAGAGTTGGCTTCCGTGGTCTTCGCCTTGAAAATATGGAGACATTACTTATATGGTGAATAGTTTACTGTCTACTCTGACCACAAGAGCTTGAAGTATTTATTCTCCCAGAAGGAACTCAACATGAGACAGAGAAGATGGCTAGAATACCTAAAGGATTTTGACTTCGACATCCAATACCATCCAGGCAAGGGTAATGTCGTGGCCGATGCTCTTAGTAGGAAGCCGATGGCATCTGTTTCGAGTCTAGTCCTTGGCGAGATGCAACTACTAGAACAATTCGCAAGGTTGGACTTGAATATTGAACATAGGGATGATCGAGTCTTGGTTTCAATATCAAGATTCAATCTGACATGCTGGAAGAGATTAAAACTCAACAAGACAGCGATCCATTCTTGGTGCGTATCAAGGAAACCCTAGCCGAAAGACCTGACTTTGTTATGACCGAAGATGGAAGGCTTGTATTTCAAGGGAGGACATGCGTCCTCGACAATGAAGAATTGAAGAGAAAGCTAATGGATGAAGCTCACAAGACGAAGTATAATGTTCATCCTGGCGGTACCAAAATGTATCAAGACATGAAAAGAATGTTTTGGTGGCCGAACATGAAGAGAGAGGTAGCTGAACATGCCACTCATTGCCTTACTTGTCAACAGGTAAAGACGGAACACATGCGCCCTGCTGGCGTACTTAGACCACTAGATATCTCGGAGTGGAAATGGGAAAGCATTGGCATGGACTTCATCATGGGTTTACCCAGGACTCGTGGTGGACTCGACGCCATATGGGTCATTGTCAACCGATTAACCAAATCTGCGCATTTTCTACCTATAAAGAGTAAGTGGTCTGTGGAAGTATTAGCTGCTTTATATGTCAAGGAGATAGTGAGATTGCACGGAGTTCCATCATCTATTGTCTCGGATCGAGATCCAAGATTTACGTCTCACTTCTGGAAGGGACTGCAAAGTGCACTTGGTACTAAGCTCAACTTTATTATCGCCTTTCACCCACAAACTGATAGGCAAACTGAGAGAACCAACCAAATTGTTGAAGACATGTTAAGAGCCTGCACTATAGACTTCCAAGGTTATTGGAACGAGCACCTATCCCTAGTTGAGTTCGCCTATAACAACAGTTACCAGGCGAGTATTAAGATGGCACCGTTCGAAGCACTATATGGCAGGAATTGTAGATCTCCTGCATGCTGGAATGAAGTTGGAGAAAAGCAGTGGCTAGGCCCATACATGGTGCAAAATACAACAAGGGACATTCAGGTGATTAGAGACTGACTCAAGATTGCTCAGTCCAGACAGACGAGTTATGCTGACAGGAGATGGTGAGATTTAGAATTTCAAGTCGGTGATCATGTACTCTTAAAGGTGTCGCCTACTCGTAGCATCCAAAGATTTGGTGTAAAATGGAAGCTCAGTCCTAGATTCATCGGTCCTTTTGAAGTGCTCGAAAGGGTTGGTGAGGTTGCATACCGACTAGCGTTGCCATCGAACTTGGCATGTGTACACAATGTGTTCCATGTCTCCATGCTTAGGAAATATGTATATGATCCTACGCATATCATTAGCCATGAGAAGTTGGTGTTAAACAAGGACATTACATATGAAGAGAAGCCAGTCAAGATACTGGAACGGAAGGTGCAACAACTCAGGAATCGTCCCATCCACGTGGTTAAAGTCCTATGGAATAATCGTGGAGTGGAAGAAGCCACATGGGAACCTGAAGGAATCATCAGACAGAACCATCCCAATCTTTTCGATAAGACATTCTCTCCAATTATGATCATATGAATTTGGGGACCAAATTCTTTTAAGAGGGGGAGGATGTAGCAGCATGAATTTTTCGAAAAAATAAAATTTAATAATATAAAAAAATAAAATAATTGGAAAATGTAAAGGAAAAAAATTAATTAAAACCATTAAATGAAAAGAAGTAATGGGCTTTGTTAAATGGACCCTCTAGAATTTATTGGGGCCAAAATAGGGATTTTTAAAAGAGAAATAATAGAATAATGCCCAAAATTCGTATATTAAATATTGCCTAAATAGAAAAGGGGTTAATAAATCATTAAAATAGCTATTTGTGTTGGAATTGGATTCCTAAGTCTACCCTAATTAGTTTTCCACGAAATTGCATCCCAACCTAATCCAATTGGGAGTTGGAAAGCTTGGAAAGGGGATAGAAATAAGAAATCTCAGAATTAAATAGGAATTAGAGTTCTATTAGGAAATAGAAACCCAAGTAGCTTAAATACTCTCTAAACTCTCCATGGTCGGCCCTAACACGTTGCTGGGGCTTGCTGGACGAGGAGAGGAGGCCAAGGAGGAGAGGAATTCGTGGGGAGAAGGCTGGACCAACCTTCAACCCGAGTTCTTTAAGTTCTAACCCTAGAAGATCAAACGAGTCAAAGGTAGGCATTCTCACGAGCAAAACCTAATTAATTTCGTCTGTAGATTGTTCCAAATCTCAGGAACAAAATCCCACTTGTTTCATAATTTTCCATCGAGCCAATCTTTTATTGCTGATTTTTGAAGTTCTGTAACTATCATGACCCCGAACCCTCTTCTTAAATCTTGTTCTCCATGTACACTCGACCCCATGCTATGAAATTTTAACTGGAGATACTGATGAATGTTAGACATCTTTTGCTCCTAAAAGCCCTAATTTCCATCCAGTATGTTGCTCGAATTAAATCGTTTACCTACACTGTACCATGTTCTGTGTTTACTCGTACTTGATCATGTTCAAAACAAGTCGAAACCATGTTTATTTTAAAATTCCTTTTTATTGTAAGTTCCCTCGCATGTCTAGATCGATTTGCAAGTGATTTCGTAATTTTTCATCCACTGTACACTTTGTTTTAAATTTCTGAACAAACCTATGTCAAACAAGGGCAACCTGGACAGCAATTCAAGGTGCTGTCCTTTTCCCGCTCGGACTCAGGCGCAGGACCTGAGAACGCGACGGCCCGATAGGCCGTATTCTCAAGGCCGTAGCGACACAATACCTGTCGCATTCTGAACGCGACAGGCCACCCTGTTGCGTTCTGGAAGCCTGCTCTGGCCGACCTGTCGTGACCTGTGCATGACCCTATCGCGTTCTGATCTGACCCTGTCGCGACCCTTACAGGGGTACGTCGCGATTTGGGGTTTTTTGCATGAAACCCCCTCTTTCTGCAAGTCTTGATTTTCTACAGTAATATCATGCCTTGTTAACTTTCTTAAACACAGAAAACAAAGCTGTAAATCTTGAATATATTTTAATTAATTAAAATCTTTCACATGACCTTTATTGTCCATGATTTTACATGACACATGCACACACTTCGAACCATCCAATGTGGCTTAACTTGGTATGAAAATATCTCATAGTACATCTGGTAATTTAATTCAAATTACCATATTTTTTAAATGAACTTGTCGTCATTTTTCTTGTGAGGTTTGGAAATACTGTTACTGACGCTCCACTGTTCTAGAATTCCTTTAGAACATCGAGCACTTGTTTCTATATATACACTTTCTCTTGACTTGGACGAACTCTCCGTCGGATATTCCTTCTGTTGGACTAGTGAATCCTTATTCAAGGCCTCCGTAAGTCTCCTCTGTCCATGGATTCCCACATGGTCGATGAGCTAGTTGTACCCTAACACCTATGATACCCTTTAGGGATCAATATGATCCAAACGACTATTAGAAGTTCACTCTTATCTAGAATCACGCCGGACCTCTGGACCTGTGCATAACATGGCCAGTGGAAGGGTAATGAATTCCACCTGACTGCCAACACCAAGTGCGCGTGTTGTGCAACTGCTACTATCGCCTGTTACTCGACGTTTTATGTGCATTGAACTATAGTTCTCATCTATACTCTACTCGCTCGTCTAATCACGTTCTCTCTACTATCTCGTCTATTCATCTAGTACTCTCATCTATTTCTTGGTACTCTCTATTGGCTATTGACTGATTGTGTAAAGATAAACAACATAACCAATGTCTGGCAATATATAAAGGGCCCGATCTGGTCCTGGGATGTGCGCCCAAAAGTGCTATTTACCCGCGGGAGTTAAATGACTAGAGTGTTTGGCATTACACTCGAGTGCTATCTATATCGACTATCTAAATGACAATCAAAAGTGCTATATTCTCTCGTTGTCTAATGACAACAAAGTGCTATACTATACACATTGTGCTATTGATATACCTTGTGCTATTTGTGCTATGGCCATCCTGCTATTTGTGTTATACTCGACACTTGTACTATATTTGGAAACTTGTGTTATATCAATCACATGCTATCATGCTATCTCTTACATTACTTCTCTCTCTCTAGTTCTATCTTTAGTTGCTCAGCCTTTCTAATACATTAATTATTTAAAGCATACTTGATCCTGAGATTTAAGTCCTATTAGGCGTTATCGCTCACCCTGCGTTTTTGTTGTGTTCTCAGGTGAGATCGTGGAAGAGACTTACACTCAAGAGGATGGGAACGACCAAGAGTGAAGTCAAGCGTACCCTAGCGTCTTAGTAGTTGTTAGAGTTTGAGTTTAGCCTTTTTCTTTTATTCAATGTAATTGGGCCCTATAGAATGGCTCTGATATTAGTGGTTTTAACTAGACATTGGAAATTATTAATGAGAAGAATTTACTTTAGTATTTATTCTTGTCCAATGGTTTGATGTCTAGTACTCGCTCTGTACCCATTTTACTTGCAACTGCGTCGTGTTCTGATATTCCGCGTCGGGGCGTGACAGACACCGTCTCGGCATTTCCCGCGCTCCTAAGCACCTCCTCGCACCGGAAGCACATCGAAAATCACACCAAAACCCCTTACTCGCCGGCAAGGCCTCCTCCAGAACTCCCTACAGCCGAACAGTGCTACCTGCACTGTTTGGCCACGGCTGGGAGCCCAAACAAAATGCAGGCTAAATCGCGACATATCGGGCCGTCGCGTTTAAAATGCGACGTACCTAGTCATCACAATTAAGCCCCAACATTGCTGCATGCACCACACGGCGCACATGCAGCCGCGCCCATGTAAAAGCGGAGTTAAATCGCGACGTAGCAGGTGGTCGCGTTCATGAAGAATCGCGACGCCTATGTTGGTCGTGTTCTTAATGAGCGCACCAGAGGTCTGTTAGGCTGAAATTTTCCCAACCCTCTAGCCTCACACCCTGCTACATACAACTACAAACACCCATGGACACACACAAACTCAACTAATAGGCCACACACTGGCCCCCAAACCCGATAAACTACGATCCGGAAGATCGGGATATTACACACAGGCTTAGTAGGGACCTCCCAAAAGCAATAAGAAACCAGTAACACAATGAAGGAACCGAGACCTCAACCCCCAAGGGTCTCAGACGCCACCTTCAAAACACACTTCGGAGGGAAAAATGTCACGGACACAGACCTCACCTTCAAACCAATCGATTATTGCAACTCATGAACGCGACGGGGAAACACAACGCTTTCAAGCCACTCGATATCGGAAAATATAAATGCGACGACCCAAAGCGTTCCCTTAAACCCAATCAATTCTGACACACCAATCGAAATCCATAACGTGACAGACTAGCTCATCCCGTTCACAACAAAACGCGACAGGTCGAAAGGTCACTTTTTTAGGCAAAACCGCCGGACCCTCTTTTTCCTTCCGAAAACCACTTCAAAACTCACTTAATCTAACATTTAAATCTCTACAATGGAAATTACACCACCACATACCACAATAGCATGATTTGCTAAGCTTTGAACCATTCAAATAATTCAAGACGAAGGGGAAGCCTCCCCACTAACTCTATGAACATGAAGAATGCAAAGAACACTCTACTGTCGGCGTATCCACGCTCCAGACGCCCTCCTCGTGTGGAAACAGTGGCAAACGAACATATCCCAATCCGAAGTCGCCAAGAATCACCACAACAAGCCTTTCCTCAGTCAGACAAAGCTTCCTCTGCTTTTTCTGGCCCAAAGTCACCGCATTAAAATCGAAGTCCCAATCGCAACGTAGGCAGTCGTCGTGTTCATAACATGTTAAACGCGACAGACCGCACCGTCGCCAATCGGAACCCGACGTTAGATAGGTGGTTCGAATAACGTGACCTGGGAAGCCATCGCGTTTAAAAATGCGATGACACACTCTGTTGCCTTCTCAACCAGAAAGCATGTGGGTTATATGGGTTCGGATTTTCGTCCCACTACACCCATGCCACACACGGGAACCACAACTAAGGCTCAATGACCACACATTGGCCACGAGCACCACACACAAATCATTACACTCGAATCCGAACGGCCATCATGCTACATTACTACCACATAAAAAGGAATGTCATCCTCGTCATTCAAGAAGAAATTACGGTAAGTCAGACAACCACCTAAAAAGAAATAAAGA
Source organism: Colocasia esculenta (assembly GCA_014218235.1). Taxonomy (NCBI): domain Eukaryota; kingdom Viridiplantae; phylum Streptophyta; class Magnoliopsida; order Alismatales; family Araceae; genus Colocasia; species Colocasia esculenta. The sequence continues at coordinate 84,450,134 of CM024757.1, forward strand.
CATTCACAAAACATGAAAGGATCCATTTCACAGCTACAAAATTGCTCTTCAGATTTTCTGCTTTGCTTGCCTTAATCAATTCATTACTGTTCTCTTTCTGTTTTACTTCCTTTCATAGCTCGATCAATACTATCTTACCATAGGCACTTTATCTCCTTGGACTTAACCTGCTTCCACATTTTCCTGTTTGTGTTTGCAACATTTCTTTCTGTGCTATTTTGCTTACTGAAAATCTTTTATCATACATTGCCACCTTTGACTATTCTACCATACTAATCCACCTTCTAATACATTATTCTTCAGTGCTGACTTCTTGTTGATTGTAATTATGCCTCAATTTTACTCATATTTCACTAGCATATTTGACTTTCACTAACTAATTCATTTATCTAGAACACTTATTATCATTCTGTAACAATTCTCTGACCCAAACTGTTTCTTTATTCGGCGCATGAACAATAACTGACGTACTAATCTGAAATCATCCTTTTTTCTTCAAACATTTTATTTACTTACGTTGTTTTAAACTTATATCTTCTCAAGAACCACTACCCTTGTGACGGACCACGCCGTTCAAACCCGTTAACCTAATAACGAGCTTGACCAGACTCTGTCTCCCACAAACAAGCCTAAGCCTCACTAGGGATATCAACACACATGTCTGTGGACATATAAAAGAACACACTGAATATATATAAGATTGTACATCTCATACATATTTACATAAGGATTACATAGCCAAATTTCAACAGACGTCAAACTCAAGTACAGTAGCCTAGGGCATACTCTGAGACACAACAGAAAGAAAATTACACTGCTGGAGGCGTGGACCTAACACCGCTGCGATGTGGCTCCGGACTAGAAGACGGGTGTGAAACCTCTTGCTCTCCCTCACCTGAAAGGAGTAGGGGGTGAGCCTCACAAGTCACTGGCTCAGTAGGGAAAATCCCTCAAAAGCTGAAACAACACTAAACACGTGAGAAGCAAGAGTAAACCGTAAATATAATCAATTAACACAACTACCTAAGCATGGAATTATAATTGCAATAAATAAATTAAGTTATGCTAACAATATAAATTCAGCTTCATGAAGAAACGACAAACCACATCAGTAGTATGAGCTAAAGAAGGGTAACGCCAAACACGAGTCACGAGGACTGGTTCGTGACACCAACCACTGACCCAGACAAGTAACACAGATCTACCTCTCAGCCTCGCAGCCAAGAATGAAAGGTCCAGCTGCCGCTCCACCTCAACTGAGTCAACAAACTGTAGAGTTCAAACAACACCACAACTGTAGCTCACACTGCTGCATCTCCATGCCTAGCACCTTTAAGGACTCCGGCCCGAGATCTCTAAAGTGAGGCACTGGAAACAGGAGTAGTTGGGGACCAGTACGTCTACTGGTGTCTGTCCCCCAACCAAGAGCGCGCTACAAGCAACCAAGAACAACCACAACACACAAGTCGTTGTCCCACTGTCGTCTTTCCCTCCGCCGGACGTACAACTCAAACTAAGGAGTGAGGGTGTCTAGGAAGATGACACAGACCTCGTCGGTACACAAGTATTGGGACAAACCCCGAGCACAACGTGGCTGGCTCACAGAGAACCTAGGGTACCCGACTCGAGAGGCAACCACAGTAGGCGTCGCATACCCGACTTGCCACGCACACATAAACCATACAAACTCGGCATTCCCAAGCACAACACGTGCCAATGCACCACTTATAACCCATAATACTTAAATTAACAGTCACCCGGACCCATAACTAGAAGCAACTCATAGCACCATGCAGACATGCCAGGGTTTGAGTGGCTGCCTTATAAATCGCGACAGACACAAATGTCGCTATTTAAAGGCCAAATCGCGACGGGAAAAATTGTCGCGTTAAAGACTAACATGCGATCAGACAGATCGTCGCATTTAAAAACATGACAACTAGTTCCGTCGCCTTTCAGCTGCAAAACCCTACCCCAGAACTCCATTCTGGAAAACTCACAAACCACCATGTATAGCCATGTAACATGATTGTTTGCATTCAAATAGAAGCCTAAGCATGCTTGCTACTTCCTTTAACCCATCCCATGCATTAAACACATTAAACATGATCCAATTGATTCAAAAAGGAGAAGAATTCCCCTACCACACGAGGAATACGAAGAACGCGAAGAACGGCATTGTCCTGGCGTTTCCCGCGCTCCGAACAACCTCCTCGCGTCAGTAACATGCCAAACCGCATGCCAAAACTTCCGAATCGCCAGAAATCTCCACAACAAACTCCCCCACGGCTGAGCAGTGTTTCCTGCACTGCTTAGCCAGAGGTCGGCCACCCCAAACACACAGTCGAAATCGCGACGGGTCGCAACGTCGCGCTTAAATCACGATAGGTATGTCTGTCGCAATTAAAAGGTGATGTCCTTGCATGCGACATGCGGCGCGCATGTAGACGTGCACCCAGAGAAGCAACATCCAAAATGCGATGACCAGGGTGGTCGTGTTTCCAAAACGCGATGCCTGTGTTGGTCGCATTTCTGGAAGGCGCTCTAGAGGTTGGTTGGGCTCGGATCTCTGGCCCCCCAACCCCACACAACCTATGCAAACCATCGTAAACACCTCCATAGGGCCATACACTGGCCACCAAACCCACTAAACTATAATCCAAAAAGTCGCGACGTTACAACCCTTTTCAATTAACTCTGCAAATACCTCAAATTCCTTTTCAATCAATCAAATCTTTAATATTGTAATCTATGTTCTCTAATTCATAAACCAAACTAAACCTCTAATCCTTTGATACAACTCTTTCATCCATACCATTTTCATTCAATCTTTCTGCCACATGTTTTAGAACATATGTTAGGCCAACATTACCATAACACTGCAATACTACGCCTCTCTGATTACTAAAGTAGGTACCCAGAAAATACCATACACATTTTGCTGTGAACTCTGCTAACTTGCTTTAATTATCCAGCCAGTAACTTAAAACATGCTCTGCTTACATATCCTATACTCAATAAACTGTAACTTGTTAAACTCCGCATGACAAACTTCCGAACCTTCTTACTTTGTTTACTTAACTAATTCTTAGTTGACTCATGTTGACTTTCACACTTACTGAGATCTGTCTTCACTTACATAGACCATTTGTACATTTTCCTTGCCCAATTCCTTTAACTCATAACTGTAACATTCTTTTACCTTGCAAATTTCTGCCTGTGAACAATTACCATGACTGCATTTTCATATTTCCTAACATTTCGCTGATCATTCTTAAACCTCTTTTTAGATACCATACTAACTGATCACAAATACACCTTCTGACCACTGTCATAATCAACTAACTAGGCAAAATCTTTTAACTGTTCCTTTGCCATACACAAATTTCTGACTGAGACACTGAAAATTCCAAAATCTTTAATAATGCTTCCCTAAAACATTTGATTTTCTCTCTTTCATTACACAGCCTGCACTATTCAATTAAACTCTATTCCACTGAAATAAACAATATCTTTAAATTTCATTCTCTTTCACCTGCTCTCAAGGTACCATTATTGTCATAACACTGTTACTGATACTGACAATCCTATAATCCAATTGTAAATCTTGCCTGAAGCTTTGATTCAATTACCATTAACACATTTGTTTCTTTACAAATCCTTATCTGTTAACATTAACATTCCTCATTCCTTCTCTTTCCTGAACCAGCCTTCCTATATCTTCTTCCATTTCATTCTCTTTACTGAAAATCTTAATCTCAAATTCTCAAAAGTTCTAATCTTGCTAAATCTTTAATCTTACTCAAAATAATACTGACTCCACTTACCTTTCTAACCTTATACCATTACATTGCCTTAACTATTACAATACATTGAACATTTCTGCAAAACATCACAAAATCTCGTTGTAACACTGCAACATTTAACAAATACTTCTGCTAACAACATCAACCTGCCATCCAAAACTGTCATCTGCTTACTCATTACTAATCTTTAACTAGTCTCAGAAATCCATTCCAGCTCAACAATTTTTTCATTCGCTCTTTCTTTAACTAACAATTCTCATTCCTGCACTTTTCACAATTCTGAACAAATTCTTCTAATACCGACAAACATTTCTAATCGTAAAACACACTTCGTCCCACTGCCACAATTCACTGTTCTTCTACTTACTAATACCTCATCTGAAGCTGATTTGAATCATTTAATCATCTAAAGTCTTCCACATCATTGATCTCATTATTATCTGAACTGTTTCTCAATACTCACAGACACAAGTCACAAACATAACAATTACCTTCACCAAATTTTGCAATCCTTTATATCTAAGAATCTCTAACACAACACTGCTCCACACTACTACACTACTTCCTCTGCAACTCTATCACATTGTTATCTCCATAGAAAATTTCTTTTACACGTATGCACATCCATTGCCATATAATTGTTTCTGCTGAACCACTACTTCACTAAAAACACTTTCATCATACTAAATCATATCCTTCTAAAAAAAATAGCTTTACCTTTACTGAATAACACAACTGAATTTATCCATTCCTTCTCAACTTCCGCTACTCACCAAACCAATTCACAACAAACCACTAACAACTATTAACACTACATAACACATGCACTTGATACATACTTAGAAAACACATGTGAAAACCACATGAAACCCAAACTTACTACCAGTAGTGGACATTAAACTATGTCTTAGGACATTGTAACCTTAATGTCTTTTATATTCTAATTGGATCATGCTCTGATACCAACTGTAGCGACTATGGATACTATGCCCAATAAGGCTCCATATCCAGACCCGCCTTCAGCGAACATACCGAAGTCTTGCAAGGAATAACTCACACATACGTGTCCAGTAAGAATATAAAAGACAACCACAAGAGTATAATATACAAGAAAGTACATGTATTTATACTCATTTACAACAAATTACATTGTCTCAATACATTATTACATGTCCAAGAGAAAAGTACAACTACCTAGGACAAACCCCGAGGGAGCAAAGCTCACACAAACCACAAACTACAACTTAACTACTGGTGGTACAAGTCTGCCACAACACCACTGCAAGCCAACCACACTACTAGCACCTGAAAAGAACTATAACGAAGTGAGCCTCAAAAAGTTAGAGACTCAGCAAGGACCTCCCAAAAGTAATAACAAACCAGTAACATAATGAAGGAACCGAGACCTCAACCCCCATGGGTCTCACTGGCAGCACTAACTGAAGAACCACTGAAATAAAAACGTGCTAGCAATAAGCATAATTAAACTATATTTAAACATATACACGCTAGCTAACACAGCTCACAAAAAATAAAGGAAACAACAGGACTAGTGCAGAGACACCAGTCCACCACAGTAACCGAAACGAGTAAACCATGAGCCACACAGGCTAATTACCAACAAAAGGGTCACGAGACTGACAGCAAGGAGTCAGCCCACCACAGTAACAAAACACATCGGGAACTACCCACAAAAGGGTAAAACACGACAAGTGGAAGGCTACCCAACACAACCTCCATGGAGCACACCTCCACAACAACACCTGAAATCGGCACATGATGTGCCACAACAACCAGCTACACAAAAAGGGTACAGGTACCTGAAACCAAAAGGTACCACAACTGCACAATAACGTCACTAGCACAGTTACACAACTAATGCATAGAACCTATAGCTGGTGAGTCACAACTCACAACCACAACTACTGTAAACCCAAGTCGGGAGGAACGACGCCACCATATGGGTACAAACTACTGGTTCATGACGCCAGTATCCAACCCGGACAACACAACACAAGAACCACCTCTTAGTCTCGCAGTCAAGGACAAAAGATCCAACTGCCGCTCAACAACCACACTACGTAACCAAAGAACTATGGAGATCAACCAACACCACTCTGCAGCATACGAGCTACATACCCACTCCTGACACACCTCTACGGGTTCCGGGGCTTGCAAAGTGAGGAAAGTGGAAACATGGGACTAGTTGTGGACCAGTACGTCTACTGGTGTCGTCCCCCAACCACGAACACGCTACAAGCGACCGAACAGAGAGCACTCGTGCACCACAAGTCACTGCCCCACTGTGATGGAACGCCTCGGCCAAGCCCGTTAAACCGATAACGTACTTGATCTGAGTCCGCCTCCCGCGAACGGGCCGAAGCCTCGCAAGGGATACCAAACCACAGTCCGTGTAAACACAAAGGAACACACCACACTTTATATATATTTCACAAGTTACATAGCCATATTTCCACAAAACTGGAAGAAAGTACAAGAGCCTGGGGCATACCCCGAGGTACAACTGAAGAAAGTAAACAACTAACAACACTACTACTACAACATTACACAAACGAAACTACACTGCTAGAGCTGCTACTACACAGCTGGAGGTACCGACCCTGCACCGCTATGGCGCGGCTCTGAACTGGACGACGGTCGTGAAACGTCCTCCTCGCTCTCACCTGTGGGGGTAGGGGTGAGCCTCGCTAGTCACTGGCTCAGTAGGGAACTCCCCCAACACCGAGCAAAACCAAACCACAGGTACGAAAGCAGTAAACAGTACCAACAATTTATAGAACAGCTAAGCAAGATATAAAAGCTATAAAAGTACTCACCATTTGTCGACTATGAAAAACAACTGTAATAATTAAACGACAAATTAGTACATGTGTACAAGCTAAAGTAGAGACAGCCAAACACGAGCCACGTGAACTGGTTCGCGACACCAGAAACTGACTCGGACAAGCTAACACAGGTCTACCTCTCAGTCTCGCAGCTACGGACGAAAGGTCCAGCTGCCGCTCCACGTGAAAAGGTCAAGCAACTGTGGAGACCAACTAAACACCACCACCTGTGGACCACACGGTCACAGGCCCATGCCTGACACCTCTAGAGATCCTGGCCCGGAACTCTCTAGAGTGAGGCACTGGAAAAAGACTAGCTGGGGTCCAGTACGTCTACTGGTGTCCGTACCCCCAACTACGAGCGCGCTACAAGTGACTAAAGGCAAACACAAGTGTCACTGTCCCACTGTCGTCTTTCCCTCAGCCGGACGTACAACTCAAACACAGGAGTGAGGGTGTCCAGGTCAGACGACACAGACCTCAACGGTACAACACAGGTACCGGGACAAAGTCTCGAGCTAACAGTCTGGCTCACAAAGAACCTGGGGCACCCAACTGGAGAGGTAACCACGGTAGGCGTCGTACTACTTGCCACGTACACAAAACCACGTGCACGACACACACAAACCACGTGAAACATCACGTAAACCTCAAGTAACAACAGTCCACTACACGTAAACCCAACTGTACTCGCGTGAACAACACGCAGCCTCGAAAGAGAGTAACAACCTGCATACTCCGTATGCTAAACGTCAAAACCATGTGCACTCAGTGCACCACAGGTGCCAACGCACCATTCATTATCGATAATATCATAATCAGCCATTTCTACTTATACACAAGTTGGCGACCACATCGACTGCCGCTTACAGGAAGTAGACGGCAATGGATCTGGCCGTCTATATCCGGCTGAAGAACCTGGCGTCAATCGATGTTGACGCTAAGCTCTTCAACCCCAGTTCCTGCAGAAACCCTAAGCCGATCCTACATACATTCTGATCCCAAAGCCATCGAGAAAACGTAAGGAAATAATTCCTCTAACATCCACACATTATAATTAAGCTATAACATGTTTTACTACTCAAATTCATCAAACCACCCATTGACCCCGCATGGTGCAACTTAATCCGAAAATGCATTAAACATGCTGATTCATGTGGTTAAATCGTGTTTTAATGATCCTAAGGAGTTAACAGGGTTCATCCCCTACCTTAGAATGCACTTAAACCTCTTAAACTCCTACGATTCTCACCAAGCTCCCCGCGAGCTCCTACGGAGATTACACCACGCCACGGCGTTTCCTCGTCCGATTTGACAACGCCACACATTCCACGATCCTCCAATCACTCTCCTGTGACTGTTGGAAGTTTTAGGGATACGGGGGCGTGAAGCTAGGGCAAGGGAGAGAGAGAACCAGGTGGAAAACCTGCTCTCAGGTGACCCTATAACCTGCAGAATGCACAGGTTGACGTCAACCCTCTGCCGTTTAAGGCAACCGCCACCATAAACGTCCATATCCCCTGCCGCCAAGATCATGCAGTCAACGACAACTTTCCTGGACGCCAACAAGTCAACGACCACCCCTGGCCGCCAACTCATACTCACCTGCAGCAGGTCCTATTTCATTTCGGGACCTAACCTGCACCACACCTGCACATACCACGCGTCTACACCACACTGGCCTCACAACGGCCATCACAACCACAACACACACGATCCAAAAGGATCCGAAAATAAGCGACGTTACATTACTATCATCTAAAAAGAAAATTTCGACCTCAAAATTCATAACACAACTCAAAGTTAAATAACTTAAACATATACACCTTTACAAGCACTATCATCTAAAAAGAAATACAAAGGCTTATTCAAACAGATAGGGATACCCTTTAGCCATTTCCTCGGCTAACTCCCAGGTATCCTCACCACCTAACCTATTTTCCCATCTCACTTTAACCAACTCGATTTCTTTATTTCTCAACTTCTTTATCTTTCGATCTGTGATCTGCACCGGATACTCTGGCATAGTCATATCCGGCCTCAGGTCACCACCTTGATATCTGATTATTTGAGCTGGATCTTCAATACACTTTCTTAACATAGAAACATGAAATATATCATGAACATCCGCAAAATCTGCTGGCAAATCCAGCCTATAAGCTGTTTCCCCAATTCTCTCAATCACCTGGAAAGGTCCCACATACCTTGGACTCAACTTTCCAGTCTTACCAAACCTCATAATACCTTTACTCGGGGAAACTCTCAAGAAAACAAAATCTCCACTTCAAACTGAAGTGGTCTCCTCCGATTATCTGCATAACTCTTTTGCCTACTTTGAGCTGCCTGCAATTTTTCTTTAATAAGCTTCACTATTTCTGTGGTTTGCTGAATCAATTCAGGACCCACTAACTGCCTTTCTCCCACTTCATGCCAGTTCATTGGGGTTCTACATGGCCTTCCATATAAAGCTTCATACGGTGCCATCCCAAGACTGGTATGATAACTATTATTATAGGCAAACTCAACCATTCCCAAATGATGCTCCCAGCTACCTCCCCAAACTAAACAACAAGCCCGCAACATATCTTCAATCGTCTGGATAGTCCTCTCTGTCTGACCATCTATTTGGGGATGATAAGCGGAGCTATATCTCAGCTCAGTACCAATTACTTTATGTAGACTTCTCCAAAAACAGAAGTAAATCTTGGATCTCTATCAGACACAATAGTCTTCGGAATACCATGCAATGGAACAATTCTTTCAACATAATTTTTTGCTAATTTATCCACTGACCAAGACATACTTATGGCCACGAATCTGCACACCTTAGTTAATCTGTCAACAAATACCCATATTCTATTATGTCCGGAACTCGATCTTGGTAAACCTGCTACAAAGTCCATAGCAATATCATCCCATTTCCACTGTGGAATGGGCAACGGTTGGAACAAACCTCCAGGCTTCTGATGTTCTGCTTTAATCTGTTGACAGATAGTACACCTTGCAACAAACTTTGCTATTTCATTTTTCATAAGAGGCCACCAGAAATGCTTTCTCAAATCATGGTACATTTTAGTACTACCCGGATGGATAGTGTACCTAGATTTATGAGCCTCTTCCAACACTCGATGCTTTACCTTTCTTTCAGCTGGAACAAACAACCTGCCTCTGAGCCTAACCACACAATTATCATCAATGGTAACTCCTTCCATTTTCACAATTTCAGCTAAACTTACATCTGCTCTCTGAGCCTCAATAATCTGCCAATACAAAGACGGCTCTACAGCACTAGCAGTTAGTACTGCCCGTCGCTGACTACTGGGCACATACAAGGAGTTCTCCACTATCTCTTCATATAGCTTCCATTCTTTAATCATCATCAAACTTACATATGCCTTTCTGCTCAAGGTATCTACTACAACATTGGCCTTAGCCGGATGGTAAGCTAAACTGAAATCATAATCCTTTAAATATTCAATCCATCTGCGCTGGCGAAGGTTCAAATCTTTCTGCGAGAAGATATACTTCAAGCTTTTATGATCTGTAAAGATCTCAAATCTCTCGCCATACAGATAATGCATCCACATTTTCAAAGCAAATACAACTGCTGCCAATTCCAAATCATGAGTGGGGTAATTCTCTTCTGCTGGCTTCAACTGCCTAGACGCATAAGCTATTACCTTGCCATGCTGCATAAGCACTGCTCCAAGTCCTCTCCTTGAAGCATTAGTATACAACACAAAACCACCACTCTCTGCCGGTAATGTCAATATAGGTGCTGATGTAAGTTTTTTCTTCAATTCCATAAAACTTTTCTGACATTCACCGGACCACACAAAAGGCACACCTTTCCTGGTCAATTTAGTCATAGGTGCTGCAATCTTAGAAAAATCTTGAATAAAGCGCCTATAATAACCTGCTAATCCCAGAAAACTTCTAATCTCAGTTATTGTCTTAGGCACTTCCCATCTCATCACTGCTTCCACTTTACTTGGGTCCACTACTACTCCTTTAGCTGAGATAACATGACCCAGAAATTGAATTTCTTTCAACCAAAATTCACACTTATTGAATTTAGCAAACAACTGGTTATCTCTTAACAACTGCAGAGTAAACCTCAAATGAGATGCATGCTCCTCTTCAGATGCTGAATAAATCAGAATATCATCTATAAAGACCACAATAAATTGGTCCAAATACGGATGAAAAATTCTATTCATCAGATCCATAAAACCTGCAGGAGCATTGGTCAACCCAAATGGCATAACCACAAACTCAAAGTGACCATATCTAGTTCTAAAAGCTGTTTTATCTATATCCTCCTCTTTAATTCTCAACTGATGTTTCCCGGACCTCAAATCAATTTTAGAAAACACTTTTGCTGATTGCAACTGATCAAACAGATCATCTATCCTCGGCAACGGGTACTTATTCTTAATGGTCACATCATTCAACTTTCTATAATCAATACACATTCGAAAACTTCCATCTTTCTTTTTCACAAATAAAACCGGCGCTCCCCATGGGGAATGACTCGGTCTAATAAACCCTTTCTGCAACAGCTCTTCTAATTGCTTTTTCAATTCTTTAAGTTCTGCTGGTGCCATCCGATATGGAGCTTTAGAGATCAGCATGGTACCTGGCAGCAACTCAATAGCAAAGTCCACCTCTCTATGTGGAGCTAAACCAAACAAATCTTCAGGAAAAATATCAGCAAATTCCCTAACCACGGGAACTGCTTCCACTGACTGACTAGCTTCTACTAGACTTACCGAGGCTAAATAAGCCACACATCCAGCATTTATCAACTTTCTAGCTTTAATTGCAGAAATTAGAAACTTAGAGGTATAAAAAGGCATACGTTGATATTCAAATACTGCACCATTAGGATGACAAAACCTGATCCTCTTCTTTCTGCAATCTAGCATTGCTCCATAAGTCTCAAGCCAATCCATACCCAAAATAATATCATAATCTGACAACTGCAGGGCATACAACCGACCTGGCATCTGGTTCCCTTCAATCATAACAGGAGCTTCATCTATATAGCTCGAAGTGAGTAGGAACTCACCCGAAGGAACCTCCACTACTAACTCACAAACTTTTCTTCTAAAGGATGAGCTATACAATCCAGAAATTCTTCGGAAATGAAAGAATGAGAGGCACCCGAATCAAATAGAACTCTTGCTGAATAATCATAAAGAGGTAAAATACCTTCTATCATATTCGATGCCTCCGCCTGGGCTCGGGTGATAGCCATAACCCGGCCCCTTCCCCGCTGCTGCGGTACTCCTCTGCCACGACCTGCCTGTGGCTGCTGAAACTGCTGAGGCTACTGCTGCTGCTGCACACCTCTTCCATACCCATATTCTCTCAGATAGGGGCAATTGCGGATCAAATGCCCCGGCTGATTACAATTATAACATCTATATCTTGGTGGAGTAATAGGCTGCCTGGCAGTACTCTGCTGCGACTCCTCCACCTCAGGCCTACCTCGGCCTTGCTGAAATTGCTGACGACCTCCCCATCCTCTTCCTTTTCCTTTAAATGCTTGCTTCAATTTCTGGCCCCATTTACCAAAGCCTGACGAAGAAGGTCCTGCTGGTGCTTTACCCTTACTTGCACCTACTGATTGCTGCGGTAGCCGAAAACTACCTGAGCCTGACTCGCCCACCTGACGAGTCCGAATAGACCTCTCCAATGTAGCTGCTCTCTGGGCTGCTTCTTCCACTGCCTTACACATGAGAGGTACTATTGCATCCTGCAACTCCACTCTCAAACCTCTAATAAAATACTCAACCATCATATTATTATCTGATACTACATAAGGTGCATATCGGCTAAGCGCCATAAACCTCATCTGGTACTCTAAAACTGAAGAGTTACCTTGCTGGAGCGTCCGAAACTGCTCTCTTTTCACTTGCTGCACTTGAATCGGAAAGAATGTATCATTAAATACATCAAGAAATTCCGACCAAGTAATAGCCTCTTCTGTCCTGCCTGCAAAGGTGGTCTGCATCTTCAGTCGCCACCATTCTAATGCAAAACCTCTCAACTGATAAGCAGCTAACACAGCTTTATCTGCTGCCGGACACCTCATGGTCGCAAAGACCCTTTCAATCTCATGAACCCAGTGCTCCGCTGTATCTGGATTCGGCCCTCCTGAATAAGTAGGCGGCTGCAATCTCAGAAATTTCTCCACTTGCATCACTGGTTCCTCTGCTAATAACACTGATGGTGGTGGTGGCACAGGTGCTACAAAAGGCACCTCTACTCTTGGCGGGACTGGAGCAATAGGTACAGTCTCTCCATCCCCAGGTGGCACTGCAGCCGGTGGTACCGGCGCCTGCTGATCCATCCTTGCCCGAATATCCGTGAGGCTTTCCCAGATCCTTTCTATCATACGCTGAGTACTTTCCTCCGGATCATCTCCTCCACCACCCCAATCTCTTCTATCAACCATTCCAGAAATTTCTACTTAAACAAAACACCAAACAAAAATCAAAACAACAAATTATAAAAACCCAGGGTCCCTACCAGCAGTGTACAAAGACCAAAATAAGGCTATGTATCTTTCTAGTTTCTTTATATTAACACGGACCTTGCTCTGATACCAACTGTGACGGAACGCCTCGGCCAAGCCCGTTAAACCGATAACGTACTTGATTCGAGTCCGCCTCCCGCGAACGGGCCGAAGCCTCGCAAGGGATACCAAACCACAGTCCGTGTAAACACAAAGGAACACACCACACTTTATATATATTTCACAAGTTACATAGCCATATTTCCACAAAATTGGAAGAAAGTACAAGAGTCTGGGGCATACCCCGAGGTACAACTGAAGAAAGTAAACAACTAACAACACTACTGCTACAACATTACACAAACGAAACTACACTGCTGGAGCTGTTACTACACAGCTGGAGGTACCGACCCTGCACCGCTACGGCGCGGCTCTGAACTGGACAACGGTCGTGAAACGTCCTCCTCGCTCTCACCTGTGGGGGTAGGGGTGAGCCTCGCTAGTCACTGGCTCAGTAGGGAACTCCCCCAACACCGAGCAAAACCAAACCACAGGTACGAAAGCAGTAAACAGTACCAACAATTTATAGAACAGTTAAGCAAGATATAAAAGCTGTAAAAGTACTCACCATTTGCCGACTACGAAAAACAACTGTAATAATTAAACGGCAAATCAGTACAGGTGTACAAGCTAAAGTAGAGACAGCCAAACACGAGCCACGTGAACTGGTTCGTGACACCAGAAACTGACTCGGACAAGCTAACACAGGTCTACCTCTCAGTCTCGCAGCCACGGACGAAAGGTCCAACTGCCGCTCCACGTGAAAAGGTCAAGCAACTGTGGAGACCAACTAAACACCACCACCTGTGGACCACACGGTCACAGGCCCATGCCTGACACCTCTAGAGATCCTGGCCCGGAACTCTCTAGAGTGAGGCACTGGAAAAAGACTAGCTGGGGTCCAGTACGTCTACTGGTGTCCGTACCCCCAACTACGAGCACGCTACAAGTGACTAAAGACAAACACAAGTGTCACTGTCCCACTGTCGTATTTCCCTCAGCCGGAGGTACAACTCAAACACAGGAGTGAGGGTGTCCAGGTCAGACGACACAGACCTCGACGGTACAACACAAGTACCGGGACAAAGCCCCGAGCTAACAGCCTGGCTCACAAAGAACCTGGGGCACCCAACTGGAGAGGTAACCACGGTAGGCGTCGTACTACTTGCCACGTACACAAAACCACGTGCACGACACACACAAACCACGTGAAACATCACGTAAACCTCAAGTAACAACAGTCCACTACATGTGAACCCAACTGTACTCGCGTGAACAACACGCAGCCTCGAAAGAGAGTAACAACCTGCATACTCCGTATGCTAAACGTCAAAACCATGTGCACTCAGTGCACCACAGGTGCCAACGCACCATTCATTATCGATAAATATCATAATCAGCCATTTCTACTTATACACAAGTTGGAGACCACATCGACTGCCGCTTACAGGAAGTAGACGGCAATGGATCTGGCCGTCTATATCCCGGCTGAAGAACCTGGCGTCAATCGATGTTGACGCTAAGCTCTTCAACCCCAGTTCCTGCAGAAACCCTAAGCCGATCCTACATACATTCTGATCCCAAAGCCATCGAGAAAACGTAAGGAAATAATTCCTCTAACATCCACACATTATAATTAAGCTATAACAACATGTTTTACTACTCAAATTCATCAAACCACCCATTGACCCCGCATGGTGCAACTTAATCCGAAAATGCATTAAACATGCTGATTCATGTGGTTAAATCGTGTTTTAATGATCCTAAGGAGTTAACAGGGTTCATCCCCTACCTTAGAATGCACTTAAACCTCTTAAACTCCTTCGATTCTCACCAAGCTCCCCGCGAGCTCCTACGGAGATTACACCACGCCACGGCGTTTCCTCGTCCAATTCGACAACGCCACACGTTCCACAATCCTCCAATCACTCTCCTGTGACTGTTGGAAGTTTTAGGGATACGGGGGCGTGAAGCTAGAGCAAGGGAGAGAGAGAACCAGGTGGAAAACCTGCTCTCAGGTGACCCTATAACCTGCAGAATGCACAGGTTGGCGTCAACCCATCTGCTGTTTAAGGCAACCGCCACCATAAACGTCCATATCCCCTGCCGCCAAGATCATGCAGTCAACGACAACTTTTCTGGACGCCAACAAGTCAACGACCACCCCTGGCCGCCAACTCATACTCAATTGCAGCAGGTCCTATTTCATTTCGGGACCTAACCTGCACCACACCTGCACACACCACGCGTCTACACCACACTGGCCTCACAACGGCCATCACAACCACAACACACACGATCCAAAAGGATCCGAAAATAAGCGACGTTACACCCACTGTCATCTTTCCCTCAGCCGGACAGGCTACTCAACAAACAAATGAGTGAGGGTGTCCAGGAAGATGACACAAACCTCTACGGTACACACAGTACTGAGACAACCTTGAGCACAATGTGCCTGACTCACAAAGAATCCGGGGTACCTGACTAGAGGGGTATTCCAGAATAGGCGCCGGACCATCAAACTCAACAAACACACAAGCCACGGCAAATATTGGACATACTTGCCAACCTATATTCATAAACCACGATATTCCATATTCTAAAATTACTTGTCATTGGTCATCACATGACCTCCACTGCAACTATACCACAATACAACTACTACACACACAAACCACATAGAGAAATGCTAGGTGCACGAGGCACTGGGCAAATCATTTGCTCGGTGCTCCGCTGGCACAACCGGGCAAATGATTTGCCCAGTTGCCCAATGTTTAAGCATTTTCGAACCACATAATCCTAATATAATAGCATAATTAATATGATTAACAAAACTCATTAACCAAACATACTCTCAACTACTAACTCTGATTCTACTTTACTAATATTAAACCAGCTTAAATAGCTCAAAGCCTCACTAAATAACCATGGCTTGGTCCATACAGGACTTTCATTGCCAACATAGCAAAACACACTTTGGAGGGAAAAATGCAACAGACACAGACGTCACCTTCAAACCAATCGATTATTGCAACTCATGAACACGACACGACGCTTTCAAGCCACTCGATATCGAAAAACATATACGCGACGACCTAAAGCGTCACCTTAAACCCAATCGATTCTGACACACCAATTGGAATCCATAACGTGATGGACCAGCTCGTCGTGTTCACAACAAAACGCGACGGGTCGAACGTTCAACTTTTCATACAGAACCGTCAGACCCTCTTCTTCCTTCCGAAAACCACTTCAAACCTCACTTAAGCTAACATTTAAATCTCTACAATGGAAATTACACCACCACATACCACAATAGCATGATTTGCTAAGCTTTAAACCATTCAAATAATTCAAGATGAAGGGGAAGCCTCCCTACTAACTCGATGAACACGAAGAATGTGAAGAACACTACACCGCTGGTGTATCCACGCTCCGAACGCCCTCCTCGCGTGGAAACCATGCTAAACGACCATCTCCCAAGCCGAAGTCGCCGAGAATCACCACATCAAGCCTTTCCTCGGCCGGACAGAGCTTCCTCTGCTCTGTCTGGACCAAAGCCACCGCATTAAAACTGAAGTCCAAATCGCGACGTAGGCAGTCGTCGTGTTCATAACATGTTAAATGCGACAGCGCGCACCGTCGTCAATCGGAACCCTGCGTCAGAAAGGCGGTTTGAAGAATGCAACGTGGGAAGCTGTCGCATTTCAAAACGCGACGACACACTCCGTCGCCTTCTCAACTAGAAAGCTTGTGGGTTATATGGGTCTGGATTTCCAGCCCACTACACCCACGCCACGCACAGGAACCACAACTAAGGCTCAATGACCACACATTGGCCACGAGCACCACGCACAAACCATTAAACTCAAATTCGAACAGTCGTAACGCTACACGCCTTCTCCTTAAATAGCGACGAGCATGTACGTCGCTATTTACAGGAGTTTTCAAAATCCCTATATCAATCGCACAAGAACCAAAGGCGGGAAAAATGATTGAATCGCTATGGATAGACCAGTCACTATTCAGGAAGACACTGAAAACTAAGTGCACACAATTTCATGCAATCGGATCCTATCAGAAAGAGTGTGAAACGTGATGGTGTGAGCGGTCACTATTCAATAAAATGCAACGATCTAGTGCGTCGTGAAAAGCCCCTATAATCGACAACGTCTGGTTCCATCGCAGATTAAGGTGCTTGCTCGAAAATGCAGAAAACGACCTCGATCCACTTGTTTGATCTATAACTCGCTATATAGGGTTCCTTGGACAAAACTCTAAACATGAAAGTTGTAGAGGACGAAGAGTAGAAGAGAACTACAGCTTTGGGTTGACCCAATTTGACCTCGGTATGCATGAATCATGTATAAACACGAAAAGCCCTCATCTTACGCGACTCTTGGAAAACGCTTAATACTTAAAGCATGCTTGATGAAAATTAGGCAAAATAGATGCATATGAAACTAGACACGAAGAGCTTTAACATGGTATAGGATTTGTCATGATTTGGCCCGAGAACACTACCTTTGAATGCTCCTAAGAGAGGTCTTCTGCAAGACGATGTAGAATGTTGGTTGGAGATGAAAGCTCCGGTTGGGGGCGATCTCCTCCTCCTCTGGTGCTTTAGAAATGCTCCTCATGACCCCAGCAAGTTTGTAACTCATCCCCAAGGGGTTTATGATGATACTTTATAGATTTAGGGTTGTTTAGGAGTCCTAATGTGTCTAGGAAATGGGAGCTCCGAGTTTTGGTTAATCCCTTCCTTAATGTGAGGATTCTTACCCCAATTTGAGTAGGAAAGACTTTAGGAAACCCCATATTATGGTTGGACACGAATTTGGGTTAATATGGAAGCCTAATTGTCTTAAAATTTACCCAAATTACCCTTTCTAATTTATGTCCAATTGGAGCTACGAATTTTGGAGATTTATTGCTATTTCATTTTTTTATTCTTTGGGCTAATAGTGTATGTTTGGCCCATAATACTATTTGATGGTTGACTCATCTTATGTAATGTCTAGCCTTTGATTTCATTTTATTCAATGAGCACTTTTTGGCACATACAATCACGATGCGTATGTTTTTACCATTTTAAAATATTAAATTATTATTTCAATTTATTTTTCATTTTTTCAATTACTGAATTTTCGCGGTGCTACATCTTCTTTAGAATTTTATGAAGCTTTGACAAAACTTCATCTATGTTATTGTCTTTAGAACCTGCATTTTTTGAATTGGAAGAAGAGGAGGGAGCAGTTATAACTTTAAAAGCAGTAATAACTATTTTCTTAGATGAGCTTTCAGATAATTATTCCATATTAATCTCATGTGTTGTCAATGAATCTATAAGTTTTTCAATTGTCATGATTGTTAAGTCATTTGCTTCTTCGATAATAGTTACTTTTGAAGTCCATTGTTTTGACAGAGATCTTAATATTTTCCTAACTAAATCACCTTGGGTAAAGGTTTTTCCCAAAGATGCTAAGTCGTTTGTTGTGTCTATAAAGCTTGAGTACATTTGAGTTATATTTTGATCCTTTTGCATTCTAAATTGCTCATATTTAGCTACAATAATATTGATTCTAGTTTATTTAACTTTATCATTTCATTCATAGATTATTCTTATTTTATCTCATATTTCTTTAGCCGATTTACATGCAGAAACTTTATTAAATTCTTTTTTAGACAAAGCACAATAAAGATAGTTTTGAGTCTCATAATTTAATGAAATATTTCTTTTGTCAACTAGTGACCAATCATACTGATTTTCAGTAAGGGGTTTTCGGTCACCTTTTTCTGTTACCTGCCACAGATCGAAATTTGTACCTCTGATGAAACATTTCATACGTATCTTCCAGTATGGATAATCTTCACCATTAAAGAAGGAGGTCTTGTGACGGACTGTCCTTCAATGTAGCCCCAGGCTGCCATGGATCTTAACTCTTAAATTGTAAGATCATCTTCACCAGAGCTTGGCACTGATACCACTTGTTGGCCTACGGCAGCACAGTAGAGGAGGGGTGAATAAGTGCTGCAAAATTTAACCCTTAAAAATAAAACTTTGATGTGAAAGTGTTAGTTAGAAAATAAATGCAATGAGTAAATAAGAAGCATCAAACAAGAGGACAATCACACAAAAGAACACACACATTTATCTTGGTTCAATACTTCCCTCAATGGAAGTCTTACATCTAGTCCACAAGCAAATTCTTGAAATTTTACTAATCAGGGTACAGTCCCCCAATGGACATACAACGTTCAACTCCCAGCTAGTCCTCCCTTCTACACAAAGGGAAAGTTGAGAACAGTCCCTCAGCTGGACACAACACCCAGCACCCTAGTTGGTCTTCCCTTTAAACACAAGGAACAAGCTGAGTACAATCCCTCAGCTAGACAAATCACCCAAAACTAGTTGATCTTCTCTTCTCGCAGGAAAAGGAACAAACTTATCTTTCTTAAGAAAAAAAAGAACAAAATAATGAGCTTGAACTTCCTTGATCTTTGACAACAACCTAAGAGCTATAAAAATGTACAAGTGATACAGACTCTTAAGCTCATAGACTCTCTCCCAGATTTACAATGTCACACAAAGAGAGATGAGAAGGAGGAGAGCTTAAACGCAGAACACTTGAACAGATTGCCTTGTTGCAATGTTGTAGGTGTTCTCTCTTTTTTAGCTTCAAGGCCTTCGTCTTCTTTATACAGTCCTTTGAAGAAGACCATTGAGGAGATCCGTTAGAGCTCCTTCTTCTCGTTGCTCTTTTTCTTCTTTCTGCATGTTGCTTCTCAAAGATATTGAAGAAGATCATTTGATATCCCTTAGACTCCATCTTCTTCTTGTTGCTTCCTCTTTTTTAGAGTGTATTTCCAAGGTCCCTTATAGCAGGTCTCACGTAGGTCTTTGCGTGAGTACCATAGACCTACAAACATTTAATCTATGGAAGTTGTGTGTCAGTCGCTATTCGTGTCTTTTCTTGTGGTTGAGGATGTTAGGTAAGAGAAGTTGTATGTTAGTCATCCCATACCACATTTACCTTTAGTCTGCATGTTTTGCTGACATCCTTCTTACCTACCACGAAAAAATAGCATGAAAAAGGTAGGATACAGTTTGAACATATTTCATAGAAGCCATTGTACATAAAAAAAAAAGATGTAAAGACTTGGAATTACCTCTGTAACACCCTCTTCCAACCACACACACATAATACATAACTTCTGTATGGAAGAGGGGTTACGCTAACAAAATTCGTTATGGGCAGACAAATCTGTGTCATGTGCAAGACTGGCAAACCATTCCACAAAGTCATCATTAAACGTATTACACATCAACAAGGTTCTTTTGTACTAACATCCAAAATTTACATAAAACCAACACTCTTTCTCTAGCCCTTTTAATACTACAACAACAATTTCTAGAGAAACGTTAAGATTATGTTCTTCTTCTTGATCTGCAGCGGAAATGAAAGTACTTTGTAGCTGAAATTCCATCCACCTTCAATTTGAAAGGTTTTGGAGAAAGCAAAGGCATGAGTCGGGAGACTCAATAGGTGGAAATATGCATAAATCTTTTAAGTAAATCTTGAACAGTAGGTTTTGTAGGACATGATATCTTTATTTTCGAATGTCCAGAATTCAATAGTTGAATGTATGAAAGTTATACAAAGTACAGATTTAGATCCGTTGTTAGAACAGAAGTCATAAGTCAAATTTCATAACTTAATCTGATAAAACTTGAGCAGTTAAGAAAAGGAATTCAAATTGTAGAACTAAATGAACATTCAGAAAGTGCTTACAGATCAATGACATACTTACTCATGAACTGTCATACTTAGCATAAACATATAGCCCAATTTGGTTTCATATTGGTCCCAAACGAATTTCAGAACAAAAGTCACATATATCTTTCAAATTTCAAGTCATAACTTAGTTTAGAAAATGAATTCGACAAGCATCATACTGCTCTCAAGAGGTTAATAAATAACGTAAATACATCCTTAGAGCCTAGGCGATTCCAGCACCTCGGATCTTGTTCATTGCGCAAGAACGGGGTTTATTACCCACCATCATCAAATCACTGACTTAGATTTACTTACAAACTGTCGCCCATAGCTGACCACAAGTGACTGGTGCTACCACAAGTGATCCTAATTCCCTCTTTGAAGAGCACTGTCTTAAGATCATAAGTCATATTTCATGAGCACAATAGAGATAGAGATTCAAGGATGGGTTGGTTGATGGTTAAATAAGTCATCTTGGCGGTAGAGTGGTTTAGAATTCAAGAAAATAGGAAAGGCAACTTGTTTGGACAATACAGGAGTGTATCAAGTTGAATTGATGAAGAAATGGTTCTATTTGTCAACAAATACTGGTGGTTGTCAACAACTACTGGTTGGTTGTCGACAGCTACTGTTCCATCTAGAACTACATTCATGAATCTGGGTTTTAGTTGTCAACAGCTAATGGTGGTTGTCGATAGACGACTCGTGGTTGTCAACAACTACTGGTTAGTTGTCGACAGCTACTAGTTGGTTGTCCACAGCTCTGGTTTCTGAGTTCTGGAATCCATGAGTATCTGTCGACAGATATAATCTGTCTATTGACAGACATTGGTCTTCTTTTTGGGAGGGGTTAAAATCGGTTGGAAAGACACTTTTAAAGTGATCCTACTCCATATTGAAGCTCAAAAAATGGTTTTGGGTCTTGAGCACATTCCTATACATAAGATTCCATGATCAACATAATGAAACAAATAGAAGGATGAAGTGATGAGACCTTCACAGTACAGATAGCATGTGGGGAAATAGGAAGAGAGAGAAAAGGTACTAACGAAGGTAGAGGCTTCATCTCAAGAACTTTAATTAAATGAGGATAAGAGAGAAAGAGCAATCCTACCTAACCATGAGAAGAAATCATCTTTCCTTCTTCTATTTTCTCCTGGGTGTAACCTCTCCTACAGCAGCAGAAGGAACAACAGCAAAAGAGATGATGTAGGTGTCCAAAAGGTACATAAAAATGAATAAATGGGGTTTATATAAGCTGTCCTAGCTATGAAAGGGATGAGGATGAGGGAAATCCTCATCATTTCTCAACCTCCTCCATCAGCCACGTTAGGAGCTTATCAAAGCCCACGGTTGCATGTGTTTTCATGCATACGAACATGTAGAAGGCTAATCCTTACCATATTCTAACTTGAGGCTGGCTTTAGCCACATTGAGAGAGTTTTTTACCCACACCCCAACACGTATCATAGCTTTGCTTCAAGGCTAAGCATCTCTCGTGAGTAGAAAATATTATATAAATCCTTTACGTAAATGCAATATAATTCCTCTGTTTCATTTGGACCTTTAACTTAGTATTCATATGATGTCTATTTAAAATGAAATTTAAAACATAAACTAATTGGAAGGTGCTACAAATTATGGTGATTTCATTATTTTTTTTAAATTAAAGTTTGACTGGGTAAAAATTGCCCCAAAAATTAATAAATTGACTAAATCTTGATATCTGTGCACCACTAATTCTTGATATCCATATTTTTGGAATAAGCATATTCTTCTGAGAATCATAGTGGTCTTAGAATTTAATTCTATTATCAAAATCCGGTGTCACCCTGTCGGGGTACGTACGACCAAAAGTGGTACTAGTGTATGATAGTGTGTCCTACATACACCATTGGGCTAAATATCCAAATTTAAGACTAATTATTATGCATAAACAGAAATTACTAAGTAAATCATGATGTCTAGAATTTGAGAATATTACATTCCTCCCCTTGTTAACATAAATTTCATCCTTGAAATTGACAAAATTTACTTACCAAATAGTTGTGAATACTTCTCTTTCATTTCTTGCTCTAATCCCCACGTTTCTTCTTCTATGAGTGTGTTTCTCCATAAGATCTTCACCATACAAACTACTTTGTTTCTGAGAACTCGTTCCTTCTTGTCCAAAATTTTCACTGGTCCCTCTTCTAGGTTAAATCTGACTGTATCTTTGCATTTTCGTGACTGATTATATGTGAAGGATCTATTATGTATTTTCTCAGCATGGATATGTGAAACACATTATGAATGTGTGACCTAGAGGGCGGTAGAGCTAATTGGTATGCTACTTCCCCTATTCTTTGCAAATTTCAAAAGGTTCTACATATCTTGGACTAGGCTTTCCTTTCTTATAAATCTCATGATGCCTTTGGTTAGAGACTTTTAGAAATACACGATCACCCACATTAAACTTTAGTGGCCTTCTTCTCTTATCAGCATAATTTTTCTGTCTGTCTCGAGCTACTAGCAATCTCTTCCTGATTAGTTTAATTTTCTCTGAGCAGTCTTTAATTATTTCTGGCCCAATGAGATTCTTCTCTCCCACTTCTACCCAAAAGAGGGGTGATCTACAGGGTCTGCCATATAATGCTTCATAAGGTGACATTCCAATACTTGCATGATAGCTATTGTTATATGCAAACTCAATTAGGGGCAGGTAATCGTCCCAGTTGCCATGCCAATCTAAACTACATGCTCTCAGCATGTCTTCTAGTATTCTGATAGTTCTTTTTGATTGGCCATCAATTTGAGGATGATATGCTAAACTAAATCAGGAGTCCCAGCTCTTCCTTCTTGAGCGTTACTAGCCGATGGAATATTGGGGACTTCCTCCCTAGAACCTTCCTCAATTTCCTTAGGTCTATCCCCACTGAATGTGTCAATAGCTTTCCCTTTGTCGGCCATTTCTTGGGATACCATCAAAAACATCCAATTAATTTATGCTAGTCACTTGAAATTTAAGAGCAAATTAATCTTTAGACATTCCAGAATACATACAAATGTTTTATTTATTTCCTTTGTGAAAATGGTCACAGAAATGTCTATTACCCATAACTGTTGCTCTGATACCACCTCTGTAACACCATCTTCCAACCACACACACATAATACATAACTTCTGTACATAAGAGGGGTTACGCTAACAAAATTCATTATGGGCAGATAAATATGTGTCTTACGCAAGACTGGCAAACCATTCCACAAAGTCATCATTAAACGTATTACACATCAACAAGGTTCTTTTGTACTAACATCCAAAATTTACATAAAACCAACACTCTTTCTCTAGCGCTTTTAATACTACAACAACAATTTCTAGAGAGACGTTAAGATTATGTTCTTCTTCTTGATCTACAGCGGAAATGTAACACCCCGAATATTTTTATTTGTTGAAAAACATGAATAATAAAGTTATTGGACTTAAGCATTAGTCATAAATTGTAATAATTGATATTTGGAAATGATTAGTATTAACTAACGTTACCCCAGTGTCGTACTCGAACGTGCGCGCTTCACAGGGCGACACTGAAAAACTATAATAAAAATGAAATCTGAGAACACCATAATTTCCAGAAAAATGTGGAGATCTCATAAATATAAATATTTGAATTTTCGACGTACGAATTTCAAGATTAAGTCGACGCGACTATTTTTCGGGTGATTTTTCACCTCATATGAAATAAATTCTAAAAATTAAACTAAAATCACCATAATTTGTAAAACCATCACATTAGTCTATGGTTGGAATTTTAGTACAAACGGACTTTGTTTGGACATGTTTACATCAAGTCTAATAGACCAGTTGAATTTTAGATTAATTACGGGAGGAATTTTCCTTTGAATTATGGGTTGCCTACGTGGGAGGCATTGGGGAGGCCAGCATACCTAAGGGAGATGGTAACACGTTAGTTACCATGTGTAACTTGCATGATTTGCATGAGATAGGTGTCTGTGGGTGGTAAAATGGTTTTACCCCCTAACACATGTGAGCATGCGTGGCAGTGTGCATGAAGTGAGCTTGGGGTTATAAAACCCACTCCGTAAACAGCAAGGGAGCCTTTCCAACACAAGATTCTTGGGTTTTCTTCTGTTCTTGCACCTTATTCAGCTCTCGTCCTTGGTTTTCTCTGGTACTACTGCCCTTACCTGGAGACGGTTGCTATTGCTGGAGTTGTTTCTTCTGCTGGTTTGGCTCCTAGCTGTTGGAGTACGGTGTTGCTACTTCCACCTGTGGAGTGTCTTTTGGCCAACACCCCATCAATTCTGTGGGAACTCTTCTCTTGTTGGGTGTAGGATCTTCATCAAGGATACCTGCAAGTTCATCTGTTTAGTAAGGTAGATTCGTATCCCTCTGGTTCAATTCGGTTCTCCATATGTAACAAGGAATTCGTGAGGAACGGATAAGTTGTTATACTTGTGTTCAGTCGTAGGTAAGGTAGGATTCGATCTATCTTCTCTGGTTCATTCGGTTCTCCATATGTAACAAGGAATTCGTGAGGAACGGATAAGTTGTTATACTTGTGATTCTCTATTTTCCTTCCAGTCATGGTAGAATTACTCTTGTTGAGAAAGGAACAACTTGGTTCTATTTTAGATATCAATTCCTATCCTCTTCCTCTACCTTTGATCTTTGTTCATGATCTGGAATCATGTAGAAGTTTTAATATCTATAGAACTATGTGAGAACTTTTACTTAATTGTTAAGTACTCCAAGCCTTGATTTAGATCCATGAAACACTTGGAGTTTTAGTGTTTATCTTGTAGGAATCTTCCCAATAAACCATTGTTAACAAGATCAGGCTTCCAGTACTACATTATGTCTAGTTTCTAACTAGACAAGCTTGAATTGTAAACCTCTCATTTCATCTCGCTTGTTCAGTTTATAAACCACTGTGAGAACTCCAATTAGACTCTTCCATTTGATATAAAACATGTCTTGGTTTATAAGTTCTATAATTAGGGTGTTTAGAATAGATTTACAAATCATTTCTGGAAGTTCTACTGCTACATGTCGACAGCCAGCCCAAAGCTGACGACAGGCGCATGTCTTCCAGAACTCCAGATGTCTGGACTGTAGCTATATGTCGACAGCCAGCCCCTTGCTGTCGACAGATACCCACAGAGCCAGCAAACCTGAGCTCTGTCTGTTGCCATCTGTCGACAGCCCCTTCCTGGCTGTCGATAGCACCTGTCCTGCCTTGCATTTCAGCAACTTTTCATGATAAAACTCTTGCTTAAACTTCATCCTAATAGTCTACCAAGTTACCCCCTTAATTACTTGGGTATTTACTGTCATTCTACTGTAAAGATTACCCATTTGAAGTACCTTACTCACCATTGAATTATCCTTGAAGTTGTCAACTACGAATGGTACTCCGTTGAGTCCATTCTTCTGTATTCGGTAATTGAGTTCATATAACCTGATGTCTTGAGAGTTCAAATGCTTGAACACCATGTGAGATATGATTAATTGATGATGATGGCATTTATTGGGTCCTTGGACCCCCTTGATTAATATGCATGTGCAAATAGGGCTGATCCAGTCCTGGGAGGAGCACCCAAATTCATTTTCGGACCACGTGGAATGATAAAGGGCATCTGTATGTCTAGCATTGCATCAAATATTTTCTGAATACGGTCATCATAAGTCCTGTATTGTGTAACTGATATATGAATCAATTCTTGAGCTATATATCTAATTATGACCTGAGTTTTACTGTTATTGTATCAAGTTTACTGTTCTGAAATCTGGTACTATCTCTTTGATGTCTGCTCTATCCTTGTCTTGATTATCATGTGTACACTCCGGAACTATAAATTTGAATTATGGATTGAATTCTACTGAGCTAGTTAGCTCACTATTCCCTACTCTTTTCAGGTAATTCAGATGGGGGTGAAGCTTAAGGGAATTGTGCAGAGTGAATGGTCGTGTCAAGCCAAGCAAACTTTCTACTGTTTTCTTTTAGTAGTATAAAATAAGATGTATTAGAAAAGTTTATTTTTGATCTACTCCTCTCTTAGTGGTTATGAGGAGCACTTGTGTAATAAACTTCCGCTTATGATGTTATGAATGGATAAATTAATATCACCTTTTGTACCTATTTTTCTGTCACTTCCGATAAATAGCCTTTCATTAGGACGTGACAGGAAATGAAAGTACTATGTAGCAGAAATTGTATCCACCTTCAATCTGAAAGGTTTTGGAGAAAGTAAAGGCATGAGTCAGGAGACTCAATAGGTGGAAGTAAGCATAAGTCTTTTAAGCAAATCCTGAACAGTAGCTTTTGTAGGATATGATATCTTTATTTTCGAATGTCCATAATTCAAGAGTTGAATGTATGAAAGTTATACAAAGTACGGATTTAGATCCGTTGTTAGAACAGAAGTCATAAGTCAAATTTTATAACTTAATCTGATAAAACTTGTGCAGTTAAGAAAAAAAATTCAAATTGCAGAACTAAATGAACATTCAGAAAGTGCTTACGGATCAATGACATACTTTCTCATGAACTTTCATACTTAGCATAAACATATAACCCAATTTAGTTTCATATTGGGCCCAAACGATTTTCAGAACAAAAATCACATATATCTTTCAAAATTCAGGTCATAACTTAGTTTAGAAAATGAATTCGACATGCATCATACTGCTTTCAAGAGATTAATAAATAACGTAAACACATCCTTAGTGCCTAGGCAATTCCAGCACCTCGGATCTTGTTCATTGCACAAGAACGGGGTTTATTACCCACCATCATCAAACCACTGACTTGCATTTACTTACAAACTGTCGCCCATAGCTGACCACAAGTGATTGGTGCTACCACAAGTGATCCTAATTCCCTCTTTGAAGAGAGCATTATCTTAAAATCATAAGTCATATTTCATGAGCACAATAGAGATAGAGATTCAAAGATGGGTTGGTTGATGGTTAAATAAGTCATGTTGGTGGTAGAGT
This sequence comes from Colocasia esculenta, assembly GCA_014218235.1. Taxonomy (NCBI): domain Eukaryota; kingdom Viridiplantae; phylum Streptophyta; class Magnoliopsida; order Alismatales; family Araceae; genus Colocasia; species Colocasia esculenta. The sequence goes on from CM024757.1 coordinate 84,478,149, forward strand.
AGTTTAGAATTCAAGAAAATAGGAAAGGCAACTTGTTTGGACAATACAGGAGTGTATCAACTTGAATTGATGAAGAAATGGTTATGTTTGTCAACAAATACTGGTGGTTGTCGACAACTACTGGTTGGTTGTCGACAGCTACTGTTCCATTTAGAACTGCAATCATGAATATGGGCTTTAGTTATTGACAACTACTGGTGGTTGTCGACAGACGAGTGGTGGTTGTCGACAGCTACTGGTTGGTTGTCAACAACTCTGGTTTCTGGGTTCTGGAATTCATGGGTATCTGTCGACAGATATAATCTGTCTGTCGATAGACACTGATCTTCTTTTTGGGAGGGGTTAAAATCAGTTGGAAAGACACTTTTAAAGTGATCCTACTCCATATTGAAGCTCAACCAATGGTTGTGGGTCTTGAGCACATTCCTATACATAAGATTCCATGATCAACATGATGAAACAACTAGAAGGATGAAGTGAGAAGACCTTCACAGTACGGATAGCATGTGGGGAAATAGGAAGAGAGAGAAAAGGTACTAACGAAGGTGGAGGCTTCATCTCAAGAACTTTAATTAAAGGAGGATAAGAGAGAAAGGGCAATCTTACCTGATGATGGGACGAAATCCTATTTCCTTCTTCTATTTCCTCCTAGGCGTAACCTCTCCTACAGCAGCAGAAGGAGCAGCAGCAAAAGAGATGATGTAGGTGTCCAAAGGGTACATAGGAATGAATAAATGGGGTTTATATAAGTTGTCCTAGCTATGAAAGGGATGAGGATGAGGGAAATCCTCATCATTCCTCAACCTCCTCCATCAGCCACGTTAGGAGCTTAACAAAGCCCACTGTTGCATGCGTTTTCACGCATGCCAACACGTAGAAGGCTAATCCTTATCATCTTCTAACTTGAGGCTGGCATTAGCCACGTTGAGAGAGTTTTTTACCCACACCCCAACACGTATCATAGCTTTGTTTCAAGGCTAAGCATCTCTTGCGAGTAGAAAATATTATATAAATCATTTACGTAAATGTAATATAATTCCTCTATTTCATTTGGACCTTTAACTTATGTTTCATATGATGTTCATTTAAGATGAAATTTAAAACATAAACTAATTGGAAGATGCTACAAATTATGGTGATTATTATTATTTTTTAATTAAAGTTTAACTGGGTAAAACTTGCCTCAAAAATTAATAAATCAACTAAATATCGATATCCATGCACCATATCTATATTTTTGGAATCAGTACATTTTTCTGAAATTTATGGTGCTCTCAGAATTTAATTCTGTTATCAAAATCTGACGCCGCCTTGTCAGGATATGCACGACCGAAAGTGGTACCAGTGTATGATAGTGTGTCCTACGTACACCCTTGGGTATAAATATCCAGATTTAAGACTAATTATTATGCACATCAAGGATAGAAAATAAGTGGAATTTTTGCAATTAGAGCAAAAAGATATGACAGTGGCAGAATATGAAACAAAATTTACTGAACTGGAAAAATACGCACCCCACATTTGTGACAATGAACTCAGGAGGGTAAAGAAATTTGTGAGAGGGTTGAAACCCAATGTGAGGAACGGGGTAGCTCCACTGGATCCCCAGAGCATGGCAGTGGCACTAAAGACTGTGTTTATAGTTGAATCTGAATTTATAGAGTACATAAAAAACAAAGAAACTAATGGGGGCAAGAAGAGAAATTTGTACGCCAATGAAACGAAAAGTCAAAAGCGAAAGGTTGACCCAGCTAAGCAGCAGGGAGAACAGGAAAAGGGTTGGCCTGTGTGTACTCAATGTAGAAGAAAACACCCAGGTGATGAATGTTGGAAAGTAACAGAAAAATATTTTGGATGTGGTCAGAAAGGACATATGACTAAGGACTGTCCACTCAAGACAGACTAGTCAAATCTGCAAAAGCCACAACCCTACTTCCAACAAGCCCCAAGACAACCACCCAAAGGACCAGCTAGAGTTTTAACTTTGATAAAAGAAGAAGCCCAAGACACCCCGCTATAACTAAAGGTAATTCTCCTGACTAAAAATATGTATGGTAGAGTGTTATTTGACCCTGGAGCTACTCACTCTTTTATTTCTCAGATGTTTGTTAATTCTATATCTCATAAATCAGAATAATTAGTAGAAGGTGTGATACTTGACTGTACTGGTCAAATCGTCGTTCTTACTTCAGTCATCCCTGAAATAAATCTAAAAATTAGAGCGTATGAACTCATAGCATATGTATATGTACTGGAAAACATGGAAGATTTTGACATAATATTAGAAATGGATTGGTTGGCAGAAAATCATGCATTATTAGATTGCCATAAGAAGGTTTTAACATTTAAAAGGCCATGATTAGAAGATTTCAGCTATAGATGTCCAAAGATTAATGGAAACATGAGGATTATATCAGCACTTAAAGCCATTAAATGGTTGAGAAACAGTTGTCAAGGCTATCTGGCAAGTGTAACGGCCATTTCAAATGAACATAAACAGAGATCAGTCCAAGATATTGATATTGTAAAGGAATTTCCATATGTTTTTCTTAACGATTGCGGGAAATAATGTGTTGAAAATATAGAGAGAGAAATATGTGAAATATGTTTGGCATTAAACATTACAATAATCATGATGTGATTTACACATAATATATCACTAATCGTTGTAAAGACATCAGTAATCGATGCATCCAAAGAATTTAAAGCAATTTGTTCACTAATAATTTGAACATTAATTGGATGACGTTCATAACACCATTCGATATAAAGTTTGTTCACTAATTGGAATAGCACAAGAGTAATCGGAATGATGTTTAAGTAATCAGAAAAAAAAAAAAAAAGATGTTCAGCAATCGATGCAAATGTTCAGTAATCAATATATCACTAATTGGAACAAGAATTTCTTTTATAATCGAAACACTACTTCTACAATAATTGGTATAAAACTTTTCTTCTTTAATCGATAGAAAGTTTTTTTAGTAATTAATATAACACTTATTCTCTAATCGGTATAAAATTTCTTTTCTACTTTCTTTTGTTCTCTAATCAGTAGAAGCTAGTTCTATAATCGATGTGACATTTTAGTCTCTAATCGATGCACATTGAATTGTAATCGATATAGATTTTTAGTGTAAATCTTTAAAACGAAAAAAAAAATTATTTCTTATACATAATATCTTGAAAAAATATTATTAATTATATTCATAAATTTTATTTATATTCATGAATTTTACTTATCACCAAAATATAGGAACAAACATAGAGATAAATATAATAGTGGTTCAACAAATACTTCAATATGAATACTTCAATAAAATTATCAAATACTTCGATCAAGTAATCGAATACTTCAACAAAATAATCAATTCCTTTAGTAAAATATCTAAATATATAAAATAGTGATTGAATGTTTCAGTAAAATATCTAAATTAAATGAAACGATGATCGAATACTTGTTAAAGTAATTGCATAGATTGGAAAATATATATATAATCAGGATAAATGGTAGAATTGGTTAAACCAAGGATCTAAACATCATGCAACATAAATTTATTCCTATGCATATCGCAACTCATATAGAGAGCACAATTTGCCGGCACTCTGATCCATCTGAATTAGTATTGCTTCTTCTACCTCTACTAGGTCTTACACAGACTTTTATCCTACTAGATGTTCTATTATGTATCTGCGTTGGCTTCCTTATATATTTGGATGGCCAACCTTATACATAGCCTGTAACTTGGTTTATCTTAATGTAATGCTGGAGCTCTTAAGCTCCTTTTCCTGGTCCAAAAAATAGTATTGCTTCTTATTTTCAAGAGATTTAAGTTTACATTGGAAATAATGGAGGTGCAATGCCAAAGATGATGTACAGAGAGAACGAGTAGATAAGTAGCTAAGTTGTTTGACACCTAAATATATACGTACCTCTATGTAGATGGTGAAAGATCGCAGGAGAGAGAATATAGAACAGATAGAGAGAGAAGGACGTCACCGCATCACGGTGCGTTCTATGGTACTTGAATATATAACAGGACAAGTGTCCAAGGGATTTACATCACGTACTGCTAGAGCCCAGTACGTATTAGTGATATACAACAGGTTCCGTAGTTATCTACAACAGGTGACTCCACGCACAGGAGGAGTCCATGCAGGACAGAGTCCATGCACGGCGTACCCATGCACAGTTACGTGTGCATGTGTTTATCCTGAGCTTGATACTTATCAGATGGGACGGGGACTTTCCCGGGCGACTGCCAAGTGCATGTTCGTCTCTCGGTTTCATGATATATATTTTTGCCAAAAGTTTCAGCATGCTGATGAAGAGACGAGTGATTAATTGAAGGAAGCGAGCGTTTGCCACCTTGGTGACTGAGGGATAATGTAAATCTCACCGTCGATTTAGAAACATGGATAAAACTGGTTACGGCATGTCGAGGACGAAGATCGACTGCAGGTTAATTGAAGGCGATGGTTTGCCACCTTGCTAACGAGAGGATCAGTCTAATGTCGACGCTGATGAAACGTTTAAAGACATGGCTAAGACTGGAGGTGATGCCCTGACAGTTGGAGACCTAGCGGCAGGGTGTGTGGATTGGATTGGATATATATCAGACAATCCATCGCTAGAGAGCATGCCACCAGCAGCTCAAGCATATATATCCCCGTAAGGTAGGATCATGCGTAGCCCAATGTGTGTCGACCACTAGGCAGCATTGAGATAAGATCCCGAGGTAGTATATAATTAAGCCTCGCTAGCTCTCATCTGTTCTTGACCTTGGCATAGTTGCGCTTGTGCATATTAGAAAGAGAGAGCGCCTTGATATATATATATATATTGTGGCCGACCATGCCAGCCAAGAAGGGTGCGATTATCACGTACTTCCTGCTCACGCTGCTTGTTATGCGTACTTGTGGTGAGTATCCTCCTGGCATCTCCTCTGTCTCACGCACCCAACACTGTCCAGTTTTCCTCTAGTACTCCATTACTCTATTCAAACCTGATGACTCTGTTATACGTCTTATCGGCCGTGGCTGATACCCCTCCCACCCTCCCTCCTCCTCCTATATATACTATATATATATATATATCATATATTGCAGACGGAGATGATCAGGTGACGCCGCAGAAACAGTGTGATGTCCCTTGCGCCGGGTACAAGGGTGTCTGCTTGCTCAGCGGCAAGTGCTGGAGGATGTGTGTGGAGGAAGGGAAGAACGGCGGCCGGTGCAAGGGTCCCGCTTTCAAGTGGATGTGCATGTGCTTGCACGACTGTCCGCTGGATGCTGGTGGCCTCTAGAGACGATATAGATGCAATAAGAAGAGATCGATCTCCAATGTCAACAGTTTAATTCACACATATATACTATTGTGAACAATGTCTTAAATAAGAGACGAGACGATCGATCTCTTTGAATGTCGATCGGGTGCACTTATTTAGTAATTAAAGACAGCGATTTACTTATAAGTAATCATCTCCAAAGGTTGCACTATATATTAATTTGTTTTCATTGTTCCGAAGGGAAACCCAATCTCTCATTAATTATCCATGCGTGCGAATGGCAAGGAACATTCTTTCAAGATGAGTATAACGAACTATATATATATATATGATTATGTGAAGCGTACATTCAGAATACTTGGAAAATATATATATATATGGTGCTTATGATGCCAAATAAACATGCATTTTTCCTAGATCTTTATTTTCACGAGACGAACCTTAACTTGGGTTCTCTGATAAGAGGCTGAAGTATAAGTCTGCAAGGATTAATGGTCTTCGACTCGCATGCATGCATGTACTTTTAGTATATATGTTTATGGGGGTGTTTGGTTGCATTACAAAATGATATTCTTGAAGGCAAAATAGGGTCTTCAGTGGAATCTATCAAATTATATTTTTGATAAATCGGACTCGTCTAGAACTATGATTATTAATACAAAGGAAAGGGGTCGATATCACAATCCCATTGGCTGGCCGTCCAACTTACTGCTACCTGACTTATAATTTGTTAATTTTGCGTGTAACTACAGGCGATGTGCATGCTTTTTGTTTATCTACTTTGATTTTATCCGTTTAATTTGTTTCCCATAGATCTGAGGTTTATCTTATTGTTGGAGGGCCAAACCCTTCCATATGGGGATTTTCCGGTGTAGCTAATTGCCCATGCATTTTGAGACTTAGATTTGGAAAGGCAATGTACGTGGTACGTAGCCCTCGTTTGTACTCCCCAGAAATCGTCGCATAATTCCTAAAGTACTTCAGGCCAGTATCTACAAATTAATGGACGACAAAGAATTTTATAATGAGCCGTTCTCTCCAACGGGTGGTAATTAATGAGCTGCCGAATTTAATTTATCCTTCTCAATCTTATACTAGCTTAATTTAAACAACAAAATATAGTATTTGTAGACAGCTCAAAAGCGTCTACAAGGAGTAAAAATTCATTGTAGACAGAGCTTTGAAGTCATCTAGAAAGGTCCTGTTGAGTCGTTGACAAAAGATCTGTAGATGACGGCTAAGCAAAGCCATCTACAAGGCCGTTAGAAAAGCCCCGTTGGCAAAAGATATGTAGACAATTAAGAGAAACCGTCTACAAAAATTTCATATGTGGACAGCTGGGCATCGGTCTATATGTATATATGTAGAGAGCTGATCAGCCGTCTACAAAAACTGCATATATAGCCGGCTGATCAATCGTCTACATATATCTGTAGACAGCTTTGCAGCCGTCTATATGTGACATCTTTGATTTTTCGTCTATATAGATAGCTTCTTTTTCACATGGTCCACAAATCTCTTTACTGGGTAATTCCACATCAGAACTATCAATATCACAACAAAGCTACATAGTTTCCTGAATCATGGGGTTAATGTCAAATGAAATACAGATGATAGGTTCTTCTCCCCCTAAATAACAGGCTTTTGTCTTCAACGGGATCTCATCAACATTATTCATGACAGATGCAACAAATGACAGTAGACGCATTTGTAACTTTCATTTTCTTTCTGTATTTGAGGTGCCCAGAAGCCAACCAGAGAAGAAAATAAGACAAAGGTGTTGGAAACTGAGTGCCATGAGGCATGTAATAAAAAAAATCTATTGACATAGCAGGCAAATTAATAAACAACATCTATTGCAAGTTTGGCAAAACAAGTGAAACATGATGCAGGAGCCAATCAATGCAGATCGACTACATATAATCTACAAACGTTGCCTCCTCTCTCCCACCCTCCATCCCCATCGAGGGTCCTCCCTCCACTGGATTTTCTAACACATTAGACAAGACAACATTGAATGGTCAAAGGATGTATAAAAGAAAGATGTCACCTATTCTTCTGAATTTTGAAGGGCAGCATTCCAAGGAAAAACATCCATATATATTACCATTTTCTGCTGCTACCCTGATGGCATTGATGTTTGCAGTCCCATTGATCTTATACGTTTGTGGATTTGACCCAAAGCCTCCAACACATGATATCTGCACAAAAAGCAAGCATTAAACCATGATCTATATAGGTAGGTTCAAAGAACAATCAGAACAACAAGAAAGACGAAAGAATTAGGTACTAGGATTAAATTGAACTATTAATGGACACAGTGTGACAACCATATTTGAATGACCTATTGACTTTTCCAAAGCATTGCACAACATGGACTTTGGCAGCTTAAACTCAACCAAAGACAGGTTTTGCAGGGTATTACTGGAGAAGATGCTTAGCTGTTTATACTCCATTGACTTGAGAGCAGATTCCTTTTCTGAATGTGAATAGATCAATACATTCATAAATTGACTTAAAACTTAAAAGTAGACACCTTTCTTGATGGTAGAATATTTTTCTATTTCCAGCAAAGTATTGGACCAAGAAATAATCCTCCTCCCGAGGATTAGATGTCCTTCAAAAATAACCATACATGCCTGTTTGAATAAGGAACAAGCTATGCAAAAGATAATATGCAATTGTTCATCATCTCTGAGGTAGATGACAGCAGCTGTTTAGAATCAGCAGCATTCAGAGACCGTCAACGCCAAGAAAGAAGGAAAAATAAGTGACTTGTCACACAGTCAACAAAATGAATATAACTTTTTGCCCAATCATCAGAATCACTTATAACACCCGAATTCAGAATCAGCATTCAGGAACTGTCAGCATGAACCATCTTTGAGTCATAGAGCATCTTTCCCAATACCAAATTCTGCCATTTTCACAGTGAAAAAGTCCACTTTTGGATGACTTTTGGAGGGCATCTTTTCCAATACCAAAATCTACCATTTGCCAAGTGAAGAAGCCCACTTTTGATAATTTTTGGTGGCTATATATCATAAACTTACAGTTTGAGTTGACTCTAATTTTTTTCAAAGTTGCTTAAAAGTGGGTATCTTATCATGAGGTAGAATTTGGTATTTTTCTAGTGTAAATCCAAAAAATACAATCATAAATGAACCTCTTGTGTTTGGTGAATAGTAAACCAGTAACACTTTCGTTTTCTCCAATTCCTCAGAACTGCATGTTCTGTTGTCTTCTCTTGCTCTCTTTATTGTTCTTCTTCCTCTCAACCCAAGTGCAACCAAAGAAAGAGGAAGAACAAAGAAGAAGAAGATAAGAGGAGTCACAGTTCTCAATGTACACCCCAACCTTACCACACAAAATCATATGCATGTCCATTTCCAGAGCACATATGCTGTTCACTTGAGAACATGATGATCATTGTGAGGAAACTAATGTAAATATAAGTTGTAAGAAAGAACCTGCATACCACAGATGTAAGACCATCCATAACATCCTTCCATGACTCAAGTACAAGAAGGCTTCCTGGCAAAGAAAACAAACCAGCATAATGCAATCATCATAAAGATGTTTGTAATAATGCATCTTATATTTTGCATTACAACCTTGATGCCACACAATGCTATCGGCCCATGATTCATTCACAGAAGATCTCCCTGACCTAAAATCTAGCAAATATGGGTGTCACAAAATCAACTAGAAATAACATAACTAATCCCACATAAGAGAAAATAGAGAAACAAATAAAAGTTTCCTATATCAAAAGATTTTGCTAGATCACAAGGCCAGTCAATTGGTTTAACCAACATTTGCCTGAAAAGGTTGGAGCCAACTTATCCAAGGCGTGCTTTTCCCTTCACAATGCAGCACAAATCTCCATCTTCTCGGCCACATGAACCCTGCAGCAGTCTATTGAAAACACCCCCCCCCCCCCCCACACACACACACACCGACTTCTTTCAATCACGAACACTTCCATGTGTACCCCCACATGCATATGCTATCTTCTCTTTTGGGTCAGGTTTCTTCCCAAATAGAATATTCCCCATTGTTGTAGATTGACAGTTATAGGAACATGTTATTTTCTCCCAGGAAAAAAATGTGACCAACAAGAAAAAGAAATCATGGATGTAGGAATCCAATTGAGAGTGGCTAACATAAGAAAGAATATACAAAGGATAAGCTCAACAAATCTTGTGCAATGAGGGTAAGTAAGAGAATGCCTAAACACTCCACTAACCACTGCGACAGCACAGAACCCCACCCCCAATCCACAGGAGCCACCCATGCATCTCTCCCGGAAACCCCACCCCACAGCCCATCGGAGCAAACCAACCCCCCACGCACAGACAAGCACACGTCGCAGAGAATGAGAGAGAGAGAGAGAGAGAGAAGGTCAGAGGGGGAGGGAGGCGGATGGGAGGCTGGCCGGCGGGGGAACCCTGTTGGACCTCCCCCCCACCCCACGCACACACAAGCACACATGACAAAGAATGAGAGAGAGAGAAGGTGAGAGGGGGAGGGAGAGGGGCAGGGGAGGCCGGCGCCACGCACAAGCACAGAGGCACACGGGGCGAGAGAGAGAGAGAGAGCTGCAAAGCCGCTGCAGGATCGCCCTCGCCGGTGCCGCAGGATGTCGCCGCCGCCGAGAGCAAGAGTTAGGGAAAGAGCGAAACTGAGGGGGTTGGCCACCATTTGTGGATGCCCTACTGCTTGGCTGCCATTGGTGGATGCCAATGCCGGAGGAGGCGGCAAGCAGCCGCTAAAGGAGGGGGCGAGGGGCGGCGGCAGGCCGGCAGTGACTATTCGGTGAGCGGTAGCGGGGTAGGGCGGGGAGAGTAGGGAGTGTAGGAGAAGGGAAAAAGGTTGGCGGGATGGGTGAGGGCCTGAGGGGTTGCTATTTATGTCTACATATGCCCCATATAGTTTGAAGATGAGGTCCACATAAGTAAGCAGTTTATATAGGTATAAAAGATTATTTATAGTTGTCTATATATATCTGAACATTTGTAAACTATTTCGTCAGAATTTCAAGAGAGTGAATTTTTTTAAGATATAATGTTAATACTACATAGAGAACTGTTTGGTGTAACAAATTAGAGCCCACCCCTAATAACAATAGCCCGCCCTCAATAGAGGATTAAATTTGTTGTACATCCTCAACAGTTTGTAACAAGACTTCTCCTACTATATATATAGATGACTATTTAGAGTTGAGTAATATATGGGTATCCGTCAAGATTTTAGCAGTATATGATAACTTTCTCTTTCATATACCTATCATTCAGAATATGGTGCATATTATATTCTCATACGTATAAAAATTAAATGTTTTATCCAAATACTCCTATATACAAAGGAGAGGGTTTTGCGATACACATTGTGTCAATTATGGAGAGAGAAAGAAAGAGATAGAAAGGTGGACAGACACATTGAGAAGAAGAGTTTCCAAGAGACTGGACTTTTAAAACATATAGTGTTAAAACTATAGATAATGAAATAAGCTACCTTAAAAGATTACTGTTTGATGGAGATGGCAGGGGCTTGATACGCCGAGTATATTGGGAGGTCTTTATGTATTTGGGCCCATTTGTTGTTTGGACTTGAGATATTTTTTAGGCGCATGTGTAAAAGTTTTAGTTAAGTTTATTTAGAGTCTTTTTTATAGTTTTTTATGCATTTTTTATTTGAGTCCCTATGTAACATGTGGTCTGTAAAGGAAATTCGGGTGATTGTGGTGGTGGAGGTTGTATTCGGGATTCTCAGGGAAATGTTCATTTGGCTTTTGCACATTTCTATAGTATAGGTACCAGCATGCTAGCAGAAATTAGAGCGCTTAGTGATGGCCTTCGCCTTGCGTCTGCTATTGGTTACAGAATTTCTATTGTATACTCTGATTCCCAAGTTATTGCTCATTCCATCAAGGAAGATCGGGTGGTGTCTTGGCAGTCTTTCAGATGGTGGAGAGAAGCCAGAAGGATCCTCATGCAAAATGGCATTTCGCTTCTTCATGTGTACAGAGAAACAAATCAAGTGGCAGATTCTCTTGCAAACTTTGCAATCCTCTCTAGGCAGAATAATGTTTACCGGGGGGCTGATAACCTCCATCATCCTTGTAAAGGGCCAGTGGTAATTGATAAATCTAGTCTTACGCATGTTAGGTTGGTTTAGCTGGGGTTGCCTATGTTTCTTTGTACTGTTTCCCTCCTTATATATTTTCGGCCCAGGTTTTACTCACTGGTGGAGTGGGAACATCCTCCCCCATTGGGGGAGGGTGCACTCTCCTGGTTGAGAACCTGAGGACTGCTTTTGATTAAAAAAAAATATGTAACATGTGGTCTGTTGTGTCCCTAATTTTGATGATGTCATAAATCAAGTAAAATATCATAAATATTTAACATAAGTTATTTATATCATAGGAACATTCTTAAAGATGTCAACTTATTTACATCAACGGAAGAGTTACTAAAGTTCAGTGATGCTCATAAGGTCGACACTACACAGAGGTTAGGTCGACACTCAATGAGGTTTCAATAGCGCTGATATTCAGAGTATCAAATGGGGTCGACACTACTCGAAGAACAGGTCGACTCTCGTTGTTATTTTTTCTAGCTACCGCTGAAGGGAAGGAATCAGATAAGGTCGACACCAGATGTGGATCAGGTCGACACTAGTCAAATTCCGAGTGAGCCTTGTGAAGAGAAGTGTTGGCTAAGGTCGACTCCATCTGCGGATAAGGTCGACTCTACTAGTCTATCAGGTCAACTCTGAAGGAAGGTCAGGTCGACTCTATCAGCAGATAAGGTCGACACTATGATGTTGTAAGGTCGACTCTACATCACAGTCAGTCAGTCAGTCAGAATCAAAGTTATTTGGATGAGGTCGACTCTGGAGGGCATAGAGTCGACTCTACTGAAGACTTTACACTGATCCAAGTTAAGTCTCATGGATGTGCGTCGACTCTATAATTTGGATGCATCGTGTGACGGCCCTGGATATTTATGCCCGATAAGGCTCCATATCCAGATCCGCCTCCCGCGAACGGACCGAAGTCTCGCAATGGATATCTCACACACGTGTCCAGGAAGAGTATAAAAGACAAACCATAAAAATATAAGACACAAGAAAGTACATGTGCTCATATCTATTCACAAATTTGTACAACTGTCCCATTACATTAATACATGTCCAAATAAAAAGTACAACTACCTATGGCATACCCCGAGAGAGCACAAGCTCACACCACACTACTACAACAGAACTGCTGGTGGTACAAGTCTGTCACAATGCGTCCACAAGCCACACAAACGGCAAGCCCTGAAAAGAACTGTAGGGAAGTGAGCCTCAACAAGTCACAGGCTCAGTAGGGGCCACCCAAAACAACACCGTAACCACTGGCACCTCAACCCCAAAGGGTCTCACTGGCCACACAAATAGCCAAACCATGGCATGCTCACAATATTTATAATTAAATAACAGCTTAAACAGTAATTAATAAACAAATGCATATGCCTTATAAAGAAAGATGAACCACAGGACTAGCACAACACTACTAGTCCGCTCAACAACTGAAATGCCTAGGCTGCAAGCCTCACAGGCACATTATTCCAACGACTGGTCGCCTAAGCTACAAGCCACATAGGCAAACCACTGCCTAGGCTACAAGCTTCACAGGCGAACCCCAAACACATGGGTACAGGACCGCTGACTAAAATCTCGTTCATTCTACCCCAAACCACGATATGTCGAAAGCCACACATAAGGTAACAGGACTGGCTACAGTGGACCAATCCATCACATATTAAAATCATAATCGCAACCTTACCCGAGGAAGGGTAAAGCACATTGAGTGGAAGGTCACACCACACGACCTCCATGAAACACAGTTCCACGTCAACACCAGAAAAGACTGGTACACAGTGTACCAAGAGAAACAAATACCCACAAAGGGTACAGGTACCTATTACCACAAGGTTCCAGCATGGAAACCGCAAGTAAACCAGTGCCGTAACAGGGCACACCATAGCGAGCTAAACAACATTTGATGAGTCAATACTCACCAACCACAACCAAAACTGTGCCACCACTCGGGCACACCACAAGCCACAACCGCAGTCACAACTGTGCCAACACCAGGGCACACCTCGAACGGGTCAAATCTCGACTACGAGTCATAAACTCACGAGCCACAGCCAATGGCAAAGCACGAGTTGGAAAGGAACGACGCCGCCACACGGGAACGGACTACTGGCTGATCAGGCCAGTACCCAACCTAGACAACACAACACAAGAACAACCTCTCAGTCTCGCAGTCACGGACGAAAGGTCCAACTGCCGCTCCACGAGAACAAGTCAAACAACTGTGGAGACCAACCAACACCACACCTGTAGACACACAGCTGCAGGTCCAAGCCTGGCACCTCTAGGATCTCTGACCGGAGCACCTTAAAGTGAGGCACTGGAAAACAGGACTAGCTGGGGACCAGTGTCGACTACTGGTGTCCGTACCCCCAACTACGAGCGCGCTACAAGAGACTGCACACCCACAAACACAAGCCGCTGCCCTACTGTCGTCTTTCCCTCAGCCGGACGTACAACTCAAACACAAAAGTGAGGGTGTCCAGGAAGACGACACAGACCTCGACGGTACCACACTGTACCGGGACAAACCCCGAGCACAACAAACACACGTGCCTGGCTCACAAAGAACCTGGGGTACCCGACTAGAGAGGCATTCCGGAATAGGCGCCGGACCACCACACTCGGCAAGCTCAAACCACGGTATATACACAAACACTTTCTATTACCAATTATGATACATATGTTAGGAATAGCTTGTTCTAGTCACCCTGTGACTTACAAGCTAACCTACACAATCACATACATAAACCATATTAATAATAATACCATGGCCTGTCATTGGTCACAAGGTGACCTCCATTGCCACGTCAAACTCACTGCTCAGTAACCACTTAATAATCACATTTGCACTTCATTAATTAACTATCTTAATCAATCTATAATCATATACTAGAAAGCTAAGGCTAGGTTCACACAGGAACCTCACTGCCCAACCAATACGACAACCAGTGCATGTGCCATGCACACACACACACACACATGCGTAACACCACCACAACGGAGTATGTGTCATGCACATCCTTAAACCACGATAACACCACACTGATTATATAAACCACCCACTAACCATGTGGGCAACCTGCTCACAAAGATTTACGGGTGTCAATGCACCTCTTACCAAAACCATGCACAATAAACGACGATAATCGAATACCCAAAACACCAAAAGCATGCAAAGCAGAACCCTCGGCTGTTATCGCGACAGAGGCCATGGCCGCCTTCTGATCGCGACGCCACGATATGTCGCCACAGAAAACCACAACGCGATGGGTAATGCTGTTGCAACCTTGTCGCGATAGAATCCTTGGTCGCCATCAAGACGCGACCCTTCGATATGGCGCGTTCAAGATCAAAACGCGACACATCGGGCTGTCGTGTTAACAACGCAACGCCCAGGGAAGTCACCATCACAGGCGCAAACCCTAATCCGGGAGAAACTCCACGGATCACCTTTCCAAACCATTCAAAACACGATTAATTCTCATTTTACATGCTTTAATGGATACCCTAGCATGGTATCTAATGTTTCCAAAGCAATAAACGAACTAACAAACAATCCACAGCATAAATCAAGGTAGAACACCCTACCTTCGTGAAGAACGTGAAAACCGGAGATCCCTCGGCGTTTCCCCCGCTCCACGCGACAACCTCGCGGTGAGAACACACTCCACGCACCTCCAAAACCTCGAACCGTCCGGAAAAACCCCGCAGCAGCTCCCCCTGGCCGAGCAGAGCTTCCTCTGCTCTATTCGGTCGGGGTTCTTAAAAACAGCACAGCGGTTGGTATCGCGACGTGCACCCCCGTCGCAACCTGATCGCGACCTAGGTGACCGTCGCCTTATCAAGTCCGACGTCAGCAGGCCGCCCAACACGCAACACGTGGTGTGCATGCAGATGTCGACCACTCAATAGCGGTAACAGGAACGCGACCACCAGTGCTGTCGCGTTCAGAACGTGGCGCACATCCCTGTCGCGTTCACAGGCAGAAAACCTGTGAGCGCTTTGGGCCCAATAGCCGGCCCACCAAGCCTCACAACACACGCGAACACCTGAAACACAAGCTAATGGGCCACACATTGGCCACCAAACCCGCTAAACCTGGATCCACGGGGATCCGGAAAACGCGCGACGTTACATTATTATCACCTAAAAAGAAATGTCGTCCTCGACATTCAAAACAAATTATATTAAACCAGATTATCACCTAAAAAGAAACAAAACCGTATATAGAGCAAGTAGGATACGCTTCCTCTGTATCTTTCTCTTCAATTATCTGCACTGGCTGATCCATCTGCTCATTCCCATGTTTGTTCTGTCTTTCCTTTATTTTCAATTCATTCCACAACTGCCTTATTCTGTAATTTCAATATGCTATTTCCTTATCTTTTATTCGTAGGCGATTCTATCTTGCTGGTGGCGCTTTATCTCCTTGGACTGAACCTACTTCCACAATTTTCTGGCTGTGTCTGCAACATTTCTTTTGGGACCGCTTTACCTTTCCTGAATACCTTACACTGTAATACTCTTTCATGCTGCCATTTTCTTTTTTCTATTTATCATTGCTTGCTATTATCCTGCCTCATCTGCATTTACATTCGCAACTATCACCTCTTCAAAGAAAACCAATCACCATCTTTGAATTTTCTGCCCTTTCATATTATTCTTCCCATAACGCTTTAAATCATTTCTGATTAAAAACTATAATAACCTCTGTTCCTTTATTTCGTTACACAAAACTTTATACTTTCTCCTTATTCAAGCGAACCTTGAACAATCTGCGAATATTAAATCTTTCTTGCTTCGGCTTCCACTACGCTACTCTGATCACACTGAACACTTTTGCAAAATACTCCACAATTTCTGCTCGCATTATTGCTTTCAATTATTTTCTTCTAGCTTCAACTGTATTCATTTCTAACTTTGACTGTTTCTCAAATCATCTTATTCAATTAATCCAGGCTGAAGGTATTACCGCAATTTCTGATCTGCTAAACCGCTATAGACATGTTGTGTAAGGCCCTCGAATTGTTTGTCATTTTATTTATTATGTGTTGAGTCATGTTGTGTATATATATCATGTATGCGTATGTAGATCCTTATGTACGATGTTATCTTGGTATACTTACGTATGCATGCGTATATTAATTGTAAATATTGCTTGATTACATGTTGTAGTAGTGTGTACATCATATTACATATATGGCATGTAAATATATAGTGTAAGTATGGTTTTCTGCATGTTTAAGCTCTGGCCGAAGAGCAAATTGGCGTCAACATGGATGGACGTCCATGTTGAGTAAACGTCCATGTCGATGGACGCCAACTATGAGGTAAACAGCCATGGATATGGACATCTACTTCTCTGATTTTCTGTGCGCAGCAGACCCCGAAATTCCGGGGCAAGCTAGCTCACCGATTAGGGAGATGTCCCCAACGGCTCTCAGCCCTCCCATCAGACCCTGCGTGAGATCCCATGCCTTTTCTTATAAAAATAACTCACCTTGCATCTTGGGAGAGCTCTCTTTGCTCTTTGCAAAGAGGAGAAAAACCCTAGCTGAGAACTAAAGAGAGGCAGCACTTTGAGAGCTTGATCCGGTGATTTGAAGCTGCTTCCGGCGAGACATTGCAACTGGAAGATAGCTTGGGCATAGGGGAAGGCTTCCCCGACCTTGGACTGGAGGCTACATCATCATAGAACCTGGAGCAAGAGGATCTTGGAGGCTTCTTGGCACTGCCCAAGGAGAGCTTCAATAGCCATTTAAACCCCTTTTAAGATTTTTCTAAAGGCAAGTAACCCATCCACCTTGTCCATGTGTATGTCCAGTAGGTCATAGGTATTTTCTCAGATTTAAATCGTGTCCTGGAACCTCACATTCCCCCTATCTTTGGATCTCGGTCTGTGTTTTTGCACAGACAGGAACTTAACGGCAAGATCCCTTGCCGTTAAGCTCTTCAGTTGGTGGCAGACGATGCTGTCGTTAACCCCTTTCAACGGCCAGTCTTTGCCGTTTAGTTCTTCAGGATAGAACAGTGAGCTGTTCTTCCTTATATATGATTAAATTCCGAAGTTTTTCGCATGAGGATATATTGTAAACATTATATGCTATGTAATATGAATGGTGGAATGCGTTGTGAGATTTTTTGAATTTCTGTAAATAGTATGAATGGTTACATTTATGAAAAATGCATGTTAGATAAGACCTTGGTTATGTTGGTTTACTGTTCACATGATTCGTGAGGAATTTGAATGCCATAATTTTTCTAGACCATTTGTATGTATGTCAGTCCATGCTCTACAAAGTTGGGAATTTTTTCATGATCATGTGATTTATTACAATTTCTGTACTGAAAATAGAAAGCATGTGTAGATTCTTGTAAAAATCACAGCAAATTGTATGATGCAAGATAAATTCGGGGAAAATTTATGTAATAATGTGCGTGTTAGGTACAGGTCTTTAAACTGTCAAATCGGACATTTATGTTGTGCTTCTATGATAACCGAATTATCAATGGCATATGAATGAGTATTTCATTTTCTGTAAATTCTCTGTAGTTCAGAAAAATATGAAACTTTGCATGTGTGGTCCGGAACCTGTAAACAGTGCGTGGTTAAATTTTCATGAAATCTGGGTAATAGTGGTTTATGTTGTGAAATTTCCATGTGAAATTGAATGGTTTATGCATGCTTAACGTAATTAGGGTTTGATTTGGTGTTCCCAACCTGATTAGTGTAAATTTTGAAGTGTTTGAACCCTGTAAACAGTAGTACCATGATTTAGGAAAACTGAACCATGTGTTAATGATAAAACTATAAGTGATGTGTCATATTGTGTAATATGTGTGTGTTAAAAACCGAAATGTGTAAAATGAGCCGTGTGTGACACTGCTTCCATAGAGGGCTGTGGAACCGTACCGTAGAAAAGTCCCCACGGGAAGGTTCAATGTGTAAATCCTATGGGCATTAGGATGAAATCCTGGAGGTGGACAAGTACCACTGGTTAGGGTGGAGAGTTCTTCTCCCGGTCTGCGCAGTCCAAGAGTCGTCACTGTGTTGCCTAGGTGGCGTCTATGTGTTATGTGTATGTGATGTGTCCTTCTAATGGTGGTTTGGACTATGTGTCATGGCATCTAATGTGAAATATAAATGTGAATATGTGTAAATTGTGTAATGTGAACATGTACATGTGTGTAATGTGTAAAAGCGGACCATGTGAATGTGTAAATGTGCAACCATGTGATATAAATGTATTAGAGTGTAAAATTGTAATTCATGTTATGAAATTATTAAGTTCATGTCAAAACAACAATCTTCATATGTTTAAAATGATACCTTACATGTACAAGAATGTGTAGAATCCATGTTAGGAGTTCTTCTTTATATGTGTGTGAGATTCCATGCTTAGAAGGCTACCCTGTTAGCTTAAATGTAAAATGTTAGCTCTCATGTGAAGGGATGAGTAGAAAGCATGTGATAGGTGTTTTTGTTTTGAGATGCATGAATCATGTATCATGTGCTGTGAAGTTGTAGAAATACCATGATAGGTTGTTTATTTCATTGTCTCGACCATGCTATATGTTTGATTTAATGAATTTGAAAGTAGAACTTACTTGTGATATATGCATGGGTGACGTGTATGGAGTTATTTTCTGAGTCTTTGACTCACTCTTGCTTCGGCGTACAGGTTTAGTAGGTGACCCTACATCTTTGGAAGAGACCGTGGAGAGCGACTCCGATCGAGGAGAGTAGCTTGGTGGAGTCACCGTTGTAGCATTTTGTGCTTTCATAGTATGAAATTGAGGCATTGTAATTGAAACATTATGAAATTGTGGACAAGCTATGTAATTTGGAATTTGTATTTTATTATGTGGACTTTAGATCTTTAAATTGTTATATGAATCATGCATGTTTAATGTGGATGATGAAATGAAATGACAAGTAGTTCTTTTACTTCCGCTACTCTGTATTTGTATTTATGAACATCTCAATCATGTGTGTTAATGTTTGGGTAAATGTCCCACTGTGACGAGACTCACTATACCGACGTGGATTGGTATAATCGTACCGGCATAAGGAGGGTCGTCGCATGTTGTGCTCTTCATATACCTTTCTTGCTTTACTGACATTTTCTGGCTAATCTCATAATTTTGTTGCATAAATTTTTCAAATATTCTTTAATCAATCTGCTCTTGCATCAAACCTTGAAATATCTTAATAACAATTCACTTCTGTTTAACTGAATCATTTCTTTGCACCAATTTGCAAACTTTGACTGACATTTCCTGACTCATCTGATTTTATTCACTTCATCATTTGCTAAATTCTTCCTTTCTCTGATCCATATCTTTTCTTTATATAAACTGCCAGTCATTTTAATCATAATATATTTTCTGCAAAATACCTCTCTTATTCATTCTGCTGCCTGGCTAATCTTGCTATACCGTTCATA
Organism: Colocasia esculenta; assembly: GCA_014218235.1. Lineage (NCBI taxonomy): Eukaryota > Viridiplantae > Streptophyta > Magnoliopsida > Alismatales > Araceae > Colocasia > Colocasia esculenta. The sequence continues at coordinate 84,498,031 of CM024757.1, forward strand.
CTATAAATCTTTCTGGTATCTAATCATCCTTCTTTAAAATACAGTAAAAACTCAAATTTGATTACCAATTTCTTTGAATATATCAACTTGCTCTGTCTGCTCTCTTATTCTATTAAATGCTCTTTTCTCAAATAACATAAATATCATAATCAGCCTTGTTGTTTCTCTTACCTCAATATTTTCTAACTGCTTCACCATTAATACACTTTTTTCTATTGTATTTCATTTTCCTTAAACATATTCCAATATTCTTAATTTCAACTTTAATCTTCTTTAAATTGTTCACAGTTACTAACTTTCACTGAGCTTGTCTTTAATACAGCAATCTATAATAACTCTCTCTGAAGAATTCCTCATAATCTACAATTTATCAACTAAATATTTCTCTTGTCCAATTTCCAGAAAATCACATTACACACTGATTCTTCTTTTCTCTCTCTTTATTCAACTGATCATTTCTGTACATATTTATACAAATCCTCATATCAAACTTCTTATTGTTATCATTATTCATAACAACGCTTTTCTCAAATTTCCAATCTCAGGTACACTTAATCATCAATGTTCTTCTATGTACCAGTACCTCTTTTAAAGCTGATCTGCCTTACTTAATCATGCCAAACTCTTCATAACACTAATCACATTCTCATCCACACTGTTTCTTGATATCATCTAACTCAGATCTCTGATGCCACAATACCTCTGTTGAGGTTCTCAACTATATTTTGCACATTTAATCACTTCTGATACACACACTGACCTGTTCCTCATTACCTTGTTACCATATACTTGTCTCTGCTAACTCTGTATTCTTACTGAATTCCATATCCAAACTTATTAATCTCCTCAATTCCTTTAACTACGAATCTTTAACAACCAAATCATTCTATCACAAACTAACACACTGGTATAATCACACAGATTATACCACCTCTATTCACATCAACTTTCAACAACTGCTAACGGCTGCCAAATTCTCAACTCAAAAACACATTTTACATAACAAAAACTCAAATAAACACCATATTAATCAACACAAAACCACAGACTTACTACCAGCAGTGGACATTAATCCATGTATTGGGACATTGTACTCTCAATGTCTTTTCATATTCTAACTGGACATTTCTCTGATACCAACTGTGACGGCCCTGGATATTTATGCCCGATAAGGTTCCATATCCAGATCGCCTCCCGCGAACGGACCGAAGTCTCGCAATGGATATCTCACACACGTGTCCAGGAAGAGTATAAAAGACAAACCACAATAATATAAGACACAAGAAAGTACATGTGCTCATATCTGTTCACAAATTTGTACAACTGTCCCATTACATTAATACATGTCCAAATAAAAAGTACAACTACCTGGGGCATATCCCGAGGGAGCACAAGCTCACACCACACTACTACAACAGAACTTCTAGTGGTACAAGTCTGTCACAACGCTTCCACAAGCCACACAAAATGGCAAGCCCTGAAAAGAACTGTAGGGAAGTGAGCCTCAACAAGTCACAAGCTCAGTAGGGGCCACCAAAAACAACACCGTAACCACTGGCACCTCAACCCCAAAGGGTCTCACTGGCCACACAAATAGCCAAACCATGGCATGCTCACAACATTTATAATTAAATAACAGCTTAAACAGTAATTAATAAACAAATGCATATGCCTCGTAAAGAAAGATGAACCACAGGACCAGCACAACACTACTAGTCCGCTCAACAACTGAAATGCCTAGGCCGCAAGCCTCACATGCACATTATTCCAACGACTGGTCGCCTAAGCTACAAGCCACACAGGCAAACCACTGCCTAGGCTACAAGCTTCACAGGCGAACCCCAAACACATGGGTACAGGACCGCTGACTAAAAGCTGGTTGATTCTACCCCAAACCACGATATGTCGAAAGCCACACATAAGGTAACAGGACTGGCTACAGTGGACCAATCCATCACATATTAAAATCATAATCGCAACCTTACCCGAGGAAGGGTAAAGCACATTGAGTGGAAGGTCACACCACACGACCTCCACGAAACACAGTTCCACGTCAACACCAGAAAAGACTGGTACACAGCGTACCAAGAGAAACAAATACCCACAAAGGGTACAGGTACCTATTACCACAAGGTACCAGCACAGAAACCGCAAGTAAACCAGTGCCGTAACAGGGCACACCATAGCGAGCTAAACCACATTTGATGAGTCAATACTCACCAACCACAACCAAAACTGTGCCACCACTCGGGCACACCACAAGCCACAACCGCAGTCACAACTGTGTCAACACCAGGGCACACCTCGAACTGGTCAAATCTCGACTACGAGTCATAAACTCACGAGCCACAGCTAATGGCAAAGCACGAGTCGGAAAGGAACGACGCCGCCACACGGGAACGGACTACTGGCTGATCATGCCAGTACCAAACCTAGACAACACAACACAAGAACAACCTCTCAGTCTCGCAGTCACGGACGAAAGGTCCAACTGCCGCTCCACGAGAACAAGTCAAACAACTGTGGAGACCAACCAACACCACACCTGCAGACACACAGCTGCAGGTCCAAGCCTGGCACCTCTAGGATCTCTGACCGGAGCACCTAAAGTGAGGCACTGGAAAACAGGACTAGCTGGGGACCAGTGTCGACTACTGGTGTCCGTACCCCCAACTACGAGCGCGCTACAAGCGACTGAACACCCACAAACACACGCCGCTGCCCTACTATCGTCTTTCCCTCAGCCGGACGTACAACTCAAACACAAAAGTGAGGGTGTCCAAGAAGACGACACAGACCTCGACGGTACCACACTGTATCGGGACAAACCCCGAGCACAACAAACACACGTGCCTGGCTCACAAAGAACCTGGGGTACCCGACTAGAGAGGCATTCCGAAATAGGCGCCGGACCACCACACTCGGCAAGCTCAAACCACGGTATATACACAAACACTTTCTATTACCAATTATGGTACATATGTTAGGAATAGCTTGTTCTAGTCACCCTGTGACTTACAAGCTAACCTACACAATCACATACATAAACCATATTAATAATAATACCATGGCCTGTCATTGGTCACAAGGTGACCTCCATTGCCACGTCAAACTCACTACTCAGTAACCACTTAATAATCACATTTGCACTTCATTAATTAACTATCTTAATCAATCTATAATCATATACTAGAAAGCTAAGGCTAGGTTCACACAGGAACCTCACTGCCTAACCAATACGACAACCAGTGCATGTGCCATGCACACACACACACACACATGCGTAACACCACCACAACGGAGTATGTGCCATGCACATCCTTAAACCACGATAACTCCACACTGATTATATAAACCACCCACTAACCATGTGGGCAACCTGCTCACAGAGCTTTACGGGTGTCAATGCACCTCTTACCAAAACCATGCACAATAAACGACGATAATCGAATACCCAAAACACCAAAAGCATGCAAAGCAGAACCCTCGGCTGTTATCGAGACAGAGGCCATGACTGCCTTCTGATCGCGACGCCACGATATGTCGCCACAGAAAACCACAACACGACGGGTAATGCTGTCGCAACCTTGTCGCGACAGAATCCTTGGTCGCCATCAAGACGCGACCCTTCGATATGGCGCGTTCAAGATCAAAACGCGACGCATCGGGCTGTCGCGTTAACAACGCGACGCCCAGGGAAGTCGCCTTCACAGGCGCAAACCCTAATCCGGGAGAAACTCCATGGATCACATTTCCAAACCATTCAAAACACGATTAATTCTCATTTTACATGCTTTAATGGATACCCTAGCATGGTATCTAATGTTTCCAAAGCAATAAACGAACTAATTACAAACAATCCACAGCATAAATCAAGGTAGAACACCCTACCTTCGTGAAGAACGTGAAAACCGGAGATCCCTCGGCGTTTCCCCCGCTCCACGCGACAACCTCGCGGCGAGAACACGCTCCACGCACCTCCAGAACCTCTAACCGTCCGTAAAAACCCCGCAGCAGCTCCCCCTGTCCGAGCAGAGCTTCCCCTGCTCTGTTCGGTTAGGGTTCTTAAAAACAGCACAGCGGTTGGTATCGCGACGTGCACCCCCGTCGCGACCTGATCGCGACCTAGGTGACCGTCGCCTTATCAAGCCCGACGTCAGCAGGCCGCCCAACGCGCAACATGTGGCGCGCATGCAGACGTCGACCACTCAATAGCAGTAACAGGAACGCGACCACCAGTGCTGTCGCGTTCAGAACGCGGCGCACATCCCTGTCGCGTTCACATGCAGAAAACCTATGAGCGCTTTGGGCCCAATAGCCGGCCCACCAAGCCTCACAACATGCGCGAACACCTAAAACACAAGCTAATGGGCTACACATTGGCCACCAAACCCGCTAAACCTGGATCCACGGGGATCCAGAAAACGCGCGACGTTACACATCGACTCTATGACACTTATTCTATAGAGACATAAAGAATCTACCCGCGCATAAGTGATGGGAACGTGACCCAAGGTCAAACGATTGGAACTTCGGGTACACGTCACATGGTTCTGGAAGATACCACCTTTTGGCGGCAAAAGGATCTCCCAAGTTTTTGGGATTCTGTTGAGGGGCCTACTGAAAAGATTCCGTGAATCAGATTAAAAGAGGCGAGTTGTCCTCTGCAATTGGAGATCGCGCACAAAGGGAAAAAGTGCAGTGATCTGAGAGCGCGTAAAGTGTAGAGAGCAAGAGTTTGAGTTCAGGGAGAGCAGCCGACTTTGGAATAGTCATCTGATCAAGAGGAGAGGTCACTGGATCGTTCATTCTTCCAATATGAAGACCTGCTGTTGATCAACTAGAACAGAGGATCGGAATTCATCTCAGATTCAGAGGCAATTGATCCGTGTGCTGTAACCAGAAGATGAATTCGATGAACTCAAGCATGAAGAAGCTGCAATTGGAGCTCAAGGAGTTTTCTGACCAGATCTAACTCTGGAGCAGAGCGTTTGATATTTCTGTGTTGCCCAGATAGCAAGTCCAGAGGGGGGGGTGAATGGATTGCTAAAAATTCTTCTTCTAATAATTTCTGTAAATAAACAAACTTGACAGACAACACTAAAATTGATAGTTAGAGTTAGTGTTAATCAAAACAAAGAGAACAATCACACAAATAACATGAAATTTTATCCTGGTTCGGATCTCCTATCCCAAGGAGTCCTACGTCCAGTCCCCAAACAACTACTTGTGATTCCACTAATCAAGGGTACACTCCCCCTTAAGGACACTTACACATCCAGTAGCAGCTGGCCTTCTCTTCTCTACTAGAAGAGGAATCATACCACCTGATGCAACAGGTCTTCTCTTCACACCCGAAGAGGAATGCTCACAGAAAAATGAATTTAACGAGAAAGGCCCCAAGACCAAGCTTATAGACAATGCTTGATCTGAGGAGAAGACTGAGAGACACAAGATTAACTAAAAAAGAACTCTCTCTCAGATCTACGCAAGCTCTCAAAAGTGATGCAATATTTTCACAGAGAGCTAAGAGCTATGGAAAAATGGAATGGAGGAGCTGGCTCTCGTTGTTCTTCAGGTGACTAAGTTCTTCAGGTGACTAACATTTTCTTTCAGAAAAACTATTCGAACATTTCTTCATGGAGTCACCAGTCTTCTATTTATCTTCTTTGAAATAATTTGACCATTGTAGTATCCGTTGAAATATCTGTTGTCTCACATCTTCATGCACGTTGGGATGTCTGGTCCGAAGCAAAGAGCAAGTGAGCCTGCTATCATTAATGCTTGGATAGACACATACACTCAATAGGAAAGATTGTCTGAATCTTCTATCCTCTTGTCAAGTTGACAAGTCCATCTTGAGACGTGTGTTTCCTCCGGAAACCCTGCATACAATAAATGCTGACACCTAGGCAACTTATCTTTGTCTAAACTATAAGTCAATATTAGTAGTTGTGTTGTATGAAGATACACTAGAAGGGAAATGTCATTCTGTCATTGAATGTAACCATTAAAACAGAGAGATGTATTTAGACAGGCTGTAGTCAGAAAGAGAGAGTCGATGTGTGCATAATCCATGATGAAATCAAGTTGATGTGAACATAATCCATGTTCTAATGAAATGAAATTGATGTTCTGTACAAAGTCGTTATTTAACAGCAATCGATGTGCAGATGAAATCGTTGTTCAAGTAAAATCGTTGTTTCACATGAAGTCGTTGTAGAGATGAAATCGTTATTCTACAGAAGCCGATGTATCAACCGAATCGTTGTAGCAATAACCAAATTGTTATTTAAGTGAAAGCAAAATGTTATAGCGACCAAATCGTTGTAACGACCAAGTCATTGTTTAAGTGAAACAAAATCATTGTAGCGATATTGAAATCGTTATTTCAATGATGAAATCGTTGTTTAAGTGAAATCGATAACGAAATCGTTGTTTTACCGAAATCGATGTTCAAGTGAAATGAAATCGATGTAGCAACGAAATCGATGTTTAAGTGATATGAAATCGATGTAGCAACGAAATCGATGTTTAAGTGATATGAAATTGATGTATCAACGAAATTGATGTTTAAGTGGTATGAAATTGATGTATCAACGAAATTGATGTTTAAGTGATATGAAATTGATGAATCAACGAAATCGATGTTTAAGTGATATGAAATCGACGTATCAACGAAATCGATGTTTAAGTGATATGAAATCAATGTTTGAGTGATATGAAAGTCGATGTATACTTAGACGGAATTCATGCTTTGAACTTCAAATAACAGTGAGTGTAGATAACTTACTGATTTTGCTTGAGTTATTTCCTGTGGATAAACTTCAGAAAATGTTGTTAGAAAATATTTTTTAAGGTTTTGTTAATCACCAAAAATACATATATAATTCATAATAAATTTTATACGGAGATGGACAGATCATCATTCGGAACTTCTTCAGACTTCTGTTTAGTTTGCTTTTCTTAAGTTCTCTGATCAATCAAGAAGAGCTTTCAGATAGTCGCTCCATATTGATTTCATGTGCCATAAGAGAGCCAGTTAATTTATCAATGGAAAACTTGGTTAGATCATGGGCTTCTTCAATAGCTGTGACCTTAGGGGTCCATGAAATAGTTAAAGACCTGAGTATCTTTCTGACAGTTTCCTCATCAGAAAGATTTTTACCAAGAGAACTTAGACCAACTACTATGCTTGAAAATCAATTATACATCTAAGTGATATTTTTGTTTGGAAGCATTTTAAATTGCTCATATTGTGAGACAAGAATGTCTATCCTAGTTTGTTTTACTTTATCTGTTCCCTCATAAGTTACCTGTAGTTTATCCCACATTTCTTTTGCAGATTTACATGCAGATACTCTACTAAATTCTCTTTTGGATAAAGCACAACATAAATTGTTCTTTGCTTTAAAGTTTAGAGATAATTTACTTTTATCTGCTGCTGTAATAGCAGTAGTACCTTTAGCAGGAACAATAACATAATCACCTATCTCTATTACCTGCCACAGATCAAAGTCTCTGCCTCGAATGAAGCATTCCATTCTCATCTTCCAATATTGGTAATCCTCTCCATCGAAGAATAGAGGTCTGGTGACTGATTGACCTTCGGCAAATCCTTGAGCTGCCATGGATTTTCTCTAAGATTGTTGGATCTTCTTGATTGATCAGAGAACCTCGCTCTGATACCACTTGTTGGCCCTTTTGGTACGGTAGCAAGCTAACCTAGAGAGGGGGTGAATAGGTTTTCTGAAATCTGAAATAGAAACTTAAACACGGAAAATTATCACTTGAAAGTTTGGTTAGTTGAGTGTGATAGAGAGTAGCAGTGCGGAAGTAAATAAACAATCACACAAAGAACACAAGGAATTTATCCTAACTCGGCCCTTCCCACATGGAAGTCTTACGTCCAGTCCCCAAGCGGTTCTGCTAGACTAAAACCCCTAGCTAGGTTCTACACTGTATACAGTCCTACAGCTGGACATAAATCTTTCTTAAAAAAGAAAGAACAAAGCTGAGAGTTTTACAAGAATAGACTCTAACCCAGAAACTCTCAGCAACGAACTCTCCCCAGAAATTACAATGACCACAGAGAGAGTGAAGAGAAGAATACTTGAAAGCTTCGAAAACTTATGCTATGAAAAGCTTCTCTTGATTGGGCTTTAGCTCTTCTCTCTTTCTTTGAGTGTATGTAGAGTTGAGATTCCTCACAGGATGTACACTCCTTTAAAGATCTTTAGGAAAGCTCTCTTCTTGTTCTACAGCCTTGCTTCATCTTTTATGTGAGCAACTTTGAATAGATCCGTTAAAGAGATCCGTTGGAACTCTTCTAGTCATTACTGATCTTTCTATTCTTCTTCTTCTGACTGTCAGCCACTTGGTGGTCTTCTAGATCTGCAAGCATAGAAGAAAGTGTTTAGATCAAAGAGTGTTTCTGTCAAAAATGCTCGTACTTCTGTGTTTCCTGTAGTCACCCAGAAGTGGTAGGTAAGCTCTTTTTGTCTGACAGGAAAGAAGAGATCCTATGAGATAAGCAAAAAGATCTTCTATCAGAAAGATAGAAGATTACGCAAATGAAATATATTTGACTTTTCATTAAGCACCAAAAATATTTTAAAATCTGAGTATAAAGAAAATCGATGTTTTCAACAGAATCGATATTTAAGTTGAAATCGATGTTTGAACAGAATTGATGTTTAAGTAAAAGCAAATCGTTGTTTCGATCAAATCGTTCTTTAAGTGAAATTAAATCATTGTTGCGATCAAATCATTCTTTAAGTGAAAGCAAATCGTTGTTGCGATCAAATCGTTATTTAAGTGAAAGCAAATCGTTGTTACGATCAAATCGTTCTTTAAGTGAAAGTAAATTGTTGTTACGATCAAATCGTTCTTTAAGTAAAAGCAAATCGTTGTTTTACTTATGAAATCGTTGGGAGACGGAAATCATTGTTTTAATTACTTATGAAATCGTTGTAAGACCGAAATCGTTGTTTTACTTATGAAATCGTAGTGAGACGGAAGTCGTTATTTAAGTGACTTACAGAATCGTTATGGCGATCGAATCGTTGTTTCTATAAAGGAAATCGTTATGTACTTAGACAAAACATATGCATTGAACTTACAGTAATGAGTGAGAATAACTTACAGTTTTGCTAGATTTATTTCCTGTGGATAAACTTTAGAAACAGTTGTTAGAAGACACTTTTCAAGGTTTTTGTTAATCACCAAAAATATTAAATATATTTAATCATAAGTTTTGTTATCACCAAAATGTAATGGTAAAATATAGAGTGGTTCAACAATCTCCCCTTTTTGGTGATGACAAAACTTATGAGAATTGTCTGACAAAAATACTTAAAGCATAGAAAATACAGAAAATTCATAGATAATGCATACTCTCCCCATTTTTGTCACTAACCAAAAAGGAAGGATCTTACCATTGCATTCTCTCCCCTTTTGTAAAAACTTCTTACCAGAATGTTGTGTGAGAGGGGTTCAACAATTATTGACATTAATGAGCAGCTCCCCCTTAGCCTATGATCCCCCTGAATGAGAGACTCCACCTGAATGAGAATTGCAAATAGTTGTTAGTAATACTAAAATTTAAAAATAAATTAGTGACTACTCCCTCCTCAGATATGAGTTGGATGAAAAGCTAGCAGTCACCAGTGCCTTGAGCATCCTTTGTTCCTGATGCTCCAAGGCTATCCTGCAAACAACTTATTCAGAAGTAGGTACCCAAATCTTTTTGTTTCCTTGATGGTTAGATGCATAAAAATACCTTTTCGGAATCTATACTGGGTGCCTTGTTGTGCAGGTGTTTACTCTGTGTCCTAATTTATTGCAATAAGAACAACAATAAATATAATTTATTTTGCAGTTCCTATTATCTTTGTAATGTCTGTTTAGAACACAATTTTTGGAAACCTTTTCCATTTGATAGAGCTTGTTCATTACAGGGGCCTTTTTTTTAGGCATCTTGATTTCTTTTACAAATTTTGGTAATGGATATTTTTCAGGAATTATGGCTTGTTTTTCTTTTTCAGGAAGTTTGTATCCAAGACCTTATTTATTGTTTCCAGATTTTCATCTTTTAAGCATAGAACTAGAGATGTTTTTCCTTTAGTTAATTTTCTAAGTGATTCTTTTAAATAAAGATTTTCTTCAGTTAGAGTTTTTAACTTTTCTTCTAACTCTAATTTTTCTTACTTTTTACTTTTAAAATCTTCATTCAAATGATAATCATTATCTTTACTTTCCTTTAATTATTTTTCTAATTATTCCATTTCGGATTTAAGATCTGAATTGGTATTTTCTAAGCAAGTAGTGCTATTTTTCAAAAATTTTCATTCTTTTACAACACCTTTATGTTTTTCATAAAGTTCATTAAAGACTTCTTCTAAGTCTTCAGACTCTGACCCTGAATCAGTGCATGAATCAAAAAATGGGTCAGAATGTACCTCATCTAGTCCTACCATGAGGGCTAGACTTTCCTACTCTTTTTCGGGATCTGAGCTTGATGATTCTGAAGTTGTGGCTTCATCATTGTCCCAAGCAGCCGCCATGGCTTTTCTTTTGAATTTCTTGTGCTGCTTCTTGGATTTTTCTGGTTGACCAGTCTTCTTGAGTTTAGGATAGTTTGGTCTTAGATGTCCAGGTTTTCTGCATTCATAGTAGACTGGTTCTTTTTATTTTTCTCTTTCTTCTGAATTCTTCTTGATCCATTTTTCTTCTTCTTGAGAATTTTCTAAAGTTTGGATAGGACATCATCCACATCGCTGTCTTCAGAACCTGCATTTTTTGAACTAGAAGAAGAAGAAGATGTGGAAGGATCAACTGCAACTTTAAGAGCATTAATGAGTTTTTTCTTTGAAGAGATTTCAAATAGTCGCTCCATATTGATTTCATGTGCCATGAGAGAGCTAATTAATTTATCAATGGAAAACTTGGTTAGATCATGGGCTTCTTCAATAGCTGTGACCTTAAGGGTCTATGAAATAGTTAAAGACCTAAGTATTTTTCTGACAGTTTCCTCATCAGAAAGATTTTTACCAAGAGAACTTAGACCAACTACTATGCTTAAAAATCTATTATACATCAGAGTGATATTTTTGTTTGGAAGTATTTTAAATTGCTCATATTGTGAGACAAGAATATCTATCCTAGTTTGTTTTACTTTATCTGTTCCCTCATAAGTTACTTGTAGTTTATCCGACATTTCTTTTACAGATTTACATGCAGATACTCTACTGAATTCTCTTTTGGATAAAGCACAACATAAATAGTTCTTTGCTTTAAAGTTTAGAGATAATTTACTTTTATCTGCTGCTGTAATAGCAGTAGTACCTTCAGCAAGAACAATAACATAATCACCTACCTCTATTACCTGCCACATATCAAAGTCTGTGCCTCGAATGAAACATTCCATTCTCATCTTCCAATATTGGTAATCATCTCCATCGAAGAATGGAGGAAATGGAGGTCTGGTGACTGATTGACCTTCAGCAAATCCTTGAGCCGCCATGGATTTTCTCTAAGATCGTTGGATCTTCTTAATTGATCAGAGAACCTCGCTCTGATACCACTTGTTGGCCCTTTTGGTACGGCAACAAGCTAACCTAGAGGGGGGTTAATAGGTTTTCTAAAATCTGACGCAAGAACTTAAACACAGAAAATTATCACTTGAAAGTTTGGTTAGTTGAGTGTGATAGAGAGTAGCAGTGCGGAAGCAAATAAACAATCACACAAAGAACACAAAGAATTTATCTTGGTTCGGCGTTTCCCACATGGAAGTCCTACATCCAGTCCCCAAGCAATCTCTTGGGATTTTACTAACTAAGGGTCTAGTCCCCCTCAAGGACAATACAACACCCAGCACCCCAGCTGGTCTTCTTCTCTTTCCCGGGAAAGAAGGCAGCCCACTTCTCTTACAGGTCAAGAAGCCAACCTCCTGGTACAAACCCCAGCGTGGTTCTGCTAGACTTAAACCCCTAGCTAGGTTCTACACTGTATATAGTCCTACAGCTGGACATAAATCTTTCCTCGAAAAGAAAGAACAAAGCTGAGAGTTTTACAAGAATGGACTTTAACCCAGAAACTCTCAGCAACGGACTCTCTCCAGAAATTACAATGACCACAGAGAGAGTGAAGAGAAGAAGGCTTGAAAGCTTCGAAAACTTCTTCTATGAAAAGCTTCTCTTGATTGGGCTTGAGCTCTTCTCTCTTTCTTTGAGTGTATGTGAAGTTGAGGTTCCTCACATGATGTACAATCCTTTAAAAATCTTCAGGAAAGCTCTCTTCTTGTTCTACAGCCTTGCTTTATCTTTTATATGAGCAGTTTTGAATAGATCCGTTGAAGAGATTCGTTGGAACACTTCTAGTCATTGCTGATCTTTCTATTCTTCTTCTTCTGACTGTCAGCCACTTGGTGGTCTTCAAGATCTGCAAGCATAGAAGAAATGTTTAGATCAAAGAGTGTTTGTCAAAAAGGCTCGTACTTATGTGTTTCCTGCAGTCACCCAGAAGTGGTAGGTAAGCCCTTTTTGTCTGACAGGAAAGAAGAGATCCTATGAGATAAGCAAAAAGATCTTCTGTCAGAAAGATATAAGATTAGGCAATTGAAATATATTTGACTTTTCATTAAGCGCCAAAAACATTTTAAAATCTAAGTATAAAGGAAATCGATGTTTTCAATAGAATCGATGTTTAAGTTGAAATCGATGTTTCAACAGAATTGATGTTTAAGTAAAAGCAAATCGTTGTTTCGATCAAATCGTTCTTTAAGTGAAAGTAAATCGTTGTTGCGATCAAATCGTTCTTTAAGTGAAAGCAAATTGTTGTTGCGATCAAATCGTTATTTAAGTGAATGCAAATCGTTGTTACGATCAAATCGTTCTTTAAGTGAAAGCAAATCGTTGTTACGATCAAATCGTTCTTTAAGTAAAAGTAAATTGTTGTTTTACTTATGAAATTGTTGTGAGACGGAAATCGTTGTTTTACTTATGAAATCGTTGTAAGACCGAAATTGTTGTTTTACTTATAAAATCGTTGTGAGATGGAAATCGTTATTTAAGTGACTTACATAATCGTTATCGCGATCGAATCGTTGTTTCTATAAAGGAAATCGTTGTGTACTTAGACAAAACATATGCATTGAACTTACAGCAATGAGTGAGAATAACTTACAGTTTTGCTAGATTTATTTCTTGTGGATAAACTTTAGAAACAGTTGTTAGAAGACACTTCTCAAGGTTTTTGTTAATCACCAAAAATGTTAAATATATTTAATCATAAGTTTTGTTATCACCAAAATGTAATTGTAAAATATAGAGTGGTTCAACAATCTCCCCCTTTTTGGTGATGACAAAACTTATGAGAATTTTCTAACAAAAATACTTAAAGCATAGAAAATACAAAAAATTCATAGATAATGCATACTCTCCCCCTTTTTGTCACTAACCAAAAGGAAGGATCTTACCATTGCATTCTCTCCCCTTTTGTAAAACTTCTTACCAGAATGTTGTGTGAGAGGGGTTCAACAATTATTGACATTAATGAGCAGCTCCCCCTTAGCCTATGCTCCCCCTGAATGAGAGACTCCACCTGAATGAGACATGCAAATAGTTGTTAGTAATACTAAAATTTAAAAATAAATTATTGACTACACCCTCTTCAGATATGAGTTGGATGAAGAGCTGGCAGTCACCAGTGCCTTGAGCATCCTTTGTTCCTGATGCTCTAAGGCTATCTTGCAAACAACTTATTCAGAAGTAGATACCCAAATCTTTTTGGGTCCTTGATGGTTAGATGCATAAAAATACCTTTTCGGAATCCATACTAGGTGCCTTGTTGTGCAGGTGTTTATTGTGTGTTCTAATTTATTGCAATGAGAACAACAATAAATATAATTTGTTTTGCAGTTCCTATTTTCTTTGTAATGTCTGTTTAGAACACAATTTTTGAAAACATTTTCCTTTTGATAGAGCTTGTTCATTACAGGGGCCTTTTTGAGGCATCTTGGTTTCTTTTACAAATTTTGGTAATGAATATTTTTCAGGAATTATGGCTTGTTTTTCTTTTTCATGAGGTTTGTATCCAAGACCTTGTTTATTGTTTCTAGATTTTGATTTTTTAAGCATAGAGCTAGAGGTGTTTTTCCTTTAGTTAATTTTCTAACTGATTCTTTAAATAAAGATTTTCTTCAGTTAGAGTTTTTAACTTTTCTTCTAACTCTAATTTTTCTTTGTTTTTGCTTTTTAAATTTCATTCAAACGATAATTATTATCTTTACTTTCCTTTAATTATTTTTCGAATTGTTTCATTTCGGATTTAAGATCTGAATTGGTGTTTTTTAAGCAAGTAGTGTTATTTTTCAAAAAAATTAATTCATTTACAACACCTTTATGTTTTTCATAAAGTTCATTAAAGACTTCTTCTAGGTATTCAGACTCTGACCCTGAATCCGTGCATGAATCAAAAAATGGGTCAGAATGTACCTCATCTAGTCCTACCATGAGGGCTAGACTTTCCTACTCTTTTTCGGGATCTGAGCTTGATGATTCTGAAGTTGTGGCTTCATCATTGTCCCAAGCAGCCGCCATGGCTTTTCTTTTGAATTTCTTGTGCTGCTTCTTGGATTTTTCTGGTTGACCAGTCTTCTTGAGTTTAGGATAGTTTGGTCTTAGATGTCCAGGTTTTCTGCATTCATAGTAGACTGGTTCTTTTTATTTTTCTCTTTCTTCTGAATTCTTCTTGATCCATTTTTCTTCTTCTTGAGAATTTTCTAAAGTTTGGATAGGACATCATCCACATCGTTGTCTTCAGAACCTGCATTTTTTGACCTAGAAGAAGAAGAAGAGGTGGAAGGAGAAACTGCAACTTTAAGAGCATTAGTGAGTTTTTTCTTGAAAGAGCTTTCAGATAGTCGCTCCATATTGATTTCATGTGCCATGAGAGAGCCAATTAATTTATCAATGGAAAACTTGGTTAGATCATGGGCTTCTTCAATAGTTGTGACCTTAGGGGTCCATGAAATAGTTAAAGACCTAAGTATTTTTCTGACAGTTTCCACATCAGAAAGATTTTTACCAAGAGATCTTAGACCAACTACTATGCTTGAAAATCTATTATACATCTGAGTGATATTTTCGTTTGGAAGCACTTTAAATTGCTCATATTATGAGACAAGAATTTCTATCCTAGTTTGTTTTACTTTATCTGTTCCCTCATAAGTTACCTGCAGTTTATCCCACATTTCTTTTGCAGATTTACATGCAGATACTCTACTAAATTCTCTTTTGGATAAAGCACTACATAAATAGTTCTTTGCTTTAAAGTTTAGAGATAATTTACTTTTATCTGCTGCTGAAATAGCAGTAGTACCTTCAGCAGGAACAATAACATAATCACTTACCTCTATTACCTGCCACAGATCAAAGTATGTGCCTCGAATGAAGCATTCCATTCTCATTTTCCAATATTGGTAATCCTCTCCATCGAAGAATGGAGGTCTGGTGACTGATTGACCTTCAGCAAATCCTTAAGCCGCCATGGATTTTCTCTAAGATCGTTGGATCTTCTTAATTGATCAGAGAACCTCGCTCTGATACCACTTGTTGGCCCTTTTGGTACGGCAGCAAGCTAACCTAGAGGGGGGTGAATAGGTTTTCTAAAATATGAAACAAGAACTTAAACACAGAAAATTATCACTTGAAAGTTTGGTTAGTTGAGTGTGATAGAGAGTAGCAGTGCGGAAGCAAATAAACAATCACACAAAGAACACAAAGAATTTATCTTGGTTCGGCCTTTCCACATGGAAGTCCTACGTCCAGTCTCCAAGCAATCTCTTGGGATTTTACTAACTAAGGGTCCAGTCCCCCTCAAGGACAATACAACACCCAGCACCCCAACTGGTCTTCTTCTCTTTCCCGGGAAAGAATGCAGCCCACTTCTCTTACAGGTCAAGAAGCCAACCTCCTGGTACAAACCCTAGTGCGGTTCTGCTAGACTTAAACCCCTAGCTAGGTTCTACACTGTATAGAGTCCTACAACTGGACATAAATCTTTCTTCGAAAAGAAAGAACAAAGCTGAGAGTTTTACAAGAATGGACTTTAACCCAGAAACTCTCAGCAACGGACTCTCCCCAGAAATTACAATGACCACAGAGAGAGTGAAGAGAAGAAGGCTTGAAAGCTTCAAAAACTTTTGCTATGAAAAGCTTCTCTTGATTGGGCTTGAGCTCTTCTCTCTTTCTTTGAGTGTATGTGAAGTTGAGGTTCCTCACATGATGTACAATCCTTTAAAGATCTTCAGGAAAGCTCTCTTCTTGTTCTACAGCCTTGCTCCATCTTTTATATGAGCAGCTTTGAATAGATCCGTTGAAGAGATCCGTTGGAACACTTCTAGTCGTTGCTGATCTTTCTATTCTTCTTCTGACTGTCAGCCAGTTGGTGGTCTTCAAGATCTGCAAGCATAGAAGAAAATGTTTAGATCAAAGAGTGTTTGTCAAAAAGGCTCGTACTTCTGTGTTTCTTGCAGTCACCCAGAAGTGGTAGGTAAGCCCTTTTTGTCTGACAGGAAAGAAGAGATCCTATGAGATAGAAGATTAGGCAAATGAAATATATTTGACTTTTCATTAAGCGCCAAAAACATTTTAAAA
Source organism: Colocasia esculenta (assembly GCA_014218235.1). NCBI lineage: Eukaryota > Viridiplantae > Streptophyta > Magnoliopsida > Alismatales > Araceae > Colocasia > Colocasia esculenta. Next base: position 84,514,689 of record CM024757.1, read on the forward strand.
TCTAAGTATAAAGGAAATCGATGTTTTCAATAGAATCGATGTTTAAGTTGAAATCGATGTTTCAATAGAATCGATGTTTAAGTAAAAGCAAATTGTTGTTTCGATCAAATCGTTCTTTAAGTGAAAGTAAATCGTTGTTGCGATCAAATCGTTCTTTAAGTGAAAGCAAATCGTTGTTGCGATCAAATCGTTATTTAAGTTAATGCAAATCGTTGTTACGATCAAATCGTTCTTTAAGTGAAAGCAAATCATTGTTAAGATCAAATCGTTCTTTAAGTAAAAGTAAATTGTTGTTTTACTTATGAAATCGTTGTGAGACGGAAATAGTTGTTTTACTTATGAAATCGTTGTAAGACCGAAATTGTTGTTTTACTTATAAAATCGTTGTGAGACGGAAATCGTTATTTAAGTGACTTACATAATCGTTATGGCGATCGAATCGTTGTTTCTATAAAGGAAATAGTTGTGTACTTAGACAAAACATATGCATTGAACTTACAGCAATGAGTGAGAATAACTTACATTTTTGCTAGATTTATTTCCTGTGGATAAACTTTAGAAACAATTGTTAGAAGACACTTCTCAAGTTTTTTGTTAATCACCAAAAATGTTAAATATATTTAATCATAAGTTTTGTTATCATCAAAATGTAAGGGTAAAATATAGAGTGGTTCAACAATCTCCCCTTTTTTTGTGATGACAAAACTTATGAGAATTTTCTGACAAAAATACTTAAAGCATAGAAAATACAAAAAATTCATAGATAATGCATACTCTCCCCCTTTTTGTCACTAACCAAAAAGGAAGGATCTTACCATTGCATTCTCTCCCCTTTTGTAAATACTTCTTACTAGAATGTTGTGTGAGAGGGGTTCAAAAATTATTGACATTAATGAGCAGCTCCCCCTTAGCCTATGCTCCACCTGAATGAGAGACTCCACCTAAATGAGACTTGCAAATAGTTGTTAGTAATACTAAAATTTAAAAATAAATTATTGACTACACCCTCTTCAGATATGAGTTGGATGAAGAGCTGGCAGTCACCAGTGCCTTGAGCATCCTTTGTTCCTGATGCTCTAAGGCTATCTTGCAAACAACTTATTCAGAAGTAGGTACCCAAATCTTTTTGGGTCCTTGATGGTTAGATGCATAAAAATACCTTTTCGGAATCCATACTAGGTGCCTTGTTGTGCAGGTGTTTACTGTGTGTCCTAATTTATTGCAATAAGAACAACAATGAATATAATTTGTTTTGTAGTTCCTATTGTCTTTGTAATGTCTGTTTAGAACACAATTTTTGGAAACCATTTCCTTTTGATGAGCTTGTTCATTACAGAGGCCTTTTTTGAGGCATCTTGGTTTCTTTTACAAATTTTGGTAATGGATATTTTTCAGAAATATGACTTGTTTTTCTTTTTCAGGAGGTTTGTATCTAAGACATCGTTTATTGTTTCCAGATTTTGATCCTTATAAGCATAGAGCTAGAGATGTTTTTCCTTTAGTTAATTTTCTAACTGATTCTTTTAAATAAAGATTTTCTTCAGTTAGAGTTTTTAACTTTTCTTCTAATTCTAATTTTTCAAAGTGCTCACTGGTTCACAGACTGTGAACGCGACAGTGAGGGGCATCGCGTTTATAACGCGACATGTCATGGTGTCGCGTTCATGGCACCGCTAGTTTTAGTTGATGCTTGCATGCACGCTGCGTGTCGCACGCTGGGCAAGCATGCTGGCGTCAGCAGGCTGAAGGCGACGGCCTATTACGTCGCGTTCAGGTCGCGACTTAGAAGGGCGTCGCGTTCTTAACTGAACTGTGTTTTTAAGAAACCCTGGCAGAACAGAGCTCACGGAAGCTCTGCTCGGCCAGGGGGTTTTTGCTGTGGAATTTGCGGGTGATTTGGCTTGCTAGAGCTCGGTTTGACGAGTTTCCACCGCGAGGACGTTGCGTGGAGTGGAGGAAACGTCGTGCGGGCTTTGTTCTTCGCATTCTTCGCGAAGGTAGGGAAATTTCCGTGGTTCGATCCGTGGATTGCCCGTGTGATGTGGATAATGTGTTTCCTGCTTTCTAAACCTTAGATAGCATGTGTAGGAACACATTAAAGCATGAAAACGGAATGAAAACCATAGGTTCTAATGAGTTTTGGGGTGAACCGGATGAGGGATTCCGGATTAGGGTTCGCACCTACTAAGGCGACGACCCTTGGCGTCGCGATCAGGTCGCGACACCACGATACGTCGCGTTCAGGGAGATGAAGGCGACCTATCGGGCGGTCGCGTTCTGTAGGCGATGCAGTACCCCGTCGCGATAGCATCCGAAAGCTGTTATCCGAGAATACATGTAAGTGTATGGTTATCCGATTATCGTGGTTTGTGGTATGTGACGATAGCAAGCGGTGCATTGGCACTCGCAGCGCTCTAGGAGCGTGTAGTGTGTGTAGTTTACGTGGTGTTCACGTGGTTCACGTGGAGGTTTCACGTGAGTTGTGCGGTGTGCACGTGGTTTTTGTGTACGTGGCAGGTAGTAGACGCCTACCGTGGATACCTCTTCAGTTGGGAGCCCCAGGTTTTGTGTGAGCCAGGCACGTGTGTGCTCGGGGCTTGTCCCGGTACTGGGTACCGATGAGGTCTTGTCATCTTCCTGGACACCCTCACTCCTGTGCTGAGTAGTACGTCCGACTGAGGGAAAGACGACAGTGGGACAGCGACTAGAGAGAGAGTTTGTTGTGTTGTCGCTTGTAGCGCGCTCGTAGTTGGGGGAGACGGACACCAGTAGACGTACTGGACCCCAGCTAGTCCTGTGTTTCCAGTGCCTCACTTTAGGGAGCTCGGGCCAGAGTCCCTAAAGGTGCCAGGCATGGGCCTGCGGGGTGTGTGACCTGCAAGTTGTGGTGGTTTAGTTGGACTCCACAGTTCTTTGTACTTGGTTAGTGGAGTGGCCGCTGGACCTTTCGTCCGTGGCTGCGAGACTGAGAGGTAGTCCTGTGTGGTTTGTTCGGGTCAATAACTGGTGTCGCGAACCAATTGACGTGACTCGAGTGTGGAGTTTCTCTACAGTAGCTTGTACACCTGTTTGGTTTTGCCGTTTATTTATTTATGTTGGTTCCTGTTAAGCGGAAAATGGTAAGTGGTATTTACAGCTTTATATCCTGCTAGATAGTTCTATAAATTGTTAGCGTAGCATTTCCTGCTTTGCTACTTGTGTTGGTTTGCTCGATTTCTAGGGAGTTTCCCTATTGAGCCAGTGACTCGAGAGGCTCACCCCTACCTCCTACCAGGTGAGGGAGATCAAGAGATTTTGCACCCGTCGTCTAGTGGAGGGTCAGCACCACCAGCAGTGTAATTTTACTTTCCTGTTGTACACCTCGCGGTATGCCCCAGGTTCTGTTGTAGTTTGGTTATAGTTGTACTATGGCTATGTATATTTCATGTAAATATTTATGAGATTGACAGATCTTATATATATTTGAGCTGGTTCCTTTATGTTTCTACGGACTTGTGGTTTGATATCCCTTGCGAGGCTTTGGCCCGTTCGCGGGAGGCGGACTCGAGTTAGGCTCGTTATTAGGTTAATGGGTCTGAACGGCGTGGACCGTCACAGTTGGTATCAGAGCAAGGTCCGTAAGAATATAAAGGAATTGGAAATTGCATAGCCATGTCTTTACTGTAACCCACTACTGGTAGTGACTCTGGTTTTTGTATTGATTTCTTGTGTATCGTATTGTTGGAATAATGTTTGTGCAGGGGTAGTAATGGCCGAAAGGAGAGATTGGGGAGGTGGTGGAGAAGGGGCAGGAGAGGATCCTACGTAGAGGATGATAGAAAGAATCTTGGAGAGCTGGACAGAGATTCGGGTAAGACTGGATCAGCAACCACAGGTGCATCCAGCAGCAGCAGTACCACCATTTCCAGAGGAGGCAGTACCATTAGCTCCAGTTCCACCCCCACCCGGAGTAGAGGTACCTCCTGTAGTACCTGTACTTCCAGCAGTTCCAGCAAGGCCAGCTATGGGAGAGGAGTCCACGGCACTTGTGGAGCGGTTTTGAGGTTGCAGCCCCCTACGTACTCAGGAGGCCCCAACCCAGATACAGCAGAGCATTGGGTGCATGAGGTTCAGAGGGTATTTGCGACAATGAGGTGTCCCCAGGCAGACAGAGTGGTTCTTGCAGCATACCATCTACGAGGGTTTGCGTAGGAATGGTGGAGGCTGAAGATGTAGACGATTTTTGCAGGCAGGAGGGAGGATACCATTACCTGGCTAGAATTTTTGACGGTGTTCAATGAAACTTTCTTCCCAGTTCAGATCCAGCAAATGAAAAGAGAGCAGTTCAGGACACTCCAGCAAGGGAATCTGTCAGTACTAGAGTACCAGATGAGGTTTATGGCCTTGAGTAGGTACGTCCCATACGTGGTAACTGATAATACCATGATGGTGGAGTATTTTATTCGAGGTATGAGGCCAGAATTGCAAGATGCAGTGATCCCATTGATGTGTGGGACTGTGGAGGAAGCGGCTTAGCGAGCGGCAATACTGGAAAGGACAGTGCAGGCCCGGCAGGGGCAGTCGCAGGCAGGTAGTGCCGGTTCAGGCAGTTTTCGGCATCCTCAACCGTCGGGAGGTATTAGCAAGGGGAAGGCACCTTCTGGGGCTTCTTCGTCATCCGGAATAGCAAGATGGGGAAAGCAGATCAAGAAATTCTTCCAAGGAGGAGGAGGTCGAGGCAGAGGCAGGCCGCAGGGCTTTCAACAGGGTGGTTTTCAGCAGGGTCGTGGTTACAGACCCCCAGTTCCAGAGGAGTCCCAGCAGAGCACAGCAGGGCAGCCTGTAGCACATCAGACTTTCAGGTGTTATAATTGTGGGCAGCCAGGGCATTTAGCGAGGAATTGTCCATATCCTCGGGAGCAGAACTATGGTAGAGGGATTCAGCAGCAGCAGCCTATCCATCAATCGGCAGAGAGAGGCAGAGGTGCGCCATATCAAAGAGGAGGACGGGGTCGAGTGATGGCAGTTACCAGAGCTCAGGCGGAGGCATCCAATCTATTGAAGGTATACTACCTTTCTTTGATTTTACTGCTAGAGTATTAATTGATCCGGGTGCTTCCCATTCATTTATTTCCGAAGATTTTCTAGATAGCATGGTACTTCCCTTAGAGGAGAGGTCTTGTAAGTTGGTAGTGGAAATTCCTTCAGGAGGGTATTTGTTGACTTCCTACTTTTTAGAAGAGGTCCCGATAGTGATCCATGGGAATCAGATGCCAGGAAAATTGTATGCTTTAACATTGAAAGAATATGATGTGATTCTGGGGATGGATTGGTTAGAGGCCTACGGGGCATTGGTTGATTGTAGAAAGAAGAGAGTCAAATTTTGCAGACCTGGTGGTGAGGTGTTTGAATTCCAAGGTATGCCTTTCTACACTCCCAAATTTATTATTTCTACACTTAGAGCTAGAAAGTTAATTAATGCGGGATGTGTAGCGTACCTTGCTTCTATTAGTCTAGTAGAGTCTAGCAAATCTGTAGACTTGATGCCAGTGGTCAGAGAATTTGTAGATGTGTTTTCGGATGAGTTTCCAGGGTTAGCTCCGCGCAGAGAGGTAGACTTTACAGTTGAATTACAACCAGGCAGTTTACCCATCTCTAAAGCACCATATAGAATGGCCCCAGCAGAATTGAAAGAGTTGAAAAAGCAATTGCAAGAGTTATTAGAAAAAGGTTTTATTAGGCCTAGTCAGTCACCATGGGGAGCGCCAGTGTTATTTGTCAGGAAGAAAGATGGCAGCTTAAGGATGTGTATAGATTACAGGCAGCTGAATAAAGTTACAATTAAAAATAAGTATCCACTTCCTAGGATTGATGATTTATTTGATCAATTGCAATCAGCCAAAGTATTTTCCAAGATAGATTTGAGATCAGGATATCATCAGTTGCGGATCAGAGAAGAAGATATTGAGAAGACAGCTTTCCGGACTAGATATGGGCATTATGAGTTTGTTGTGGTGCCTTTTGGATTGACAAATGCACCTGCAGCTTTTATGAATTTGATGAACAGAATATTTCATCAGTATTTGGATCAGTTTATAGTGGTCTTTATTGATGATATTTTGGTTTATTCAGCATCAGAAGAAGAGCATGCAGCTCATTTACAGACTACTTTACAGATATTGAGAGATCATCAGCTATTTGCTAAATTTAGTAAAAGCGAGTTCTGGTTGAAGGAGATTCATTTTTGGGTCATGTAATATCAGGTGAAGGTATTGCAGTGGATCCAGCCAAAGTTGAGGCAGTAATAAAATGGGAAGAGCCGAGGACTGTGTTTGAGATTAGGAGTTTTCTGGGTTTGGCAGGTTATTACCGAAGATTTATCCAAGATTTCTCTAAAATAGCAGCACCAATGACAAGGTTGACAAGAAAGGGTGTTCCTTTTGTGTGGTCCCCGGAGTGCAGGCGCAGTTTTGCAGAGCTGAAGAAAAGGTTGACTTCAGCACCAGTTTTAGAGATTCCGTCGGGCAGTGGCGGATTTATTCTGTTTACAGATGCATCCAAGAGAGGTTTGAGTGCAGTTTTGATGCAGCATAGTAAGGTGGTTGCCTATGCCTCCAGGCAATTGAAGAAGCATGAGGAGAACTACCCTACTCATGATTTAGAGCTGGCAGCAGTAGTTTTTGCATTGAATATTTGGCGGCATTATTTGTATGGTGAAAGATTTGAGATTTTCACTGATCATAAAAGTTTAAAATATATTTTCTCTCAGAAAGATTTGAATTTAAGGCAGCGCCGATGGATGGAATATTTAAAAGATTATGACTTCAGTTTGGCATATCATCAAGGCAAAGCAAATGTGGTGGCAGATGCACTGAGTAGAAAAGTGGTTATGAATCAACTTATGATCAGAGAATGGAAACTTTATGAGGATGTGGCAGAGAATTCCTTACATGTGCCAAGCAGTCAGCGCAGAGCAATATTAGCAACTAGTGTAGTGGAGCCTTCTCTTTACTGGCAGATAACGGAGGAGCAGAGAGCAGATACCAGTTTAGCAGATATTCTCAGAATGGATGAAGTAAATTTGGGGCATGATAATGTGGTCAGACTAAGAGGACGATTGTATATCCCAGAAGATACAGAGATCAGGCAGAAGGTTTTAGAAGAAGCTCACAGATCAAGGTACACCATCCACCCAAGCAGCACTAAAATGTATCAAGATATGAAGAAGCATTTCTGGTGGCCGCATATGAAGAGAGAAATTGCAGAGTTTATAACCAGATGTGCAGTATGTCAGCAGATAAAAGCAGAGCATCAGAAGCCAGGAGGATTGTTGCAGCCATTACCCATTCCGCAGTGGAAGTGGGATGACATAGCAATGGATTTCATAGTTGGTCTACCCAAGGCATCAGGTCATAATGCAATATGGGTTTTTGTCGATAGATTGACCAAGGTCTGCAGATTATTACCAGTTAGCATGACATGGTCAGTTGATAGATTAGCTAAGCTTTACGTAGAAAGGATTGTACCTTTGCATAGAGTACCAGTTACTATAGTTTCAGATCGAGACCCTCGATTTACTTCAGGTTTTTGGAGGAGTTTGCAGAGAGTCGTCGGTACAGAATTAAGGTACAGTTCAGCATATCATCCTCAAACAGATGGGCAGACAGAGAGGACAATCCAGACACTTGAAGACATGCTAAGAGCTTGCTGTTTGGTGTGGGGAGGTATTTGGGAGCGCCACCTGGGATTGGTTGAGTTTGCCTATAATAACAGTTACCATTCAAGTATTGGGATGGCACCTTATGAAGCCTTGTATGGCAGACCGTGCAGATCACCATTAAATTGGCATGAAGTAGGAGAGAGACAGGTTTTGGGGCCAGAATTATTTCGTCAGTGTGCAGAAACAGTGAGATTCATCCAAGAAAAGTTGAAAACAGCCCAGAGTCGCCAGAAGAGCTATGCAGATATTAGACGCAGACCTTTGCAGTTTGAAGTCGGCGAATATGTGTTTTTGAAGGTGTCTCCTACTAAAGGGGTACTGAGATTTAGTAAGAAAGGCAAGTTGAGTCCAAAATATGTTGGACCGTTTCAAATAAAAGAAAGGATGGGTGAAGCAGCTTATAAGTTAAATTTGCCAGCAGACTTCACAGATGCGCATTATGTATTCCATGTCTCAATGTTAAGAAAGTATATCAAAGATCCATCCCAATTTGTCAGTTATCAGAAAGATGATTTAAAGCCAGACATGACAATGCCAGAGTATCCGATGCAGATAACAGGTCGTAGAACCCAAAAGCTCAGAAACAAAGAAATTGAGTTGGTAAAGGTTAGATGGGAAAACAGGCAGGGTGGCGAAGATACTTGGGAATTAGCGGAAGAAATGAGAAAAGTGTATCCATACTTGTTTGAGTAAGTCTTTTTTTTTTAGGTGATAGTATCATATTGATTGAATTGAAATTTTGATAGTTGACTTCTGTTTTAAATTTCTAGGACGAAATCTCTTTTTAGGTGATAGTAATGTAACGTTCCGACTGTTCGGATCATCTTCGTGTGGTTGTGGAGGCCAGTGTGTGGCCGATGACGTGTGTGGCAGGTGTTTTCCGCAGGTGTGAGGCTTTGTGGGCCGGAAGTTTAGCTCAAAGTGCTCAGTGGTTCACAGACTGTGAACGTGATAGTGAGGGGCGTCGCGTTTATAACGCGACATCTCATGGCGTCGCGTTCATGGCATCGCCGGTTTTAGTTGACGCTTGCATGCATGCCGCGTGTCGCGCGCTGGGCAAGCATGCTGGCGTCAGCAGGCTAAAGGCGACGGCCTATTACATCGCGTCCAGGTCGCGACTTAGAAGGGTGTCGCGTTCTTAACTGAACTGTGTTTTTAAGAAACCCTGGCAGAACAGTGCTCACGGAAGCTCAGCTCGGCCAGGGGGTTTTTGCTGTGGAATTTGCGGGCGATTTGGCTTGCTAGAGCTCGGTTTGACGAGTTTCCACCGCGAGGACGTTGCGTGGAGCGGAGGAAACGTCGTGCGGGCTTTGTTCTTCGTGTTCTTCGCGAAGGTAGGGAAATTTCCGTGGTTTGATCCGTGGATTGCCCGTGTGATGTGGATAATGTGTTTCCTACTTTCTAAACCTTAGATAGCATGTGTAGGAACACATTAAAGCATGAAAACGGAATGAAAATCGTAGGTTCTAATGAGTTTTGGGGTGAACCGGATGAGGGATTCCGGATTAGGGTTCGCACCTACTAAGGCGACGACCCTTGGCATCGTGATCAGGTCGCGACACCGCGATACGTCGCGTTCAGGGAGCTGAAGGCGACCTATCTGGCGGTCGCGTTCTGTAGGAGACGCAGTACCCCGTCGCGATAGCAGCCGAAAGCTGTTATCCGAGAATACATGTTAGTGTATGGTTATCCGATTATCGTGGTTTGTGGTATGTGACGATAGTAAGCGGTGCATTGGCACTCGCAGTGTAACACCCCGGAAAATTCGGTAATTGGAAAATTAGAAATAAATCGAAAACGATAAAATCAATATTTGTGAAATAGCAAAAATGCACGTGTCATTATCATACATACAAAAACCCATTAGAAAATTTCATAAAAACCATAGTTCAACTCTAAATAATACTCCCTAATGACCCACAGAGAAATTCATGTAAAGAAAAATCGGATGGTCCAAGTTTAAGGCATTTTACGACTCAGTGTCGTAAACAGGGAATAAGTCAGGAAATCATTATCACACATACCTAGAGGAGCCAGAAAATTAAATAAAAATCATAGATGGACTTCAAATAATATCCTCTAATGATCCATCAAGAATTTTGGGTCAATAAAAGTCATTTGGGATATATTTAAGAGTTAGTGTGACTTCTTATCGTAATTAGGAAATAAGTTGGACAACCCATTATGAGGTGTATAAATGAGATCATAAACTAAATGAGAAATTTATGGTGAACTCCAAACAATATGAGGGGATAGTCCATAAAAGAAATTGGATCAATGAACAACTTATGTCACATGAACAAATTCAAGTATGAAATTAGTAAATAAATAACTTCTGTATTATCAGAATGATAGAACTTACGTACCACTATTGTACATGAGAAAACATATCGGAAAATTCCGTAAAAATTATAAATCAACCCTAAATATTGTCCCTAAGTATTCCACGAAGGAATTCGTGCAACAAAAAATCCGATTGGCCGAGTGTACGTCACACGTGACAAATTACCAGAATTAAGAAACTAAGTCGGAAAATTGTTAACACGAAAAATAACCCAACTATAAATTAAATAAACATGTTGGAGAGACTTCCAACACCATGTATTAATGACCCATTAACAAGATTTGGGCCAATGGAGCACACTTGGCCCAAGGATAGAAATTGGGACAAGAAAATACCCAGAAATTTCGTGTATGTAATTATGCAATAATTAGAGAGGGCAATTTAGGGTTAAAATTAGGGTGATTAGTCATGCAAGGTAAGCCAAAATCGGATCCAACTCTAAGAGGTGGTTTCCTAAACCTTTGCTACCTCCTTTGGGTGAGAGAATCCCAGATTTCTTGGAAAGCAGGGAGCAGAATTCGCAGCCCCTTTCCTAGTCCCGTTAGGACTTGTAACTACACCCTAAAACTATAAGAACTCCTCACAAAACGTTTAGGGAAGGGTTAGCAACACGTTTGGCTCGTGAGCAACAAGTTTGGAGCGCTGGAGGAGTGGAGAACGGCTGGGGAAAACGTGGTCTTCCTCAACCTCGCTCTGTATCAACCCAGAAATCTGCAGAGAGTTATTAGCATTCAAATGTAGGTGTTCTCGGGCCAAGATTAAAGAAAACAAACACCATCATGTAGATTTTCGAGTCTAGGATCATTTGCACTTGGTTTGACTCAATTTCATGGAGTATAAATTGTGTATTTGTAGTTTTCCCTAAGTCGTGCACAGTTAGGGCTTTTCCCGTTCTTCTTATTAGACACGCGATTCGAGACCGAGTTTGACTAAACTTTCTTCATGCAAGTTCTTCTACTTGAAGTCACGATCATCTTTTATGTTGGACATTTTATCCAAAAGTCTTTAGTTAGAGAGTTATGAGTATGGTAAGAGAGTCTCTGCATGATACTGCGATTTCGGGTTGCACTTAGCTTTATATTCTTCATGTGTTTTCTCAGGATTTGAGACCAAATTAGAACAAACCCCCAACATAAACGTTCTTCTACTAGTTGTCCTCGTCATCTTTCGTGATGAACATTTTATCTAAATGTCATTCGTTAGAGAGTTATAAGCGGGGTAAGTAAACTACTACATGAGATGTGTTTCCGGGTTACACTTGACCTATAGGTTTTATTCTAGAAGGGCACTAGTGTCGACACTACCTGATCTAGTGTCGACACACTGTCCCAAAACAGCCCAAAAGGTGTTCTGGGAAGGCCTCTAGTGTCGACACTACTTGAGCTAGTGTCGACACACTGTCCCAAATTGGCCAGAAGGTTTTCTGGGAGCTGTCTCTAGTGTCGACACTACCTGAACTAGTGTCGACACTACTTGACCTTTTTCCCTTGTATTTGAAGCACTGTGTCGACACTATCTGATATAGTGTCGACACTACTTGACCTTTTTGCCTTGTATTTGAAGCATTGTGTCGACACTACTTGATCTAGTGTCGACACTACCCTTACAAAAATTGCATATTTTGGGTCTGACCATTTCATGATGTCTACTAGCATGTGCATGATGTTATATGGTATGCATGGACCTAAAATAAATCAACCCATTGAAAAATAGTAATGATATGAATATGATTCTAATGTGTAATTGTGATTGATCTTATGTCCGTTGGATTATCTTGTGATCTTGCTTATTGTCCATTGAGAAGATAAGAATATGATATGAAGGTGGGGATGAATACATGTCAGTATGGACTTGCTAGTGGAGTTAATGTCATAATTTGCATATGAGTTTCAAGAGTTTTATGTTTTTCGGTGTTCAAATAATCATTTGTCAATTGCATACATGATAGGAAAGATCCGTAACTCGTCACTTACATATTTGCACGAATAGGCACACCCTTCTTGGGAAATTGAGAGCACATGTTCTGCATATGATCTGTCTTTTGAAACATCCTCATGTCAAGACATTAATGAATTATGAAACATAAGATACGCTATTATCCTGCCTTATGCTCTTGAGCTATTTGTCATACCTTGACTCTATGAATGATCATGCTTCTTTTACTGCGAGCTTGTTATTGAAACTCTGTGGCCATAATATGAATATGTTTGTTCGGCACAACGTGGGACTCCGGTCCAAATTTGATCCAATGCCTGTGCAAAAAAAGGGGCCTGGTCCGGTCCTGGGGAGGAATACCCCAACGTACTTATTAACCGAGGGAGTATGGACTTCTGGTGCTTGGCATAGCACAAACAAATAAGCAAGATTAGTGTGAATGTGCCTTTGTTTGATATGATAAGTTTGATTTGATCTGATATGATATGATTTGATATGATACGTCTGATCATGTGAACACATGATATCTGTCTGAATATGGCCAATCTCTTTTGATACGATTCTATTCTTGAAATATATGTCCACTGTATATATGCAACTCGACATTGATCTGAAATGATATCCGTTCTACTCTGCTATTCGATCTGTTAGTATTGCATGCATTGTCATCATGTTCATATCTTGCCTTTTAAAATGTTAATCATGTATACTAGTGCCCGCACAATATTGAGATGTAAATCCTACTGAGCTAGTTCGCTCACCCTATCATCCTACCTTTTTCAAGAAGTGATGAAGAACCAGTGGAGTCCGATGGGGTAGGGCAAGAGTGATGAGCACCCGCCATATGAGTAGATGACAGTTTAGAAATAGACAATTGAGTAGTCTATGTAATAGTAAACTTTTCTAGAAGTTTTATTGAATAAGGAACTCTTTTCAGTTGATTCTTTCCATGTAAGGTTGTAATTAATTGACTGAAATGGAGTAAAGTATATTTTTGGATGACCATCTTATAGTCTCAAATGTGTTATTTTGTTCAATCGTGACTCTGCGCTATTCAACTGTGATACATCTGTTTGTATCGTTCACGCCTCCCGGTATTTATTCCGCTGCTAAATATCGGGGCGTGACAGTTGGTATCAAAGCGCTAAACTTTAGGGTCCAAGGGAATAGGAACATAGGATGAAACTAGATCACATGAGTCAAAATCTGTCATACCTAATGTGAGCTTGGGTAGAACCATGGGAATAGAAGTCACATGTGATATATTTAGATGACTGACTTATATTAATATCTTGAAGGTACTTAATACCTTAATGGCTGTCGAACGAGCCGAGCTTTCCCCTAAGTCCTAGGCAATCAGGAATGATAGGATAAGTGTCATTATAACCCTCAACTTGTGTCAAGAACTTTGTACCTACCTGGTGAGATTGGGTAGAAACTTGGGCTTAGTCCAAAAATTTTATTAATAACTAAATATTGTAAGTTACAAGGCATTAACAAGGAGTAAAGAAGACTGGCCGTGTGATAGTTTATTTTGAAGGAACTTAAATAAACAGCAATGGAGGATATACCTACACCATCTCTGGACGGACAAAGATCGGTCCAAAGATTAACCAAAGCACTACGACAAGCTGCTCAACTGTTAGAGGATGCCCTAATAATGGCTAAGGGAGATTCAAATGGGAAGGAAAGGTATATTGATGACAAAGGAGTTGGCGAAAACAATGAGAAAGAACAAATTACGACCACAGGAAACTCCAAACCTATAGCCAGAGAGAAACGGCCCAACAACAGTAACAGATCGCATAAGAGAAAGAAGTGCAAGAAGCGCAAGAAGAAACTAGTCTACGCTCCTGCAGAAAGATGCCAGCATTGCAACAAAATAAATCATCGGTCCGAGGAGTGCTGGAAATTTCAGGACAAATGTTTCCGTTGTGGTAGCCAAGACCACAAGGTTAAGGATTGCCCAATGGAGAAATTGAGCTCAGGAAAAATGGCAGCACAACCCAAAATAGGAGGTAAAGGAGAGGTATCATTTCTAACTCATTTTTATTTGACCCGGAAGTGACATCATCAATCAATCATTATGTCATGAGTAAATTCACAATTTGATTCCCTGTAAGTCCAGCCTGTAAACACATGTGAATTTGGGGACCAAATTCTTTTAAGTGGGGGAGTATGTAACACCCCGGAAAATTCGGTAATTGGAAAATTAGAAATAAATCGAAAACGATAAAATCAATATTTGTGAAATAGCAAAAATGCACGTGTCATTATCATACATACAAAAACCCATTAGAAAATTTCATAAAAATCACAGTTCAACTCTGAATAATACTCCCTAATGACCCACAGAGAAATTCGTGTAAAGAAAAATCGGATGGTCCAAGTTTAAGGCGTTTTATGACTGAGTGTCGTAAACAGGGAATAAGTCAGGAAATCATTATCACACATACCTAGAGGAGCCAGAAATTTAAATAAAAATCATAGATGGACTTCAAATAATATCCTCTAATGATCCATCAAGAATTTTGGGTCAATAAAAGTCATTTGGGATATATTTAAGAGTTAGTGTGACTTCTTATCGTAATTAGGAAATAAGTTAGACAACCCATTATTAGGTGTATAAATGAGATCATAAACTAAATGAGAAATTTATGGTTAACTCTAAACAATATGAGGGGATAGTCCATAAAAGAAATTGGATCAATGAACAACTTATGTCACATGAACAAATTCAAGTATGAAATTAGTAAATAAATAACTTCTGTATTATCGGAATGATAGAACTTACGTACCACTATTGTACATGAGAAAACACATCGGAAAATTCCGTAAAAATTATAAATCAACCCCAAATATTGTCCCTAAGTGTTCCACGAAGGAATTCGTGCAACAAAAAATCCGATTGGCCGAGTGTACGTCACACGTGACAAATTACCAGAATTAGGAAACTAAGTCAGAAAATTGTTAACACGAAAAATAACCCAACCATAAATTAAATAAACATGTTGGAGAGACTTCCAACACCATGTATTAATGACCCATTAACAAGATTTGGGCCAATGGAGCACACTTGGCCCAAGGATAGAAATTGGGACAAGAAAATACCCAGAAAATTCGTGTATGGAATTATGCAATAATTAGAGAGGGAAATTTAGGGTTAAAATTAGGGTGATTAGTCATGCAAGGTAAGCCAAAACCGGATCCAACTCTAAGAGGTGGTTTCCTAAACCTTTGCTACCTCCTTTGGGTGAGAGAATCCCAGATTTCTTGGAAAGCAGGGAGCAGAATTCGCAGCCCCTTTCCTAGTCCCGTTAGGACTTGTAACTACACCCTAAAACTATAAGAACTCCTCAAAAAATGTTTAGGGAAGGGTTAGCAACAAGTTTGGGTCGTGAGCAACAAGTTTGGAGCGCTGGAGGAGTGGAGAACGGCTGGGGAAACGTGGTCTTCCTCAACCTCGCTCTGCAACAACCCAGAAATCTGCAGAGAGTTATTAGCATTCAAAGGTAGGTGTTCTCGGGCCAAGAGTAAAGAAAACCAACACCATCATGTAGATTTTCGAGTCTAGGATCATTTGCACTTGGTTTGACTCAATTTCATGGAGTATACATTGCGTATTCGTAGTTTTCCCTAAGTCGTGCACAGTTAGGGCTTTTCCCATTCTTCTTATTAGACACGCAATTTGAGACCGAATTTGACTAAACTTTCTTCATAAAAGTTCTTCTACTTGATGTCACTATCATCTTTTATGTTGGATGTTTTATCCAAAAGTCTTTCGTTAAAGAGTTATGAGTATGGTAAGAGAGTCTCTGCATGATACTGCGATTTCGAGTTGCACTTAGCTTTATGTTCTTCATGTGTTTTCTTGGGATTCGAGATCGAATTAGATCAAACCCCAACATAAACGTTTTTCTACTAGTTGTCTTCGTCATCTTTCGTATTGAATGTTTTGTCTAAATGTCATTCGTTAGAGAGTTATAAGCGGGGTAAGTAAACTGCTGCATGAGATGTGTTTTCGGGTTACACTTGACCTATAGGTTTTGTTCTGGAAGGGCACTAGTGTCGACACTACCTGATCTAGTGTCGACACACTGTCCCAAAACAGCCCAAAAGGTGTTCTGGGAAGGCCTCTAGTGTCGACACTACTTGAGCTAGTGTCGACACACTGTCCCAGATTGGCCAGAAGGTTTTCTGGGAGCTGTCTCTAGTGTCGACACTACCTGAACTAGTGTCGACACTACTTGACCTTTTTTCCTTGTATTTGAAGCACTGTGTCGACACTATCTGATATAGTGTCGACACTACTTGACCTTTTTGCCTTGTATTTGAAGCATTGTGTCGACACTACTTGATCTAGTGTCGACACTACCCTTACAAAAATTGCATATTTTGGGTCTGACCATTTCATGATGTCTACTAGCATGTGCCTGGTATTATATGATATGCATGGACCTAAAATAAATCAACCCATTGAAAAATAGTAATGATATGAATATGATTCTAATGTGTAATTGTGATTGATCTTATGTCCGTTGGATTATCTTGTGATCTTGCTTATTGTCCATTGAGAAGATAAGAATATGATATGAATGTGGGGATGAATACATGTCAGTATGGACTTGCTAGTGGAGTTAATGTCATAATTTGCATATGAGGTTCAAGAGTTTTATGTTTTTCGGTGTTCAAATAATCATTTGTCAATTGCATACATGATAGGAAAGATCCGTAACTCGTCACTTACATATTTGCACGAATAGGCACACCCTTCTTGGGAAATTGAGAGCACATGTTCTGCATATGATCTGTCTTTTGAAACATCCTCATGTCAAGACATTAATGAATTATGAAACATAAGATACGTCGTTATCCTGCCTTGTTCTCTTGAGCTATTTGTCATACCTTGACTCTATGAATGATCATGTTTCTTTTACTGCGAGCTTGTTATTGAAACTCTGTGGCCATAATATGAATATGTTTGTTCGGCACAACGTGGGACTCCGGTCCAAATTTGATCCAATGTATGTGCAAAAAAAGGGGCCTGGTCCGGTCCTGGGGAGGAGCACCCCAACGTACTTATTAACCGAGGGCGTATGGACTTCTTGTGCTTGGCATAGCACAAACAAATAAGCAAGATTAGTGTGAATGTGCCTTTGTTTGATATGATAAGTTGATTTGATCTGATATGATATGATTTGATATGATACGTCTGATCATGTGAACGCATGATATCTGTCTGAATATGGCCAATCTCTTTTGATACGATTCTATTCTTGAAATATGTCCACTGTATATATGCAACTCGACATTTGATCTGAAATGATATCCGTTCTACTCTGCTATTCGATCTGTTAGTATTGCATGCATTGTCATCATGTTCATATCTTGCCTTTTAAAATGTTAATCATGTATACTAGTGCCCGCACAATATTGAGATGTAAATCCTACTGAGCTAGTTCGCTCACCCTATCATCCTGCCCTTTTTCAGGAAGTGATGAAGAACCAGTGGAGTCCGATGGGGCAGGGCAAGAGTGATGAGCACCCGCCATATGAGTAGATGACAGTTTAGAAATAGACAATTGAGTAGTCTATGTAATAGTAAACTTTTCTAGAAGTTTTATTGAATAAGGAACTCTTTTCAGTTGATTCTCTCCATGTAAGGTTATAATTAGTTGACTGAAATGGAGTAAAGTATATTTTTGGATGACCATCTAATAGTCTCAAATGTGTTCTTTTGTTCAATCGTGACTCTGCGCTATTCAACTGTGATACGTCTGTTTGTATCGTTCACGCCTCCCGGTATTTATTCCGCTGCTAAATATCGGGGCGTGACACGCAGCGCTCTAGGAGCGTGTAGTGTGTGTAGTTTACGTGGTATTCACGTGGAGGTTTCACGTGAGTTGTGCGGTGTGCACGTGGTTTTTGTGTACGTGGCAGGTAGTAGACGCCTACCGTGGATACCTCTTCAGTTTGGAGCCCAGGTTTTGTGTGAGCCAGACACGTGTGTGCTCGGGGCTTGTCCCGGTACTGGGTACCGATGAGGTCTTGTCGTCTTCCTGGACACCCTCACTTCTGTGCTGTGTAGTACGTCCGGCTGAGGGAAAGACGGCAGTGGGACAGCGACTAGCGAGAGAGTTTGTTGTGTTGTCGCTTGTAGCTCGCTCGTAGTTGGGGGAGACGGACACCAGTAGACATACTGGATCCCAGCTAGTCCTGTGTTTCCAGTGCCTCACTTTAGGGAGCTCGGGCCAGAGTCCCTAAAGGTGCCAGGCATGGGCCTGCGGGGTGTGTGACCTGCAGGTTGTGGTGGTTTAGTTGGACTCCACAGTTCTTTGTACTTGTTTAGTGGAGCGGCAGCTGGACCTTTCATCTGTGGCTGCGAAACTGAGAGGTAGTCCTGTGTGGTTTGTCCGGGTCAATAACTGGTGTCGCGAACCAATTGACGTGACTCGAGTGTGGCGTTTCTCTACAGTAGCTTGTACACCTGTTTGGTTTTGCCGTTTATTTATTTATGTTGGTTCCTGTTAAGCGGCAAATGGTAAGTGGTATTTACAGCTTTATATCATGCTAGATAGTTCTATAAATTGTTAGCGTAGCATTTCCTTCTTTGCTACTTGTGTTGGTTTGCTCAGTTTCTAGGGAGTTTTCCTATTGAGCCAGTGACTCGAGAGGCTCACCCCTACCTCCTACCAGGTGAGGGAGATCAGGAGATTTCGCACCCGTCGTCCAGTGGAGGGTCAGCACCACCAGCAGTGTAATTTTACTTTCCTGTTGTACACCTCGGGGTATGCCCCAGGTTCTGTTGTAGTTTGGTTATAGTTGTACTATGGCTATGTATATTTCATGTAAATATTTGTGAGATTGACAGATCTTATATATATTTGAGCTGGTTCCTTTATGTTTCTACGGACTTGTGGTTTGATATCCCTTGCGAGGCTTCGGCCCGTTCGCGGGAGGCGGACTCGAGTTAGGCTCGTTATTAGGTTAACGGGTCTGAACGGCGAGGACCGTCACAGATCATGGGCTTCTTCAATAGCTGTGACCTTAGGGGTCCATGAAATAGTTAAAGACCTAAGTATCTTTCTGACAGTTTCCACATCAGAAAGATTTTTACCAAGAGAACTTAGACCAACTACTATGCTTGAAAATCTATTATACATCTGAGTGATATTTTCGTTTGGAAGCACTTTAAATTGCTCATATTATGAGACAAGAATATCTATCCTAGTTTGTTTTACTTTATCTGTTCCCTCATAAGTTACATGCAGTTTATCCCACATTTCTTTTGCAGATTTACATGCAAATACTCTACTAAATTCTCTTTTGGATAAAGCACTACATAAATAGTTCTTTGCTTTAAAGTTTAGAGATAATTTACTTTTATTTGCTGCTGTAATAGCAGTAGTACCTTCAGTAGGAACAATAACATAATCACCTACCTCTATTACCTGCCACAGATCAAAGTCTGTGCCTCGAATGAAGCATTCCATTCTCATCTTCCAATATTGGTAATCCTCTCCATCGAAGAATGGAGGTCTGGTGACTGATTGACCTTTAGAAAATCCTTGAGCTACCATGGATTTTCTCTAAGATCGTTGGATCTTCTTGATTGATCAGAGAACCTCGCTCTGATACCACTTGTTGACCCTTTTAGTACGGCAGCAAGCTAACCTAGAGGGGGGGATGAATAGGTTTTCTGAAATCTGAAACAGAAACTTAAACACAGAAAATTATCACTTGAAAGTTTGGTTAGTTGAGTGTGATAGAGAGTAGCAGTGCGGAAGCAAATAAACAATCACACAAAGAACACAAGGAATTTATCTTGGTTCGGCTTTTCCCATATGGAAGTCCTACGTCCAGTCCCCAAGCAATCTCTTGGGATTTTACTAACTAAGGGTCCGGTCCCCCTCAAGGACAATACAACACCCAGCACCCCAGCTGGTCTTCTTCTCTTTCCCGGACAAGAAGGCAGCCCACTTCTCTTACCGGTCAAGAAGCCAACCTCCTGGTACAAACCCCAGTGCGGTTCTGCTAGACTTAAACCCCTAGCTAGGTTCTACACTATATACAGTTCTACAGCTGGACATAAATCTTTCTTAGAAAAGAAAGAACAAAGCTGAGAGTTTTACAAGAATGGACTCTAACCCAGAAACTCTCAGCAACAGACTCTCCCTAGAAATTACAATGACCACAGAGAGAGTGAAGAGAAGAAGGCTTGAAAGCTTCAAAAACTTCTGCTATGAAAAGCTTCTTTGATTGGGCTTGAGCTCTTCTCTCTTTCTTTGAGTGTATGTGAAGTTGAGGTTCCTCACATGATGTACACTCTTTAAGGATCTTCAGGAAAGCTCTCTTCTTGTTCTACAGCCTTACTTCATCTTTTATATGAGCAGCTTTGAATAGATCCGTTGAAGAGATCCGTTGGAACACTTCTAGTCGTTGCTGATCTTTTTATTCTTCTTCTTCTGACTGTCAGCCACTTGATGGTCTTCGAGATCTGCAAGCATAGAAGAAAATGTTTAGATCAAAGAGTGTTTCTGTCAAAAAGGCTCGTACTTCTGTGTTTCATGCAGTCACCCAGAAGTGGTAGGTAAGCCCTTTTGTCTGATAGGAAAGAAGAGATCTATGAGATAAGCAAAAAGATCTTCTGTCAGAAAGATAGAAGATTATGCAAATGACATATATTTGACATTTCATTAAGCGCCAAAAATATTTTGAAATCTGAGTATAAAGGAAATCGATGTTTTCAACAGAATCGATGTTTAAGTTGAAATCGATGTTTCAACAGAATCAATGTTTAAGTAAATACAAATCGTTGTTTCGATCAAATCGTTCTTTAAGTGAAAGCAAATCATTATTGCGATCAAATTGTTCTTTAAGTGAAAGCAAATCGTAGTTCCGATCAAATCGTTATTTAAGTGAATGCAAATCGTTGTTACGATCAAATCGTTCTTTAAGTGAAAGCAAATCGTTGTTACGATCAAATCATTCTTTAAGTAAAAGTAAATCATTGTTTTACTTATGAAATCGTTGTGAGATGGAAATCGTTATTTAAGTGACTTAAAGAATCATTATGGCGATCGAATCGTTGTTTCTATAAAGGAAATCGTTATGTACTTAGACAAAACATATGCATTGAACTTACAGCAATGAGTGAGAATAACTTACAGTTTTGCTAGATTTATTTCCTGTGGATAAACTTTAGAAACAGTTGTTAGAAGACACTTTTCAAGATTTTTGTTAATCACCAAAAATGTTAAATATATTTAATCATAAGTTTGTTATCACCAAAATGTAAGGGTAAAATATACAGTGGTTCAACAATCTCCCCTTTTTTGGTGATGACAAAACATATGAGAATTTTCTGACAAAAATACTTAAAGCATATAAAATACAGAAAATTCATAGATAATGCATACTCTCCCCTTTTTTGTCACTAACCAAAAAGGAAGGATCTTACCATTGCATTCTCTCCCCTTTTGTAAAAATTTCTTACCAGAATGTTGTGTAAGAGGGGTTCAACAATTATTGACATTAATGAGTAGCTCCCCCTTAGCCTATGCTCCCCCTGAATGAGAGACTCCACCTGAATGAGACTTGCAAATAGTTGTTAGTAATACTAAAATTTAAAAATAAATTAGTGACTACTACCTATATGAGTTGGATGAAGAGTTGGCAGTCACCAGTGCCTTGAGCATCCTTTGTTCCTGATGCTCCAAGGTTATCCTGCAAACAACTTATTCAGAAGTAGGTACCCAAATCTTTTTGGGTCCTTGATGGTTAGATGCATAAAAATACCTTTTCGGAATCCATACTAGGTGTCTTGTTATGCAGGTGTTTACTGTGTGTCCTAATTTATTGCAATGAGAACAACAATGAATATAATTTGTTTTGCAGTTCCTATTGTCTTTGTAATGTCTGTTTAGAACACAATTTTTGGAAACCTTTTCCTTTTAATAGAGCTTGTTCATTACAGGGGCCTTTTTCTGAGGCATCTTGGTTTCTTTTACAAATTTTGGTAATGGATATTTTTCAGGAATTATGACTTGTTTTTCTTTTTCAAGAGGTTTGTATCCAAGACCTTATTTATTGTTTCCAGATTTTGATCCTTTTAAGTATAGAGCTAGAGATGTTTTTCCTTTAGTTAGTTTTCTAACTGATTCTTTTAAATAAAGATTTTCTTCAGTTAGAGTTTTTAACTATTCTTCTAACTCTAATTTTTCTTTGTTTTTGCTTTTTAAATCTTCATTCAAATGATAATTATTATCTTTACTTTCCTTAAATTGTTTTTCTAATTGTTCCATTTTGGATTTTAGATCTGAATTGTGTTTTCAAAGCAAGTAGTGTTATTTTTCAGAATTTTTAATTCTTTTACAACACCTTTATATTTTTCATAAAGTTCATTAAAGACTTCTTCTAAGTCTTCAGACTCTGACCCTGAATCAGTTCATGAATCAACAACTGGATCAGAATGTACCTCATCTAGTCCTACCATGAGGGCTAGACTTTCTTGCTATTTTTCGGGATCTGAGCTTGATGATTCTGAAGTTGTGACTTCATCATTGTCCCAAGCAGGCGCCATGGATTTTCTTTTGAATTTCTTGTGCCGTTTCTTGGATTTTTCTGGTTGACCAGTCCTCTTGGGTTTAGGATACTCTGGTCTTAGATGTCCAGGTTTTCTGCGTTCATAGCAGACTGGTTCTTTTTCCTTTTTCTCTTTCTTTTGAATTCTTCTTGATCCATTTTTCTTCTTCTTCAGAATTTTCTGAAGTTTGGATAGGACATCATCCACATCGTTGTCTTCAAACCTTCATTTTTTGAACTAGAAGAAGAAGAAGAGGTGGAAGGAGCAGCTGCAACCTTAAGAGCATTAGTGAGTTTTTTCTTGGAAGACCTTTCAGATAGTCACTCCATATTGATTTCATGTGCCATGAGAGAGCCAATTAATTTATCAATAGAAAACGTGGTTAGATCATGGGCTTCTTCAATAGCTGTAACCTTAGGGGTCCATGAAATAGTTAAAGACCTAAGTATCTTTCTGACAGTTTCCTCATCAGAAAGATTTTTACCAAAAGAACTTAGACCAACTACTATGCTTGAAAATCTATTATACATCTGAGTGATATTTTCGTTTGGAAGCATTTTAAATTGCTCATATTGTGAGACAAGAATATTTATCCTAGTTTGTTTTACTTTATATGTTCCCTCATAAGTTACTTGTAGTTTATCCCACATTTCTTTTGCAGATTTACATGCAGATACTCTACTAAATTCTCTTTTGGATAAAGCACAACATAAATAGTTCTTTGTTTTAAAGTTTAGAGATAATTTACTTTTATCTGCTGCTGTAATAGCAGTAGTACCTTCAGCAGGATCAATAACATAATCACCTACCTCTATTACCTGCCACAGATCAAAGTCTGTGCCTCGAATGAAGCATTTAATTCTCATCTTCCAATATTGGTAATCCTCTCCATCGAAGAATGGAGGTCTGGTGATTGATTGATCTTCAGCAAATCCTTGAGCTGCCAAGGATTTTCTCTAAGATCGATGGAACTTCTTGATTGATTAGAGAACCTTGCTCTGATACCACTTGATGGCCCTTTTGGTACGGCAGCAAGCTAACCTAGAGGGGGGTGAATAGGTTTTCTAAAATCGAAATAGAAACTTGAACACAGAAAATTATCACTTGAAAGTTTGGTTAGTTGAGTGTGATAGAGAGTAGCAGTGCGGAAGAAAATAAACAATCACACAAAGAACACAAGAAATATATCTTGGTTCGGCCCTTCCCACATGGAAGTCCTACGTCCAGTCCCCAAGCAATCTCTTGGGATTTTACTAACTAAGGATACAGTCCCCCTCACGGACAATACAAAACCCAACACCCCAGCTGGTCTTCTTCTCTTTCCCGGGCAAGAAGGCAGCCCACTTCTCTTACAGGTCAAGAAGCCAACCTCCTGGTACAAACCCCAGTGCGGTTCTGCTAGACTTAAACCCCTAGCTAGGTTCTACATTGTATACAGTCCTACAGCTGGACATAAATCTTTCTTAGAAATGAAAGAACAAAGCTGAGAATTTTACAAGAATGGACTCTAACCCAGAAACTCTCAGCAACAGACTCTCCCTAGAAATTACAATGACCACAGAGAGAGTGAAGAGAAGAAGGCTTGAAAGCTTCAAAAACTTCTGCTATGAAAAGCTTCTCTTGATTGGGCTTGAGCTCTTCTCTCTTTCTTTGAGTGTATGTGAAGTTGAGGTTCCTCACAGGATGTACACTCCTTTAAGGATCTTCTGGAAAGCTCTCTTCTTGTTCTACAGCCTTACTTCATCTTTTATATGAGCAGCTTTGAATAGATCAGTTGAAGCGATCCGTTGGAACTCTTCTAGTCATTGCTGATCGTTCTATTCTTCTTCCTCTGACTGTCAGCCACTTGGTGGTCTTCGAGATATGCAAGCATAGAAGAAAGTGTTTAGATCAAAGAGTGTTTCTATAAAAAAGGCTCGTACTTCTGTGTTTCCTGTAGTCACCCAGAAGTGGTAGGTAAGCCCTTTTGTCTGACAAGAAAGAAGACATCCTATGAGATAAGCAAAAAGATCTTCTGTCAGAAAGATAGAAAATTATGCAAATGAAATATATTTGACTTTTTATTGAGCGCCAAAAATATTTTGAAATCTGAGAATAAAGAAAATCGATGTTTTCCACATAATCGATGTTTAAGTTGAAATCGATGTTTAATCAGAATCGATGTTTAAGTAAAAATAAATCGTTGTTTCGATCAAATCGTTCTTTAAGTGTAAACAAATCATTGTTGCGATCAAATCGTTCTTTAAGTGAAAGCAAATCGTTGTTGCGATCAAATCATTATTTATGTGAAAGCAAATCGTTGTTATGATCAAATCATTCTTTAAGTGAAAGCAAATTGTTGTTACGATCAAATCATTTTTTAAGTAAAGAAAATCGTTGTTTTACTTATGAAATCATTGTGAGACGAAAATCGTTGTTTTACTTATGAAATCGTTATGAGACCGAAATCGTTGTTTTACTTATGAAATCGTTGTGAGATGGAAATCGTTATTTAAGTGACTTGCAGAATCGTTATGGCGATCGAATCGTTGTTTCTATAAAGGAAATCATTGTGTACTTAGACAAAACATATGCATTGAACTTACAGCAATGAGTGAGAATAACTTACAGTTTTGCTAGATTTATTTCCTGTGGATAAACTTTAGAAACAGTTGTTAGAAGACACTTTTCAAGGTTTTTGTTAATCATCAAAAATTTTAAATATATTTAATCATAAGTTTTGTTAACACCAAAATGTAAGGGTAAAATATAGAGTATATCAACAATCTCCCCCTTTTTGGTGATGACAAAACTTATGAAAATTTTCTGACAAAAATACTTAAAGCATAGAAAATACAGAAAATTCATAGATAATGCATACTCTCCCCCTTTTTGTCACTAACTAAAAAGGAAGGATCTTACCATTGCATTCTCTCCCCTTTTGTAAAAACTTCTTACCATAATGTTATGTGAGAGGGGTTCAACAATTATTGACATTAATGAGCAGCTCCCCCTTAGCCTATGCTCCCCCTGAATGAGAGACTCCACCTGAATGAGAATTACAAATAGTTGTTAGTAATACTAAAATTTAAAAATAAATTAGTGACTATCCCTCTTCAGATATGAGTTGGATGAAGAGCTGGCAGTCACCAGTGCCTTGAGAATCCTTTGTTCCTGATGCTCCAAAGCTATCCTGCAAACAACTTATTCAGAAGTAGGTCCCTAAATCTTTTTAGGTCATTGATGGTTAGATGCATAAAAATACCTTTCCGGAATCCATACTAGGTGCCTTATTGTGCAAGTGTTTAATGTGTGTCCTAATTTATTACAATGAGAACAACAATGAATATAATTTGTTTTGTAGTTCCTATTATCTTTGTAATGTCTGTTTAGAACACAATTTTTGGAAACCTTTTCCTTTTGATAGAGCTTGTTCATTACAGGGGCCTTTTTCTGAGGCATCTTGGTTTCTTTTAACAATTTTAATAATAGATATTTTCAGGAATTATGACTTGTTTTTCTTTTTCAGGAGGTTTGTATCCAAGACCTTGTTTATTGTTTCCAGATTTGATCATTTTATGCATAGAGCTAAAGATGTTTTTCCTTTAGTTAATTTTCTAACTGATTCTTTTAAATAAAGATTTTCTTCAGTTAGAGTTTTTAACTTTTCTTCTAACTCTAATTTTTCTTTGTTTTTACTTTTTAAATCTTCATTCAAACGATAATTATTATCTTTACTTTCCTTTAATTATTTTTCTAATTGTTCCATTTCGGATTTAAGATCTGAATTTGTGTTTTCTAAGCAAGTAGTGTTATTTTTCAGAATTTTTAATTCTTTTACAACACCTTTATGTTTTTCATAAAGTTCATTAAAGACTTCTTCTAAGTCTTCAGACTCTGACCCTGAATCAGTGCATGAATTAAAAAATGGGTCAGAATGTACCTCATCTAGTCCTACCGTGAGGGCTAGACTTTCCTGCTCTTTTTCGAGATCTGAGCTTGATGATTCTGAAGTTGTGGCTTCATCATTGTCCCAAGTAGCCGCCATGGCTTCTCTTTTGAATTTCTTTTGCTGCTTCTTAGATTTTTCTGGTTGACCAGTCTTCTTGAGTTTAGGACAGTCTGGTCTTAGATGTCTAGGTTTTCTGCATTCATAGCAGATTGGTTCTTTTTCCTTTTTCTCTTTCTTTGAATTCTTCTTGATCCATTTTTCTTCTTCTTCAGAATTTTCTGAAGTTTGGATAGGACATCATCCACATCGTTGTCTTCAGAACCTGCATTTTTTGAACTAGAAGAAGAAGAAGAGGTGGAAGGAGCAGTTGCAACTTTGAGAGCATTAGTGAGTTTTTTCTTGGAAGAGCTTTCAGATAGTCGCTCCATATTGATTTCATGTACCATGAGAGAGCCAATTAATTTATCAATGGAAAACATGGATAGATCATGGGCTTCTTCAATAGTTGTGACCTTAGGGGTCCATGAAATAGTTAAAGACCTAAGTATCTTTTGACAGTTTCCTCATCAGAAAGATTTTTACCAAGAGAACTTAGACCAACTACTATGCTTGAAAATCTATTATACATCTGAGTGATATTTTCGTTTGGAAGCATTTTAAATTGCTCAGATTGTGAGACAAGAATATCTATCGTAGTTTGTTTTACTTTATCTGTTCCCTCATAAGTCACCTGCAACTTATCCCATATTTCTTTTGCAGATTTACGTGCAGATACTCTACTAAATTCTCTTTTGGATAAAGCACAACATAAATAGTTCTTTGCTTTAAAGTTTAGAGATAATTTACTTTTATCTGCTGCTGTAATAGCAGTAGTACCTTCAGCAGGAACAATAACATAATCACCTACCTCTATTACCTGCCACAGATCAAAGTATGTGCCTCGAATGAAGCATTCCATTCTCATCTTCCAATATTGGTAATCCTCTCTATCAAAGAATGGACGTCTGGTGACTGATTGACCTTCAATAAATCCTTGAGCTGCCATGGATTTTCTCTAAGATTGTTGGATCTTCTTGATTGATCAGAGAACCTCGCTCTGATACCACTTGTTGTCCCTTTTGGTACGGCACAAGCTAACCTAGAGGGAGGGTAAATAGGTTTTCTGAAATCTGAAACAGAAACTTAAACACAGAAAATTATCACTTAAAAGTTTGGTTAGTTGAGTGTGATAGAGAGTAGCAGTGCGGAAGCAAATAAACAATCACACAAAGAACACAAGCAATTTATCCTGGTTCGGCCCTTCCCACATATAAGTCCTATGTCCAGTCCCCACGCAATCTCTTGGGATTTTACTAACTAAGGGTCCAGTCCCCCTCAAGGACAATACAACACCCAGCACCCCAGCTGGTCTTCTTCTCTTTCCCGGGCAAGAAGGCAGCCCACTTCTCTTACAGGTCAAGAATCCAACCTCCTGGTACAAACCCCTATGCGGTTCTACTAGACTTAAACCCCTAACTAGGTTCTGCACTGTATACAGTCCTACAGCTGGACATAAATCTTTCTTAGAAAAGAAAGAACAAAGTTGAGAGTTTTACAAGAATGGACTCTAACCCAGAAACTCTCAGCAACGGACTCTCCCCAGAAATTACAATGACCACAGAGAGAGTGAAGAGAAGATGGCTTGAAAGCTTCGAAAACTTCTGCTATGAAAAGCTTCTCTTGATTGGGCTTGAGCTCTTCTCTCTTTCTTTGAGTGTATGTGGAGTTGAGGTTCCTCACAGGATGTATACTCCTTTAAAGATCTTCAGGAAAGCTCTCTTCTTGTTCTACAGCCTTGCTTCATCTTTTATATGAGCAGCTTTGAATAGATCCATTGGAACTTTTCTAGTCGTTGATGATCTTTCTATTCTTCTTCTTCTGACTGTCAGCCACTTGGTGGTCTTCGAGATCTACAAGCATAGAAGAAAATGTTTAGATCAAAGTGTATTTCTGTCAAAAAGGCTCGTACTTCTGTGTTTCCTGCAGTCACTCAGAAGTGATAGGTAAGCCCTTTTTGTCTGACAGGAAAGAAGAGATCCTATGAGATAAGCAAAAAGATCTTCTATCAGAAAGATAGAAGATTATGCAAATGAAATATATTTGACTTTTCATTAAGCGCCAAAAACATTTTGAAATTTAAGTATAAAGGAAATCGATGTTTTCAACATAATCAATATTTAAGTTGAAATCGATGTTTGAACAGAATCGATGTTTAAGTAAAAGCAAATTGTTGTTTCGATCAAATCGTTCTTTAAGTGAAAGCAAATCATTGTTGCGATCAAATCGTTCTTTAAGTGAAAGCAAATCGTTGTTGCGATCAAAACGTTATTTAAGTGAAAGCAAATCGTTGTTACGATCAAATCGTTATTTAAGTGAAAGCAAATCGTTGTTACGATCAAATCGTTCTTTAAGTAAAAGTAAATCGTTGTTTCACTTATGAGATCATTGTGAGACAGAAATCGTTGTTTTACTTATAAAATCGTTGTGAGACTGAAATCGTTGTTTTACTTATGAAATCATTGTGAGATGGAAATCGTTATTTAAGTGACTTACAGAATCGTTATGGCGATCGAATCATTGTTTCTATTAAAGAAATCATTGTGTACTTAGACAAAACATATGCATTGAACTTACAGTAATGAGTGAGAATAACTTACAGTTTTGCTAGATTTATTTCCTGTGGATAAACTTTAGAAACAGTTGTTAGAAGACACTTTTCAAGGTTTTTGTTAATCACCAAAAATGTTAAATATATTTAATCATAAGTTTTGTTAACACCAAAATGTAAGGGTATAAATGGGATGTAATATGGTTTTGAGAGGGAGATGATGAAATAGATTTTTAAAAGGAAAATTTTGAGAGCCTTGGGCACCGCCACCTTCTTCCCCTCTCTCTGTCTCCATTGGGTTCCCATGATGGCGAGCCCCAGCTAAAGTTGGGTTGAGGGTAGGAGGCCCTCAGCTCAGTTAGCCTTCGCCGCCGCCACTGTCGTATCCCAAAGTAGAAAACTGACTAGAGCTGTTCTAAGTCATATCAGATTGACTAACCGTATTTCAATCCGCAAAGCTCGCCACCTACCACTTGGGTCGAACACCTACCAACTCCTATGTACATAGTTTGTCACCCCACTATGACCTCCTCATTAGCCTCTGACACGTGGTCAAACTGCCCCGATTCACATGGAGAACCTTGAGAACATGGCTCTTCTGATAACTGCATTCATAATGTGGTTGATCATGCAACTACATTCAAGATTCCATGATAAACTCCTAATGGCTCCACCAATTCCTCTTCCGAAAAAAAAAATATTCTACAACCCAAGACTCTATAAAGGTTTGGGCTAAAACCTTGACCCAGCATTCAAGATCCGAAAGGCCCGAGATAATACACACAAGCTCTTAAAATTTTTGGTTTGAAGGAAGACACTAGTTTGTTCCTATAAAACAAAGGGAGAGACAAAGGAAGAGGTCAGGGGCGCCCCGAAGTAGCCCAAGGGGAAAACCCTTCGACGCTCTAAGAATCTGATGGGAATGTAGGAAAGAGAAGGTGGAAGAGTAAAGAGAGAGTTCCTAGCTTACGTCTGCCCTCCTAACAACCTAAATTTTTAAATCATAAACAGATGAAAACAAATATGTGGAAATAATTAAGTAAGGGCCCAATTAGGATCTTGAAGGAGAAAGGGCCACCAACGAAATAAAACTTATAATGTGTGAAAATTGATAAGAAAAGAAATGAGAATTTATGATTTTTTGTCAAACAATTGAAGTGTAGTGACCCAAGTTTTTAAGAATCAAATAAATGAAAAATCCACTAACATAAGTAAATAACTCATGAGAAATAATTGGTTGGAAACCAATTAGGATCTTACTGAAACCTTTGTTCAATAACCAATGTGTAACGTCGTGCATTTTTTCGGATCTTCGTGGATCCTTGCTTAGCGGGTTTGGTGGCCAGTGTGTGGCCTATTAGTCTGTGTTTCAGGTGTTTCCGCAGGTTGTGAGACTTTGTGGGCTGGAAGGTTGGGCCCAAAGAGCTCACAGGTTCTCTGTCTGTGAACGCGATAGAGGCTGGCGTCGTGTTCTGAACGCGACGGCACTGGGTGTCGCGTTCTGGTTGCCGCCGTGGAGCGGTCTTCATTTGCATGTCCGCCACGTGTCGTGCGCTGGGCGGCCTGCTGATGTCGACCATGGGATGGCGACGGCCTACTCCGTCACGTTCAGGTCGCGACGGTAGGGTACGTCGCGTTCCCAACTGTGATGCGTTTTTAATCTAGGTCGGCCAAACACAGCTCCAATGAGCTCCATTCGGCCAGAGGAGGAGGTTTCGCCAGTTTCTTGGGCGATTTGGTGAGTTGGGGTTGTTTTCGGCGTGGTCTCACCGCGAGGACGTCGTACGAGCGTGAGAAACATCGGGGTATCGCCGTTCTTCACGTTCTTCGCGAAGGTAGGGACTTTCTTTGTTTTTATTGCATTATTTGATAGATTTGAAGCATGAATACTGTGTATGAATGTGTATTTGAGTTTTCTACATAGTATAGTTGATTTGTAAAGGGTCAGAATGCATGGAAATGTAGCTTTATGGTGGTTTCTGTATGAGAACCGTAGTGTAGGGTTTCTGACTGAGAAGGCGACAGGTCGAGTGGTCACGTTCAGGTCGCGACTGTTGGGTTGAATGCATATTCATATCATTTCCCTCCTATTTTGATGATGACAAGAGGTAATTTTTAAAGCAATTCAATTGAAACATGTCAAAAACATCATACCTGAAATCAATGTTCAAAAAGTATATTTCAAATCGCATTTATCATTGATGTTCATGATAAATCATTTAACTAATGATATATGTGTTTAATTTTCAGGTACAAACATTTTTTTGCAAAAGATGTGTCGACACACCCATCAATGGTGTCGACACAACAACACAGATTCAAAGGCAAAATGTGTAAAAATGTTGAGACTATGTCGACACAAGTCAAGAGTGTG
This sequence comes from Colocasia esculenta, assembly GCA_014218235.1. Classification (NCBI taxonomy): domain Eukaryota; kingdom Viridiplantae; phylum Streptophyta; class Magnoliopsida; order Alismatales; family Araceae; genus Colocasia; species Colocasia esculenta. The sequence continues at coordinate 84,546,204 of CM024757.1, forward strand.
TCGACACGAATTGCAGTTTTTCAGGAATCAGTCCACCCAGGTCGGCACACTCTCAGAGCAGGTCGACACTAGACCCAGTTCCCAGAACAGCCAGTTTGAAGAATTGGGACAGCAGGTCGACACACTCTCAGAGCAGGTCGACACGGGACCTTCTTCCCAGAACATCAGTTCTCATATTTGGGACAGTGTGTCGACACCACCACCAGGGCAGGTCGACACACTACGGAAAGTTTGCAACTTAAAGTGGATGGCTGCCACGTGTCAGCCCAGGCCGATGGGGTATCAACCTAGGATCGTGTGCCCTTATACCTAAAGGGTATCTTTGGATTCTTTTGGGTATAAAAGGCCCTCTATTGGCCATCCATCCACGTAAGAGACCCAACTGCCTCTCAGAGCCTCCTGAAAGTTCCCTGGCGGCTGCAAGAGGTTGTCTCCCTTCTCTGCTCTCCGTGTGCTTCCAGAAGACCAATTCTCACCAAGCCAAGTGTGAGAATTGGAATGTGACCCTTGCAGAAACCTCTGAAGCATCCCAAGGAAGCAGATCCTGTAGAAGCCTTCGTTGGAGAAGAGTTCAAGGAAGATCCAACAATTCCAAAGTGCAGAGCATCGGTTTTGGACTTCAAGAGTGCAATCCTCTTCCCAATCCAAGCTTCTACAAGGGAGTACACTTGAAGAACGAAGCTATCTAATACAATTCATTGTACTTCTGTTCTTCTGAGATAGCTTTTGAGATTATGCAAGTGCTTCTGCATAGATCTCATTAGTGCTCTCATTTTCGACTAGATCTGTGCTAGAAGGTCTATGTCTTGAGTTGGTGTCTAGCAATCATTGTGTGAGCATTGTGCTCAAGTTGTGTGAGCATTGTGCTCAGATTGTTGTGAGCCGTCGTGCTCAGTTTGAGTTGTCTAACTCAAGGTTGTGTTGAGCAGTCTTGCTCAGTGGTTCTAGAGTAGTCTTGCTCTAGAAGTTGTGTGAGTTGTAAGCTCTCAAGTGTTGGAGTTGTCAGGCTCCAGTGGGTGTGTACCCGGTTGTTTTAGTGAATCCTCACAGGGTGTGAGGGGTGGATGTAGGAATCACTTGGGTGATTTCCGAACCACCTAAAAATCCTTGTGCACTTGTCTATCTGTGGTTTGATTTCATTATCCGTTAGATGCTTGCATAGGATCGTTTAAAGTTCACTTAATCAACTGATTTCATATCTGCTTTTACCAACTCACTCAAATATCATCAGATCTGGGTTTTTCACTGATAAAATTGCCTCTGATTCAAAAGTGTTTTTAAACTATTTAAGCTTCCGCAGAAAGTGGCATAGATCTATTCATCCCCCCCCTTCTAGATCTTATCCACACCTTTTCCTCGATCCTTCAATTGGTATCAGAGCGGGTTTACTTTGATCTGATTTGATCTGAGCAGTTTTTGTTTCTGAGTGTTGTGTGTTTGAGTGTTTGCTTGTTTGTTTGCTAAGCATTTTCTTTCTGCTTTAGAGTCATGGATTCCAAAGGTTTCATAGCTGAGGGTCATTCCATAAATAGGCCACCATTCTTTAATGGGACGGACTATTCTTACTGGAAAAACAGAATGCAAGTATTCTTAAGGGCCCAGAACTATGAGATCTGGAAAGTAGTAGAAGTGGGTCCCTATGAAAACCAGGGAGAAGAAGACACCTGGACTAGGGAACAAATAAGGAAAGCTACATTGAATTATAGTGCCATGAACATGATTCAATGTGCTGTCATCCCAAGGAGTATTCGAGAATCTCAATGTGCAAATCTGCCAAAGAGATGTGGGATAAACTCGAATTACTCTATGAGGGAACATCTCAAGTAAAGGAGACTAAGGCAAATATTTTAGTTTCAGAATATGAACTTTTCATGATGAAGTCTAACGAAAATATTTCTGAAATGTTTGCCAGGTTCATGGTGATTGTGAATGGATTGAAGGCCTTGGGTAAGGAATATACAGATGCAGACTTGGTAAGAAAAATTTTACGTTCACTTTCTTCAATTTGGCATACAAAGGCCACTGTCATTGAAGATTCAAAAGATCTGTCCAAAATTTCTTTGGATGAATTGATTGGATCCTTAATGACATATGAAATCAACCTAAAAAGAAATGAAGAACACATAATTAAGACCAAGCCTATGGCACTTAAGGCCTCTTCAAGCAATAAAGATAAAAGTCAGGAGAAAACAAGTTCTGAGGAGTCTGAGTCAAATGAGGATGAAATTGCCCTCATGACTAGGCAATTCAGAAAATTCTTGAAATACAGAAAAGAAAAATGTCTGGGAAAAAGAAGTCTTTCTCAGGTAAGAAAAACATTTCCTTTTCTAATTTCAACAAGAATCACAAAACTGACGAAAATATTGTCTGTTACAGGTGCAACAAACCAGGACACATGAAGGGAGAGTGTCCTGAGAACAAGAAGGATAAGCACAAGAAATTCCAGAAGTACAAGAAGCCAAAGGCCATGGTGGCCACTTGGTCTGACGAAGACTCAAGTGAGGAAGAAGAAGAGAAGAAATCCTCAAGCTCTGAAAGTGAGGAGGTTTGCTTCATGGCCAACAGCACAGATGAAAAGGTAAATACTTCCTTTGAAGACTTTACTGTTGAAGATTGGCAGGATGTGTATGCAGAACTGGTTGAAAGATATTCTGAAATGAGAAAAGAAAACAAACACATCAAAAAGAAAATTGAAAATCTTTACCATAACCAATCTTCAAACCATAGAACTTGTGAACTGGAAACTGAAGTAACAGAATTGCTTGAAGAAAAAGAAAATCTCCTGAACCTTATTGATGAACTAAAACTTGCCTCTCAAAAGGCCTCCCAAGAATTCAGAAACTTAACTGAAAAGCTGGAAATTGAAAAACAAGAAAAACAACAGAAAATTGAAGAAATTGAAGCTCTTAAAAACCAGCTAAAAGAAAGGGATGAAGTTATCCAAACCTTCACAAAAGGTAAAGATAACTTAGAGGCATTGCTAGGAACCACCATGACAACCACCTCTCATGGATTAGGATTCAACAAAAAGAAACCCATCAAAGACAAATCTGGTGAGAAAAAGAACAAAGCACCACTAATTAAATTTGTCAAGGGTCCTAATCTTGAAAACACAGAAATTCAACAAACAGCAAACAAAACCTTAAACAAAACATCAAAAAATTCAAAAACTTAAAAACAAAAGAAGACAACCAGGTCGACTCAGTCTCCTGACAGGTCGACACCAGTCCACAAGAAGAAGGCTTCTGTGGTTGTTGTGTCAACACCAGTCAAAGACAGGTCGACCTGCTCAACATCAAAAAATTCAAACAACTCAAATAAAAATTTGAAAAACAAGAAAAAGTCAAAGAAAATCATTGGTAAAGAACCTTGGACCTCCAAGACAACATTTCAAAATGATTGGATCAATCCTTGGAGCCAATGGTTTGACAACCCCTGTTGGTATCATCCTCAATTCTTTCATCCAAACCTTTAGATGTACCAACAAAATCCCTGGATTCCACCTCCTCATCTGAACTCCAATTTTCAAATGAAAAACTCCCCTCCTACCAAAAACAAAAATGTTGGTGCTTTCATTCCTAAGAAAAAGAACAAACCTAAAAAGACTGAAACCACCAATTTAACAAAACAAAAATCAAAAACAAGTCAAATTTGGGTGAGAAAGGATTTACTAACAATGTCCAAACATTCTGATGGTCCCAACTCTGTTTGGGTACCAAAATCTTCTCTCCACTGATCTTGTTGCAGGAAGGTCGTGCACCCAACTCCAATGTATGGTTCCTTGACAGTGGGTGTTCACGACACATGACTGGAGATAGAGCCAAATTCTCATTCCTGCTTGAAAAGGAGGGAGGGTCAGTTACTTTCGGAGGTAAAAATAAAGGAAAGATCTTAGGATCTGGAAAGGTTGGTCAAACTTCTTCAAACTCAGTAGATAATGTTTTATTAGTTGATGGTCTTGATTATAATTTGCTCAGTATCAGCCAACTATGTGACAAAGGTCACAAAGTTGTGTTTGAATCTGATTTTTGTAAGATAATTGATTCATCAACTGATAAAATAAATTCTTTGGAAAAAGAGAAAACAATGTCTACATGATCAACCTTAATAAAAACTTTTCTGAAAATCTTTGTTTTGTTGCAAATAAAGATGAAATTGCATGGACTTGGCACAAAAGACTTGGCCATGCAAGTTTCAGAACAATGGATAAGTTATTAAGATTGAATTTGGTTAAGGGTCTTCCTGAATCCTTCTCTAAAGTTGAAAATCAAGTTTGTGGGATATGTGCTAAAGGAAAACAAACTAGGAAATCTTTTAAAACCTTCAATGAGGTACTTACATCTAGGCCACTAGAACTTCTTCACATGGACCTTTTTGGGCCAACAAGAGTTCTAAGCTTAAGTGGTAAAAGATATGGGTTTGTAATCATTGATGATTTTACTAGATTTACTTGGGTTATCTTTCTATCCCACAAAAGTGATACTTGCCTTGAATTCAGGAATTTCTGTACCACTATCTTAACAACTTATCCATATAAAATCAAAAACATTTTAACTGATCATGGGGGTGAATTTGATAACACATCTTTTCTGATCTATGTGCTGAATTTCAAATATTTCACAAGTTTTCTTCACCTAGAACTCCATAACAAAATGGAGTTGTGGAAAGAAAGAATAGAACTCTTGTGGAAATGGCTAGATCCATGCTCATAGGAAGTAATCTGCCCAAATCCTTCTGGGCTGAAGCTGTTAACACAGCTAATCATATCCTAAATAGAGCTTTGATCAGACCAAAGATTAGAAAAACCCCCTATGAACTGTTGAGAAACAAAAAGCCAACTGTTTCTTATTTCAAAACTTTTGGGTGCAAATGCTTTGTACACAATAATAACAAAGAAAACCTTGACAAGTTTGATGCTAAGAGTCAGGAAGCTATCTTCCTTGGCTATTCTGAAGTGTCAAGGGCTTTCAAAGTGTACATTCTAAAAACCAAAACTGTTGAAGAATCTCCACATGTTATTTTTGATGAAAATTCCTTTTCCACTAATGATTCTAAATCTTGCAGGGAAAGACAAGACAATGAAGAGGATGACCTCATTGTGGATTCTTCACCAACTGTTGAGGAGCTTGTCAATAATGAAGAGAACCTGAACAACAACTCACCATCTTCAAGTGGGTCAGGTAACATTGCTCCAGAAGTGGGCACTTCTCAACAGGTAATTACTGAACCTCGATATCTGAGAGATCACCCATTAGACAGTGTAGTTGGCAATTTAAATGATAGAGTAAGGACCAGATCATCCTTCTTGCAAAATATTGAAGAAGACTCACTAGCTCTAATTTCCCAAATTGAACCCAAGTCAATTGATGAAGCCTTATCCAGTTCTGATTGGATTAATGCTATGCATGATGAGCTTCATCAATTCGAAAGAAATCAAGTATGGGAATTAGTACCTAGACCTAGTGACCAAGCAGTGATTGGTACTAGATGGGTTTTCAGAAACAAATTGAATGAATCTGGTCAGGTAATTAGAAATAAAGCTAGGCTAGTTGCAAAGGGGTACAATCAAGAGTTTGGAATTGATTTTGAAGAGTCATATGCCCCTGTAGCTAGACTAGAAGCAGTCAGAATTTTCCTTGCTTTTGCATCCTCCATGAAATTTAAAGTCTATCAAATGGATGTCAAAAGTGCATTCTTAAATGGATATATAAAGGAAAATGTTTTTGTTGAACAACCTCCTGGATATGAAAATGAAAAATATCCTAACCATGTTTTCAAGCTTAATAAGGCTCTCTATGGTCTTAAGCAAGCTCCAAGAGCTTGGTATGACCGGTTGAGTTCCTTTTTACTTGAAAAAGGATACTCTAGAGGTAATGTTGATCAAACTTTGTTCACAAAAACAGTAAAAAATCAAATAATTGTGGTCCAAATTTATGTTGATGACATAATTTTTGGCTCCACCAATAAAGGCCTTTGCACAGAATTTTCAAATCAAATGAAGAATGAATTTGAAATGAGCTTAATGGGAGATTTAACATTCTTTTTGGGATTGCAGGTGAACCAAACAACTGAAGGAATCTTCATCAGTCAAACCAAATACGTCAAGGAGCTATTAAAGAGGTTTGACTTTCAGAACCTTAAGCACTCAAGCACACCAATTGCAATTAATGCTAAACTAGAAGAAGATCCATCTGGTAAGTCAGTAGATCCAAAGACCTACAGAGGTATGATTGGCTCTCTGCTCTATCTTACAACTTCTAGACCTGATATTCAGTTTTGTGTGTGTTTATGTGCTAGATTCCAATCTAATCCTAAAGAAAGTCACATGCTTGCTGTTAAACGAATCTTCAAATATCTTGTTGGAACATGTGACTTAGGTATTTGGTATCCTGCTGGTTGCAAGTTAGATCTGTTTGCCTATTGTGATGCTGATTATGCTGGGTGCAAATTAGATAGAAAAAGCACAAGTGGCTTGTGTCTATTTCTAGGTGGGTGCCTTATCTCTTGGGCTTCTAAGAAGCAACATTCAGTTGCTCTGTCAACTGCAGAGGCTGAGTATGTTGCTGCTGGTAGATGTGGAACTCAGATTCTCTGGGTGAAACATCAACTTCTTGATTACAACCAAGATTTAGGGTGTGTACCCATCCTATGTGATAACACTAGTGCATAAATTGTCTAAAAACCCCATTCAGCATTCTAGAACAAAACACATTGAAATTAGGCATCATTTCTTGAGAGATGAGGTTGCAAAGAAATCTTTTGAACTCCATTTTATTGAAACTGAAAAACAAATTGCAGACATATTCACTAAACCCCTTCCTGAAAACAGATTTTCATCTTTAAGGAGAGAACTTGGTCTTTGTAAATGTCCACCTTCTTGATCTCTCTCAAGGTTTGGGTTGAGTGTTATGCATGGTCTAAGGGGGAGTTCTTTGCATTTCATAATTCTTTGCTTCCTTGAGTTACATTGTTCATATCTCTCTCACTTTCAATTCTATTCCCTTTTTACAATAAATTCTCCAACTCTGATTGTGTTGAAATTTCTTGGTATATCAAATGGTGATTTGGAGAAGGACAAGTTATGCTTGTCTGGACACTTTCACTATGCGAGAGTATATGTCTCCGCCAAGTACTAAGAAATTGATATGCAATTGTTGAGGGGGAGTTTTTACTGTTCAAAGAGGATACCTTTTCTGATTTCAAAAACTTGCTTATTTTTACTTCCATTTCTTTTTGATAATGAATTCTTCAACTCTTATTGTATTGAAACTTCTTGGTATATCAAATGGTGACTTGGAGAAGGACAGGTTATGCCTGTCTGGACACTTTCACTATGCGAGAGTATGTGTCTCCGCCAAGTACCAAGAAATGGATATGCAATTGTTGAGGGGGAGTCCTCGTTGTCCAAGAAGAAAACCTTTCTGATTTCCAAAATTTATGTACCTTTATTTTGATGAAAAGTGGTTGAAATCATCATCTCAGGGGGAGCTAGAAAATTCACAAGTCATAACTTTGCAAAATTCAAAACTTTTCTTGAATTTCATCAATTCCTTGCATGATGTCATCATTTAGAAGTCTAGAGTCTCAAAATGAACCCTTGAGTGATCTCTTATATTTTTTACTAATCAACTTTCAACTACATCTCTCAACCCACAGAAATTCAGATTTCTTCCTAGGCTAAACATCAACTTGTGCCTTGAACTTAAAACATTTCCTTGTTTGCAACTGATGATTGGATGTATTTGATTTCTATCTCACAATCTCTCCAATTTTTTTTAAATCCAACAGAGCAATGGCACTTGTGCTGAGAAACTGCACACCTTCACAATGAATGAAGTGCCATGTATGTCATGAGGCACTATTGCTAACTCTGTTCAAAGGGGAAACAAAATAAAAATAAATTCAAAACAAAAGCAAAATGTGCTATGTTTTTTATGATGACTGAGTAACTGGAAATATTGGCGTCTACAAAACGTATATTTTCATGTCAAAAGGCCATCATTTACCCCTTTGAAACTTGACAATGACTAAATCTTAAGTAACCAGGGACTATGGTGTGTAAAAAGCACTAGTACTTGAGTGAAAGAGATTTATATCATTTGATAGTTTGTTAAAAGAACAAAATGTAAGCATTATTGGAGATATGTCTAGAAAGAATCATCTTCATTCCTCATCAAGTTGTTCTTTGAGATTGTGTTTTATTTTCAACACAATTGCATTTAGTCTAGATGACATCTTTAATTCTTTAAAGTTGAGAAATATGGTAGTTTATAGTTGATTGTTAGATATATTATATCCCTCAATTTTTCATTTTGTTGATTCAAGTCTTGGAATGCTAATATCCTGTTGGAAGTTGTTTGAAAAACTTGAACTGTGATGAATTTTTGCAAAATATAACAAATGAATTTTTTAAGCCTCTTAAAAATCCTTGAAATGATAATTCCTCTCATTGTTCATCATTCTAAAGATGTCCCAAATTTCTCAAAAATTTCCTCTCAAAAATTCAACCTTTTCTTCTAAGGCCGTGTCGACACCGTCCCATCCTGTGTCGACACACTTTCGGTCAGGTCGACACACCTTTCATCCTGTGTCGACACTAACCCCTTGCCTGATTATTTTTCAAACCGTTTGGGTTCATGATAAGCCATATTTGTTCCTGCGGGGCAGTGCACCACTGCACCTCTTTTAGGCATCAGGTCGACCCGACGGCCTCTTTCTCATCTCTTCCGGCAAGAAATCTTCACATTTCTCTCTAACTCTCATCCTTCTTTCCATCACCTCTCCTCTCTTCCATCTCCTCTCCGAATTCCACTCTTTCTTGCACCATGGTCAGGAAATTGGGTCCCCGCCGTGGCGCAAGGTCCAGGGCCTCTTCAAGGCCGATTCCGGCAGACAGAGACGTTGCCCTATCCGAAAGAAGAACTAAGAGAAGGAATGATCCTGCCGAGCAACCAGGATCCTCTTCAGCACCTCAAAGGGCAGCCAAGAGAGGTAGAGCCTCATCTTCAGGCAGAGGTAGTAGTCCTCCAAACCCTAGAACAGAAATTCCGGGCGATTCTTCTGAAAACCCTGAGGAATCATCTTCCTCTTCTTCTGAGTCTTCTGAGTCTCAAGAGGATATTCCCTCAGAGTCAGTCAGTGCAGCCAAGTTAATTCTGAAGCCCCGAATTCTAGACCTATCAGATATTCAGCTAGCAGACTCTTTTCCAGAAATTCAAACCTATTTCTCCTTTCAATCTTGGATACCATTTATCTCTGAGTTTCAAGTCTGTTATCCAAGACTAGTTAGAGAATTCTACAAGAACCTCACCTGCACAGAAGAAGGATATGAATCCAAAGTTAAGGGAATAGCCATAGATATGCCAACTGAAAAAGCTGCCTCCATTTTCAAAGTGCCAGATGAAGGGGCAGACTATCATGAATTTGAATTTGATCTACATGAAGCCTATTCCATCTTGACAGGCCTTCCTGCAGATGCATCAGATCCCAAACAGACCTATGTAACCAGGTTCAATGCCAATTCATTTCCACCTGTGTTAAGGGTCATCCACCACATATTGACCACCATAATTACTCCTCAAGGTGGTGGAAGGGATAGGTTGACAGACATCCAGAGATTCATTATTTATTGCATGGTGAAAGACATCAAGATCAACCTCCATGTGATTCTCTATCAAATTATATCTGAAACAACAAGGAAAGACCTAAAGAGATCACTTCCTTATGGAGCACATCTGACCTCAGTGTTCCAGCACTTTGGTGTGCCCTTGGAGAATGAGAAGTCCCAATCTATTCCCAAGTCCAATATCTACACCTTTAAGAATATCCAGAAGTTTATGGGATTTAGATTGAAGGGCAATCAAATTAGAAGAGGGCCAGTTGTGGTTGAGGCCCCTCAAGCTCAGGAGGACCAGCCTCAGGTTCAAGGGGACCAGCCCCAAGCACAAGAGGAACAGCCTCCAGCTGAAGGGGACCAGCCCCAAGATCAAGAGGATCCCCCTCCTGTAAATGAGGATCAGCCTCAAGTCCAAACTGAAGGTGAAATTCCAGTTCATGTCCCTCTCTCACCTCAGTTTCAACCCTCCTTCATTCACTCTGATTCTCCTCAACACACTTTCCAACCATCCACATCCTCTGGTGGGCCTTCTGTTCCACCAGAGTTGTTCTCCTTCCTCAATGAAAAATTTGAAACCTTAAACTCCTCCATTCAAACCATGTCCACATCATTTGAGTTGAGGATTCAAAGACTGGAGAACACAGTATCTGCCAAGTTCATAGAACAGAAAGCTGCTTCAGACTATGCGGCTCAAAGGTTCAATAGATTGATTGGAACAATGGCAGATGCCTCACTATAGCTGAAGGAGCATCAAGACAAGTTGGAGACAGTTCTTAAGGGAATTTTGGCAAATTCCCAAGCTGATGTCTTTAACACAAAGCAGACATTACATGAGATCACCAGCACAAGACTGTCATTTGCTCATTTTGTGGATGATTTGGAAAGCATGAGGAACTTCAATGAGCACATTGACAAGCAGATATCAGATTTGACCAAGGAATTCAAGATAATGCAAAGACCTGGTTGGTCAGCTGGTTCATCATCATCCTCACAACCCATTGCAGCTGATCTAGCCAGAATTCAAGCCACCTTAATCGAGAATTCAGATAGAATGGAACACTTTTTGGTCACAAAAATGACCACCATTCAAGATCAAATCAAGACTAGCTTGAATTTCATGGAGAAAAGACTATCTGACATAGAGACCATTCTTCTTCCCATTCCTCCTCCTCCTCCATCTTCTACTTAATGTAATTTCTCTTTTGATGATGTCAAAGGGGGAGAAGAAAGAAAGAACAAATGTTTGTAATCTTTTGGAATGATTGTAATGGTTCTCTTGTAATGGTTCTCTTGTTAAATGAAATGAAATGTTTTGCTTGGCTTGAATGATTTTCTCAATTGTGTATTTAATGTGATTGAAAATCTTTTTGTGAATGTGATTGAATGATTACTTGTCAAGTTGCTTGACTTCTGTGTACAAAAATTCTCATTTCAAGTAACATTGTGTTCCACAAGTACATCATCATCTGTTACTAAAACATATCAAAAGGTCTTTGACAAGTTTAAACAAAAAGAAAATAAAAATGTGAATAACAAAAAATTGCTTAAAATCTCATTTCATCAAAACCACATTGTAATATGGATTTATTGTTGCCATCATCAAAAAGGGGGAGATTGTTGGGTTGAATGCATATTCATATCATTTCCCTCCTATTTTGATGATGACAAGAGGTAATTTTTAAAGCAATTCAATTGAAACATGTCAAAAACATCATACCTGAAATCAATGTTCAAAAAGCATATTTCAAATCACATTTATCATTGATGTTCATGATAAATCATTTAACTAATGATATATGTGTTTAATTTTCAGGTACAAACATTTTTTTTGCAAAAGATGTGTCGACACACCCATCAATGGTGTCGACACAACAACACAGATTCAAAGGCAAAATGTGTAAAAATGTTGAGACTGTGTCGACATAAGTCAAGAGTGTGTCGACACGATTGCAGTTTTTCAGGAATCAGTCCACCCAGGTCGACACACTCTCAGAGCAGGTCGACACTAGACCCAGTTCCCAGAACAGCCAGTTTGAAGAATTGGGACAGCAGGTCGACACACTCTCAGAGCAGGTCGACACTAGACCCAGTTCCCAGAACAGCCAGTTTGAAGAATTGGGATAGCAGGTCGACACACTCTCAGAGCAGGTCGACACGAGACCTTCTTCCCAGAACATCAGTTCTCATATTTGGGACAGTGTGTCGACACCACCACCAGAGCAGGTCGACACACTACGAAAAGTTTGCAACTTAAAGTGGATGGCTGCCACGTGTCAGCCCAGGCCGATGGGGTATCAACCTAGGATCGTGTGCCCTTATACCTAAAGGGTATCTTTGGATTCTTTTGGGTATAAAAAGGCCCTCTATTGGCCATCCATCCACGTAAGAGACCCAACTGCCTCTCAGAGCCTCCTGAAAGTTCCTTGGCGGCTGCAAGAGGTTGTCTCCCTTCTCTGCTCTCTGTGTGCTTCCAGAAGACCAATTCTCACCAAGCCAAGTGTGAGAATTGGAATGTGACCCTTGCAGAAACCTCTGAAGCATCCCAAGGAAGCAGATCCTGTAGAAGCCTTCGTTGGAGAAGAGTTCAAGGAAGATCCAACAATTCCAAAGTGCAGAGCATCGGTTTTGGACTTCAAGAGTGCAATCTTCTTCCCAATCCAAGCTTCTACAAGGGAGTACACTTGAAGAACGAAGTTATCTAATACAATTCATTGTACTTCTGTTCTTCTGAGATAGCTTTTGAGATTATGCAAGTGCTTCTGCATAGCTCTCATTAGTGCTCTCATTTTCGACTAGATCTGTGCTAGAAGGTCTATGTCTTGAGTTGGTGTCTAGCAACCATTGTGTGAGCATTGTGCTCAAGTTGTGTGAGCATTGTGCTCAGATTGTTGTGAGCCGTCGTGCTCAGTTTGAGTTGTCTAACTCAAGGTTGTGTTGAGCAGTCTTGCTCAGTGGTTCTAGAGTAGTCTTGCTCTAGAAGTTGTGTGAGTTGTAAGCTCTCAAGTGTTGGAGTTGTCAGGCTCCAGTGGGTGTGTACCCGGTTGTTTTAGTGAATCCTCACAGGGTGTGAGGGGTGGATGTAGGAATCACTTGGGTGATTTCCGAACCACCTAAAAATCCTTGTGCACTTGTCTATCTGTGGTTTGATTTCATTATCCATTAGATGCTTGCATAGGATCGTTTAAAGTTCACTTAATCAACTGATTTCATATTTGCTTTTACCAACTCACTCAAATATCATCAGATCTGGGTTTTTCACTGATAAAATTGCCTCTGATTCAAAAGTGTTTTTAAACTGTTTAAGCTTCCGCAGAAAGTGGCATAGATCTATTCATCCCCCCCCCCCTTCTAGATCTTATCCACACCTTTTCCTCGATCCTTCAGCGACGTTTAGCCCTATCGCGTTTTGATTTGTGAACGCGGTCAGTTGAGCCGTCGTGTTCTTAATGCGACGGTAGACGCTGGCGCATTCTAGTCTGTTGAGCTGACGTGTTCTTAACGTGACAGTAGTTGTTGTCACGTTCTATTGCTTGATCACGGTCAATAGGGCTGTCACGTTATCATCGCGACAGTGAGCCACGTCGCGTTCTGTTGTCTGAAATGTATGAATATGATGGTCCTGTGTGGACCTAGCTCAGGTCGTTTAAAGGTGTTTTAAGTTGTTCTAAGTTAATGAATGATTAGTTAAGCATGTGTAAGAATAATATATGAGTAATTAACGCATGTTATGTTTGTTATCATAGTTACATGAGTGATTAATGAGCATAGTGTTGCGTGTTGCTGTGGAGGTGACGAGGTGACCAATGACAGACAAGATTGTTGTATGTTATTAAGATTTACGTATATGTTGGTGTCGGTTAGATTGGAGGTCACATGGTGACCGGTGACAAGCCAACTATGGTATTGGTGTACCGTGATTTGTGAATAAAGATAGTTTGTGCATGTATCATGATTTGTGTGCTAGTTGAGTTTGGTGGTCCGGCGCCTATTCCGGAATGCCTCTCTAGTCGGGTACCCCAGGTTTTGTGTGAGCCAGGCACGTTAGTGCTCGGGGTTTGTCCTGGTACTATTTGTACCATCGAGGTCTGTGTCGTCTTCCTGGGCACCCTCACTTCTGTGTTTGAGTTGTTGTACGTCCGGCTGAGGGAAAGACGACAGAGGGCAGCGACTTGTGTTTGTGGGTGTGTAGTCGCTTGTAGCGCGCTCGTGGTTAGGGGTACGGACACCAGTAGATGTCACTGGTCCCCAGCTAGTCCTATGTTTTCAGTGCCTCACTTTAGGGAGCTCGGGCCAGAGTCCTTAAAGGTGCCAGGCATGGGCCTGCAGCTGTGTGGTCTGCAGGTGTGGTGTTGGTTGGTCTCCATTGTTCTTTGGCTTTACTGTGTGGTTGTGGAGCGGCAGTTGGACTTTTCGTCCGTGACTGCGAGACTGAGAGGTAGTTCTTGTGTTGTGTTGTCCGGGTTGGATACTGGCGTCATGAACCAATAGTTCGTTCCCGTGTGGTGGCGTCGTTCTGTTCCGACTCTTGCTTTGCCACTGGTGGTGGTTTGTGTGTTGTGACTCGTTGGTTGAGGTTTGACCCATTGTGGTGTGCCCTGGTGTTGGCACAGTTGTTATTGTGATTCCATGATGGTACCTCGTGGTAGTAGGTGCCTCTACTCTTCGTGAGTAGCTTTGTGTTGTGGTACGTTGTGTACCAGTCCCTTCAGGTGTTGAAGTGGACTTGTGTTCTGTGAAGGTCAAGTGGTGTGACCTTCCACATGTTGTGTGTTTTACCCTTCTTTGGGTAAGTTTCTGATCGTGGTTTAAGTGTATGGTCAATTGGCTTGCTGATGCCAGTCATGTTACCCTTTGTGGGTAGGTTGCTTGTGAGGCTTGCAGCTTAGGCGACTAGTTGTTGTAATGGTTTGCCTGTGAGGCATGTGGCCTAGGCGTTTCAGTTGTTGGGCGGACTAGTGGTGCTGAGCTAGTCCTGTTGTTCCTTTTATCTTCCTAGAATTTGGTTAGCTAGTAAGCTTTATTGTTTATGTAAGACTCGGCCCCCCTTGGGCCCTTTGGCTGCGTCCTCAAGGTCGTGACATGCTCCCTGGTCGCGACGCGGTCGCGACAGGGAGGCCGTCGTGACAGGTTCAGGTCGCGATGACCAGGGCTGTAGCGTTCTTGCCGTGACGGTGTGGTCGTCGCATTTTGGTCACGACGTCCGATAGCGTCGCGACAGCTTTTCTGACAGATGTGACCGGTGTCCTTTCTGTCAGAACGGCTCTATCGGGTGTCAGACGCACGTGCATGAATGCGACGTGGTCATCCATCGCGATTGCTTTTCCGATTTTCGAGGTTTGACCCGCTTTTTAGGGTCGCGACAGAGGCGACCGTCGCGATAAGGTCGTGACGCCCAGGGGCGTCGCGACAAGAGTCTTATCGCGACATGTCGTTCCGTCGCGTTCTGGGGGCCGCCGGGTTAAAATCCCTTTCCCCCTCTCGCCCTCTCAGCTCTCTTTCTCCCCTCTCCTTTCCCCCTCGAGTTTCCCTTGCGGATTCTTGGCGGTTCTTGGTGCTTGAGGCGTTCGTGCTGAGGTGGTGTCGTCCCGCTCGTGCAGGGGACGTATTCGTGTCGTTTGGAGTGAGGAGGAGGAGTCCTTTCCTACAAGAAGGCCCCAACGGGTTCGTTCTTCACGTGGAGGTAGGGACTCTTGATCCTCTCGCTCTAAACATGCTCCCTCATCTTCTTGATCATGGTTTCTCAGTGGTTTGGGGCTTGGGAGTGTGAGAACTCCATGCTCGAGGTTAAGTGAGGTTCCTCTCCGAGTGTAGATCCATGTTGTGGGGCTTTAAGGGTGGTTTGGATGCTTTACTAGCTTTCTTGCATGTTGAGCATGATCCCCTTCCCCTTTGGGTTGGTTTGTTTCCCGTTTTGGGGAGGTTCCTGAAGGGAATGCTCTAGAACCCTCCACTACTGAGAACGCGACGATTGTGGAGGTCGCGATCTGGTAGCGACGGCCTGGCCGGTCACGACGAGATCGCGACGCTCTTCGGTGTCGCGACCTGGTCGCGACGACTAGGACCGCCGTGACGAGATCACGACAGAGTAGGGCGTCGCGACGAGGTCGCGACGGTCTGATATGTCGCGACCCCAGCCGTGAGACAGGTTCCCAGTCTTCGCCGTTTCCGCTTCTTTTACTATACCCATGGCACTTATGCTAGTTCCCTAATACGGTCTACACTAGTCTTTCGACCGGTGCTCAGCACTTGAGGGCTTGTCCCGTGTGAGAGGTTGTTATCATTGCCTGGGACCCCCATCCTCGGGCACCTTCGAGGGAGGTATCGGGTGACGAGTGTGCTCGAGTTGGCAGCCCAGCAAGCGGACTGTGGAGCTCCGGGGAAAACAGTGGTTTGGACGGCGGCGTTGAGTCGTTTGCAGAGCTCTCTTGGCTAGGCCTGGGACACTGAGGACGGCTGCAGTTCTACCAGGTACAGGCTAGCCAGTCCTTTTCTCACTGCCTCTGTAATGACCCCGACGCCCGAACCCCCGGCTTCCACCAAGGATCCGAATGTCGGGACCGCTGCCCACGGGCCCGGAGACCTGGAAGGGCTAACGGATTGGTCTAACAAGATATGCAATAGAGATAAATAATAACAAACGTACTAAAGTGCACCACAAGTAGAAGAAGGAACTCAACTCTAAGTAACAGTCTAGTACAAGTCCCAAAGTAAGCAAAGTACAAGTACAGAAAATAAAGGGAAGGAACACGTCCCTTAGGAGCATACCCCGAGGGTGAAGTACACGAGCTGGGGGAACACTGCCACTAGAGATGCCGACTATTGCGAGCTCGTCTCCTTAGTTCGCCGTAGAGGGAGCTGCTGTGAAGCCTCACTTGAAAGGAAGGGCATGAGCTTCATAAAGAAGCCCAGTAGGGACTACCAATCCCCCACTAGTTCTAACAATAGAATAGAACTAAGTGCAGTAATTAAATAAAGCTATAAATTATATTCTACTAAACAGAGTAAAGTGCGGAAGCGTGAAAGTAACTACACGGTCGTCGGTCTAGGCTACACGTCGGGACCAGAAACCCGTGTAAACCAAGGCACCACAAAAACCCAGCTGTAAACACAGACAGTAGACACTGCCTGGACAAACACACTAGCTACAGTACGCTACCCCAGTCAAGAAGTCAGGAGCGCCACGCACCTTACCCTCGACTACAAGTCCAGGTCTCCCCTCCCATTGGAGTGAGACGCGGTGGACAAGTAAACACAACTGCCGTAGTCTGGCCGGACTACGGTCCCACGCCTGACCCCTCTAAATGGTTCTGGAACCACGTAGAGTGAGGCAGTGAGAAAGGACTAGCTGGTCCGCACCGTAAGAGCACCACAACTACCTCGGAGAACCATACCAGCTAAGAGAGCTCTGCAAAGGACACTACGCCGCTGTCCCCACCGTTTTCCCCTACCGCTCCGAGCCCGTGACTCGAGCACGCCCGCTGCCTGGAGAACTCCCTCTAACAGGCGCCCGAGGATTGGGGTCCCAGGTAACGGTAACAACATGTCTCGTGGACAAGCCCTCAAGTGCCTAGCACTGGGCGAAGAGACTAGAGTAGCACTGCACTAGGAACAGCACAGGTGCCAAGTAAACTGAGTCGCAGCGGAAGCTAAAATGGAACACAAACAGGTCGACTGTCGGCTCTCGGTCAGAGAGGCGACGTATCGTCCTGTCGCGACCAGAACGCGACAGACCTGTCTGTCACGACAAGAAATAGGAAGGCGACCCTCGAGCCCGTCGTGATAGCATCCTGACGGTTATGGGCGCCGCAACAAACCCGGCCTTCTGGATGCGACGCATACCCCGTTGCGATCTCATCGCGACGGAGAAGGAGGTTGCGATCCAGCAAGACCCTGAAACCCAGAAGGCTGCCACGTACCCTGTCGCGTTGGCTAGACGCGATGGGTTTCATGCTAACGCGATGCCACGATACGTCGCGACCAAGTCGCGACTGGGAAGCCCGTCACGACCACAACTGAGTGCTCAGACAGAGCACTCCAACAACCCCAAAACACTCCACATGGTACAAGGGGGAAAGAGAAGCATGCCACATGATGGAAATACTTCAATTACGATCAAACCACCCTCAAGAAGACCCCAAGTATGCAAGGAAGTAAGGCTACACTCTCATGAACCTCACACAAGCACATGCACCTCCTAACACCAACCCCCAACCAAACATGAAAGCCATGCAAACCACACCATGCACACATCACACATGGATCATCTGAGCCAAGAAAACTCCTAGCATGAAGTCTAGGCTTGGAATTGGGGTTGGGACCTAGCATGAAGAACTAGGTGGAGGTTTGGGTCCCTACCTCAAATTGGAGAAACACCCTAGAAGGGCCTTCAAACAAGCTTGCACTCCACCTACTCTGAGCTCCAATGCTCCATGCACCGCCCATGAACCGAGCTCGGTCTCCTCCTTCATGCACCAAGGGAAGAGTTCCACCATGCAAGAAGAAGAAGGGGAAGAAATGAGGGAGGAGCACAACAACCCAACACACACACAACCAATTTCACTAAAGCAAGCACTTACCTTCACAAGATCACCCAAAGTCTAAGCACAAAAGTCATCCAAGCTCCCCACGGAGCACACCAACACAAAGAGACGCCACAGAGGGGAGGAACACAGAGCAATTGCCAAAAAGAGGTTGTGCTCTCAGGCTTGAGCACTAAAGCTAGACATTGAGAACGCGACGGCCCTGGTCGTCGCGTTACGAAGCCTAACGCGACACCTCGCAACGTCGCGATCTCAAGTCTCCTGCAGCCCTGACGGTCAAACCCGACACGTGGTGTGCATGCACAACTGACACCTGATCGCGACGGGCCGTTTCATCGCGATCATGCATGCAAGCCAACACGTGTAAGCACCGTCCAGACAATAAAACGACAAAACTGGCGTTTTCTGTCAGAGCCAAGTCGCGACATGGGCGGCTGGCGCGTTCCAATCCAGAACGCGACGGCTACCCACGTCGCCTTCAGAAGGCGACGGCCCTGCATGTCGCGATCCCAACCGAGAGCAGCTGACCCAAAGGGTAACAGGGATGTTACAATCTAACCAACAAAAAAACAATTTCGTCCTCGAAATTAAGGGTGAAACCAAGGGGAAGAAGAGTAAGCGAAGTACCTGTCACTCGAACAAGTAGGGAAACTACTTTCGCATCTCGTCCTCACGCTCCCACGTGGCCTCGCCATCGGAGCGGTGCTCCCAAACCACCTTGACAAGCGGGATCAGCCTTCTTCGAAGCTGTTGCACCCTGCGGTCCACAACGCTAAATGGGTACTCCGGCACAGACAAGTCTGGAGCCACCTCTAACTGCGAGTAGTCGAGTACATGCGAAGGATCTGGCATGTACTTCCTTTGCTGCAACACGTGAAAGACGTCGTGGACACCTGTCAACTCGGACGGAAGAGCTATCTGGTAAGCGACCTCACCCACTCGCTCCAGGATGGGAAAGGGGCCAACAAACCTCGGGCTGAGCTTGCCCCTCTTCCCAAACCTGAGAACGCCCTTGGTGGGCGAGATCCGATGAAACACATTGTCGCCAACCTCGAACTCAAGCGGCCTCCTGCGGACATCGGCGTAGCTCTTCTGCCTGCTCTGCGCTATCTGCAACCTCTGCCTGATCAGTCTCACAGTGTCTACACACTGCTACACCAACTCTGGACCCATCAACTTCCTCTCGCCAACCTCGTGCCAGTGCAACAGTGTCCTGCACGGACCAACCATGCAGAGCCTCGTAAGGCGCCATCCCGATGCTGGAGTGAAAGTTGTTATTATATGAGAACTCCACCGTGGGAAGGTGCGACTCCCACGTGCCGCCCCAGTCTAGGCAACACACTCTCAACAAGTCCTCGAGGGTTTGTATGGTCCTCTCCGACTGCCCGTCTGTCTGTGGGTGGTAAGCCGAACTCAGCCTCAGCTCTGTGCCAAGTGCCCGCTGAAAGCTGCGCCAGAAACGAGAAGTGAACCTTGAATCTCTATCTGAGACAATAGAGACCGGAATTCCGTGCAAGGTTACCACTCTGTCCACAAACAACCGAGCCAGTCTATCTACCGACCACACTGCTCTGACAGGTAGGAAGCGAGCGGTCTTCGTCAGCCTGTCGAGGATGACCCAAACACTATCGTGCCCCTGAGAAGTGCGAGGTAAGCCTAAAACAAAGTCCATGGTGACGTGCTCCCACTTCCACACAGGAATGGGAAGTGACTGCAACTCACCACCAGGACGCTGGTGCTCTGCCTTCACCTGCTGACAGGTAAGGCAACACGAAACAAACTCAGTGATATCTCTCTTCATCCCCGGCCACCAAAAGAGTGTCCTCAAGTTGTGGTACATCTTGGTGGAGCCCGGATGAATAGAGTATCGCGAACAGTGCGCCTCAGCAAGTACCTCCTCCCTGATGTCCTCTAGAACGTAGAGTCTATCCTGGAGCCGAACCTCGCTGTCCTCGTCAAGCACTACCTCAGGTAACTGCAACACGTTTGCTAAGTCCGCGTCTGCACTCTGCGCCTCAAGTACCTGCTGGTAAATCTTTGGCGAGCAATCATGCTGGTCAACACTGCCCTCTCCTGGAGACCCAACAGTGTAAACAAACCCTGAGTAGCATCCTCCAGAAGCCTCCAGTGTCTAACCAACAAAGAACTCAAGTGGGCTCTCCTACTCAAAGCGTCTGCTACGACGTTAGCCTTTCCCAGGTGATAGGAAAGGGTAAAGTCGTAGTCCTTCAAGTACTTGAGCCACCTGCTCTGCCTGAGGTTGAGATCTCTCTGCGTGAAGACGTATTGTAAGCTGCGGTGATCTGTGAAGACCTTGAACACCTCACCGTACAAGTAGTGCCTCCACAACCTCAAGGCAAACACGACCGCTGCAAGCTCCAGGTTGTGTGTCGGGTAGTGCTGCTCATGCTTCTTCAGCTGGCGAGAAGCATAAGCAACTACTCGACCGTGCTGCATCAGCACAGCACCCAAACCAGTCCCCGACGTGTCTGTGAAGACAATAAAGCTGCCAGTGCCTGAAGGAACAACAAGGATCGGAGCTGAAGTCAGCCAGCTCTTCAGCTCCTGAAAACTCTGCTCGCACTCTGCTGTCCACACAAATCGGGTCTCCCGCCTGGTCAACCGGGTCAAAGGCTCTGCAACTCTGGTGAAGTCCTGCACGAACCACCTGTAGTAGCCTGCCAGCCCCAGAAAACTGCGAACCTCTGCAACTGTAGTGGGCTGGCCCCAAGAAACCATGACATCAACCTTGGCGGGATCAACCGCCACACCTGCACCAGAAACCACGTGCCCCAAGAAGTGCACCTCCTTTAGCCAAAATTCACACTTGCTGAATTTGGCATAAAGTTGGTGACTCCTCAACGACTGCAACACCAACCTCAGGTGGACCTCGTGCTCCCTTGCCATCACTGAGTAGACCAGGATGTCATCGACGAACACCACCATGAACCGGTCCAGGTACTCTCGGAAAACACTGTGCATCAGCTCCATAAATGTTGCATGTGCATTCGTGAGCCCAAAAGGCATCACGACAAACTCGAAGTGGTCGTAGCAGGTACAAAAAGCTGATCTGGCAATGTCGGACTCGCGGATCCGCAATTGGTAGTAACCTGACCTCAAGTCAATCTTCGAGAACATTGAAGCTGACTGCAACTGGTCGAACAAGTCGTCGATCCTGGGCAAAGGATACTTGTTCTTCACGGTCACCTGATTCAGCTGCCGATAATCAATGCACATTCTGAGGCTGCCATCCTTCTTCCTCACAAACAGAAGAGGCGCTCCCCACGGCGAGCGTCTAGGACGAATGAAGCCCAACGCAAGTAACTCCTCAAGTTGGCGCTTCAACTCCCGCAGCTCCGCCGGTGCCATCCGGTACGGTGCCTTGGACGCAGGCATCGTCCCCGGAAGCAACTCAATGGAGAAGTCTACCTCCCGCTCAGGCAGCAAGTCAGGTAGATCCTCCGGAAACACGTCAGCAAACTCACAAACAACTGGCACGTTAGAAACAGTCAACTCGCCAGAATTCGAGACACACACCGAAGCCAAAAAAAGCAACACAACTGTCTCGGATGAGCGCCGAGCTCTATAGAAAGAAACAAAGGGTCAGCAGACAGACCGGGTACCTCGGAAGCAAAGCTCAGGTGCTCCAGGTATCTCAAACCTCACGGTCTTCCGTTGAGAATTTACCAGTGCAGAGTGCGCCTCCAACCAGTCCATGCCAAGGATGGCATCAAAGTCGTGTAGCTGCAAGGCAAACAATATGGCTGGTAGCTGGTGGCCCTATACCTCGACGATGACACCCTCCAAGAAACCAAGGGTATGCATAAAGTCACCCGTCGGCAGCTCAACTGCAAGGTCACAGGTCCGCTCTGGAACAAACTCAGACAAGGTAGTAAAGAACTCCTCAGAAGCAAAATAGTGCGTGGCACCCGGGTCAACCAAAACTCTAGTAGCTCTACCAAGGATGGGAACCATACCGACGACCAGATTAGAGGCCTCTGCCTCCTCTCTGGTGATGTTCATCACCCGACCGCGTCCGCGTCCTCACTGTGGCTGCTGCTACTGGCACTGCTGTGGCTGCTGAAACTGGCCCTGCTGCTGCTAGAGCTGTTGTGGCTGTTGAAACTGGCCCTGCTGTTGTTGGCGCTGCGCCGGCTGGGGTGGATGGTACTGCGCCTGAGGTGCCTGCTGCTGCTGCTCCTACTGCTGCCTCAACGGACACTCTCGCCTGTAGTGACATGGCTGCCCACAGTGGAAACAACTCGTGCTCTGCTCTGCTCCCTGCTGCACAGACTACTCCACAAACTGCTACTCCGACTGACGTCGTTGCTACTTCTGGTACTGGCGCTTCCCCCCCACCACGGGAGAACAGCTTCTTCAACTTCGAGGTCAGGCCAGCACCGCCTGTCCCCGAAGAAGAAGAAGAGGAAACACTCCCTCGACTGCCTGGGGGGCGCTGGTACGGAGAAGACCTCCTGAGCCTCCACTCTGCTATGGCTGAAAATGACACTCCCTCTCCAATGGCGTAGCTCTCGCCACTGCCACCGCCAAGGTGTCACAGAGGTGACCAGCCATGGCCCACCTCAAGTCCGAGCGTAGCCCGCTAATGAACCGCTCAGTGCGAGCGTAGTCGGGAAGGAACGTGTCGAAGAAGCTGCAGGAAACGCTGGTGGAACTGCGCCACGGTCAAGTCTCCCTGTACCAACTCGTGGAACTGGTCCCTCCTCTCACGGCAAGCGTAGTCGGGAAGGAACTCACCGTGAAAGGCCACTAGGAACTCCTGCCAAGTGATCTGGACCAACCTTGTAATACCCTCGCATTTTAAATATCATGAACTGCTTAGAAATTCTTGTTTATGGATAACAATTAAGTTTAAATTGGGATATTTAGGATTAAGGGTGTGTTTAGGACACTCTATCATACCCCGGTAACACTTTCGGTCATACGCACTCCGACAGGGCGACACCGGAAAACTATAACGAAAATAAAATCTAAGAACACAATAATTCTTAGAAAAATATGGAGATATCAAAAATATAATTATCCAGAATTGTTGACGTACGGATTTCGAGATTAAGCCGACGTAACTATTTTTCGGATGATTTTTCATCCTGTGTAAAATAAATTCTAAAATTAAATAAAAATCACCATAATTTGTAAAACCATTACATTAGCTTATGACTAAAATTTCAAGACAAATGGAAACCATTTGAACCTGTTTACATGTGTATTATTGAATCAGCCGATTCAGGGGTCAATTACGGGATGAATTTTTGGGTGATTTACGTGTCAGGCTCTACAAAGGCCAGTATGCATGGGGGAGTTTAACACCTGGTTACCTGAGGTGTTAGGCTGTGGGCGTGCATGTTAAACTTGTCCCTAGTAGAAACCAAGAGGTTTTACTGCGGACACCTGCAGGGCTCTCGTGTCCGGCATGCATGGAGGGAATGAGCTTATAAAAGCTTTTCCCTCACCATTCGTGGGAGTTTTCTTCCCCTCCACTGCCGTTACACTTGTTAGCATCTAGATGTGAGTGGTGTTTAGTTGTTGTTGCTGTGAGGAAGCCGTTGCTACTGCTGCAGGAGCTGCTATCTCCACTGCATGTGTGTGGGTGCTTCCAGAAGCAACTGTGGGTAGTTGCTGTGAGCACCTGGGGGGCTTCGTCTCTATCTTGTAGTTGGGGGTCCTCTGAAGAAAGACTCCATCTCCCTGAAGCGAGGTAGGATTCAACTTCTTTTCCTTCTTTTACATGATCCTTGTGTAAACTATTGAGTTGCGGTTGGACTGTTCATGGCAATCTTTATGCTTTATACCACGATTGGAGATCACTGCTGTAGAAATAGAAGTATTTCCAGTGTCATATTATTAGGCTTCTAACTTAACATGGTTAGAATCATCCTTACAATCCTAGAGTACACATTCCTGTACACACATATGATCATACCAGTTACTGTGAGATTATCCAACCCCCTGTTAAAAAGTTTAAGTATCAGACTGTGAGTTTACTTACAGTTTACACATGATTCGATTTATAGTATATACACAATTCGACTTCCAGTTTATACATGATTCGACTTATACATTCGACTTCCAGTTTATACATGATTCGACTTATACATTCGACTTCCAGTTTATACATGATTCGAGTTCCAGTTTATGCTGTCAACAACCACCAGCCTGGTTGTTTTGATTCGAACCAAACTGCATCAATCAGAGCTGGTACTTTCTAAGTGTTGTCCCAACCAAGTGATCTCTTATATTTTTGAATTCTGAGCTGTTTTAACCTCAGGATATCTGAATTTATTCTCAATCTAAACCACCCTTGATTTTCCATTCCTATTGTGCTCATGAAATGAAGTTTACAATCTGAAGACAGTGCCCTCTTCAAAAGAGGGTTTAGGATCACTTGTGGTAGCACCAGCCACTTGTGATCAGCTGAGGGCGACAGTTTGTAGGTAAATCCAAGTCAATGGACTGACAATGGTGGGTAATAAACCCCGTTCTTGCGCAATGAACAAGATCCAAGGTGCTGGAATCGCCTAGGCACTGGGGATGTATTTACGTCTATATAGTAACCTTTGAGAGCAGTGATGCCTGTCGAATTTGTTTCCAACTCAAGTTATGGTCTGAATTTTGAAAGACAAATATGATTCTTACTCTATAAATTGTTTGAGCTCATCATGAAATCAGTTTGTGCTATATTTTTCTGTTAAGTATGAAATTCATGAGCAAATGTGTTTTGATCCATATATGCTTACTTTCACCTATTGAGTCCTTCCGACTCATGCCTTTGTTTCCTCTAACCCTTTCAGATTGAAGGTGAGAGCAATCTTAGCTACATTCACGATTCCGCTGCGGAGGAAGAAAGGAAGAATAATAGCGTAGTATAAATAGTTTTTTCTTTAGTTGTTGTATTAAGTTAGAGAAAGAAATTTGGCTATTGTAAATAATGAGTATTAATGCTTTGCCACTTTGTGATGTATAATATGTTCAAAGACATCTTTGTGGAATGGTTTGCCGGTCTTGTGCATTACACAGATTTGTCTGCCCATAACGAGATTTGTCAATGTAACCCCTCTTCCGATCAAAGATTATATGTGTGTGTGTGAGGACGGAGGAGGGTGTTACAGAGGTGGTATCAGAGCAAGGTTATGGGTGATAGATATTTATGTGACCATTTTCACAAAGGAAAGAAATAAAACAATTGTGTGTATTATTATATTTCTAAAGATCATTCTGGTCCTTAAAATTTAAGTAGTTAGCATGAATTAATTAGATGTGTCTGATGGTGTTCCAGGAAATGGCAGACAAAGGAAAAGGTATCGACACATCCAGTGAGGATAGACATGAGGAAGGTTCTAGGGAGGAAGTTCCCAACATTCCATTGGCTGGAAACTCTCAAGAAGGAAGTACTGGAACTCCTGATTTTGCCACTTTTATGCAGTCATTTAGGTGTTAGTGCACACTTTGATGAAGAACCAACATGACATAAGTGGAGAAAGAATTTCCGGAGCGTCGTTGTTAGAAAATTTTAAGAAGATGGGACCTCCAGCGAACAAAAAGATATGACCGTGGCAGAGTATGAAACCAAATTTACTGAACTGGAAAAGTATGCACCTCACATCTGTGACAATGAACTCGAAAGGGTAAAGAAGTTTGTGAGAGGAATGAAATCTAGTGTGAGGAGCAGGGTAGCTCCCCTAGATCCCCAGAGCATGGCAGTAGCACTGAAAACTGTGTTTATAGTAGAATCTGAGTTTATGGAGTATATGAAAAACAAAGAAACCGATGGGGGTAAGAAGAAAAATGTGTATACCAAGGAAACGAAAGGTCAGAAGCGAAAGGTTGATTCAACCAAGCAGCAGGGAAAACAGAAAAAGAGTTGGCCCGTGTAGCAGGAAAGTGTTATGGACGTGGTCAGAAAGGGCATATGATTAAAGACTGTCCACTCAAAGCAGATCAGTCAAAAACACAAAAGCCACAATCCTACTTTCAGCCAGCCCCAAGACAACCACCTAAAGGACCAGCTAGAGTCTTTGCTCTGACAAAGGAGGAAGCCCAAGACATCCCTACTATAGCTGAATGTATTCTCCTAACTGAAAACATGTATGCTAGAGTGTTATTTGACCCTAGAGCTACACACTCTTTTATTTCTCAGATATTTGTTAATTCTATATCTCAGAAACCAGAGCCATTGGTAAGAAGTATGGTACTTGACTGTCCTACTGGTCAAATAGCTATTCTTACTTCTGTCATCTCTAAAATAACTCTGAAAATAGGAGAGCATGGACTTACAGCATATGTGTATGTACTGGATAACATGCAAGATTTTGATATAATATTGGGAATGGATTGGTTAGCATAAAATTATGTATTATTAGATTTCCATAAGAAAGTTTTGACATTTAAAAGGCCGGGATTAGCAGATTTTAGCTATACATGTCCAAAGAATACTGAAAACAAGAAGACTATATCAGCACTTAAAGCAATGAAATGGCTGAGAAATGGTTGTCAAGGTTATCTGGCAAGTGTGATGGCCATACTAAATGAGCATAAACAGGTATCAGTTCAAGATATTGATGTTGTAAAGGAATTTCCAGATGTTTTTCCTAATGATTTATCGGGATTACCTCTAATTAGAGAAATTGACTTTACTATTGAACTTTTACCTGGGACTTTACCTATATCCATAGCTCCTTATAGAATGGCACCAGCTGAACTGACAGAGTTAAAGAAGCAGTTGCAAGACTTGTTAGACAAAGGTTTTATTAGACCTAGTGTTTCACCATGGGGAGCTCCGGTGTTATTTGTTCGAAAGAAAAATGGATCCCTCAGATTATGCATTGATTATAGAAAGTTGAATCAAGTCACAATCAAGAACAAATATCCATTACCAAGAATTGATGACTTATTTGATCAACTTCGGTCTGCCTCTGTCACGTCCTAATAAAAGGCTATTTATTGGAAGTGACAGAAAAACAGGCACAAGAGATAATAATTATTTATTCATTCATAACATCATAGGCGGAAGTTTTATTCATAGACACTCCTCATAACAACTAAGAGAGGAGTAGATTAAAACAAACTTAATTTACATATCTCACTTCATACTACTAAACAAAAATAGAAACTAGTTGGCTTTGCTTGTCACGGTCAGTCCGCTCAGCACTCATACCCTTAAGCGTCATCCCCATCTGTATTTCCTGAAAATGGTAGGAAGTAATGAGCTAACTAGCCCAGTAGAATTCAAATCCATAATTCCAAGGATGAAATATGTAATGGTTATGGCAAGTATAGAACAGATCTCGAAGACATGATCAAATATCAGGACAGTAGACTTAACACAGTGAAGATAGCAAAACAAAGGCATGTTCGGGTATATAAACTTCATATTTTGCTCAAGTAATAGTAAGACAGTACAATAATTATGATGACTGTAATCAACAGTAAGTGATGTAATGTCAAACATCCAGTTGCCCTTTATCAATCCGTACGGCCAGTAAAAGAATTCGGGTGCTCCTCCCAGGACTGGACCAGCCCTATTTGCACAAGCATTTCAGTCATGTGGAGTCCAAAGACCCAATAAATGTCATCATCATTATTTTAACACATCTCACAAGGTGTTCAAACCTTTGAACTCTCAAGATATCAAGTTACATGATCTCAATTACCGAATATAGAAGAATGGACTCAACGGAGTACCATTCGGAGTTGACAACTTCAAGGATAACTCAAGGGTGAGTAAGGTACACCAAGAGAGTAATATTTACAATGAAATGGCAGTAAACACTAAGACAATTAAGGGGGTAACTTGGTAGGCTAATAGGGTGAAGTTTAAGCAAGGATTCACACATGAAAAAGTGCTGAAATTCGAATCAGGGTCATAGTTGTCGACAGCCAGGAAGGGGCTGTCGACAGGTAGAAGCAGACAGAGCTCAGGTTTTCTGGCTCTGTGGGTACCTGTCGACAGCAGCAAGGGGCCTATCGACAGCTACACACAGTCCAGAAACCTGAAGTTCTGGAAAACATGCTCATGTCGACAGCTTTGGGCTGGCTGTCGACAGGTAGCTGCAGAACTTCAGAAATGCTTTGTAAATCTGTTCTAAAGGCCCTAATTATAAAACTTATAACCCAAGACATGTTTTATATCAAATGGAAGAGTCTAATTGAAGTTCTCACAGTAATTTATAAGCTAAACAATCGGGATGAAACAAAAGATTGATAATTCGAACTTGGCCGGCTATAAGCTAACGTAGCGTAGTATTGAAAGCATGAACTTGATAGCAATAGTTTATCAAAAAATTCCTACAACATGGACAACAAACCTCGAAGTATTTCATGAATCTAAATCAAGATTTGAAGTATTAACCATCTAAACCGAAATCCTCACACTGTTCTAAGGATATGTAGACTTCTACCAGAACTCTATATCATGAACATGAATCAAGGGTGGAAGAAGATAGGAATCGATTTCTAAAATAGAACCATGTTATTCCTTTCCCAACAAAGATAATTCTATCATGACTGAAAGGAAAACGGAGACTCAAAAGTATAACAACTTATCCGTTCAACACGAATTCCTTGTTACATATGAAGAACCGAATTGAACCATAGGGAGATGAATCCTACCCATGAGATGCTAGGAACCTACCATAACATGGTACTGGAAGAATATCCTTTCAAAGCAGAGATTATGTGAACCAAAGAGTAGCTTCTAAAAGACACACATATAGCGCTATAGAGGTTCATGACACTAGAACATAAATTGGAACATCCAAACAATAGATTCTAGAGCATGTTCAAGATCATGAGATTGAAGAGCAGGGAAAAGGATTGAATCCTACATTACTGATTAGAGCACGTTTCTCCCTGATGTGAAGCTCCACAGTAACAAGAAGAAGAAATGAGAAGCTTGCACGGTTGACCACTTTGACAGATGCAACCTGAGAGGTGTAATCCTTAATAAACGAGGCTGTAATAACACACAGCAACCAGCTCCAGTTGCACGCTATCCACGCAAGGATGCAGGGATGATTCCAGCAAAGCCACTCCAGCAGCAAGAAACAAAAGAAAATAGAAGCAGGAACTGTGGTGCGCAAGGGTGAATAGGTACAAAGGGTGGAAAGGGTGCGAACGAAGGGTGAGGAGAGGTTTTTATAGCCCTCATCACCCTCACATGCAGAGGGCACGTTGGTTGCCCATGTGTCATGGTAAGAATCCTTTGATTCTTACCTTAACACGTATCACATGCAGTTTTCACCTTGGTTACACGCAGGTACCCTTAATGATGGTCTATCCCTGATGTAATGGCTCTTTAAGAGCCTTACACGTACCCCACTGGAAATTCCCCAAAAATCCATCTCGTAATTAAGCCATAATTCAACTGGCCCAATAATCTTTATGTAAATATATTCAAACGACGTCTGTTTGTCCTAAAATTTCAACCATAGGCTAATGTGATGGTTTTACAAATTATAGTGATTTGAGTTTAATTTTTAGAATTTATTTTACAGTAGGTGAAAAATCACCCAAAAAATGGTCGCGTCGACTTAATCTCGAAATCCGTACGTCGAAAAATTCAGATAATTACATTTCTGATATCTCCACATTTTTCTGGAAATTATGGTGCTCTCGAATTTCATTTTCGTTATAGTTTTTCAGTGTCGCCCTGTGGGAGTGCGCACGTCCGAGTACGACACTGGGGTAACGTTAGTTAATACTAATCATTCCTAAATATCAATTATTACAATTTAAGACTAATGCTTAAGTCCAATAACTTTATTATTCATGTTTTTCAACAAATAAAATATTCGGGGTGTTACAACTCTCCCTCACTAAAAGAAATTTGGTCCTCCAAATTTAATTATATAGTATAAGATTACTGACCTGTAAACAATTCTGGATATTTGTTCTTGGTGGCATCTTCCAATTCCCATGTTGCTTCTTCTTATCCTCGCTTATTCCGCTGAATCTTTAGTAAAGAATTTCCTTGTTCCGAAGTTGCTTGATTTTTCGATCGAGGATTTGTACTGGCCATACCCAAAAAACTTCTTATCTCAGTGAGATTCTTAGGTTGCTCCCATTTCTGTATAGTTTCAATCTTTGAAGAATCTACTGATAGACCTTCTTTAGAAATAATGTGTCCTAAGAACATCAATTTCTTCAACCAAAATTCACACTTGCTAAACTTTGCGTATAACTTATTGTCCCGTAATAATTGCAAAGTGATTCGTAGATGAGCTTCATGCTCCTCCATACTTTTGGAGTAAATCAGTATATCATCAATGAATACAACCACAAACTGATTTAAAATAAGATCTGAACACATCTTTCATCAGACGCATAAATGCAGCTGGTGCATTGGTCAATCCAAACGACATCACCACAAATTCATAATGTCCATATCTTGTTTGAAAAGCCGTTTTATAAATATCTGATTTTTTTTTAATTCTGAGCTGATGATATCCGGACCTTAAATCAATCTTGGAGAAACATTGAACTCCAAACAACTGATCAAATAAATCATCAATTCTCGGGAGTGGATACTTATTCTCTATCGTCAATTGATTTGACTGCCGATAATCTATACCAATTTACAATCCTTAACTGCTAAAATTATCGATATTCTCTTGGTGTGGGGTTTATCATAGGTCATGGAACAAATTTCCTCTCCTAGAAAAGTTACTTGTCTCAATTGGCAGTCTAAGTTTGCATGATATTTAGATAGCCAATCAACACCAAGGATTACATCATAATCCCACATTTCCAGGCATATCAGATCACTGGGTAAATCATGTCCTTTGACAATAATCTGGCTAGCAGGGTAATATTCTGTAAACTTTTTACCCTTACTTAAAGGAGTTGCAACCTCAAGTTGTATGGTTAATGGAACTGATTTTATTTACAAGGATTTAGCAAACTCATAGCTAATGAAAGAGTGCGTAGCTCCAGAATCAAACAACACAAATGCAGGTTTTGAGTTAATTAACAATGTACCTTCAATCAATCTGCCTTCCTGCGGGGATTCAGGTTCTACATCCTGAATGGCTTGCAGTCTTCCTTTCTTTACTTGGGGGTTCTGATTTGTTGGTACGGTTCTGGCCATCGGGCAATCTGGAATTCGGTGTTGAGTGCTTCCACAATGAAGACATGCTCCCAACCGACGCCAACAATTCTCAGTCTTATGACCGATGAGATGACAATGCTAACAAACATCCTTCCCTCCAACCAGAGTTTTTCCTGCCTTCTTAGCAGTCTGCGGAACCTTCGGGACATTTTCCGACTCATACTTCCTCTTTTTATCTGAAGATCCTTCTCCAGACTTTCCTCTAATCTTGTCCACAGTATCATTCGTAACTTCCAATGCCAAGGCTCTCTTGACCATTTCCGAATAGGTAGTAATCAGATGAGGAGTTAGCTGCACGATAAAGTTAGGACGCAGTCCATTCATAAACCTTTTAGCCTTTAACTTCTCTGTGGCTATAAGATGAGGGGCATATTTTGACAACCGGGCAAACTGAGCCTCATACTCTGATACCGACATCCTTAATTGTTTCAAACCAGCAAATTCATTCGCTTTCTTCTCTTGAACTACCTCTGAGAAGTACTGATCGTTAAACAATTCCACAAACTCTTCCCAACTAACTTGAGTTGAATCTTCCAGGGTAGCTTCCACAGTTTCCCACCAAGCACGGGCATCTCGATCTAATTGGAATGTAGTCAGACGAACCTTTTCTTCTTTCGTACACTTAATCATTCTGAATATCCTTTCAATATCTTTTAGCCAATTCTCCGCTTCATCCGGATCCGTACTTCCTGCGAATCTCGGGGGGTCCAAGCTTCAAAAATCCTTGTACAAACTTGTCCCATTATGACTGTTATTTTTGGCTACTACCTTCATTACACGGGTCAAGTCATGCATAGAACTTTCCATCTTCCTCCAATTAGCGTCACCTCCGTCCATGACAAAATTAGGTAATGATCTGAAACATTCAATAGGACATACATTAATTTCACAATCCACCCAAACTTGCATTCATCACATGCACATTTCAAATTCACATAACACTCCGTTTCCATTCATTAGTCAACTAAGTACATCATAGCATGTCATTACAACCCACAACTACGTCATTACAGTCTCCTCCTTCAAACTTTCTACATTACAAAACATACTTCATTAACCTCTCACTTCCCCTACACATGGGAGTTCATATATACAACTAACATTTATACCAAAGGAGATGTTTACAAAAAGAAAGACAAGTTGCCTAAGTTCTTTCTAGTTCTGGGTCAGGTCTATAACAGATTCTGCAGGTGGTGGCTGCTGTGCTTCCCGGCTCCGTGGTGTAATTCCCTGGCCGCATCGGTCAGAGCTTCCCAATACCCTCCAAATTGGTGAAGCAGCATATCTTGCGCCAGCCTGAAATTGTCCAGCCTACACATAACTTGGGTCATTACCTCCAGTGAAGCACTAGGATTGCCGGCAAAGAAAGCACTCGTAGTCAAATTAAGCACTTCTTCCTTAATTTGTACATGAGCTTCCTGCTGTGCCTGGCATAAAGCTCAATGTTTTGGCGTAGCATTTCTAGCGCTGCTACCATCCTTTCTTGTGCATTCATATCCATGCTGGAACAAATACCATGTTAAGCATGTATATAATTACAAGATCATGCTAACTAATCCCACGCTTCTACCCAATCTCACTGGTTATCCCTAGGTTTATCGAACTAATGCTCTGATACCAAATTATCTGTCACGTCCTAATAAAAGGCTATTTATTGGAAGTGACAGAAAAATAGGCACAAGAGATAATAATTATTTATTCATTCATAACATCATAGGCGGAAGTTTTATTCATAGACACTCCTCATAACAACTAAGAGAGGAGTAGATTAAAACAAACTTAATTTACATATCTCACTTCATACTACTAAACAAAAATAGAAACTAGTTGGCTTTGCTTGTCACGGTCAGTCCGCTCAGCACTCATACCCTTAAGCGTCATCCCCATCTGTATTTCCTGAAAATGGTAGGAAGTAATGAGCTAACTAGCCCAGTAGAATTCAAATCCATAATTCCAAGGATGAAATATAATGGTTATGGCAAGTATAGAACAGATCTCAAAGACATGATCAAATATCAAGACAGTAGACTTAACACAGTGAAGATAGCAAAACACAGGCATGTTCGGGTGTATAAACTTCATATTTTGCTCAAGTAATAGTAAGACAGTACAATAATTATGATGACTGTAATCAACAGTAAGTGATGTAATGCCAAACATCCAGTTGCCCTTTATCAATCCGTACGGCCAGTAAAAGAATTCGGGTGCTCCTCCCAGGACTGGACCAGCCCTATTTGCACAAGCATTTCAGTCATGTGGAGTCCAAAGACCCAATAAATGTCATCATCATTATTTTAACACATATCACATGGTGTTCAAACCTTTGAACTCTCAAGATATCAAGTTACATGAACTCAATTACCGAATATAGAAGAATGGACTCAACGGAGTACCATTCGGAGTTGACAACTTCAAGGATAACTCAAGGGTGAGTAAGGTACACCAAGAGAGTAATTTTTACAATGAAATGTCAGTAAACACTAAGACAATTAAGGGGGTAACTTGGTAGGCTAATAGGGTGAAGTTTAAGCAAGGATTCGCACATGAAAAAGTGCTGAAATTCAAATCAGGGTCATAGCTGTCGACAGCCAGGAAGGGGCTGTCGACAGGTAGAAGCAGACAGAGCTCAGGTTTTCTGGCTCTGTGGGTACCTGTCGATAGTAGCAAGGGGCCTGTTGACAGCTACACACAGTCCAGAAACCTGAAGTTCTGGAAAACATGCTCATGTCGACAGCTTTGGGCTGGCTGTCGACAGGTAGCTGCAGAACTTCAGAAATGCTTTGTAAATCTGTTCTAAAGGCCCTAATTATAAAACTTATAACCCAAGACATGTTTTATATCAAATGGAAGAGTCTAATTGAAGTTCTCACAGTAATTTATAAGTTAAACAATCGGGATGAAACAAAAGATTGATAATTCGAACTTGGCCGGCTATAAGCTAACGTAGCGTAGTATTGAAAGCATGAACTTGATAGCAATAGTTTATCGAAAAATTCCTACAACATGGACAACAAACCACAAAGTATTTCATGAATCTAAATCAAGATTTGAAGTATTAACCATCTAAACCAAAATCCTCACACTGTTCTAAGGATATGTAGACTTCTACCAGAACTCTATATCATGAACATGAATCAAGGGTGGAAGAAGATAGGAATCGATTTCTAAAATAGAACCACGTTATTCCTTTCCCAACAAAGATAATTCTATCATGACTGAAAGGAAAACGGAGACTCAAAAGTATAACAACTTATCCGTTCAACACGAATTCCTTGTTACATATGAAGAACCGAATTGAACCATAGGGAGATGAATCCTACCCATGAGATGCTAGGAACCTACCATAACATGGTACTGGAAGAATATCCTTTCAAAGCAGAGATTATGTGAACTCAAAGAGTAGCTTCTACAAGACACACATACAGCGCTAGAGGGGTTTATGACACTAGAACATAAACTGGAACATCCAAACAATAGATTCTAGAGCATGTTCAAGATCATGAGATTGAAGAGCAGGGAAAAGGATCGAATCCTACATTACTGATTAGAGCACATTTCTCCCTGATGTGAAGCTCCACAGTAACAAGAAGAAGAAATGAGAAGCTTGCACGGTTGACCACTTTGACAGATGCAACTTGAGAGGTGTAATCCTTAATAAACGAGGCTGTAATAACACACAGCAACCAGCTCCAGTTGCACGCTATCCACGCAAGGATGCAGGGATGATTCCAGCAAAGCCACTCCAGCAGAAAGAAACAAAAGAAAATAGAAGCAGGAGTTGTGGTGCGCAAGGATGAACAGGTACAAAGGGTGGAAAGGGTGCGAACGAAGGGTGAGGAGAGGTTTTTATGGCCCTCATCACCCTCACATGCAGAGGGCACGTTGGTTGCCCATGGGTCATGGTAAGAATCCTTTGATTCTTACCTTAACATGTATCACATGCAGTTTTCACCTTGGTTACACGCAGGTACCCTTAATGATGGCCTATCTGTAACGTCTCGAGTTTTTACCGAATCCTTATCGGGTCTTCTTCCGGATCTGTGTTTGTTGGCGTCCAGAGGTGCTGACGTCGACAGTGGGTTGACGTCCAGGTGGCTGGCGTCGGCTTTGTGTTGGCGGCAAGGGTGTTGCCGTCAGCAGGTCTTTGGCGTCCATCGATCTTGCCGTTAGCTGTTAGTTCCTAAGTTTTACGGAGCTAGAACTTGGCGGCATGCCATGTGGACGTCAAGTGTTGGCGGTTCAGTTGGCGGCAAGAGGGGTTGACGTCAACTGATCAGTGCACTGTTTTTAGGGGCAACCCGAGGGCTGTTCTCCCTTATCCTCTCCTCTCTTTTTCCCTCCTCTTTCACCTATGTTCTTCTCCAGCACTTCCGGTTGCTAACGGGAGCACGTGGGAAGGTCGTGATGCGCGTGGCGGTGGCGGATCGGGCGGGAAATGACGGATCGGACGGCGGTTCGTGCAGGAAGCTCCTGGGGGTTCGGCGCGAATCGAGGTTTACGTGGAGTTTTTAAGCGTTTCTGAGGTAGGGACGTAAGCCCTTAGCTCCCTTGTGTGCTATTCCATGCTTGTGTGCGTGCGATTTGCGTGGAATCGAGCTTTGGGGAGGGTTTTTCTCCATGCCGGGTTTTAGGGCGTTTTGGCCGATCTATGTGTTGGATCGTGTTTTTCCAGTATTGTGTGCGGGTTGTGATGAAAGGAAGTGTTCCTTGTTCATCACCCCATTGTGTTGTGGGCTGGATTGCCCGTGTGGGAATCAGCTGAAGGCTGGTTCAGCTGTTGGATGCTAAAGAAGTCAACGTCAAGGGATGTTGACGTTGTGCTCTTCAGGGAAGAGGTAAACGACGTGATCCTTTGCCGTTAAGCTCTTCAGGGGAGAACTAGATGGTGAGATCTGTGTCGTCAGGTTCTTCAGGTAGGATATAAACGGCATGATCCTTTGCCGCCGAGTTTGGGTAAACGGCTAACCTGTGACCGTCTACTTTTTCTAGACGTCAGGAGTGTTGCCGTCTACCTTTTGTTAGCGGCAGTCGATGCTGCCGTCTACTGTTTGCTTGGCGACATGTGATGTTGTCGTTTACTTCCTGGTTGGCGGCGGTCGATGCTGCTGTCTACCTGCAGTTGTGTTCCTAGCATGTTGTGTGTTTCCTTTCCGTGGTTTGAGGTGTTGACATGCGGTGTCCGCCTGTTAGCACAGTCTGCCAGGTGTAGAGAGTGTCTCCACCTGTGCTTGTGTTGTGTTTGACTGTGTTGTGACATTGACACGTGGTATCTGTCCGTTGCGCGGTACTTCAGACGTTGAGAGTGTTTCCGCCTGTACTTGTGTTGGGGGTTGTCGTGCTCCTGTTTCTGTTGTGTTTCCTGGACATAGAGCTACGCTCCGTCTGGATGACTGGCGCGTGGGGGGTCCTCAGCCAGTGAGCCGGGACGTTGAGTGCGACTCCGTTCTGTGCGTACTCCTTGTGGTGGTTTTGAGCCGGTTACCGTGGAGCCCCTTCTCCACCGTCTGAGCCTGGAGTAGGGGAAAACCAGTCATGGACCAGACGCGAGGGAGAGCGTCTGAGTGTGCACACGTGGTTAGGGTTGAGAGACTCTGTGGTGCCAGGACGCCGAGCACACAGACCCTACTAGTCCTACTTTGTGAGAGTGTGTGTGAGCTCTTGCTTGTGAGCTTGTTGTGTGTGCTGTGCTTGTAGTGCTGTCGAGCCTGCGAGGTTCCAGTTTTCTCAGTGCGCTCCTGAGGGAGTTGCGTACTACGCCACCAGTTCCTGTGTGTTGTACAGGCTGTGAGTGTTTACTTACTCAGCTTTCTTTCCTGCTTAGTAGTTTTGTTACCGGTGGGGGTTAGTTTCCCTACTGGGTCTCTTTCCTGAGACTCACTCCCTTTTTCCCAGGTGTTCGTGTGCGGCTTTCGAGGCTGTGGAGCCTTGTCTCTCCGGTGCTGGTCTTGCTTGGCTGCTGTGAGTGGTACTTTTCTTTGTACCCACTGTACTCTTGCGTTTAGCTTTGACTCTGAGTTGTTCTTGTGTTAATTGTTTTAATTTGTAGCGTGTACATTTACTTATATATTCTCCTCAGGCACTCCTTTCTTACCCTTCCGAGTTTCGGCTCGTGGGTTAGCGGGTCAAGATTCGGGTTACTGGTCGGGTACCGGTAATGCGGATCTTGGGTCGTTACACTATCCCTGATGTAATGGCTCTTTAAGAGCCTTACACGTACCCCACTAGAAATTCCCCAAAAATCCATCCCGTAATTAAGCCATAATTCAACTGGCCCAATAATCTTTATGTAAATATATTCAAACGACGTCTGTTTGTCCTAAAAGTTCAACCGTAGGTTTGATCTCGAAATCCGTACGTCGAAAAATTCGGATAATTACATTTCTGATATCTCAGCATTTTTCTGGAAATTATGGTACTCTCGGATTTCATTTTTGTTATAGTTTTTCAGTGTCGTCCTGTGGGAGTGCGCACGTCCGAGTACGACACTGGGGTAATGTTAGTTAATACTAATCATTCCTAAATATCAATTATTACAATTTAAGACTAATGCTTAAGTCCAATAACTTTATTATTCATGTTTTTCAACAAATAAAATATTCGAGGTGTTACAGCCACAGTGTTCTCTAAGATAGATTTAAGGTCGGGGTACCATCAATTGAGAGTTAAAGAAGATGATATCCCCAAGACTGCATTTAGAACCAGATATGGACATTATGAGTTTTTAATATTTATGGACTTGATGAATAGATTATTCCAACCTTATTTGGACAACTTTGTGGTGGTATTCATAGATGATGTGTTGATATATTCATCTAATGAAGAAGAACACAAGGAACATTTGAGAATTATACTACAAACTTTAAGGAAACATCAATTGTATGCTAAGTTAAGTAAATGTGAGTTTTGGCTCAAGGAAGTGAAATTTTTGGGTCATGTGATTTCCAGAAAAGGTGTGGCAGTAGACCCAAGTAAAATTGAAGCAATTATGAATTAGGAAAGACCCGAGAATCCATCAAAGATTCGAAGTTTCTTGGGTTTAGCTGGATA
Organism: Colocasia esculenta; assembly: GCA_014218235.1. Taxonomy (NCBI): domain Eukaryota; kingdom Viridiplantae; phylum Streptophyta; class Magnoliopsida; order Alismatales; family Araceae; genus Colocasia; species Colocasia esculenta. The sequence continues at coordinate 84,584,533 of CM024757.1, forward strand.
CTATAGGCGATTTATTGAAGGTTTTTCTTCCATAGCTACGCCTTTGACTCAGTTAACTAGAAAAGAGACACCTTTTGTGTGGAATGAGAAATGTGAGGCTAGTTTTTGGGAATTAAAAGGGAAGCTTACCACAGCTCCGATTCTTACTTTACCTCAAGGATCGATAGGATTTATAGTCTACACGGATGCATCTCAAAGAGGAATTGGATGTGTTCTTATGCAACATGGGAAAGTGGTAGCTTATGCCTCTAAATAGTTAAAAGATCATGAAAAGAATTATCCGGTTCATGACTTAGAATTGGCAGCAATTATACATGCTTTGATGATCTGGCGCCACTATTTGTATGGGGAACAATTTGAAGTTTATACTGACTATAAGAGTCTAAAGTACATATTTTCTCAGAAGGAATTGAATTTAAGGCAAAGGAGATGGCTGGAATTTTTGAAGGATTATGATTTTACAGTGAATTACCATTCGGGTAAAGCTATTGTGGTTGCTGATGCTTTGAGCAGAAAGAAGTCAAGAGCACTACAATTGCACCAATAGTGGAAAGAAATGACAGATCTAATTGAGTACTCACCAAGATGTGGTGCAGGAAATTTGATATTGGCACAATTAACAGTAAGGTCAGCACTAATAGATAGAATTGGTGAAGCACAGAACCAAGATCAGAAACTAAAAGAGATGGTCAACCAACCAGGATACATTAGAGATGGTCAAGGAATAATCAGATTTCAAAATAGAATATGCATACCGGAAAATGAAGAAATCAAAAGTGAGTTATTGAAGGAAGGGCACAAATCTCAGTATTTGATTCATCTTGGTAGCTCTAAAATGTATCAAGAACTGAAAAAGCAATTTTGGTGGCATGGAATGAAAAAGGACATAGCAGAATTTGTGAGTAAATGCTTAACATGTCAATAAATAAAGGCGGAGCACCAGATGCCAGCAGAGCCTATGCAACTAATTGAAATTTCAGTATGGAAATGGGAGCAGATAACTATGGACTTCGTGATGGGTTTACCGAAGACAAGGAAGAAGCATGATGCTATTTGGGTAATTGTCGATAGATTAACTAAATTGGCTCATTTTCTAGCGGTAACAAAGACACAATCATTAGAAGATTTGGCTCAATTATATATAAAGGAAATAGTGAGACTTCATGGAATTCCTTTGTCGATAATTTCAGATAGAGATCCAAGATTCACTGCAAGATTTTGGAAAAGTCTTCAAGCAGCCATGGGTACACAATTAAAATTTAGCTCAGCATATCATCCTCAAACAGATGGTCAATCGGAAAGAAATATCAAAACATTAGAAGACATGTTGAGAGCCTGTAGTATAGACTGACATGGCAGCTGGGATGATTATCTACCCTTAATTGAGTTTGCATACAATAATAGTTACCATACAAGTATTGGAATGGCACCATATGAAGTATTATATGGTAGACCCTGTAGATCACCTCTCTGCTGGGCAGAAGTTGGAGAAAAGAATCTCATTGGGCCAGAATTAATTCAGAACTGTTCAAAGAAAATTGAATTGATCAGAAAAAGATTGTTGACAGCTCAAGACAGACAGAAGAAGTATGCTAATAAAAGAAGGAGGCCACTAAAGTTTAATGTGGGTGATCATGTATTCCTAAAGGTCTCTCCAACCAAAGGTATTATGAGATTTAGTAAGAAAGGAAAGCTCAGTCCAAGGTATGTAGGACCTTTTGAGATATTACAAAGAATAGGGGAAGTAGCATACCAATTAGCTCTTCCGCCCTCTTGGTCGCACATTCATAATGTATTTCACATATCCATGTTGAGGGAATACATAATGGACCCCTCTCATGTGATTAGCCATGAAAATGTGGAAAAACAACCAGATTTAACCGTACAAGAGGAACCAGTGAAAATATTGGACAGGAAAGAACTAATCCTCAGAAACAAAGCAGTTTCTATGGTGAAGATCTTATGGAAAAGCGCATTCATCAAAGAAGAAACATGGGAATTAGAGCAAGAGATGAAAGAGAAGTATCCACAACTGTTTGGTAAGTAAATTTTTCCAATTTCGAGGACAAAATTTATTTTAACAGGGGGAGAAATGTAATACCCTCGCATTTTAAATATCATGAATTGCTTAGAAATTCTTGTTTATGCATAACAATTAAGTTTAAATTGAGATATTTAGGATTAAGGGTGTGTTTAGGACACTATCATACCCCGATAACACTTTCGGTTGTACGCACCCCGACAGGGTGACACTGGAAAACTATAACGAAAATAAAATCCAAGACCACAATAATTCTTAGAAAAATATGGAGATATCAAAAATATAATTATCCAGAATTGTTGACGTACGGATTTCGAGATTAAGTCGACGCAACTATTTTCCGGGTGATTTTTCACCCTGCGTAAAATAAATTCTAAAAATTAAATACAAATCACCATAATTTGTAAAAACATTACATTAGCTTATGGATAAAATTTCAAGACAAATGGACACCATTTGAACCTGTGTACAAGTGGATTATTGAATAAGCCGATTTAGGGGTCAATTACGGGATGGATTTTTGGGTGATTTACGTGTCAGGCTCTACAAAGGCCAGCACGCATGGGGGAGTTTAACACCTGGTTACCTGAGGTATTAGGCTGTGGGCGTGCATGTTAAACGTGTCCACAGTAGAAACCAAGAGGTTTTACTGCAGACACCTGTAGGGCTCTCGTGTCCGGAATGCATGGAGGGGATGAGCTTATAAAAGCTTTTCCCTCACTATTCGTGGGAGTTTTCTTCCCCTCCACTGCCGTTACACTTGTTAGCATCTAGCTGTGAGTGGTGTTTAGTTGTTGTTGCTATGAGGAAGCTGTTGCTATTGCTGCAGGAGCTGCTATCTCCACTGCGTGTGTGTGGGTGCTTCCAGAAGCAACTGTGGGTAGTTGTTGTGAGCACCTGGGGGGCTTCGTCTCTATCTTATAGTTGGGGGTCCTCTGAAGAAAGACTCCATCTCCCTGAAGCGAGGTAGGATTCAACTTCTTTTCCTTCTTTTACCTAATCCTTGTGTAAACTATCGAGTTACGGTTGGACTGTTCATGGCAATCTTTATGCTTTATACCACGATTGGAGATCACTGCTGTAGAAATAGAAGTATTTACAGTGTCATATTATTAGGTTTCTAACTTAACATGGTTAGAATCATCCTTACAATCCTAGAGTACACATTCCTGTACACACATATGATCATACCAGTTACTGTGAGATTATCCAACCCCCTGTTAAAAAGTTTAAGTATCAGACTGTAAGTTTACATGTAATTCGACTTACAGTTTACACATGATTAGATTTATAGTATATACACAATTCGACTTCCAGTTTATACATGATTCGACTTATACATTCGACTTCCAGTTTATACATGATTCGACTTATACATTCGATTTCGAGTTTATACATGATTCGACTTCCAGTTTATGCTGTCGACAACCACCAGCCTGGTTGTTATGATTCGAACCAAACCTGCATCAATCAGAGCTGGTACTTTCTAAGTGTTGTCCCAACCAAGTGATCTCTTATATTTTTGAATTCCGAGCTATTTTAACCTCAGGATATCTGAATTTATTCTCAATCTAAACCACCCTTGATTTTCCATTCCTATTGTGCTCATGAAATGAAGTTTACAATCTGGAGACAGTGCTCTCTTCAAAACAGGGTTTAGGATCACTTGTGGTAGCACCAACCACTTGTGATCAGCTGAGGGCGACAGTTTGTAGGTAAATCCAAATCAATGGACTGGCGATGGTGGGTAATAAATCCCGTTCTTGCGCAATGAACAAGATCCAAGGTGCTGGAATCGCCTAGGCACTGGGGATGTATTTACGTCTATATAGTAACCTCTTGAAAGCAGTGATGCCTGTCAAATTTGTTTTCAACTCAAGTTATGGTCTGAATTCTGAAAGACAAATATGATTCTTACTCTGTAAATTGTTTGAGCTCATCATGAAATCAGTTTGTGCTATATGTTTATGTTAAGTATGAAATTCATGAGCAAATGTGTTTTGATCCATATATGCTTACTTTCACCTACTGAGTCCTTCTGACTCATGCCTTTGTTTTTTCTAACCCTTTCAGATTGAAGGTGAGAGCAATCTTAGCTACATTCACGATTCCGCTACTGAGGAAGAAAGGAAGAAGAATAGTGTAGTATAAATAGTTTTTCTATAGCACCCCAGAAATTTCAATTATATAAAAATTCAATTAAAATGGAAATAAATAATTTCCATAATAACAAGTATTTAAAACATACGTATCATTATCGTATGTGCTAAAACACATCGGAAAATTCCGTAAAAATTATAAATCAACCCCAAACATTATTACTAAATGTTTCACAAAGAAATTTGTGCCAAGAAAAATTGGATTAGCTAAGTTTAAAGTATTTCGCAACTTATTATCGTAATTCATGAATAAGTCGAAATATCATTATTACACGTACTTGGATGAGTCAGGAAATTAAATAAAAATCATAAATGGATTTCAAATAATATCCTCTAATGACCCATCAAGAAAATTGGGTCAATAAAAATCATGTGAGCTAGGTTTAAGAATTATTGTGACCGATTATCCAAATAAAGAAACGAGTCGGAAAACCGTTAACACGGAAATACGACGCAATCATAAATTAAATAAAAATGTTAGAAATGCTTCTAACAATATATAATAATGACCCAATATCATAAGTGGGCCAACAGACCACATATGGCCCAAAAATCAAATGAAGCAAAAAAATACATAGAAATTCGTAACCATAAATAAGCTGAAATTAAAAAGAGGCAATTAGAGTTGAATTGGGATACAAACATGCATTCATGGCAACCCAAATTCGTGCCTACCCATCCATGGAAGTTGATTGATGGCCAAGACTCTCTAATGCAGGACGAAATCATCAAAAATAGGAAACCAACATGCCAATCCCGAAACCCTCCTTTCCTAGTTACAATAGGACTCCTAAACATCATGGATGCTTAAATACTCTTCACCCAAACCCTAGGGACGAGTTTAGAACTTGCTGGGGTCGTGTGGAGGAGCTCTTGGTGGCTGGAGAGTAGGAGATCAAGCATACCAAGCTCATCTTCTTCCCCCGTTCATCTGCTACGACCTGCACAAACCACCTTCTTGAAGCCAATCAAAGGTAGGCTAAACCTAAATCCCATCGTGCAAGGCTTATACCCCTGGAAAGAGGGCCAAGTATACTTCCTAACCAAGTGGAATGCCCAAATTCCATGCAGTATCCACGGAGTATTAGGCGTTCTACAAACAGTGGTCTGAACACAGGTTTTCTGAAGAACGAGACTTCATCAACCCAAGAGGTAGGTTTTCTCGGGCCAAATCTTAACATCTCCTAAACCAAATGTGTAGAACATCAAGTTAGTTTTCATTGCCCTATGGTTTCATCGAATTTCATTGAGTATATTTTGAATTATAAACATTTTCTCAAAGTCGTGCACTTTTAGGGCTTTCCCTGTTCTTCATATGTTTCATATGATTCAAGACCGAATTAGGGTAAACTCATAACATGAAAGTTATTCTACTTGTCATCCTCTTCAAGTTTGGTGTTGAACGTTTTGTCTAAATCTCGTCAATTAGGGTTGCTGCCTAAAACTACGACTTCAGGTTACACTTGTTCTGGCTTTGTGTTCAACGTGATCAAAGCCTATTGAAACCATCCTTATTTTCCAATTCCGATTTACTGGAAGTACCCTTGTATGTCTAGGTTGTTTTAAAACTGGTTTCGTTATTTTTCATACACTGTACAATTTGTTCTCTATTTCGGAAGCACCCTGTGTCAATAGATGGAAGTTCTGGACAGCAATCCAAGAGCATGTCCTTGCTCTGTCAGAGTCTGGCACAGAACCTGTGAACGCGACGGCCCGATAGGTCGCGTTCAGAGGTCTTGTTGTGACACCCCTCTAGTCGCCTTCTTAATGCGACGTGCGCTCCGTCGCTATCTACCTGCCTGATCTGACTTCCCTGTCGCGTTCTTCACAACCCCCTGTCGCCTTCTGGGCCCGACCTGTCGCCTTCCTTTCATGAGCCTGTCGCGATCTGACCCCGGCCTGACAACACCCATGTCGCCTTCCTCTTAGGTGCATGTCACGATCTGACCCTGGTCTGACAGACCCTGTCGCCTTCCTTATATGGCTATGTCGCCTTCTCAGAATCTTTACCTGAAACCACTTATTTTCTTGCAAAGTTTTCCGCATATACCCGAGGTCTGTTTAAATGTGATATTTACTGTGTAAGTTGCCTGTTTTGGGTCTGATCATTACATGATTGTTATTTAATGGCTTAAAAGTGATTAACCCATTTAAAAGCTTTAATTACATGAATGCTATTCTAAGTGCTCCTTAAATGTTATGATCCATTCATGCTTCTTGTGATTTAATCTTCCTACTGTTCTTCTACATTTAAATGATAATGGATATCATAAAAATCTTGCGAACCATGTTTAGTTAAAGTGCATAGTTTATTCCACGTTATATTGTTAAGTGCTTCCTGCGAGTTTGAGACCGATGGTTTGTGAATTGAGACACGCGTACCGCACTACACACTAGCACTATTAGGCAGCCTTTTCTTGGGAAATTGGAAACTCTCTATCGGTCATTCCGAATCGATAAACTAGCGACATTTTTCCAAGGCCTCCGTAAATCTCCTCTGACCATGGATTCCCACATGGCCAACGAGTTGGTTGTACCATTGAAGTTCCCGAAAGATAGTGTGCACTTCCTTTCTCCTCTTGTTCTCGTGAGCGTGATTTGACAATCTAGACTAAAGCCATTAATGTAAAGATTTAACCAAAGTACAAATCGTACCGTTATGCTGCCGAAATTATCTCTCGACAATTGTTATCATGAAATCATGTTCAATTACTTATTACTTGTTCCCATCATCATCATGAACATGACATTACACATGCTTACTTATTGAAACTCTCATTGGCCATTATTTAATGACTGTGGGTATCTACATTTAAAAACTTACATGAGATGCTGACAGGGCACGACGTGTGTCCAAGGGCTCTAATCTAGCCCCAATGACGACGAGTCATAGATATACTGTTAACCATGGGGTATAATGATTACTGGCGTTGCATTTGCGCTGGGAGTACTTTCTTGCTTGTTGAATGTTAGATACAACAACCACATACATGTGTCCTGGTGTGCATTCTTGGTGGATCTTTCCTTGATGTACATTAGAGTCAACATGCCTGATTAGTGTTACATGATCGTGCTCGTGCGTTCTTGCTTGCTTGCTTGCGTGATATGGTCATCCTGCATTTAATGCAATTAGTGATATCCTGCGTTCTTGACATCAAGTGAAATCTCGCGTGCTCGTACAAAGTGATCTATTGCTAGTTCTATCTTGTCATCTTGTTCACAAATCTTGTTCTATCATAATCACTCTCTCTAGCTTGTTTTATATACCATGTTTTAACAAGTTTTATTCGTACTTGCATATCATTCATCGTACTTGCCTAGTTCTAAAATGCTAATCACTTATATCATTGCCCGCACATTGAGATATAAATCCTACTGAGCTAGTTTGCTCATCCCCTACTTTTACCCAATTTAGGTGGCTATGAAGTTCAAGAGGAAGAGCAAGTCGAGGATGGGAATGCGTCTGAGTGAAGAGCGTTCCAATCATGAGTCTATCTATAGTTAGTTTATTTTGAGTGTTAGAACAATCTAGTAGGAAGTGAGGATTAAATGTACTTTCCCTTTTATTGAGTCTTAGTCATGTACTAGTTTCCGTTTGAATACAAAGATTTGAGATTTGAATACAATTTATATTGAGTTCAACATGTGGGCCCTATTATGATGTTGTGTTGATACACATTTAGTGCGTGCTAGCTAGAGGCTTATTTGCCGACTGTCCACGTCTCGAAATATCGACTCGAATTAATTATTAATATCTGCTGCGTAATTCTCGAGACGTGACAGTTTAGTGGTATCAGAGCCTAGGATTACCAAATAGGATATATGTCTCAGGAATAGGAGATACCTATGGAACCTAGGTCATGAAAATTAAATACAGTACCTGGTGAGAATGGGTAGAGACTGGGAATATGTTAGAAAGAATTAAACACTCCTACCCATTGACTCTTATAATGTATCTAGAGACATTAATTGGTTTCCATCCTTTTCTCAGGAACCCTCATAACACATTCAACTGCAATGGCTCGCAACCAGTGGTAAGCTATGCAAGACACTGTGGCTGGACTTACTCAGGCCCTACAAAATGTAGTTCAGGCTGGAAATCAAGCGGGAGCTGCAAGGAATGGAGCCGGTGATCTGCACCAAAATTTTAGGAGTCTAAACCCTCCTCGTTTCTCTGGATCCCCTGACCCAGATGAAGCAGAAAATTGGCAAGACGAAATCGAAAGGATCTTCCAAGTAATGCAATGCACTAATAGGGAGAAAGTGGTACTGGCCACTTTCCAATTTACCAAGGATGCTCGAGCATGGTGGAAGGCCACATCGGCCCATCTGCCTAATATAGCTGAACTGGAATGGGCTGAATTCCTGGAGATATTCCGAGGAAAATATTTCTCTGAGAGAGTGAAGGAGAAGAAAGCGACAGAATTTGCCGCACTGAAGCAGAGAGGAATGTCCGTGGCTGAGTATGAGGCTCAGTTCGCGCGTCTTGCTATGTATGCCCCACACCTGGTGGGAACTGAAAGGCTGAAGGCTAACTGTTTCATGGATGGGCTCAGGCCCATGTTCATTGAAAGGCTCGGACCACACAATATTCAAACTTACACTGAGATGGTCCAAAGAGCCCAGCTGGTAGAAGACACCATGGCCAAAGTGGATGGTATGAGGGGCAAGGACAACTCCAAGCCGGTCTTCGTCAAGAAGGGAGCGCCTAATATTGCTCCAACCTTTCGTAACAACAACGTCAACAACAACAACAAGAGGCCGAATGCCGGAAGAGATGCCGCGGGAGACAAGAGAGTCAAAGTGGAAGGTAGGCAGTTGGCTGAAAACTGCAAATTCTGTGATAAGCCAGGACACCGAGCTGAAGAATGCTGGAAGAAGCTCGGAGCATGCTTGAGATGTGGTGGTCGTGACCACCGTATTCCTGATTGTCCCATGCTGAAGGACCAGCCAGGCAGAGTTCAGAATGTACCACGCGTCAGGGACGCCTTAATGCTGTCATAGAAGCTGACCTACCCGAGGAAGGGGGTATGGTGGAAGGTACCATTTCCATACACTCTCAACCTGCTTTCGTACTTATCGATACTGGAGCTGCATATTCTTTTATTTCCACCACATTTGCTGCAACTCTACCTGTCAAACCTGTACCCCTGAAATCCAAGATCACTGTAGCCTCTCCACTAGGCTCAGAATCTGAACTCACTCACTACTTGCCAAAATGTGAAACTATAATTGGAGGACACAATCTCCCTGCCGACCTTATCTGTTTAGACATGAAGGGTTATGATGCCATTCTGGGTGTCGATTGGCTAATTGAATATGATGCCGATGTAAACTGTCGCCATAGGAGGGTCACTTTTAAAAGACCAAACCTCCCAACTCTATCACTGCTTGGCACCCGATATTACAAACACCCCATCTTGATATCCTCCCTAAAGGCTTCTAAGCTGATCAACCAGGGTTGTGACGCTTTCCTAGTTTCCGTTTTGGCAACTGAAAAGAAGAAACCATCCCTAGAAGACATTCCAATAGCCAGGGACTACCCTGATGTATTCCCAGAGGAATTACCTGGTATACCACCGGAGCGGGAGGTAAACTTCACCATCGAGTTACTCCCTGGGGCAGCCCCTGTTTCCAAGGCCCCGTACCGTATGTCCCCTGTTGAATTGCAGGAGTTAAAGAGACAGATCCAAGAATTACTAGATCAAGGTTTTATCAGGCCTAGCACATCCCCGTGGGGAGCGTCAGTGCTATTTGTCAGAAAGAAGGATGGGACAATGAGGCTATGTATTGATTACCGTCAATTAAACCAGTTGACAATAAAGAATAAGTATCCACTGCCCCGCATCGACGAGCTGTTTGACCAGATCTCCGGTGCACAGTATTTCTCCAAGATAGATCTAAGATCAGGCTACCATCAACTAAGAATAAAGGAGGAGGATATTCACAAGTCTGCATTCCGAAGTAGATATGGTCACTATGAGTTCGTAGTTATGCCGTTTGGCTTAACAAATGCTCCAGCGGCTTTCATGCAACTTATGAATAATATTTATAGGCCATACCTGGACCAGTTTATAGTAGTGTTCATTGATGATATCCTTATTTACTCCAAATCCAAAGAAGAACATGAAGAACACTTGAAGGTGGCTCTGCAAGTGCTTAGAGACAATCAACTCTATGCCAAACTTAGTAAGTGTGAATTCTGGATGGAAGAGGTGTCTTTCCTTGGCCACATCATATCCAAGGAGGGAATATCTGTAGATCCATCTAAGGTGGAGGCGGTAAAGAACTGGTCAAGGCCGACAACTGTGTCGGAGATTAGAAGCTTTCTGGGTTTAGTCGGTTATTATCGTCGCTTCATTAAGGACTTCTCAAAGATAGCTGTACCATTGACCAGACTTACCAGGAAGGAGAATCCATCTGTATGGACTAATGAATGTGAAGAAAGTTTCAGGGCATTGAAAGAATACCTTACCTCAGCACCCGTACTGACCCTGCCAGTTGCTGGGGGTAGTTTTGAAGTATACACCGATGCATCCGGGATCGGCCTTGGCTGTGTGCTGATGCAAAATGAGAAAGTTATATGCTACGCGTCCAGACAATTGAAGAAGCACGAGGACAACTATCATGTACATGATCTGGAGCTAGCTACTGTAGTCTTCGCCTTGAAGATATGGCGTCATTATCTATATGGTGAGAAATTCATTGTGTTTTCTGACCATAAAAGCTTAAAGTATCTGTTTTCTCAGCAGGACTTAAATATGAGACAGCGGAGGTGGTTGGAGTATCTCAAAGACTTCGACTTTACGATCCAATATCATCCAGGAAAAGCAAATGTTGTGGCAGATGCTCTAAGTAGGAAGCCAATGATCACATTGTCAAGTTTAATGGTGGATGAATGGAAGTTATTAGAAGATTTCGCCAAGTTAAATATTGATGCTGACGTCAAAGAGAAGGGATGCTTTGTTGCTAGTGTTAGAGCACAACCCATACTATTGGAGGACATCACAACACTTCAAGACAATGACCCTGTACTGGTGGAGATTAAGGCTAATCTAGATCAGAGGCCGAATTTCTCATTAACTGAAGATGGAAGGTTATTGTTCCGGGATCGAGTATGTGTACTCGACCATGCAGAGACAAAGAAAATGATTATGGATGAGGCTCACAAGACCAGGTATACCATCCATCCTGGAACTACGAAGATGTATCAAGGTTTGAAAAGAAGCTTTTGGTGGCCTAATATGAAGAGAGAAGTGGCGGAATATGTCGCCCGATGCTTAACATGACAAAGGGTCAAGGCGGAACACTTGCGACCCGCAGGTAAACTCAAACCCCTAGAAATCCCAGCATGGAAATGGGAAGGTATAGGGATGGACTTCATTTTCGGACTACCCAAAACTAGGGGTGGGTTCGATGGTATCTGGGTTATTGTCGACCGCTTAACTAAGTCGGCTCACTTCTTGCCGGTGAAGAATAAGTGGTCAGTAGATGTTCTGGCTGCATTATATGTGAAGGAAATAGTCTGATTACATGGAGTACCGGTGTCTATCGTGTCTGATAGAGATCCTAGGTTTACATCCCACTTTTGGAAAGGACTGCACTACTCCTTGGGATCTAAGCTAAACTTTAGTACGGCTTTCCATCCACAGACAGATGGTCAGACGGAAAGAACCAACCAGGTGATTGAAGACATGCTCAGAGCATGTGTCCTAGATTTTGGAGGAAGCTGGCACGAACATTTATCCCTCGTGGAGTTCGCCTACAATAATAGCTATCAAGCTAGCATTCAAATGGCACCATTTGAAGCACTCTACGGCAGGAGTTGCCGATCCCCAATATGCTGGTATGAAGTTGGTGAAAAACAAATGCTAGGACCTGAGATGATAAGAGAAACCACAGGGAAGGTAAAGCTTATTAAAGAAAGAATGGCAGTGGCGCAGCAAAGACAAAAGGCATATGCAGATAATAGAAGAAGAGACCTGGAGTTTCAGGTTGGTGAACATGTATTCTTGAAAGTATCTCCAGGCAGAGGGATCAGGCGATTTGGCATTAAAGGCAAGTTGTCACCAAGGTTTGTCGGGCCTTTCGAAATCCTCGAAAGAGTTGGCAAGGTGGCATATCGTCTCCCTTTACCACCACAAATGGATGGAATACACAATGTGTTCCACATATCCATGTTGAAAAAGTATGTACGAGATCCAAGGCATGTCATAGAATATGAGCTTCTGGAATTCAACAAAGACGGAACATATCAAGAGAAGCCGATTAAGATCGTGGACCGGGAACTGCGCCAACTAAGGAACAAAGTTATTCCACTAGTAAGGGTTTGATGGAATCAACGCATGGATGAAGACGACACGTGGGAAACCGAGGAAGCAATGCGCAAAAGGTACCCGGAGTTATTCACAAGTAAGTACACCTCACTTATACAAAAAAAATCTTTCTATATATGAATTTGGGGACCAAATTCCCTTAAGTGGGGGAGGGTGTAGCACCCCGGAAATTTCAATTATATAAAAATTCAATTAAAATAGAAATAAATAATTTCCATAATAACAAGTATTTAAAACATACGTATCATTATCGTATGTGCTAAAACACATCGGAAAATTCCGTAAAAATTATAAATCAACCCCAAACATTATTACTAAACGTTTCACAAAGAAATTTGTGCCAAGAAAAATTGGATTAGCTAAGTTTAAAGTATTTCGCGACTTATTATCGTAATTCATGAATAAGTCGAAATATCATTATTACACGTACTTGGATGAGTCAGGAAATTAAATAAAAATCATAAATAGATTTCAAATAATATCCTCTAATGACCCATCAAGAAAATTGGGTCAATAAAAATCATGTGAGCTAGGTTTAAGAATTATTGTGACCGATTATCCAAATAAAGAAACGAGTCGGAAAACCGTTAACACGGAAATACGACGCAATCATAAATTAAATAAAAATGTTAGAAATGCTTCTAACAATATATAATAATGACCCAATATCATAAGTGGGCCAACAGACCACATATGGCCCAAAAATCAAATGCAGCAAGAAAATACATAGAAATTCGTAACCATAAATAAGCTGAAATTAAAAAGAGGCAATTAGAGTTGAATTGGGATACAAACATGCATTCATGGCAACCCAAATTCGTGCCTACCCATCCATGGAAGTTGCTTGATGGCCAAGACTCTCTAATGGAGGAAGAAATCATCAAAAATAGGAAACCAACATGCCAATCCCGAAACCCTCCTTTCCTAGTTACAATAGGACTCCTAAACACCATGGATGCTTAAATACTCTTCACCCAAACCCTAGGGACGAGTTTAGAACTTGCTGGGGTCGTGTGGAGGAGCTCTTGGTGGCTGGAGAGTAGGAGATCAAGCATACCATGCTCATCTTCTTCCCCCGTTCATCTGCTACGACCTGCACAAACCACCTTCTTGAAGCCAATCAAAGGTAGGCCAAACCTAAATCCCATCATGCAAGGCTTATACCCCTGGAAAGAGGGCCAAGTATACTTCCTAACCCAAGTGGAATGCCCAAATTCCATGTAGTATCCACAGAGTATTAGGCGTTCTACAAACAGTGGTCTGAACACGGGTTTTCTGAAGAACGAGACTTCATCAACCCAAGAGGTAGGTTTTCTCGGGCCAAATCTTAACATCTCCTAAACCAAATGTGTAGAGCATCAAGTTAGTTTTCATTGCCTTATGGTTTCATCGAATTTCATTGAGTAGATTTTGAATTATAAACATTTTCTCAAAGTCGTGCACTTTTAGGGCTTTCCCTGTTCTTCGTATGTTTCATATGATTCAAGACCGAAATAGGGTAAACTCATAACATGAAAGTTATTCTAATAGTCATTCTCTTCAAGTTTGGTGTTGAACATTTTGTCTAAATCTCGTCAGTTAGAGAGTTATAAGTGTGGTAATAGGGTTGCTGCCTAAAACTACGACTTCAGGTTACACTTGTTCTGGCTTTGTGTTCAACGTGATCAAAGCCTATTGAAACCATCCTTATTTTCCAATTCCGATTTACTGGAAGTACCCTTGTATGTCTAGGTTGTTTTAAAACTAGTTTCGTTATTTTTCATACACTGTACAATTTGTTCTCTATTTCGGAAGCACCCTGTGTCAATAGATGGAAGTTCTGGACCGCAATCCAAGAGCATGTCCTTGCTCTGTCAGAGTCTAGCACAGAACCTGTGAACGCGACGGCCAGATAGGTCACGTTCAGAGGTCTTGTTGCGACACCCCTCTAGTCGCCTTCTTAATGCGACGTGCGCTCCGTCGCTATCTACCTGCCTGATCTGACTTCCCTGTCGCGTTCTTCACAACCCCCTGTCGCCTTCTGGGCCCGACATGTCGCCTTCCTTTCATGAGCCTGTCGCGATCTGACCCCGGCCTGAAAACACCCATGTCGCCTTCCTCTTAGGTGCATGTCGCGATCTGACCCTAGCCTGACAGACCCTGTCGCCTTCCTTATATGGCTATGTCGCCTTCTCAGAATCTTTACCTGAAACTACTTATTTTCTTGCAAAGTTTTCCGCATATACCCGAGGTCTGTTTAAATGTGATATTTACTGTGTAAGTTGCATGTTTTGGGTCTGATCATTACATGATTGTTATTTAATGGCTTAAAAGTGATTAACCCATTTAAAAGCTTTAATTACATGAATGCTATTCTAAGTGCTCCTTAAATGTTATGATCCATTCATGCTTCTTGTGATTTAATCTTCCTACTGTTCTTCTACATTTAAATGATAATGGATATCATAAAATCTTGCGAACCATGTTTAGTTAAAGTGCATAGTTTATTCCACGTTATATTGTTAAGTGCTTCCTGCGAGTTTGAGACCGATGGTTTGTGAATTGAGACACGCATACCGCACTACACACTAGCACTATTAGGCAGCCTTTTCTTGGGAAATTGGAAACTCTCTATCGGTCATTCCGAATCGGTAAACTAGCGACCTTTTTCCAAGGCCTCCGTAAATCTCCTCTGACCATGGATTCCCACATGGCCAACGAGTTGGTTGTACCATTGAAGTTCCCGGAAGATAGTGTGCACTTCCTTTCTCCTCTTGTTCTCGTGAGCGTGATTTGACAATCTAGACTAAAGCCATTAATGTAAAGATTTAACCAAAGTACAAATCGTACCGTTATGCTGCCGAAATTATCTCTCGACAATTGTTATCATGAAATCATGTTCAATTACTTATTACTTGTTCCCATCATCATCATGAACATGACATTACACGTGCTTACTTATTGAAACTCTCATTGGCCATTATTTAATGACTGTGGGTATCTACATTTAAAAACTTACATGAGATGCTGACAGGGCACGACGTGTGTCCAAGGGCTCTAATCTAGCCCCAATGACGGCGAGTCATAGATATACTGTTAACCATGGGGTATAATGATTACTGGCGTTGCATCTGCGCTGGGAGTACTTTCTTGCTTGTTGAATGTTAGATACAACAACCACATACATGTGTCCTGGTGTGCATTCTTGGTGGATCTTTCCTTGATGTACATTAGAGTCAACATGCCTGATTAGTGTTACATGATCGTGCTCGTGCGTTCTTGCTTGCTTGCTTGCGTGATATGGTCATCCTGCATTTAATGCAATTAGTGATATCCTGCGTTCTTGACATCAAGTGAAATCTCGCGTGCTCCGACAAAGTGATCTATTGCTAGTTCTATCTTGTCATCTTGTTCACAAATCTTGTTCTATCATAATCACTCTCTCTAGCTTGTTTTATATACCATGTTTTAACAAGTTTTATTCGTACTTGCATATCATTCATCGTACTTGCCTAGTTCTAAAATGCTAATCACTTATATCATTGCCCGCACATTGAGATATAAATCCTACTGGGCTAGTTTGCTCATCCCCTACTTTTACCCAATTTAGGTGGCTATGAAGTTCAAGAGGAAGAGCAAGTCGAGGATGGGAATGCGTCTGAGTGAAGAGCGTTCCAATCATGAGTCTATCTATAGTTAGTTTATTTTGAGTGTTAGAACAATGTAGTAGGAAGTGAGGATTAAATGTACTTTCCTTTTATTGAGTCTTAGTCCTGTACTAGTTTCCGTTTGAATACAAAGAGTTGAGATTTGAATACAATTTATATTGAGTTCAACATGTGGGCCCTATTATGATGTTGTGTTGATACACATTTAGTGCGTGCTAGCTAGAGGCTTATTTGCCGACTGTCCACGTCTCGAAATATCGACTCGAATTAATTATTAATATCCGCTGCGTAATTCTCGGGACGTGACATTTTCCTTTAGTTGTTGTATTAAGTTAGAGAGAGAAATTTGTCTCTTGTAAATAATGAGTATTAATACTTTGCCACTTTGTCATGTATAATATGTTCGAAGACATCTTTGTGGAATGGTTTGCCGGTCTTGTGCATTACCCATATTTATATGCCCATAACGAGATTTGTCAACGTAACCTCTCTTCCGATCAAAGATTATATGTGTGTGTGTGAGGAAGGAGGAGGGTGTTACAAACCTCCTACCTTGAAAACTGGTCTGCCTCACTGCCCTCCACCACTCGTGGGCTGACCCCTTCAACTGATAAACTGCCAACCTGACCTGATTCTACTCTTCACAATCCATGGCCTCGAAGGTGTGCTCGAGCTCATGGACCAACTCTCTGCCCTATCAGGATCACGGTCACATGAAAAAGTAGGAGGTCGAAGACGATGAAACCTCTCAAGAAGCGCAGTGCAGTCCTCAGGGGCTGCTGCTGCTACTGGAGTCTGCTGCCATACCACTGGGGGTACCTCTGGCTGAACTGGCGCTGCCTGCGGGGTCGGTGGGGGCTGCTCCTCTATTGCCACCTTTGCAAACTGTTGACCTCCTGCTGGCATCTGCTGGTACAGCTGGTACTGAGGGTGCTGGGGGTACTGCTGGTACTGTTGCTGAGGCGGGTACTGTGGGTACTGCCACGGACCCTGGAACATAGCTCTCCACCACTGCTCCATGACGGCCGGCGGGGGTGGAGGTGGAAACCACTGCTGCTACTGCGGCTGAACACCAAGCTACTCCTGTGGCGGCTGAACACCAAGCTGCTCTAACTGCTGAGGCGGAGCGTCAGTCGGCACGTGCTCGGCTGCAACCAACCTGTCCGACTCGAACTCCTGACGCTCCACCACGTCCCAAGCCTGCCTGCGAGTGCGTGGAGGCATGTTCTGCAAAACAGACACAATATGAAGTTAGCAGATAAACTCCAACGGCTTAGCAGTGTTACTTGTACTTCCTAAGGGACTTTACGTTATTACTTATTTCCACTACAAGTCTTGATAGACCCCTCGCTCTGATACCACTGTAACGACCCCGACTCCCAGACCCCCGGCTCCCACCAAGGATCCGAATGTCGGGACCGCCGCCCATGGGCCCGGAGACCCGGAAGGGCTAACGGATCGGTCTAACAAGATATGCAATAGAGATAAATAATAACAAACGTACTAAAGTGCACCACAAGTAGAAGAAGGACTCAACTCTAAGTAACAGTCTAGTACAAGTCCCAGAGTAAGCAAAGTACAAGTACAAAATAAAGGGAAGGAACATGTCCCTTAGGGGCATACCCCGAGGATGAAGTACAAGAGTTGGGGGAACACTGCCACTAGAGACGCCGACTAATGCGGGCCCTTCTCCTCAGTCCGCCGCGGAGGGAGCTGCTGTGAAGCCTCACCTGAAAGGAAGGGCATGAGCTTCACAAAGAAGCCCAGTAGGGACTACCAATCCCCCACTGATTCTAACAGCAGAATAGAAGTAAGTGCAGTAATTAAATAAAGCTGTAAATTTTATTCTACTAAACAGAGTAAAGTGAGGAAGCATGAAAGTAACTACACGGTCGTCGGTCTAGGCTACACATCGGGACCGAAAACCCGTGTAAACCGAGGCACCACAAAAACCCAGCTGTAAACACAGACAGTAGACACTGCCTTGACAAACACACTAGCTACAGTACACTACCCTAGTCAAGCAGTCAGGAGCGCCACGCGCCTTACCCTCGACTACAAGTCCAGGTCTCCCCTCCCGTCAGAGTGAGACGCGGTGGACAAGTAAACACAACTGTCGTAGTCTGGTCGGACTACGATCCCACGCCTGACCCCTCTAAATGGTTCCGGAACCACGTAGAGTGAGGCAGTGAGAAAGGACTAGCTGGTCCGCACTGCAAGAGCACCACAACTACCTCAGAGAACCATACCATCTAAGAGATCTCTGTAAACGACACTACGCCACTGTCCCCACCGTTTTCCCCTACCGCTCTGAGCCCGTGACTCGAGCACGCCCGCCGCCTAGAGAACTCCCTCTAACAGGCACCCGGGGATGGGGGTCCCAAGTAACGGTAACAACCAGTCTCGCGGACAAGCCCTCAAGTGCCTAGCACCGGGCGAAGAGACTAGAGTAGCACTGCACTAGGAACAGCACAGGTGCCAAGTAAACTGAGTCGCAGCGGAAGCTAAAATGGAACACAAACAGGTCGACAGTCGGCTCTCGGTCAGAGAGGCGACGTATCGGCCTGTCGCGACCAGAACACGACAGACCTGTCTGTCGCAACAAGAAACAGGAAGGCGACCCTCGAGCCCGTCGCGATAGCATCCCGACGGTTATGGGCGCCGCAACAAACCCGGCCTTCTGGACGCGACGCATACCCCGTCGCGATCTCATCGCGACGGAGAAGGCGGTTGTGATCCAGCAAGACCCCGAAACCCAGAAGGCTGCCACGTACCCCGTCGCGTTGGCTAGACGCGACGGGTTTCATGGTAACGCGACACCACGATACGTCGTGACCTGGTCGCGACTGGGAAGCCCGTCGCGACCACAACCGAGTGCTCAGACAGAGCACTCCAACAACCCCAAAACACTCCACATGGTACAAGGGGGAAAGAGAAGCATGCCACACGATGGAAATACTTCAATTAAGATCAAACCACCCTCAAGAAGACCCCAAGTATGCAAGGAAGTAAGGCTACACTCTCATGAACCTCACACAAGCACATGCACCTCCTAACACCAACCCCCAACCAAACATGAAAGCCATGCAAACCACACCATGCACACATCACACATGGATCATCTGAGCCAAGAAAACTCCTAGCATGAAGTCTAGGCTTGGAATTGGGGTTGGGACCTAGCATGAAGAACTAGGTGGAGGTTTGGGTGCCTACCTCAAATTGGAGAAACACCCTAGAAGGGACTTCAAATAAGCTTGCACTCCACCTCCTCTGAGCTCCAATGCTCCATGCACCACCCACGAACCGAGCTCGGTCTCCTCCTTCATGCACCAAGGGAAGAATTCCACCATGCAAGAAGAAGAAGGGGAAGAAATGAGGGAGGAGCACAACAACCCAACACACACACAACCAATTTCACTAAAGCAAGCACTTACCTTCACAAGATCACCCAACGTCCAAGCACAAATTTCATCCAAGCTCCCCACGGAGCACACCAACACAAAGAGACGCCACAGAGGGAGGAACACAGAGCAATTGCCAAAAAGAGGCTGTGCTCTTGGGCTTGAGCACTAAAGCTCAGACATTGAGAACGCGATGGCCCTGGTCGTCGCGTTACGAAGCCTAACGCGACACCCCGCTACGTCGCGATCTCAAGTCGCCTGCAGCCCTGAGGGTCAAACCTGACACGTGGTGTGCATGCACAGCTGACACCTGATCGCGACAGGCTGATTCTTCACGATCATGCATGCAAGCCAACACGTGTAAGCACCGTCCAAACAACAAAACAACAAAACTGTCGTTTACTGTCAGAGCCAAGTCGCGACATGGGCGGCCGACACGTTCCAATCCAGAACGCGACGGCTACCTACGTCGCCTTCAGAAGGCGACGGCCCTACATGTAGCGATCCCAACCGAGAGCAGCTGACCCAAAGGGTAACAGAGATGTTACAATCTAACCAACAAAAAAACAATTTTGTCCTCAAAATTAAGGGCAAAACCAGGGGGAAGAAGAGTAAGCGGAGTACCTGTCACTCGAACAAGTAGGGAAACTGCTTTGGCATCTCGTCCTCACGCCCCCACGTGGCCTCGCCACCAGAGCGGTGCTCCCAAACCACCTTGACAAGCGGGATCTGCCTTCTTCGAAGCTGCTGGCACTGCTGTGGCTGCTGAAACTGGCCCTGCTGCTGCTGGCGCTGCTGTGGCTGTTGAAACTGGCCCTGCTGCTACTGGCATTGCACCGACTGGGGTGGATGGTACTGCGCCTGAGGTGCCTGCTGCTGCTGCTCCTGCTACTGCCTCAACGGACACTCTCGCCTGTAGTGACCTGGCTGCCCACAGTGGAAACAACCTGTTCTCTGCTCTGCTCCCTGCTGCACAGACTGCTCCACAAACTGCTACTCCGGCTGACATCGCTGCTACTGTTGGTAGTGGCGCTCCCCCCCCCCCCCCACCACGGTAGAATAGCTTCTTCAACTTCGAGGTCATGCCAGCACCGCCTGTCCCCGAAGAAGAAGAAGAGGAAACACTCCCTCGACTGCCCGGGGGGCACTGGTACGGAGAAGACCTCCCTGAGCCTCCACTCTGCTGTGGCTGAAAACGATACTCCCGCTCCAAGGGCATAGCTCTCGCCACTGCCACCTCCAAGGTGTCATAGAGATGACCAGCCATGGCCCACCTCAAGTCCGAGCGTAGCCCGCTAATGAACCGCTCAGTGCGAGCCTGCTCACTAGCGGCCATGTGGGGAACGTGTCGAAGAAGCTGCAGGAAACGCTGGTGGTACTACGCCACGGTCAAGTCTCCCTATACCAACTCATGGAACTGGTCCCTCCTCTCACGGCAAGCGTAGTCGGGAAGGAACTCACCGTGAAAGGCCACTAGGAACTCCTGCTAAGTGATCTGGACCAACCTCCTGCCTTGAAAACTGGTCTACCTCACTGCCCTCCACCACTCGTGGGCTAACCCCTTCAACTGATAAACTGCCAACCTGACCTGATTCTGCTCTGCACAATCCATGGCCTCGAAGGTGCGCTCGAGCTCATGGACCCAACTCTCTGCCCTGTCAGGATCACGGTCACCAGAAAAATTAGGAGGTCGAAGATGAAGAAACCTCTCCAGAAGCGCGGTGCGGTCCTCAGGGGCTGCTACTGCAACTGGAGTCTGCTGCCGTACCACTGGGGGTACCTCTGGCTGAACTAGCGCTGCCTGCGGGGTCGGTCGGGGCTGCTCCTCTGCTGCCACCTCTACAAACTGCTGACCTCCTGCCGGCATCTACTGGTACTGAGGGTGCTGGGGGTAATGCTGGTACTGTTGCTGAGGTGGGTACTGCGGGTACTGTCACGGACCCTAGAACATAGCTCTCCACCAGTGCTCCATGACGGCCGGCGAAGGCGGGGGTGGAAACCACTGTTGTTGCTGCGGCTGTCCCTGCTGCGGCGGAACTCCCTGCGGCGGCTGAACACTAGGCTACTCTGACTTCTGAGGTGGAGCGTCATTCGGCATGTGCTCGGCTGCAACCGACCCGTCCGACTCGAACTCCTGATGCTCCACCACGTCCCGAGCCTGCTGTAAACACCCGTTTTCGGCCTATAAGTTGGGCATATTTTTTGTTCATATCATTGATGTCCCAAATTGATCATCACTTTGGAGTCCTTCTCTGGCCCATCATGAGCCCATTCACCCTCAATGTCAAGCCCATTCTCAAGCCCATGGCCAAACACCGCTTGAAATATCAAAACTGTGCAATCTGCCCAATCTTCTGAACATGTCTTCACTTTGAGAGCTTATAACATCCTCATTTCTAATCCAAATTTAGCATATCATACTATCCTTTTGTAGCCCTCTGAGTCTAGAATTCAACGCAATAAACAACGCATCAATCCGATATCTGTAGAGAGAGTTATGGCCCTTTTCGTGGGACCTACGCGCACTGCCCCTAGTGACGCGGCCTAGTGCATGGACGCGACAAGAACGCGGCCCCACGATCTGACGCGACAGCGCCATGCACGTAAACACGTTTTTACGTGATTTTCGGCCTCTCCTTCCATCTTAGAGCCTATCTAAAGTCCCTATGAGTTGGATTACGACCCAAACCTCCTATCCTCATTCCTAGGGAGCCCCCAAGCCCATCTAAACTCTAGATAGACTTTAGAACACCCCCACAACTTAGACTCTCTCTCTAACTCGGGATTGGACTCTATCTCTCACTTGAACACATCCTAGGACTCTCTAAGGGATAGAGGAAGGCTACCACCATGAGGAGAGGTCCCTGGAGGCTCTGCTCACGAGGTCCCATCGTCCCCAAGGCAGAGGAGGAGCTGTTCTTCCTATTTTCCTTCTTTCCCTCTCCACTTTCTCTCTCATATCGCCTCCAGGACCAGCAGTGCTTGCATGTCTTGTGGAGATCGAACCAGGCCAGATCTCTTCGAGGTTTCTTCATAAAATTTACTCTCCACAGAGCCCTCTTCAACCTCGAAGTGGAATCACGTCGATTGGTGGCTTGTGCGAAAAGTTACAGCAGATTATTCTTCACTTTCTCTCTCATATCAGATCTGGACATGCGGGATTATCGTCTCTTCCACAGCCCAAATTAGGCCAGATCTCTTCAAGATGTCTTCATGAAAGTTGTTCACGACATCCTCCTCTCCGACCTCCAACTGAAATCACACCAAACGGGGTAGTATCTGTTTAGTTTTGATTTTTACTTTCTTTTCCATGTTTTTACACATGTATGCATGAGTTAGGATTCCTCCTTCTCCTCTTCCATGATTTCTCCCCATGCATATTCCTCCCCATGTTTTCCTACTACCCAAGGGGTTTAAAAACCACCCCCCAGGTCCATTCCCTACATGCTCCATATCTTTCTTCCATTTAAAATAGCTACTACACTTAACATAGTCTGACAGGGTTTTATTTCTTGTTTTCGTTGTTTTGGCAGGCACCCAAGCGAAGATCCACGAGCGGCTTTTGTCCTCTGGCCGGCCGGAGGGCAGGAAGGAGGTCCCATCCATCAACTCCCGCACAGAAGAGAACGCGACGGTGTAGGGTGACGCGACAAGAGACGCGTCAGCTAAGGGTGACGCGATATCAGCACCGTCGCGGCAACCATGACGACCGCGACATAAGGTACACCCCCGTTCTCTCTCCTTTTCCTAGAGTAGTTAGCCTAGACATTTCTCTTCTCATTAGGCAACTCTCTAGGTGGCGATCACATCTTATTTTCCATGTTATCATATTTGGTATTCATGTTTGTGTTGAGGGGGGTACAATCCCTGTGATTACACCTGTCTGCGAGTGCGTGGAGGCATGTTCTGCAAAACAGACACAATATGAAGTTAACAGATAAACTCCAGTGGCTTAGCAATGTTACTTGTACTTCCTAAGGGACTTTACGTTATTACTTATTTCCACTACAAGTCATGATAGACCCCTCGCTCTGATACCACTGTAACGACCCCGACTCCCGGACCCCCGGCTCCCACCAAGGATCCGAATGTCGGGACCGCCGCCCACTGGCCCGGAGACCCAGAAGGGCTAACGGATCGGTCTAACAAGATATGCAATAGAGATAAATAATAACAAACGTACTAAAGTGCACCACAAGTAGAAGAAGGAACTCAACTCTAAGTAACAGTCTAGTACAAGTCCCAAAGTAAGCAAAGTACAAGTACAGAAAATAAAGGGAAGGAACACGTCCCTTAGGGGCATACCCCGAGGGTGAAGTACAAGAGCTGGGGGAACACTGCCACTAGAGACGCCGACTACTGCGGGCCCATTTCCTCAGTCCGCCGCGGAGGGAGCTGTTGTGAAGCCTCAACTGAAAGGAAGGGCATGAGCTTCACAAAGAAGCCCAGTAGGGACTACCAATCCCCCACTGATTCTAACAGCAGAATAGAAGTAAGTGCAGTAATTAAATAAAGTTGTAAATTCTATTCTACTAAACATAGTAAAGTGCGGAAGTGTGAAAGTAACTACACGGTCGTCGGTCTAGGCTACACATCGGGACCGGAAACCCGTGTAAACCGAGGCACCACAAAAACCCAGCTGTAAACACCGACAGTAGACACTGCCTTGACAAACACACTAGCTATAGTACGCTACCCTAGTCAAGCAGTCAGGAGCGCCACGTGCCTTACCCTCGACTACAAGTCCAGGTCTCCCCTCCCGTCAGAGTGAGACGCGGTGGACAAGTAAACACAACTGTCGTAGTCTGGCCGGACTACGGTCCCACGCCTGACCCCTCTAAATGGTTCCGAAACCACGTAGAGTGAGGCAGAGAGAAAGGACTAGCTGGTCCGCACTGCAAGAGCACCACAACTACCTCGGAGAACCATACCAGCTAAGAGAGCTCTGCAAACGACACTACACCGCTGTCCCCACCGTTTTCCCCTACCGCTCCGAGCCCGTGACACCAGCACGCCCGCCGCCTAGAGAATTCCCTCTAACAGGCGCCCGGGGATGGGGGTCCCAGGTAACGGTTACAACCTGTCTCGCGGACAAGCCCTCAAGTGCCTAGCACTGGGCGAAGAGACTAGAGTAGCACTACACTAGAAATAGCACAGGTGCCAAGTAAACTGAGTCGCAGCGGAAGCTAAAACGGAACACAAACAGGTCAACAGTCGGCTCTCGGTCAGAGAGGCGACGTATCGGCCTGTCGCGACCAGAACGTGATAGACCTATCTGTCGCGATAAGAAATAGGAAGGCGACCCTCAAGCCCGTCGTGATAGCATCCCGACGGTTATGGGCACTGCAACAAACCTGGCCTTCTGGACGCGACGCATTCCCCGTCGCGATCTCATCGCGACGGAGAAGGCGATCGCGATCCAGAAAGACCCCGAAACCCAGAAGGCTGCCACGTACCCCGTTGTGTTGGCTAGACGCGACGGGTTTCATGGTAACGTGACGCCATGATACGTCGCGACCTGGTCGCGACTAGGAAGCCTGTCGTGACCACAGCCGAGTGCTCAGACAGAGCACTCCAACAACCCCAAAACACTCCACATGGTACAAGGGGGAAAGAGAAGCATGCCACACTATGGAAATACTTCAATTAAGATCAAACCACCCTCAAGAAGACCCCAAGTATGCAAGGAAGTAAGGCTACACTCTCATGAACCTCACACAAGCACATGCACCTCCTAACACCAACCCCCAACCAAACATGAAAGCCATGCAAACCACACCATGCACACATCACACATGGATCATCTGAGCCAAGAAAACTCCTAGCATGAAGTCTAGGCTTGGAATTGGGGTTGGGACCTAGCATGAAGAACTAGGTGGAGGTTTGGGTGCCTACCTCAAATTGGAGAAACACCCTAGAAGGGCCTTCAAACAAGCTTGCACTATGCCTCCTCCGAGCTCCAATGCTCCATGCACCGCCCACGAACTGAGCTCGGTCTCCTCCTTCATGCACCAAGGGAAGAGTTCCACCATGCAAGAAGAAGAAGGGGAAGAAATGAGGGAGGAGCACAACAACCCAACACACACACAACCAATTTCACTAAAGCAAGCACTTACCTTCACAAGATCACCCAAAGTCCAAGCACAAATGTCATCCAAGCTCCCCACGGAGCACACCAACACAAAGAGACGCCACAGAGGGGAGGAACACAGAGCAATTGCCAAAAAAAGGTTGTGCTCTCAGGCTTGAGCACTAAAGCTCAGACATTGAGAACGCGACCTGGTCGTCGCGTTACGAAGCCTAACGCGACACTCCGCTACGTCGCGATCTCAAGTCACCTGCAGCCCTGACGGTCAAACCCGACACATGGTGTGCATGCACAACTGACACCTGATCGCGACGGGCCGATTCGTTGCGATCATGCATGCAAGCCAACATGTGTAAGCGCAGTCCAGACAACAAAATGACAAAACTTTCGTTTGCTGTCAGAGCCAAGTCACGACTTGGGCGGCTGGCGCGTTCCAATCCAGAACGCGACGACTAACTACGTCGCCTTCAGAAGGCGACGGCCCTGCATGTCGCGATCCCAACCGAGAGCAGCTGACCCAAAGGGTAACAGGGATGTTACAGTCTCTCTCTTTGCGGCGCCAAAACCGCTTAGAGAGGCCAGGCGTGGGACCGTAGTCCGGCCAGACTACGGCGGTTTCAGTGTGTTACTTTGTGTCCTACCTCGCTCTGACGAGACGTGAGGGTCAGGACCTGGGTCGAGGATAAGACGTCGGTGGAAGCACCTGACCTTGACTAGTGGTAGTGCTTCCCGTAGCTAGTGTTCCTTGTCAAGGCAGAGTCCCCTCTGTCTATGTTTTCTAGCCGTGTGGTGGTCACGATGAGCAGTCGTACGGAGATTCCGACCGTGTGTACCTTCTGTGCCGTGCTAGTTGTAGTTTCGCTTCCGCACTTCCGTTTGTAGGTAGAAGATATAAACTGTTGTCATTCATTTTATATTTATATTCTTCTGCCTGTTTAGAGCCAGTAGGAGATTGGTAGTCCCTACTGAGCTTCTGTTGTGAAGCTCATCTCTCCTTTTCCCAGGTGAGACTTCTCAACAGTGGCAGGGCACGCGCCAGGTGGAGGAGACGGGGCGGTAGGCGAGGTCCCCGTAGCTAGCAGTGGTTCCCCTTCTTAGTGTACATCACCCTCGGGGTATGCCCCTAAGGGACTTGTCCTTCCCCTGCCTTTTACTTGTACTAGCGTGCGTGCGTTGGGACTGTACTTTGAGCGGGTGCGCAGCGGTCTCGCTTTCTTTTCTGTCTCCGCTGGTACGCTTTTAGTTTAGCAGTTGACGTTTACTTCCATTACATATCATGTTAGATGTATATCATAGCCCTTATGGGTCCCCGGATCCGTGGGCGGCGACTGCGAAAATCACGTCCTCGGTGTGGGCCGAGGGTCAGGTTCTCGGGTCGTTACAATTAGTATCAGAGCAAGAGTCTGACAGGACTTGTAATGGATTTAAACTGCAACAGAAAGTCCCAACGGTAGTACAAGTACACTTCTAGCTGCCCGAGTGGTTTTGTTAACTTTTGTTGGTTGTGTTACCGTGCAGGACATGGCTCCGAGGAGGCACAGGCATGCCAGAGAGTTGATTGAGCAGCAGGATGAGTCTTAGATGCCCGCGCAGAGGCAGGTCCACGAGGAGGTGTCCACAGCAGAGTCAGTGGCGTAGCCTCAGGGTGCACAGGTAGCAGTGGCAGCAGGCGAGCAGCAGCAGGAGGAGTACTAGCCGCAGCCGCAGCAGTACGCAGACTGGTTCCCCTTGGCCGAGCAGTTCTTCCGGGCCATGTACCAGGGAGCATGGCATCCCGGGCAGGCAGCAGTAGGTGGACAGTTTATGGTACCTCCCCCAACAGTACTAGAGCAGCGGGCAGAGCCAGAGGTGGAGCAGCCAGTTCGTCAGCAACCGTCGGGTACTGGGAGTACCCGAGCCGGCCGGAGGAGGACGTCGGCTACGGAGGACAGGACTGCTCTCCTAGAGAGATTCTTGCGTCAGCAGCAGCAGGGGCAGTACCAGTAGTAGGCTCAGTAGTTTCCGCAGTCGCAGCAGTACCAGCCGTGCCAGCAGCAGCAGCAGTACCCTCAGCCTCAGCCGCCACAGCAGTAGCAGCCCCAGCATGCGCAGCAGTGTGGGCATGATCGTGGTTGTGTGATGGCACTCACCCGGGAGCAGGCAGAGGCATCAAACCTTGTTATAGGTACTCTACCTATCCTTGGCAGAGCTGCTCGTGTTTTGGTCGACCCCGGTGCTTCTTTGTGTTTTGCTTCAGAGGAATTCTATGAGTAGGGGTGAACATTGTCCGGTTCAGTCCGGTTCACCCCTTATTTTTTAAGGAACCGAACCAAACCGATTTACTGCAGCAAAATGAACCGAAAAAAAAAATGGGATTTACGCGGGCGGCCGCGAGAATGGATCTCGCGACCTCCGCGAGGAGAAATGCCAAAGGTGCGCCGACCACTACGCTACAAGCACCTTTAAATATATATGTGTAATTCAATAATTATATAACATATTAAGTACAAAATATGCAGAAACCGAATGCTTAAAGCGAGATTCGATCTCGCGACCTCTCGATGGAGGTCGCGCCAGCGGCCCTACGCTAACAACCACTGTGCTACAACAGTTTTTTCTGTAAAAATATATTTTAATTAATTTATATACATATTAGGTTCATTTAGATTTCCCAACCTAAAACTGAACTGAACTGTGTGGTCCCTCAAACCAAACCGAACCGGCCGGTTCGGTTCGGTTTTTCGGTTTGGACCAAAGTTTGAACACCCCTATCTATGAGTCCCTAGCTTGTCACGCGCCTGAGAGGAAGTGTGACGTGATGGTCAATCTCTTGTATGGTGACTACATGCGTTCCTTTGGTTACTTGGAGGGTGTGGCAGTCGAGGTTGAGGGGCACCAGTTGCCGGCCAGGTTGTACGCACTGCAGCTTTGCAACTTTGACGTCATCCTAGGCATGGACTGGTTGGAGGCTCACTCAGTCGTGGTTGATTGTCAGCGGAAGACCGTTCGATTTAGGATACCTGGAGAGCCCGTCCTCTGCTTCCGAGGTATCCGGTCTACCTGTCAGACATTTATTTCCTTGTGTAGAGCTCGTTGTTTGATCCGCGATGGCTGCGTGGCGTACCTTGCTTCAGTTTGTTCTTTGGAGCCTAGCGGATCTTCAATTTTCGACGTGCCAGTTGTTTCTGAGTTCTCCGACGTCTTTTCGGAGGATCTACTTGGTTTGCCACCTGAGCGGGAGGTAGAGTTCTCCATTGACCTTTTGCTCAGTACGATGCCTTTGTCCAAGGCACCTTACCGGATGGCCCCGGCAGAGCTACGTGAGATGAAGCGCCAGCTGCAGGAGCTACTTGAGCTGGGCTTCATTCGCCCGAGTCGTTCGCCGTGGGGCGCGCCTGTTTTGTTTGTGAGGAAGAAGGATGGCAGTCTTCATTTGTGCATCGATTATCGGTAGTTGAACTAGGTTACTGTAAAGAACATGTACCCATTGCCGAGGATCGATGATTTGTTTGATCAGTTGCAGTCGGCCAGAGTTTTTTCGAAGATTGACTTGAGATCCAGTTACTATCAGATGCGGATCAGAGAGTCAAATGTTGGTTTGACGGCTTTCCATTCCAGGTACAATCACTTCGAGTTCGTCGTGATGTTGTTTGGGTTGACGAACGCACCCACAACATTCATGGATCTGATGCATAGGGTGTTCAGTGAGTACCTAGATCGTTTTGTGGTTGTTTTTGTTAATGATATTTTGGTCTACTCGGCTTTTGAGGAGGAGCACCTGAGGATCATGCTGGAGACCCTGCGGAGTCACCGCCTTTATGCCAAGTTCGACAAGTGCGAATTTTGGCTGAGGGAGGTGCACTTTCTCGAGCACGTGATCTCGGGTTCTGGTGTGGCAGTGGACCCTGCCAAGGTGGAGGCCGTGTTGTCGTGGGAGCAGCCCACATCGGTGTCAGAGGTCCACAGTTTTCTGGGTTTGGTTGGTTACTACCAGAAGTTTATTCAGGATTTTGCCAAGATTGCGGCACCGTTGACCAGGTTGACTAGGCAGGACGTCAGGTTTGTTTGGTCAAAGGATTGTGAGCAGAGCTTCCGAGAGCTGAAGACGAGGTTGACTTCAGCGCCAGTGTTGGTCTTACCATCGGGCAGTGGTGGTTTCGTGGTCTACACTGATGCGTCGAGGTCAGGTTTGGGTGCGTGCTGATGCAGCACGGTAGGGTCGTTGCCTATGCTTCTCGGCAGCTCAAGAAGCATGAGGAGAACTACCCCACCCACAACTTGGAGCTGGCAGCAGTGGTGTTCGCTCTCAAGTTGTGGAGGCACTACCTGTATGGCGAGGCTTTTCAGATCTTCACCGACCACCAGAGTCTGTAGTATATTTTCACCCAGAGGGATCTGAACTTGAGGCAGCGTCAATGGATGGAGTATTTGAAGGACTACGACCTAACCCTTTCCTATCACCCAGGAAGGGCTAACGTCATAGTCGATGCTTTGAGCAGGCACGTGCGCTTGAGTTCGTTGATGGTCAGAGAGTGGAGGTTGTTCGAAGAGCTGTCCCAGGGAGTGTTTGTACCGTCGAGGCACAGAGACCGTGCAGTGTCGAGCAGTTTGTCAGTTCGGCCATCAGTGTTTAGGCAGGTGTTGCAGGCATAGCAGGCAGACCCTCAGTTAGCAGACGTTTTGCAGATGCCAGATGTTGAGCTCGACGAGGACAGTGAGGTCAGATTCAGAGGCCGCTTGTACGTTCCTGAGGAGGCGCGCCAGGCAGTTTTGTCATAGGCTCACAGATCTAGGTATGTTGTTCATCCTGGCTCCACCAAGATGTACCATTGCTTGAGGAGGTTCTTCTGGTGGCCAGGGATGAAGAGGGGAGTGGCAGAGTTTGTTGCTCGGTGCCTTACCTGTCAGCAGGTGAAGGCCGAGCATCAGCATCCTGGTGGTGAGCTGCAGCCGTTACCCATTCTCGAGTGGAAGTGGGACGACATCACCATGGACTTTGTGGTTGGTTTGCCCCGCACCCCGCAGAGGCACGATGGTATCTGGGTGATTGTGGATCGTTTGACCAAGGCAGCACATTTTCTTCCGATCAGGATGTCGTGGTCAGTGGACAGGTTAGCCAGGCTATACGTGGACAGAGTTGTTTCGTTGCACGGGATCCCCATTTCGGTCGTCTCCGACAGAGATCCGAAGTTCACGTCAGGGTTCTGGCACAGTCTTCAGAGAGCACTGGGCACAGAGTTGAGGTTCAGCACAACGTACCACCCTTAGACAGATGGACAGTCAGAGTGGACCATTCAGACACTAGAGGACATGCTGAGAGCATGCTGTTTAGACTGGAGCGGCACTTGGGAGTCGCACCTTCCGATGGTAGAGTTCGCGTATAACAACAGTTATCAATCGAGCATCGGAATGGCACCATACGAGGCTTTGTATGGTCGCCCGTGTAGGACTCCACTTCACTGGTTCTAGGTTGGTGAGAGGCAGCCTTTGGGGCCAGAGTTAGTGCAGTAGTGTGCAGACACGGTCAGTCTGATCAGGCAGAGGCTTCTGGCAGCACAGAGCAGACAGTACGCAGGCGTCCGCAGGAGACCGTTACAGTTCAGTGCTGGTGATCTTGTTTTCTTGCAGGTCTCGCCGACCAAGGGCATCATGAGGTTTGGCAGAAAGGGAAAGCTCAGTCCAAGGTACGTCGGGCCTTTCCCTATCACCGAGAAGGTCGGCGAGGTGGCTTACAGGTTGAGTCTTCCAGCAGAGCTAGCAGGTGTGAACAGTGTGTTTCACATTTCGCAGCTCAGGAGGTACGTTGCAGATCCTTCGCACGTGTTGGACTACTCACAGCTTGAGGTGGCGCCAGACTTGTCAGTACCAGAGTACCCAGTCAGCGTTGTCGACCGCAGAGTTCAGCAGTTGTGCGGAAGCAGATTCCTCTGGTGAGCGTCGTCTGGGAGTACCACGTTGGTGGCGAGGCCACCTCGGAGCGCGAGGATGAGATGCGCAAGCAGTTCCCCTATTTGTTTGATTGATGGTATGCTATATCCCTATACTACTTTACGGGTTTAGACCGAGTTGTTTTCATTTCGAGGATGAAATGTCTTAAGGTGGGTGGGATGTAAGACCTGGCCCCCCTTGGGCCCTTTGGCCCCGTCCTCAGGGTCGCGACATGCTCCCTGGTCGCGACGCGGTCTCGACAGGGAGGCCGTCGCGACAGGTTTAGGTCGCGAAGACCAGGGCTGTCGCGTTCTTGTCGCGACGGTGTGGCCGTCGCGTTCTGGTCGCGACGTTCGATGGCGTCGCGACAACTTTTCTGACAGATGTGACCGGTGTCCTTTCTGTCAGAACGGCTCTGTCGGGTGTCAGACGTACGTGCATGAACACGACATGGTCATCCGTCGCGATTGCTTTTCTGGATTTCGAGGTTTGACCTGCTTTTTGGGGTCGTGACAGAGGCGACCGTCGCGATAAGGTCGCAACGCCCAGGGGCATCGCGACAAGAGTCTTATCGTGACATGTCGTTCCGTCATGTTTTGGGGGCCGCCGGGTTAAAACCCAAGGCCGCACCCCCTTTCCCCCTCTCGCCCTCTCAGATCTCTTTCTTCCCTCTCCTTTCCCTCTTGAGTTTCCTTAGCGGATTCTTGGCGGTTCTTGGTGCTTGAGGCGTTCGTGCTGAGGTGGTGTCGTCCAGCTCGTGCAGAGGACGTGTTCGTGTCGTTTGGAGCGAGGAGGAGGCATCCTTTCCTACGAGAAGGCCCCAACGGGTTCGTTCTTCGTGTGGAGGTAGGGACTCTTGATCCTCTCACCCTAAGCATGCTCCCTCCCCCTCTGGATCGTGGTTTCTCAGTTGTTTGGGGCTTGGGAGTGTGAGAACTCCATGCTCGAGGTTGAGTGAGGTTCCTCTCCGAGTGTAGATCCATGTTGTGGGGTTTTAAGGGTGGTTTGGATGCTTTACTAGCTTTCTTGCATGTCGAGCATGATCCCCTTCCCCTTTGGGTTGGTTTGTTTCCCATTTTGGGGTGGTTCCCGGAGAGAATGCTCCGGATCCCTCCACTGCTGAGAACGCGACGATCGTGGAGGTCGCGATCTGGTCGTGACGGCCTGGCCGGTCGTGACGAGATCGCGACGCTCTTGGGTGTCGCGAACTGGTCGCGATGGCTAGGACCCCCGCGACGGGATCGCGACAGGGTAGGGCGTCGTGACGAGGTCGCGACGGCCCGATACGTCGCGAAGAGGTCACAACAGTCCGATACGTCGCAACCCCAGCCGTGAGACAGGTTCCCGGTCTTCGCCGTTTCTGCTTCTTTTACTGTACCCGTGGCACCTGTGCTAGTTCCCTAGTACGATCTATACTAGTCTTTCGGCCAGTGCTCGGCACTTGAGGGCTTGTCCCGTGTGAGAGGTTGTTACCGTTTCCTGGGACCCCCATGCTCGGGCGCCTTCGAGGGAGGTATCGGGGCGACGAGTGTGCTCGAGTTGGCAGCCCAACAGGCGGACTCTGGAGCTCAGGGGAAAACGGTGGTTTGGACGGCGGCGTTGAGTCGTTTGTAGAGCTCTCTTGGCTAGGCCTGGGACACCGAGGATGACTGGAGTTCTACCCGGTGCAGGCTATCCAGTCCTTTTCTCACTGCCTCGCTCTTTGCGTCCCCGGAAGCACTTAGAGAAACCAGACGTGGGACCGTAGTCTGGCCAGACTATGGCGGTGTCAGTGTGTTACTTTGTGTCCTACCTCGCTCTGACGAGACGTGAGGGTCAGGGCCCGGGTCGAAGATAAGACGTCGGTGGATGCACCTGACCTTGACTAGTGGTAGTGCTTCTCGTAGCTAGTGTTCCTTCTCCAGGCGGAGTCCCCTCCGTAAAAATTCTCAATGGTATTGCACATGGCAAGCAGATCCTGTCTATGCCTCGCATCAATTCTTCAAATCATTGGTACCTCATCTCTTGCACTCCAAACTCCCTCATCCAAGACCCTTTATCCTTATGGTTAAAAGAAACAAACTAAATGAGCCGTTGGTTTAATGCTTTATTAATGCTCCAAGCCATGAATGTTGTTTTTTCCATGATGTTTGTTGTTTTTGGCTAATGGGTTTTGAGCGCAGGATTTGAGTTACCTCATCTGGCGCTACATCAGACTACTGCTGCCTTCACCATCAACTATTTACATCTACTATATGTTATACCCTTAGAGCATACCAAGGACCTTGTGGCTCTGAGGAATCTGGGATTTGAGTTCCCCTCTATCAAAAACAATGATTATCTCAGAGGATCCTTAGCCGCACGGATAGGCCGTTACGCTGGGCATGTGAGGACGACGGACCCATGCATACCCTCTGGTTCTGACTCACCGACGTAACAATATTATCCTTGGTTATTTTCTACTCCTCTTTGAGCTTATTTTTCCTTTTAGCCCAGCATACATGCATCTTGAAATCACAATGGAAAACCACTCTTCCAAGCCAATTTGAGGGCCATTCGCGCCTCAAATTCAAAAGCAACCTTGAAATATTCCATTCTGGGTCGATTACCCAACTCCCTTTGTTGCCGCCTCCGGGCTGATTTCCTTCAGAGCTTTTGTTTGGACTTATCCCTTTTACTTTTCGTCTTTATTCCCAGGGATCCACCTGAGGCAGTGGCAGATGCCCCGATGGTGTAACCTAACGGATTGTGTCCTTAGGTACTTCCCCTTCGCTGGAAGTTGATCTCTCCCTCTCTCCCCAAGATCCACCTGAGGCAGTGGCAGACGCCCCCAATGGTGAAACCTAACGGATTATGTTCTTAGGTACTTCCCCAACGCTGGAAGTTGGTCTTTTCTTCCTTTTGTGCCCGTGGCACCTTTCCTTTCTTTTCTTATCCTTTGTCCAAACATTCGTTTTCTTTAGGTCTTCTTTCTGGTGGTGACTTCCTAGGTTGTTGGTGAAAGACCCTTATCAGGTGGCAGTCACCCCATTGCTCACGCGTGTCTATTTTTCACCTTGGCGTCTACTTTTTAGTCCTCTCCTGCTGCGCTCCACTTCACTACGCTACATTTCTTTTCACTTCACTTCACTCCACTTCACTCCATTGCACTCCACTTCGTGTCTTTTCGCTTCGCTCCCCTGCAAAGCAGACGCCAAGGTGTGGCAGCTGTAGACACGCGAATTCGGCTCCACCGCAGGTAAATTTCATATTGTGCCACAATGCCACGAATGGCCCTCATTTTGCCTTGCAATAGTAGTTTTCCCAATCATTCTGGATCACCCCATTCTTCCCCCGGTGCTTCCCCTCCATTTCCGTGGGCCCTCGGGAATTATAGGCATCAAATTCATGTTGCGACGGGTATGGCAGCCGCATTATGAAAGGCGTCCGGGTTGGTGGATGCAATTCAGGACCTTATCGCGACAGCTCTAACAGGCGCAACCTTAACGCGACGGCTTCATGGGGCACGACCTTAACGCGACGGCCATGCAGGGCGCAACCGTGAAATTTGTGTCATGCATGCCGGGCGCGTTTATCAGCACGTGTCTAAAGCGAATTGCGTCCAATCTGATGAACGTGATTTGAAAGTCAAAAAGGCTATGGCCCGGAAAGTCGTCGTGCACAGGTCTGTAATCATGAGAAAATCCTGTAATCACGTCCTTGTCAGCAGACGCGATTCAAAAGGTCAAATCACAATTCCCTGTTAGCAGACAGCATATTTATAAGTCGATTGCCTCGGAAATTGCCCCTAAGTTAATCGCGTCGGCCATGACCACCGCGTTTCAAGTCGCGGCAACCATGGTGGACGCGATCCAGATCCATATCGCAGCGTCCTGACATGACGTGATTTAGAAGAAGTAGCGGCAATCATGCGCCTGTCTCGTCAATTTGACCTTGCGAACCGCGGCCTGCCGCCCGGACGCAATTCAATCCATGTTGCAGCGCGCTAGCCCGACGCGATTCAAGTCGCGGCCTGCCACTCAGACGTGATTCAGTTTATTGTCACGGCGGCTGTACCCGATGCGATTCAAAGATTTCATCCCTATAAATTGACCCCCGAGGGTCATTTGTGAGGGGGGTTCCAAGAAGCGGTGAAGCCCTGCCGGATCCTCGCCTCAACCTCCAGCCCAAGGAGCTTTTCTTCGTCTTCCTTCGTCCGTCCAACCGGCCATGCCGCAGTGCCAACGCTCCATCCACTATTTGGGGAAGCACCCCCGCCCCTTTCTTTTCCCTTTGTCTCCATTTCCTCCGGGCCCCACGTGGCCCTTTACATTTTCATCTCCTCCGGGCCCCACGTGGCCCCTTCTTTTTATACACACATGCATGCATACACACACACCTACATTTTAGGGTTTTAAAGACCACCACAAGGTGTGTTCTTCTCCCTCTATTCACATTCATTTTATTCATTTTGAGAATTTGTATGCTACATCCGGTTAATCCTCCCTTCTCTTCTTTGTCTTTTTGTCAGGGTAATCGAACGAGGAAATGCCCTCTACCACGGCCGGCCGTGTTTGCAGAGGAAGAAAGGACCCACATCATCCCCCGCGCAATCTCCCCGCTCTAAAAGGTACGCTCGCGATCACTCTTCCATCTCGCACCCCTCGCGCGTGCATCTCCATTCGGTACCCTCACGTACCTGGCGATCACGATCACCTCACCCGTCCATCTATCCCTCTTTGTGGACCTTAACACGTCGTCCGTCGGCAGTGTCTACACCACTAACCCCGCGCAACGCTTGAAAACCACGACCAAGGCTCAATGACCCCACATTGGTCATGAGCACCACACCAGAGCCAGTAAACACAGATCCGAACGACCACTAAATGACGATCTACGAGGATCCGAAAAATGTGCTACGTTACACATTGATATGCCTACACTTTGAAATCATTGGTATATGGCCAATCTTATTAATTATCCATTGATATGTGTACGTTATGAAATCTTTGAAAGATGGCCACTTCTGATAAATGTTCCTTGACATGCATCTATTCTGAAGTCCCTGCCCACTAGTTGTCAACACCTTGAAGCATTAAGAAACCATTAAATTGCTACCCTTGTTTTGTCCCATAATCAGATTTACTATCATATTAGTTTGTCGTTTTAGTTCTCCTTTGAAATCATGTTTGTTAATACATTAACCATTTATATTTTGCTCACGCATTAAGATGTAAATCCTACTGGGCGTATTTGCTCATACTTACTCTTAACATTTTCAGGTAACAAAGGCAAAGGATGAAAGCGTAAGAATGGGATCTATGCACCGAGCGGGGAGTACATCATAGATTGTCACGCCCCGATATTTAGCAGTGGAATAAATACCGGGGGACGTGAACGAAACAAACAGACGTATCACAGTTGAGTAACGCAGAGTCACAATTGAATATAATATCACATTTGAGGCTATATTATGATCACCCAAAAGTATACTTTTTTTCATTCCATTCAACTAGATACGACCTTACATAAGAAAGAACCAACTAAAGGTCCATTATTCAAATAAAACTTCCAGAAAAGTTAACTATTACATAGACTACTCAATTGTCTATTTCTAAACTATCATCGACTCATATGGCGGGTGCTCATCACTCTTGCCCTGCCCCATCGGACTCCACTGGTTCTTCATCACTTCTTGAAAAAAGGGTAGGATGATAGGGTGAGCGAACTAGCTCAGTAGGATTTACATCTCAATACGGTGCATGCACTAGTATACATGATTAACATTTTAAAAGGCAAGATATGAACATGATGACAATGCATGCAATACTAACAGATCGAATAGTAGAGTAGAACGGATATCATTTCAGATCAAAAGTCGAGATGCATAAATACAGTGGACAGATATTTCAAGAATAGAATCGTATCAAAAGGGATTGGCCATATTCAGACAGATATCATGCGTTCACATGATCAGACGTATCATATCAAATCATATCATATCAGATCACATCAGACTTATCATATCAAACAAAGGCACATTCACACAAATCTTGCATATCGTATCAGTGCCATGCCACGCACCACAAGTCCATACTCCCGCGGTTAAAAAGTACGTTGGGGTGCTCCTCCCCAGGACCAAACAGGGCCCCTATTGCACAGGCATTGGTTCAAATTTGGACCGGAGTCCCACGTTGTGCCGAACAAACAGATTCATATTATGGCCACAGAGTTTCAATAACAAGCTCGTAGTAAAAGAAACATGATCATTCATAGAGTCAAGGTATGACAAATAGCTCAAGAGAACAAGGCAGGATAACGACGTATCTTATGTTTCATAATTCATTAATGTCTTGACATGAGGATGTTTCTAAAGACAGATCATATGCAGAACATGTGCTCTCAATTTCCCAAGAAGGGTGTGCCTATTCATGCAAATATGTAAGTGACGAGTTACAGATCTTTCCTATCATGTATGCAATTGACAAATGATTATTTGAACACCGGAAAACATAAAACTATTGAAACTCATATGCAAATTATGACATTTACTCCACTAGTAAGTCCATACCAACATGTATTCATTCCCACATTCATATCATATTCTTTATCTTATCAATTGACAATAAGCAAGATCACAAGATAATCCAATGGACATAAGATCAATCACCATTACACATTAGAATCGTATTCATATCATTACTATTTTTCATTGGTTGATTTATTTTAGGTCCATGCATACCATATAACATCATGCACATGCTAGTAGACATCATGAAATGATTAGACCCAAATTATGTAATTTTTTTGTAAGGGTAGTGTCGACACACCCCTTACTGGTGTCGACACAATGCTTCAAACATAAGACAAAATAATGCAAAACTGGTCAAGTAGTGTCGACACTAGTTCAGGTAGTGTCAACACAGTGCTTCAAATACAAGGCAAAAAGGTCAAGTAGTGTCGACACTAGATTAGGTAGTGTCGACACTAGAGACAGCTCCCAGAAAACCTTCTGGCCAATCTGGGACAGTGTGTCGACACTAGCCCAAGTAGTGTCGACACTAGAGGCCTTCCCAGAACACCTTCTGGGCTGTTTTGGGACAGTGTGTCGACACTAGCTCAAGTAGTGTCGACACTAGTGCCCTTCCAGAACAAAACCTATAGGTCATGTGGAACCCGAAAACACATTTCATGCAGTGGATTACTTACCATGCTTATAACTCTCTAACGAGTGACATTTAGAAAAAACGTTCAACACAAAAGATGACGATGTCAACTAGTAGAAGAACTTTGATGTTAGGGGTTTGATCTAAAAAGTCTCGAATTCCGAGAAAACATATTAAGAATAAAAAGTCAAGTGTAGCCCGAAATCACAGTATCATGCAGCTACTCTCTTACCATGCTCATAACTCTCTAATGAAAGACTTTTGGATAAAACGTCCAACATAAAAGATGATCGTGACTACAAGTAGAAGAACTTTTATGAAGATAGTTTTGCCAAATTCGCTCTCAAATCACGTGCCTAATAAGAAGAACGGGAAAAACCCTAACTGTGTGAGACTTCGGAAAACTACGAATACACAACGTATACTCCATGAAAACTAGTCAAACCAAGTGCAAATGAACCCAGACTCAAAGATCTACATGATGGTGTTGGTTTCTTTAAGCCCGAGAACACCTACTTTTGAACGCTAAGAACTCTCTGCAGATTTCTGGGTTGTTGCAGAGCGAGGTTGAGGAAGACCACGATTTTCCCCAGCCGTTCTCCACTTCCCCAGCGCTCCAAACTTGATACTCTCGACCCCAACTTGTTTCTAAACCTTCCCCAAGAGTTTAGGGACGAGTTCTTATAGTTTTAGGGTGTAGTTAAGAGTCCTAACGGGACTAGGAAAGGGGCTACGAGTTCTGTTTCCCACTTTCCACAAAATCTGGGATTCTCTCACCCAAAAGAGGTAGCAAAGGTTTAGGAAACCACCAATTGGGGTTGGGTTCGGTTTTGGCTTACCTTGCATGACTAATTACCTTAATTTTAGCCCTAACTTGCCCTCTCTAATTGTGGCATAATTACATACACGAATTTCTGGGTAATTTCCTATCCTAGTTTATTTATATCCTGTGGCCAAATGTGCTCTATTGGCCCAATCTTGTTAATGGGTCATTAATACATGGTGTTGGAAGTCTCTCTAATATGTTTATTTAACTTATTCTCCTTTATTCCCAAAATTTTTAAATCACTAAATTTTCGGGGTGTTACATCCTCCCCCACTTAAAAAAAATTTGGTCGCCAAATTTACACGTAATGGTGTAGTTCGTACCTGAGAATAGTTCTGGGTGGTTTTTCTTCATTCTTTCCTCTGTTTCCCAGGTAGCATTAGTAACTCCGTCTCGACTCCATTGCACCTTCACCATAGGTATGGTACGATTCATGAGTCGTTGAATCTTCCGATCCAACAGTTTGATCGGCTTCTCTTCATAAGTCAGGTCCTCCCGAATCTCCAAGTCCTCATGGTTGATTACATGGTCAGCATTGAATAAATACTTCCTCAGCATGGATATGTGGAACACATTATGCACATTCGCCAGTTGCTGAGGTAGTGCAAGTCTATACGCCACCTGACCAATCCTTTCCAGAATTTCAAATGGCCCTATGAATCTGGGACTTAGTTTTCCTTTGATCCCAAATCTTTGTATTCCCCTTGAAGGTGAGACCTTCAATAAAACATGTTCGCCAACCTGAAATTCTAGTTCTCTCCTTCTCTTGTCTGCATAACTCTTCTGCCTGGATTGTGCTATCTTCAGACGTTCCCTGACAATCTGAACCTTCCTGACATTCACCTCAATTAAGTCGGGTCCAACCCATTGGTTCTCCCCAACCTCTTCCCAACAAAGGGGTGATCTGCAACTCTTGCCATATAAGGCTTCAAATGGAGACATCTTGATACTTGCCTGATAGTTGTTGTTATATGCAAACTCCATCAGGTACAACTGATCATCCCATCGCCCTCTAAAATCTAGCACCAGAGCACGAAGTATATCTTCCACAATTTGATTGGTCCTTTCGGTTTGCCCATCAGTCTGAGGATGGAAGGCAGCACTAAAATTTAGTTTAGTACCCATTGCTGCTTGCAATCCCTTCCAGAAGTGTGAAGTAAATCTAGGGTCCCGATCCAATATTATGCTAGATGGAACCCCATGCAATCTAACTACTTCCTTAACATATAGTGCAGCCAATACATCCACGGACCAGGTACTCTTAATCGGCAAGAAATGAGCCGACTTAAGTCAAACGATCAACTACTACCCAAATCGCATCCATACCACCTCTGGTCTTGGGCAATCCCATGATAAAGTCCATACCGATGCTATCCCATTTCCATTCTGGGATTTCTAGTGGTAGCAGTCCACCAGTTGTACGGAAATGCTCGGTCTTGACTTTCATGCATGTTAAACAGTACGATACGTGATCGGCCACATCCCTCTTCATGTTTGGCCACCAGTACGACCTTTTCAAGTCTTGGTACATCTTTGTTGCTCCAGGATGAATCGTGTACTTGGACTGGTGAGCTTCATTTAATAACCTCTTCTTGAGCTCTCCATGATCAGGGACACATGTTCTACCTCGGAATAGTAATCTTCCCTCAGCTGATAGTGTGAAGTCAGGTCTTTGTTCTAACTTCTCCCTGATCTCAACTAAGAATGGATCCTCTCCCTGTTTCTCCTTGATTTCGGTCAATAGATAGGATTATATCTGGAGATTGGAGATCATTACTTATTTTTCCTTCTTTCCCATGTCTAAGTTCAAGCTTGCAAATTGCTCCAGTAACTTCCATTTGCCCAGCATCATACTAGCTAGCATAGCTCCTGGTTGTCTACTTAGAGCGTCTGCCACTACATTGGCTTTCCCAGGGTGATACTGAATGGAAAAGTCAAAGTCCTTAAGGTACTCTAACCACCTTCTTTGTCTCATGTTAAGCTCCTTTTGTGAGAACAAGTATTTCAAACTCCTGTGGTCAGAAAAGACCTTAAATTGCTCACCATAGATATAATGCCTCCAAATTTTCAAGGCGAATACTACAGCTGCCAACTCCAGGTCATGAACCGGATAGTTCACTTCGTGGATCTTCAACTGTCTTGAGGCATATGCTATTACCTTCCCTTGTTGCATTAAGACGCATCCCAGACCTGTTCCAGAAGCATCTGAATAAATTTCAAATCCTCCCTCTTCAGTGGGTAAGGCGAGGACAGGAGCAGTAGTCAGACACTTCTTCAAGTTGTTAAAGCTTTCTTCACATTCATTGGTCCACACAAACGGATTTTCCTTTCGGGTCAGCTTGGTTAATGGCACTACAATCTTTGAGAAATCCTTTATAAACCTTCGATAATATCCTGCTAATTCTAAAAAGCTCCTGATCTCTGTGACGCTTGTCGGTCTTTCCCATTTCAGCACAGCCTCAACCTTTGATGGATCAACAGCGATACCATCCTTGGTTACCACATGCCCTAAAAAGGATACCTCCTCAAGCCAGAATTCACATTTACTTAGCTTGGCATATAATTTATTCTCCCTTAAAATCTATAATGAAATCCTCAAATGCTCCTCATGCTCTTCCTTCGTCTTGGAATAGATCAATATATCATCGATGAATACCACCACAAACTTATCAAGATACGGGCGATAAATGCTATTCATCAACTGCATGAAAACTGCAGGGGCATTCATTAGTCCAAAAGGCATAACAATGAATTCATAATGCCCATACCTGCTTCGGAAGGCTGTCTTGTGAATGTCTTCTCCTTTGATCCTCAATTGATGATAACCGGATCTGAGATCTATTTTAGAGAAGTATCTAGCTCCAGATAATTGGTCAAACAACTCATCAATCCTTGGCATAGGGTATTTGTTCTTGATGGTTAACTGATTTAGTTGTCTGTAATCTATACATAGCCTCATCGACCCATCTTTCTTCTTGACGAAGAGGACAGGTGCACCCCATGGCGATGTACTCGATCGGATGAAACCCTTCTCTAACAGTTCCATCAGTTGCTCTTTTAATTCCTTCAGTTCTGCGGGGGACATTCTATATGGTGCCCTAGATACTGGTGCTGCTCCAGGGGCCAACTCGATGGTAAAATCAACCTCTCGCTCAGGAGGAATTCCTGGCAAGTCTTCGGGAAAAACATCAGCGTATTCGCTGACAACATGGATGTCCTCAACTTTGACT
The DNA here is from genome assembly GCA_014218235.1 of Colocasia esculenta. Classification (NCBI taxonomy): domain Eukaryota; kingdom Viridiplantae; phylum Streptophyta; class Magnoliopsida; order Alismatales; family Araceae; genus Colocasia; species Colocasia esculenta. The sequence continues at coordinate 84,627,292 of CM024757.1, forward strand.
TCCTTCCTTGTGATGACAACAGCAGCAAGAAAGGCCATACAACCTTTCCTCATCATCCTTTTGGCTTGTAGTGCAGAGATATGTGACAATCTCCTGCGGTTTCTATCCCATGTGAACACTAGTTTTGGGTAATGGCTAAAGGTTACCCGACTTCTCCTGCAGTTGATACCCTACCTGTGATATCCTACGCAGCGGAAGCGTGGTGGGCCCATAACCCACAGGTCACAGGATCGAAACCTGTCTCTGATACCAACTGTCATGCCCCGATAATTAGCAGCGGAATAAATACCGGGGGACGTGAACGATACAAACAGACGTATCACAGTTGAGTAACGCAGAGTCACAATTGAATATAATATCACATTTGAGGCTATATTATGATCACCCAAAAGTATACTTTGTTTCATTCCATTCAACTAGATACGACCTTACATAAGAAAGAACCAACTAAAGGTCCATTATTCAAATAAAACTTCCAGAAAAGTTAACTATTACATAGACTACTCAATTGTCTATTTCTAAACTATCATCGACTCATATGGCGGGTGCTCATCACTCTTGCCCTGCCCCATCGGACTCCACTGGTTCTTCATCACTTCCTGAAAAAAGGGTAGGATGATAGGGTGAGCGAACTAGCTCAGTAGGATTTACATCTCAATACGGTGCAGGCACTAGTATACATGATTAACATTTTAAAAGGCAAGATATGAACATGATGACAATGCATGCAATACTAACAGATCGAATAGCAGAGTAGAACGGATATCATTTCAGATCAAAAGTCGAGATGCATAAATACAGGGGACAGATATTTCAAGAATAGAATCGTATCAAAAGGGATTGGCCATATTCAGACAGATATCATGCGTTCACATGATCAGACGTATCATATCAAATCAGATCACATCAAACTTATCATATCAAACAAAGGCACATTCACACAATCTTGCATATCGTATCAGTGCCATGCCACGCACCACAAGTCCATACTCCCGCGGTTAAAAAGTACGTTGGGGTGCTCCTCCCCAGGACCAGACAGGGCCCCTATTGCACAGGCATTGGTTCAAATTTGGACCGGAGTCCCACGTTGTGCCGAACAAACAGATTCATATTATGGCCACAGAGTTTCAATAACAAGCTCGTAGTAAAAGAAACATGATCATTTATAGAGTCAAGGTATGACAAATAGCTCAAGAGAACAAGGCAGGATAACGACGTATCTTATGTTTCATAATTCATTAATGTCTTGACATGAGGATGTTTCTAAAGACAGATCATATGCAGAACATGTGCTCTCAATTTCCCAAGAAGGGTGTGCCTATTCATGCAAATATGTAAGTGACGAGTTACAGATCTTTCCTATCATGTATGCAATTGACAAATGATTATTTGAACACCGGAAAACATAAAACTATTGAAACTCATATGCAAATTATGACATTTACTCCATTAGCAAGTCCATACCAACATGTATTCATTCCCACATTCATATCATATTCTTTATCTTATCAATTGACAATAAGCAAGATCACAAGATAATCCAATGGACATAAGATCAATCACCATTACACATTAGAATCGTATTCATATCATTACTATTTTTCATTGGGTTGATTTATTTTAGGTCCATGCATACCATATAACATCATGCACATGCTAGTAGACATCATGAAATGATTAGACCCAAATTATGTAATTTTTTTGTAAGGGTAGTGTCGACACACCCCTTACTGGTGTCGACACAATGCTTTAAACACAAGACAAAATAATGCAAAACTGGTCAAGTAGTGTCGACACTAGTTCAGGTAGTGTCGACACAGTGCTTCAAATACAAGGCAAAAAGGTCAAGTAGTGTCGACACTAGATCAGGTAGTGTCGACACTAGAGACAGCTCCCAGAAAACCTTCTGGCCAATCTGGGACAGTGTGTCGACACTAGCCCAAGTAGTGTCGACACTAGAGGCCTTCCCAGAACACCTTCTGGGCTGTTTTGGGACAGTAGTGTCGACACTAGTGCCCTTCCAGAACAAAACCTATAGGTCATGTGGAACCCGAAAACACATTTCATGCAGTGGTTTACTTACCATGCTTATAACTCTCTAACGAGTGACATTTAGAAAAAACGTTCAACATGAAAGATGACGAGGTCAACTAGTAGAAGAACTTTGATGTTAGGGGTTTGATCTAAAAAGTCTCGAATTCTGAGAAAACATATTAAGAATAAAAAGTCAAGTGTAGCCCGAAATCACAGTATCATGCAGAGACTCTCTTACCATGCTCATAACTCTCTAACGAAAGACTTTTGGATAAAACGTCCAACATAAAAGATGATCGTGACTACAAGTAGAAGAACTTTTATGAAGATAGTTTCATCAAATTCGGTCTCGAATCACTTTCCTAATAAGAAGAACGGGAAAAGCCCTAACTGTGCGAGACTTCGGAAAACTACGAATACATAACGTATACTCCATGAAAACTAGTCAAACCAAGTGAAAATGAACCCAGACTCAAAGATCTATATGATGGTGTTAGTTTCTTTAATCTTGGCCTGAGAACACCTACTTTTGAACGCTAAGAACTCTCTGTAGATTTCTGGGTTGTTGCAGAGCGAGGTTGAGGAAGACCACGATTTTCCCCAGTCGTTCTCCACTTCCCCAGCGCTCCAAACTTGATACTCTCGACCCCAACTTGTTGCTAAACCTTCCCCAAGAGTTTAGGGATGAGTTCTTATAGTTTTAGGGTGTAGTTGAGAGTCCTAACGGGACTAGGAAAGGGGCTACGAGTTCTGTTTCCCACTTTCCACAAAATCTGGGATTCTCTCACCCAAAAGAGGTAGCAAAGGTTTAGGAAACCACCAATTGGGGTTGGGTTCAGTTTTGGCTTACCTTGCATGACTAATTACCTTAATTTTAGCCCTAACTTGCCCTCTCTAATTGTGGCATAATTACATACACGAATTTCTGGGTAATTTCCTGTCCTAGTTTATTTATATCCTTGGGCCAGATGTGCTCTATTGGCCCAATCTTGTTAATGGGTCATTAATACATGGTGTTGGAAGTCTCTCTAATATGTTTATTTAACTTATTCTCCTTTATTCCCAAAATTTTAAATCACTAAATTTTCGGGGTGTTACATAGATTGTCAATTTGTTTTTGGTTAATCAATGTAAGATTAGTCCTTACTATGATTGTACTTTTCTTGAGAGATAGAAAGGAGTCATCAACTGAGAGTGTTCGTACTTTGGCAGATGAGATGATGATAGTCAATTTATGATGATATGTGGTTGTCTGTCGACAGATAAACTTGAATCTGTCAATACATAGCTTCATCTATCGATAACCAGACTTGGGTATGTCGACCTGGAGGTTGTGGTCTGTTGACCTAGGCTGTTAATGAATAGTGAGTCATTCTTTATTTGGACATTGGAGAGTGTTTTCATTCTCCTTTTGTATTGGAGGTTGAAATTCAGTTCATGAGGAGTCAATGGTAGAGCTTTGAGCATAGAATTTGTGGATTTCTTGTATAGGTTTTTATTTATGGCTTCTGTATATGCACATTTGTCGCATCCCTCGATTTAATTTCGCTACTTAAATCTGGGGGCGTGACAGAAGTGGTATCAAAGCTTCATCTTTTGATTCTAGGTTATGTCTAGGACTAGACATGTTAGGAGGCATCCAAGCCTAAAGTTTCAAGCCTAAGTTGTAAGATCATGTCGTGAGGATCTAGGATCTTAAGCAACTTATGTCTAGCGTTAAGCTAACTCTATTAATCCCAGTGAGTTGGGTAGAGTCTGGTTTATTCCTAAGTTCTAGGTAATCGAAAATAATAGGTTGGTTGCCATTAGAACCCTCAGATTGTGTCAAGGATTTCATACCATCTGGTGAGACTTAGTGCAGCCCTGGGCTAAGCTTGGAATTACATTTAATAAATACCTATAAGTTTACAATCATTAACAAGAAGTAAAGAAAACTGACGATCATGATAAATTATTTTGAAGAAATTTGAACTTGCAGCTATGGCACATATACCTACACCGCTGGTGGACGGACAGAGGTCGGTCCAAGGACTAACCCAAGCACTACCACAAGCAGCTCCACTACTACAGAATGCTCTTAGAACTGCTCAAGGTGATACAATGGGAAGAAGAGGTCTGGAGATGACAAAGGAATGGGGGAAAAGGCTGATAAGAAAGTACAAATCATCAACTCAAGAGACTTCAAACTCATAGTCAAAGAGAAATGGCCTAGCAGTAGTGACAAATCGCGAAAGGGTAAGAAACCCAAGAAGAATAATAAACAATTGGTCCATGTTATTGAAGAAATATGTAAGCACTACAATAAAGCAAATCACCAGTCTAAGATGTGTTGGAGGGTTCAAGGCAAGTGTTTCCGATGCGGTAAAAAAGACCACAAGATTGTAGATTGCCCTGATGAGAGACCAGGGCCAAAGAATAAATGTCAACACAAGCCACAATCAATGAAAGTATCGAAACTCATTAAGGAAGGAGGTGTGGTGAAGGAGACTAAAAAAAAGAAACCACCCCTTAATATAGAAGATTCCAAACCTATGGTAGGAGAGAAGCAGCCCAATGGTAGTAATGTCCTATCAAGGAATAATAAGACCAAGAAAAATGACAAGCAATTAACTATTGTACACGAAGAGTGATGCAAGCATTGTGGTAAAGCAAGCCATTTGTTGGAAAACTGTTGGAGGATCCGAGAAGAATGTTTTCGATATGGCAGCCCTGGCCACAAGATTGGGGAATGCCCACTATTGTAAAACAAGCATCAATGGAGGACCAAAATGTCCATGTAGACTTCAAGCTTTGGTGCAACCTACTCATGGTGACAAGTAGGAGTGTGAAAGATAACTCTAATCCCATCTAGTTAATGCTATTTAGCATTTCATTCATGAAAATGATGAGATTATATTCCTTTAACCTAATGAATTCGAAGAACCATCTTATTATAGTAACCAATTTGCATCTGAGATGAATAGATATGTATGTATATCAATCCATAAATGACCTACCTTGGACATTATGTCTTACTTGCATAAGTCTTAAGTTGGGGAGAAACGTCGCTGCAATGGTGACAGACCGCGAAGAAGAAAGAAGTCCAAGAAGAATAAAAAGGAAACAAATAGTCCTTACACTTGAAGGGTTATTGGAGAGCTTAAGGCAATTGTTTCCATTAGGGTAGCCAAGACCACGAGATTAAAGATTGCCCTAATAGGAAACCAAGCTCAAAAGATAAATGTCAACACCAACCACTAGCACTAGAAGTACCAAGGAAGGAGGTATGACGGGTGGTATTCCTTCTAACCCACTTTTTATTTAGCTCTGGAGTTACACCATCAACCAATTATTATACTAGATGCTCACTGCTTTAAAATAATCGCTAGTAGATTCTCCATGAGTCCAGTTATAAACATATGTGAATTAGAGGACCGTATAGGGGTTAATTCAAGCCCTTAACAATGTGGTTCAGGCAAGAGCAAGGATTGAGGCCTATCTGATTGGAAAGGTTAGACCCACTAAAATGTTGTAGTATATTCAGACATGGTCTTAAGAGCCAAATAATGGAAGACACAATAGAACATCTTGAAAGGGTCGTGAAGAAGAAGGTGGTATTAAAAAAGAACTAATTGTTCATTTCAATGATAATGGGGAAAGAGATGCCATGAACAGCAAAAGGGGCAAAGGGATAAGTAAAGCAGAAGGGACGGTTGTAGATCCTTGTGGATGTAGATCCTATCAATGGAGGACAGGGTACTCTCACTACACCCTTAGTCGTACTTCATAGTATTCTCCCTGATAACATAGTCTTAAGTGGGGGAGACAAGCAAGAAATTATTCAAAATCACTAGGTGATCTTAGGATATTGAACCATATGAATTTGGAAGACCAAATTCTTTTAAGTGGATGAGAGTGTAACAACCTGGATTTTTAAATCATAAACAGATGAGAATAAATAGGTGGAAATGATTAAGTAAGGGCCCGATTAGGATTTTGAAGGAGAAAGAGCCACCAACGAAATAAATCTTATCATGGGTGAAAATTGATATGAAAAGAAATGAGAATTTATGATTTTGGTCAAACAATGGAAGTGTAGTGACTCAAATTTTTAAGAATCAAAGAAATGAAAAACCCACTAACATAAGTAAATAACTCATGAGAAATAATTGGTTGGAAACCAATTAGGACCTTACTGAACCCTTTGTTCAGTAACCAGTGTGATCATTTAATACTATCAATTGGTGTTTGAACCATTTATAAGACCAATCAGAAGGATTATAAGTCCAATCGGAACCTTACTGAACCTTTGTTCAGTAATTAGATCATTTAATAACACCAATCGGTGTGTGGACCACTTATGAGATCAATGGAAACCATTATAAGGCCAATCGGAAGTTTACTGAGCTTTTGTTCAGTAATCGGAAGGATTATAAATCCAATCGAAACCTTACTAAACCTTTGTTCAGTAATTGGATCACTTAATAACACCAACCAGTGTTTGGACCACTTATAAGATCAATTGAAACCATTATAAGGCCAATCTGAAGTTTACTGAGCTTTTGATCAATAATCGGAATCATTATCAAACCAATCAAAAGTTTACTGAGCTTTTGTTCAGTAATCAAAATCTTTACAAGCCAATCGGAATACTTACTAAATACTTATTCAGTAATCGAAACATTATAACATCAATCGGAAGACTACCGAGCTTTTGTTCAACAATCAGAACATTATAACACTAATCGGAAGATTTCTGAGCTTTTCTTTAGCAATCGGAACATTTGTAACTCAATCGAAAGCATTTTGAACAGTAGTTCAGTAATCGGTGTAATTATAACACCAATCAGAACCTTATTGAACCTTTGTTCAGTAATCGATGCGGTTATATCACTAATCAGTAGATTTTTGCACATTGGTTCAGCAATCAATTCACATCAATCGAAAGGATTTCTGAACATTTGTTCAATAATTGATCCATTCATAAACACCAATCAGTAGACTTTTGAGCATTTGTTCAGCAATTGGAACAACCTCTAAAGTTGTTCATCAAACGATGTGACCATGTCACCAATCGAAAGAACATAAGCATCGACTGGTGAAAGATTTATACATAAGTTGAAGTCCGACTTCGACTCATGATTAGTCAAAGTTCTGTGTGATGGGTGTGTCGACACATGTGTGGGGGAAGTCGACTTTTGGGGTTGGTAAAAGTACCAGTACCCAAGTATGGCCCCGGTAAGGTGGATCTATCCTTTCTCAGACAAAGTCAACATTGGCATGGGTGGAGGTATAGGCACATAGATATAGCGCTCATACATGCCCTCCAGAATTGGAGATTTCAAAAAATTATCTAAGACCTAGCCTCATAAATATTGCTTATGGCCCTCTTTGGGCCACCCCAAAACCCCTCTGAACTTCACTGGCCATGGGAATGGAAGCTTGGAGCCGTGGGTGGTGAAGAGCACTCAGGAGCAAGGGGACGATCCTGAAGCTTGAGGATCTTGGAGTTCTTCTCTTATCTCTGCTTCAACTTGAAGGAACTAGAGATTTGGAGAAACAATCTAAGGTAGGTGATCCCTGGTTCAACATAATGTAGTATAACTCTTCTGAAGAACTACCAAGTATGTCTTCGCTATCCATGTCTTGCCCAACTCCCTCATGTAGAACATTAAGTATTTTGACTGCTACAAAAGATTGAGGGTTTCTCTTACCCTCTTGATTCCTACACCCCTAGACCATTTGAGCCCAACTATGATATTCAAATCCCTCTATTATGAAATTCCAACAACTTCCTTGTTGGAAGTCTGCTTTATTTTCTTCCTTATGAATGATTTCTTTCACTGGTCGGTCTCTGACCAGCTATTATGTCAAAGTTTTGCAAGTTTAGTTGGTCTCTGGTTTACCTAGCCTTCACGATGATCTTAAACAATTTTGGCTTTTCTTGTTATCATCTGATTCCAGCACCCATAGTTGTTTGATCAAGATTAACCTAGAATTCTTCTACTTGAGTTTCCAAAAACTTATTTGTTGGAAATCTAGACTTGTTTCAAACCCCATGATAGGTGTCATCTGTCTCTGACGTGATTCAAAAGGGTCCTCTAGAAACCATTTTGGCTGCTCTGTTTAGTCTAGGTTAGCACACAATATGGTCTGTTCAGTATCCTAAAAAATTCTAAGTTATGTAAAAAACTTTAATAACATGAAGACTATCATATTTTCTCTTAATCCCTTGATTTCAACTTCACATCATCTGATTTGAAACTCTATCTTAAAATCTTGCTTGTCATGAAATCTGAAACCCTAATTGGTATTATTCTGCCCACTAGCTACACGATCTAATTTTAGTAGTTGCGTTGTTATGTTATCCATTGACACTCTTAGAATTTGTACCCTTGTTATTATTGTACAAAGTTCTACCATGTGTCACCCCTTTGAAATTCAGATGGCCATGATATGTTCTGTTATCTGGCACTATTTGGGACTTCGGTTCACTGACCCATGTCTGTGCAAATAAAAAGCCATATCTGGTCCTGGGAAGGAGCACCCCGACGGGTGGCATAACACTGACATGATTTTCAATATTTGAAAGTGTTTTCTTGATATGATATGTTTTTTCATTTGTATATGTGTTCATTTGAAATATGGCCAATCATGTTATTTGTTTATTTGATATGTATATGTTCTAAAATCCCTAGAATTTGGTCATCTTTGTTATCACATTTGATATGCCTACATTCTGAAACCATTGATATATGGCCAATATTATTAATTATCCATTGATATGTGTACGTTATGAAATCCTTGAAAGATGGCCACTTCTGATACATGTTCCTTGACATACATCTGTTCTGAAGTCCTTGCCCACTAGTTGTCAACACATTGAAGCATTAAGAAACCGTTAAATTGCTACCCTTGATCTATCCCATAATTAGATTTATTGGTATATAAGTTTGCCATTTTAGTTCTCCTTTGAAAATGTGTTTGTTAATACATTAACCATTTATATTTTGCTCGCACATTAAGATGTAAATCCTACTGGGCGTGTTCGCTCATACCTACTCTTAACATTTTTAATTAACAAAGGCAAAGGATGAAAGCTTAAGAATGGGATCTATGCGCCGAGTGCAGAGTACACCATAGATTGTCAATTTATTTTTGGTTAATCAATGTAAGAGTAGTCCTTACTATGATTATACTATTCTTGAGAGATAAAAAGGAGTAGTCAGCTGCGTGCGTTCGTACTTTGGCATATGAGATAATGATAGTCAATTTATGATGATATGTGGTTGTCTGTCGACAGATAAACTTGAGTCTGTCGACACATAGCTTCATATGTCGATAACTAGACTTAGTTCTATTGACCTGGAGGTTGTGGTATGTCGACATAGGCTACTGATGAATATGTGGTTGTTTGTCGACAGATAAACTTGAGTCTGTCGACACATAGTTTCATCTGTCGATAACCAGACTTGGGTTTGTTGACCTGGAGGTTGTGGTATGTCGACCTAAGTTGCTGATGAATAGTGAGTCATTCTTTATTTAGACATTGGAGAGTGTTTGCTTTCTCTTTTTGTATTGAATGTTGAAATTCAATTCATGAGGAGTCAGTGGTAGAGCTTTGATCGCAGAATTTGTGGATTTATTATATAGGTTTTTATTTATGGCTTCTGTTGTAATACCCTAAATGTCTGGATCGTAGTTACAGGGTTTGGGGGCCAGTGTGTGGCCCATTGGTTGAGTTTGTCTGTGTACATGTGTGTTTACAGGTTTGTGTAGCAGGGGGTGAGGCTGGAGGGTTGGGGATCCTAACCCAAACAGACCTCTGGCGGGTTCATTAAGAATGCGACCAACTCAGGCGTCGTGATTCTTACATGAACGCGACCACCTGTTACGTCACAATTTAGCACCGCTTTTACGTGGGCGTGGATGCATGCGCGCTGCGTGCCGCATGCAGGATCGCCGGGGTTTAATCACCACAGCAGGGTACGTCGCGTTTCTAAATGCGACGGCCCGATACGTCGCGATTTATCTTCTGTGTATTTTGGGCTTCTGCCCATGGCCGAACAGTGCAGTTGCATTGTTCAGCTGAAGGAGGGTTTGCTGAAGGATTTTGGGGTGATTCTGGGTGTTTTGCTATCCGTTCGGCATGGTTCCGGCGCGAGGAGGTGCTTCGGAGTGCGGGAAATGTCTGGACGGCATTGGTTTTGCATTTCATTTGTTGGTAGGGGAACTTTCCCTTGTTTTCGATTGTATGGTATGTATAGGTTAAGGTTTGAGGATTTTGGTTTGGAAATCATGTAAACATGATAGGAAGCATGCTTAGGGTTTCATATGAACGTCTATTTCCTGCTCTATCAGCATGTATAGTCATTTGGTATGATTTCCGGAATGAAAGTTTAGGTTTGGTTTCTTCTGTCTGAAAGGCAAAAGAACTAGTCATTGTGTTTTGTGAAAGCGACGACCTATCCGGTCGCGATTTATACTGTAAGGCGACGGGTTGGTCCGTTGCGATTCAACAATTAATGACCACTGTGTTGGTCGCAATTTAGAATGTGGCCACCCGAGCTTTGGGGTTCTATACTTCTATGGCCAGTCTGTTGGGTTTCTGTGGTACATTGCTTGAGCCGTGTTGCTTAAGCAATGTAGGGTTTGTATGAGGTGTGTCGGCTTATGTTGTGATTGGAAACGATGAGTATTACTTGGATTTGTATGCTAAGCGAGTTGGGTTGTTCATGCCTTCCGTGGTTACCTCTCAAGTCGGGTCCCCAGCACTGGGTGCTCGGGGTTTGTCTCGGTACGGTGAGTACCACCAAGGTTTGTGTCGTATTCCTGGACACCCTCACTCCTGAGTTTGAGTTGTACGTCCGGTTGAGGGAAAGACGACAGTTGGCAGCGACTCATGTTTGTGGGTGTGCGGTCGCTTGTAGCGCGCTCATGGTTAGGGGACGGACACCAGTAGACGTATTGGTCCCCAGCTAGTCCAGTTTTCCAGTGCCTCACTTTAGGGAGCTCAGGCCGGAGTCCCTAAAGGTGCCAGGCTTGGACCTGTAGCTGTATAGTCTGCAAGAGTAGTGTTGGTTGGTCTCCACAGTTTCTTGACCTTGTTGAGGTGGAGCGGTAGCTGGACCTTTCGTCCATGGCTGCGAGGTTGAGAGGTAGTCTTGTGTGGTTTGTCTGGGTCTGTAGCTGGTGTCGCGAACCAGTTCTCGTGACTCATGTGCAGCGTGCTCTTCTTTAGCTTGTACACATGTATGCGATTTTCTGTTTACTTAATTACAGCTTTAGTATCATGTGTAGGCAGTGTTACTTTTAATTGCTTATAAGCTTTAGTTATTTATTTACTTGTATATCAATTTGTCGGCTTTTGGGGAGTTGCTCTACTGAGCCAGTGACTTGTGAGGCTCACCCCTTCTTCTTCCAGGTGAAGGAGAGCAGGAGGATTCCCATCCCTCTTCTAGTTCGGGACCGCACCGTAGCGGAGTCGGGCATATGCCACCAGCAGAGTAATTTTCTACTTGTTGTGCCTTGGGGGTTTTGTCCCAAGCTTTTGTACTCTGTACTTTGACTTTAGTTCCGAACTGAATATGTACATTTCATATGGATATGTATAAGATATGGCAATTTATATATCTTCAGTGTGTTCTTTTATATTTTCACGGACATTTATGTGTTGATATCCCTTGCGAGGCTTCGGCCTGTTTGCGGGAGGCGGAGTCGTGTCGGGCACGTTATTAGGTTAACGGGCCTGAACGGCGAGGACCGTCATAGTTGGTATCAGAGCAAGGTCCATGTAAATATGAAGGAACAAGAAATGTACATAGTCTATTCTCTACTATAGTCTACTGCTGGTAGTTGGCCTTGTTTTTGTGTAATGATATGTTTGTGTGCTATGTGGATTGGAACGTTGATTGTGGAGAGTTTATAAATGGATGATAGGAGATTTTGGGGAGGTGGTGGTGATGAGCCTGAGGAGTCCACACATCAGATAATAGAAAGGTTATGGGAAAGTATCACACAGATTCGAACACAGTTAGATCAGCAGCCACCGGTTCAGCCAGCAGTTACAGCACCACTAGTGCAGGAGGAGGTAGTATCGGCACCGCTAGTACCACCGTTAGGAGTTGAGGTACCACTTGTAGTACCTTTACCTCCAGTTGCACCAGTGTGGTCAGCTAGCGTGGAGTCTACGGTACTAGTGGAGAGGTTTCTACGGTTGTAGCCACCTACTTACTCGAGAGGTCCGAATCCGGATACGGCGGAGCATTAGGTGCATGAAATAGAAAGAGTCTTTGTTACAATGAGGTGTCCACAGGCCGATAGAGTGATCTTGGCTACTTACCAGTTGCAGGGATTTGCACAAGAGTGGTGGAGGCTCAAAATGCAGACGGTGTTTACAGGTCAGGCAGAGGATACAATTACTTGGCCAGAATTCCTAGAAGCATTTAACAACACATTCTTTCCGGTACAAATTCAACAAGCCAAGAGGGAGCAATTCAGAACATTACAGTAAGGGAATTTGTCAATACTGGAGTATCAAATGAGATTCATGGCCCTGAGCAGGTATGCACCTTATGTGGTAACTAACAATGCTATGATGGTGGAGTACTTTATTTGAGGGTTGAGGCCCAAGTTGCAAGATGCAGTGACTCCTCTTATATGTGGGACGGTGGAGGAGGCAGCTCAAAGAGCAGCAATTCTTGAAAGAACTGTGCAAGCCAGGCAGTCCAGAGGATCAGGATCAGGTAGTTTCTGACTCCCACATCAATCTTTGGGCATTAGCAAAGGCAAGGCACCTTCAGGAGGAGCGTCTACATTAAGTTTTGGTAAGTGGGGAAACAAGTTAAAGAAGATATTTAGAGGCCAAGGAGGTGGTTGGTAGCAGAGTTTTCAGCAGGGCCGAGGTTATAGGCTGGAGACGGAGGAATCACAACAAAGCACAGCAAGGCAGCCAGCAGAATTTCGATGCTATAATTGTGATCAGCCGGGGCATTCGGCAAGGAATTGTCCATATCCTAGAAGAGGCAGCTATGGTAGAGGGGCACCACAACAGCAGCAGCCACTAGCTGAGCGAGGCAGAGGCACGCCTTACCAAAGGGGACGAGGATGAGTGATGGCAATCACAAGGGCTCAAGCGGAGGAGTCAAATTTGATTGAAGGTATAATACCACTTCTTGAATTTTCTGCTAGAACGTTAATTGATCCAGGTGCATCACATTCCTTCATTTATGAGGACTTCATTGATAGTATGGTACATCCCTTTGAGAAGAGGCAGTGTGAGCTTGTGGTGGAGGTCCCTTCTGGTGATTTCATGCTTACTACTTGTTACTTGGATGAGGTTCCCATAATGATACAAGGTAATCAGTTAACAGCCAGATTGTATGCATTAATGTTAAAGGAATATGATGTGATATTGGGCATGGATTGGCTAGAGGCATATGGGACAGTGGTTGATTGCAGAAAGAAGAGAGTAAGGTTCAGTCATCCCGGAGGAAGTATGTTTGAATTCCAAGGTATGCCATTCTATACCCCTAAGTTTATCATTTCTGCTCTTAAGGCTAGGAAATTGATCAATGCAGGGTGTGTAGCCTATTTGGCATAAGTTAGTTTGGTTGAGGCAGATAAGACAGTGGAGATGGTACCAGTGGTTAGAGAGTTTGTGGATGTATTCCCGGAAGAGTTACCAGGTTTAGCACCGCATTGAGAGGTGGACTTTACAGTGGAGTTGCAGCCGAGCAGTATGCTGATTTCCAAAGCACCCTATAGAATGGCACCTGCTGAATGGAAAGCGTTGAAGAAACAATTGCAAGAGTTGCTAGAAAAAGGTTTCATTCGGCCTAGTCACTCACCATGGGGAGCATCGGTCTTGATTGTTAGAAAGAAGGATGACAGCTTGAGAATGTGTATTGATTACCGCCAGTTGAATCAAGTCACTATTAAGAAATTGTATGCACTTCCCCGGATTGATGATTTGTTTGATCAATTGCAGTCGACAAAGGTGTTCTCTAAAATTGATTTGAGGTCGGGTCACCACCAGTTGAGGATTCGGGAAGAAGACATTGATAAAACAGCATTTAGAACAAGATATGGGCATTATGAGTTTGTGGTTATGCCATTTGGGCTAACCAATGCACCTGCAGCATTTATGAATTTGATGAATAGGATTTTCCATCCATATTTAGATCAGTTCATTGTGGTATTCATTGATTATATACTAGTGTATTCAGCTTCAGAAGAGGAGCATGCAGCACATTTGAGAGTTACTTTGCAGACATTGAGGGAGCACCAGCTATATGCTAAATTCAGTAAGTGTGAGTTTTGGCTAAGAGAAATTCAGTTTTTGGGGCATGTGATTTCAGGTGAAGGTGTTGCAGTTGACCCAGCTAAGGTGGAAACTGTTATGAAATGGGAGGAACCAAAGACAGTGCCAGAAATCAGGAGTTTCCTTGGTTTTGCAGGTTATTACAGGCGGTTTATCCAAGATTTCTTCAAGATTGCAGCACCAATGACAAGACTTACCAGGAAAGGAGTACCATTTGTATGGTCATCCCATTGCAGGCGCAGCTTTATGGAATTGAAGAAGAGGCTCACTTCAGCACCAATATTGGAAATACCATCAGGCCGAGGTGGTTTTGTATTGTACAAAAATGCATCCAGGAGAGGACTTGGGGCAGTGCTAATGCAGCATGGAAAAGTGGTGGCCTAAGCATCTAGGCAATTGAAGCGGCATGAAGAGAATTATCCCACACATGACTTAGGGCTGGCAGCGGTAGTATTCGCATTGAAGCTATGGAGGCATTATTTGTATGGTGAAAGATTTGAAATATTCACGGATCACAAGAGCTTAAAGTATATCTTTTCACAGAAGGATTTGAATTTGAGGCAACGTAGATGGATGGAGTATTTAAAAAACTATGATTTCAGCTTAGCATATCATCCGGGCAAGGCTAATGTTGCGGCAGACGCATTGAGTAGAAAGGCAGTAATGAGTCACATGATGATAAGAGAATGGAAGTTGTATGAAGATGTGGCAGAAAACTCCTTAATTGTTCCAAGTAGCCAGCAGCGAGCAGTGTTAGCCAGCAGCACAGTGGAGCCATCTTTGTATTGGCAGATAGTAGAAGCCCAGAAGGTAGATGAGAGCTTGGCTGAAATTGTAAAGATGGAAGATGTTACCATAGATGATGACTATGTAGTCCGATTCAGGAACAGGTTATATGTCCCAAGTGAAGTTGGAGTGAAGCAGAAAGTATTGGAAGAAGCACATCGGTCCAGGTACACTATACACCCAGGAAGCAAAAAGATGTACCAAGATTTGAAGAAATATTTCTGGTGGCCGAGCATGAAGAAGGAAATAGCGAAATTCATAGCAAGATGTTTAGTGTGCCAGCAAACTAAAGCAGAGCATCGAATGCCAGGAGGTTTATTGCAGCCATTACCTATACCACAGTGGAAGTGGGATGACATAGCTATAGATTTTGTCACGCCCCGATATTTAGCAGCGGAATAAATACCGGGGGACGTGAATGATACAAATAGGCGTATCACAGTTGAATAGTGTAGAGTCACAATTGAATAGAATAACACATTCGAGACTATAATATGGTCACCAAAAGTATACTTTATTCCATTCCATTCAACTAGTTACCACCTTACATAAGAAGAACTCACTGAAAAGGGTTCATTATTCAAATGAAAATGTTGCTCTATTACAACAACTACTCAAACAACTATTCCTAGACTATCAACTCCTCATATGGCGGGTGCTCATCACTCTTGCCCTACCCCCTCGGACTCCACTGGTTCCTCATCACTACCTGAAAAAGGGGCAAGATGATAGGGTGAGCGAACTAGCTCAGTAGGATTTACATCTCAATATTATGCGGGCACTAATATACGTGATTAGCATTTTAATCAGGCAAGATATGAACATGTATATGATGACAATGCATGCAATACTAACAGGTTGGATAGCAGAGCAGAACGGATATCATATCAGATCAAATGTCGAGTTGCATATACAATGGACAAATATTTCAAGAGTAGAATCGTATCAAAAGAGATTGGGCCATATTCACAGATATCACGTATTCACATGAACAGACGTATCATATCAAATCTTATCATATCAGATCAAATCAAACTTATCATATCAAACGAAGGCACATTTCCACTAATCTTGCTTATTCGTTGTGCTATGCCAAGCACCAGAAGTCCATACTCCCGCGGTTAATAAGTACGTTGGGGCGCTCCTCCCCAGGATCGGACCAGGCCCCTTTTTGCACAGGCATTGGTCAAATTGAACCGAAGTCCCAGATTGTGCCGAACAAACATATTCATATTATGGCCACAGAGTTTCAATGACAAGCTCATAGTAAAAGGAACATGATCATTCATAGAGTCAAGGTATGACAATTAGCTCAAGAGAACAAAAGGGCAGTATAATGACGTATCTTATGTTTCATAATTCGTTAATGTCTTGACATGAGGATGTTCTAATGACAGATCGTATGCGGAACATGTGCTCTCTATCTCCAGGGTACTTCATGGTACAACCAGCTCAATCTCTATGTGGAAATCCATAGAGAGCAGAGACTTACGGAGGTCTTAAGGAAAATGTCACTAGTCTACCAATTCAGAATAACCGGCAGAGAGCTCCCAATTCCCCAAGAAGGGTGTGCCTATTCATGCAAATGTGTAAGTGACGAGTCACGGATCTTTCCTAGTATGTATGCATATGGACAAATAATTAATTGAACACTGGAACACATGTAACTATTGAAACTCATATGCAAATCATGATATTAACTTCACTAACAAGTCCATACTAACATGTATTCATCCCCACATTCATATCATATTCTTATCATATCAATTGACAATAAGGAAGATCACAAGATAATCCAATGATCATAAGGACAATCACAATTACACATTAGAATCATATTCGTATCATTACCATTTTTCAATGGGTTGATTTCTTTTAGGTCCATGCATACTCTATAACATCATGCACATGATAGTAGACATCATGTAATGATCAGACCCAAGATATGTAATTTTTTTTTTGCAAAGGTAGTGTCGACACACCCCTTACTGGTGTCGACACAATGCTGCAAACACAAGGCAAAATAATGCAGAACTGGTCAAGTAGTGTCGACACTAGATCAAGTAGTGTCGACACTAGAGACAGCTTCCAGAAAACCTTCTGGCCAATATGGGACAGTGTGTCGACACTAGATCAGGTAGTGTCGACACTAGAGACCCTCCCAGAAAACTTCTGGGCCAATTCGGGACAGTGTGTCGACACTAGTCAAGTAGTGTCGACACTAGAGACCTTCCCAGAACACCTTTTAGGCTAATTTGGGACAGTGTGTCGACACTAGATCAGGTAATGTCGACACTAGAGGCCTTCCCAGAAAAAACATATATGTCAAGTGTAACCCGAAAACACATCTCATGCAGCAGTGTACTTACCCTGCTTATAACTCTCTAACAAATGACATTTAGATAAAACGTTAAACACAAAATATGATGAGGACAACTAGTAGAATAACTTTGATGTTGGGGTTTTGATCTAATTCGGTCTCAAATCCTGAGAAAACTTGTTAAGACCATAAAGCTAAGTGCAGCCCGAAATCGCAGTATCATGCAGTGACTCTCTTACCATGCTTATAACTCTCTAAAGAAAGCCTTTTGGACAAAACTTCCAACATAAAAGATGATCTTTACTACAAGTAAAATAACTTTCATGAAGACAATTTAGTCTAATTCGGTCTTGAATAATGTGCATAAGAAGAAGAACGGGAAAAGCCCTAACTGTGCGCGACTTAGGGAAAACTACGAATACACAACGTGTACTCCATGAAATTTAGTCAAACCAAGTGCCAATGAACCTAGACTCAAATATCTACATGATGGTGTTGGTTTCCTTTAATCTTGGCCCGAGAACACCTATTTTTATGAAGATCTAAGACCGGTCGACGTTTTGGGCGCAGCAGAGGATGAAGGGAAATGAAGCTCCGGTTCCCAGCCTTTCTCCTCCTTCTCTGATGCCCTAGCCCGCCTCCAAACGACCCCAACTTGTTGCTAAACCTTCCCCAAGAGTTTAAGGATGAGTTCTTATAGATTTAGGGTGTAGTTACAAGTCCTAACGGGACTAGGAAAGGGGCTGCGAATTCTGCTCCCTGCTTTCCAAGAAATCTGGGATTCTCTCACCCAAAGGAGGTAGCAAAGGTTTAGGAAACCACCTCTTAGAATTGGATCCGGTTTTGGCTTACCTTGCATGACTAATTACCCTAATGTTAACCCTAAATTGCCCTCTCTAATTATTGCATAATTACATACACGAATTTCTGGGTATTTTCTTGTCCCAATTTCTATCCTTGGGCCAAATGTGCTCCATTAGCCCAATCTTGTTAATGGGTTATTAATACATGATATTGGAAGTCTCTCCAATATGTTTATTTAATTTATGGTTGGGTTATTTTTTCGTGTTAACAATTTTCTGACTTAGTTTCCTAATTTGGGTAACTTGGTCACGTGTGACGTACACTCGACCAATCAGATTTTTCGTTGCACGAATTCCTTCGTGGAACACTTAGGGACAATATTTGGGGTTGATTTATAATTTTTACGGAATTTTATGATGTGTTTTCTCATGTACAATAGTGGTACGCAAGTTCTATCATTCCGATAATACGGTAGTTATTTATTTACTAATTTCATACTTTAATTTGTTCATGTGACATAAGTTGTTCATTGATCCAATTTCTTTTATAGACTATCCCCTCATATTGTTTGGAGTCCACCATAAATTTCTCATTTAGTTTATGATCTCATTTTTACACCTAATAATGGGTTGTTCAACTTATTTCCTAATTACGATAAGAAGTCACACTAACTCTTAAATATATCCCAAATGACTTTTATTGACCCAAAATTCTTGATGGATCATTAGAGGATATTATTTGAAGTCCATCTATGATTTTTTATTTAATTTTATGGCTCCTCTAGGTATGTGTGATAATGATTTCCCGACTTATTCCCTGATTACGACACTCAGTCGTAAAACGCCTTAAACTTGGACCATCTGATTTTCCTTTGCATGAATTTCTCTGTGGGTCATTAGGGAGTATTATTTAGAGTTGAACTGTGGTTTTTATGAAATTTTCTAATGGGTTTTTGTATGTATGATAATGACACGTGCATTTTTGCTATTGCACAGATATTGAATTTATCATTTTCGATTTATTTCTAATTTTCCAATTACCGAATTTCCGGGGTGTTACATCCTCCCCCACTTAAAAGAATTTGGTCCCCAAATTCACATGTGTTTATAAACTGTCCTTACGAAGAATCTATTTTAGAGAAGTATTTAGCTCCAGATAATTGATCAAACAACTCATCAATCCTTGGCAGAGGGTATTTGTTCTTGATAGTTAACTGGTTTAGTTGTCTGTAATCTATACATAGCCTCATCGACCCATCTTTCTTCTTGACGAAGAGGACAGGTGCACCCCAAGGCGATGTACTTGGTCGGATGAAACCCTTCTCTAACAGTTCCATCAGTTGCTCTTTTAATTCCTTCAGTTCTGCAGGAGACATTCTATATGGTGCCCTAGATACTGGTGCTGCTCCAGGGACCAACTCGATGGTAAAATCGACCTCTCGCTCAGGAGGAATTCCCGGCAAGTCTTTTGGAAAAACGTCAGCGTACTCGCTGACAACATGGATGTCCTCAACTTTGGCTTCCTTCTTTGTGATGACAACAGCAGCAAGAAAGGCCATACAACCTTTCCTTAACATCCTTTCGGCTTGTAGTGCAGAGATAAGTGACAATCTCCTGCGGTTTCTATCCCCTATGAACACTAGTTTTGGGTAATGGCTAAAGGTTACCCGACTTCTCCTGCAGTTGATACTATCCCCATGTTCAGGCAACCAGTATGCTCCCAGTATCACATCATACCCCTCCATATCCATACATATTAAATTTGCTGGTAGGTTTTGGGTTTCAATCAACACTTCACTGGATGGCATATGGTTTGTAAGATTGGTGCCAGGACCAATCGGGGTTGACACAACTATTCTGGATTTCATTGGGACGAGTTTCACAGGTAGGGTATCAACAAATGTTTGAGATATAAAGGAATGTGTAGCTCCCGTATCAAAGAGAACATATGCGGGTCGGGAAAGAATAGTAAGTGTACCTTCCACGATACCTCCTTCTTCAGTAGCTTCCGGTTCCTGAATAGCTTGCAAGCGGCCTTGCCTCTTCTGTCCATTCGGACGCTTGTCCTGAGGGGCTTGTTCTTTCAATATTGGGCAGTCCGAGATCCTATGGTCACGACTACCACAGCGCAGGCATCTCCCTTGCGCTCTCCAGCATTGTTCAGACTGGTGACCGGCTTTGTCACAATGTTTGCACCTCTCTCCCATTGTCACCACTATCTGCTTACCTAACTCCTTTGGCTTTTTATCAGCTAGTTCATTTACTCCGCCATTGGGCCTTTTCTTCCCAACGGTCGGTTGATACCTTCCTGTAGAAGACACTTGCTCCCTTTTCACGGATTTTCCCTTAATTCTTTTGACAGTCTCCATGGCATCTTCCAATAACTGAGCCTTCTTTACCATGTCAGCATAGGTTTGAATGTCCATTGGCGCTAGTTGAGTGATGAACTGGGGCCTCAAGCCATTCAGAAAGCGTTTTGCCTTCATCCTTTCTGTCCCAATCAAGTGAACAGCATATCGGGACAGACGAGAGAATTGGGACTCATACTTGGCCACATTGAGCCCTCTCTGCTTCAAAGCCGCAAATTCGGCTGCTTTCCGTTCCTGGACCCTCTCAGAAAAGTACTTGGTGTTGAATTGCTCAATGAACTGAGCCCATGTTAGTTGCTGGCCATTCAGTGTTGCTTCTACCGACTCCCACCATGCCCTGGCATCCTTTTCCAATTGGAAAGTCGCCAGTAGTACTTTGTTCTGGTCCGTGCATTGCATGACCCTGAATATCCTTTCAATTTCCTTAACCCAGTGTTCAGCAACATCTGGGTCAGTACTCCCTTCAAACCTAGGTGGATCCATATTCCTAAAATTCCGATGGAGATCACCGGCTCCGCGGTTACCTCCACCCTGGGTGGCTTGCAGGATAGCCTGAGTCAAGTTCTGTATTGTTTGTTGCATGTTCCTAGCCTGGGCACGTTCAGCGGCCATGAAGGTAATAAGTACCTTCAAGATAATAATATAAGTCAGTCATCTAAATATATCATGTGTGACCTCTATTCCCATGGTTCTACCCAAGCTCACATTAGGTACGACAGATTTTGACTCGTGTGATCTAGTTTCATCCTATGTACCTATTCCCTTGGACCCTAAAGTTTAGAGCTCTGATACCAACTGTCACGCCCCGATATTTAGCAGCAGAATAAATACCGGGGGACGTGAATGATACAAATAGGCGTATCACAGTTGAATAGCGTAGAGTCACAATTGAATATAATAACACATTCGAGACTATAATATGGTCACCAAAAGTATACTTTATTCCATTCCATTCAACTAGTTACCACCTTACATAAGAAGAACTCACTGAAAAGGGTTCATTATTCAAATGAAAATGTTGCTCTATTACAACAACTACTCAAACAACTATTCCTAGACTATCAACTCCTCATATGGCGGGTGCTCATCACTCTTGCCCTACCCCCTCGGACTCCACTGGTTCCTCATCACTACCTGAAAAAGGGGCAGGATGATAGGGTGAGCGAACTAGCTCAGTAGGATTTACATCTCAATATTGTGCGGGCACTAATATACGTGATTAGCATTTTAATCAGGCAAGATATGAACATGTATATGATGACAATGCATGCAATACTAACAGGTTGGATAGCAGAGCAGAACGGATATCATATCAAATCAAATGTCGAGTTGCATATACAATGGACAAATATTTCAAGAGTAGAATCGTATCAAAAGAGATTGGGCCATATTCACAGATATCACATATTCACGTGAACAGACGTATCATATCAAATCTTATCATATCAGATCAAATCAAACTTATCATATCAAACGAAGGCACATTTCCACTAATCTTGCTTATTCGTTGTGCTATGCCAAGCACCAGAAGTCCATACTCCCGCGGTTAATAAGTACGTTGGGGCGCTCCTCCCCAGGACCGGACCAGGCCCCTTTTTGCACAGGCATTGGTCAAATTGAACCGAAGTCCCAGATTGTGCCGAACAAACATATTCATATTATGGCCGCAGAGTTTCAATGACAAGCTCATAGTAAAAGGAACATGATCATTCATAGAGTCAAGGTATGACAATTAGCTCAAGAGAACAAAAGGGCAGTATAATGACGTATCTTATGTTTCATAATTCGTTAATGTCTTGACATGAGGATGTTCTAATGACAGATCGTATGCGGAACATGTGCTCTCTATCTCCAGGGTACTTCATGGTACAACCAGCTCGATCTCTATGTGGAAATCCATAGAGAGCGGAGACTTACGGAGGTCTTAAGGAAGAGGTCACTAGTCTACCAATTCAGAATAACCGGCAGAGAGCTCCCAATTCCCCAAGAAGGGTGTGCCTATTCATGCAAATGTGTAAGTGGCGAGTCACGGATATTTCCTAGTATGTATGCATATGGACAAATAATTAATTGAACACTGGAAAGCATGTAACTATTGAAACTCATATGCAAATCATGATATTAACTTCACTAACAAGTCCATACTAACATGTATTCATCCCCACATTCATATCATATTCTTATCATATCAATTGACAATAAGGAAGATCACAATATAATCCAATGATCATAAGGACAATCACAATTACACATTAGAATCATATTCGTATCATTACCATTTTTCAATGTGTTGATTTCTTTTAGGTCCATGCATACTCTATAACATCATGCACATGCTAGTAGACATCATGTAATGATCAGACCCAAGATATGCATTTTTTTTTTGTAAAGGTAGTGTCGACACACCCCTTACTGGTGTCGACACAATGTTGCAAACACAAGGCAAAATAATGTAGAACTGGTCAAGTAGTGTCGACACTAGATCAAGTAGTGTCGACACTAGAGACAGCTTCCAGAAAACCTTCTGGCCAATATGGGACAGTGTGTCGACACTAGATCAGGTAGTGTCGACACTAGAGACCCTCCCAGAAAACTTCTGGGCCAATTCGGGACAGTGTGTCGACACTAGATCAAGTAGTGTCGACACTAGAGACCTTCCCAGAACACCTTTTGGGCTGATTTGGCACAGTGTGTCGACACTAGAACAGGTAGTGTCGACACTATAGAGGCCTTCCCAGAAAAAACATATATGTCAAGTGTAACCCGAAAACACATCTCATGCAGCCGTGTACTTACCCTACTTATAACTCTCTAACGAATGACATTTAGACAAAATGTTCAACACAAAATATGACGAGAACAACTAGTAGAAGAACTTTTATGTTGGGGGTTTGATCTAATTCAGTCTAGAATCTTGAGAAAACATGTGAAGAACATAAAGCTAAGTGCAGCCCGAAATCGTAGTATCATGTAGCGACTCTCGTATCATGCTTATAACTCTCTAACGAAAGACTTTTGGGTAAAAAGTCCAACATAAAAGATGATCGTGACTACAAGTAGAAGAACTTTTCTAAAGTAATTTTAGTCTAATTCGATCTTGAATCACGTGCATAATAAGAAGAATGGGAAAAGTCCTAACTGTGCGTGACTTAGGGAAAACTACGAATACACACCGTGTACTCCATGAAATTTAGTCAAACCAAGTGCAAATGAACCTAGACTCAAAGATCTACATGATGGTGTTGGTTTCCTTTAATCTTGGCCCGAGAACACCTACCTTTATGAAGATCTAAGACCGGTCGATGTTCTGGGCGCAGCAGAGGATGAAGGGGAATGAAGCTCCGGTTCCCAGCCTTTCTCCTCCTTCTCTGATGCCCTAGCCCACCTCCAAACGACCCCAACTTGTTGCTAAACCTTCCCCAAGAGTTTAAGGACGAGTTCTTATAGACTTAGGGTGTAGTTACAAGTCCTAACGGGACTAGGAAAGGGGCTGCGAATTCTGCTCCCTGCTTTCCAAGAAATCTGGGATTCTCTCACCCAAAGGAGGTAGCAAAGGTTTAGGAAACCACCTCTTAGAGTTGGATCCGGTTTTGGCTTACCTTGCATGACTAATTACCTTAATTTTAACCCTAAATTGCCCTCTCTAATTATTGCATAATTACATACATGAATTTCTGGGTATTTTCTTGTCCCAATTTCTATCCTTGGGCCAAATGTGCTCCATTAGCCCAATCTTGTTAATGGGTTATTAATACATGATATTGGAAGTCTCTCCAATATGTTTATTTAATTTATGGTTGGGTTATTTTTCCGTGTTAACAATTTTCTGACTTAGTTTCCTAATTTGGGTAACTTGGTCACGTGTGACGTACACTCGACCAATCAGATTTTTCGTTGCACGAATTCCTTTGTGGAACACTTAGGAACAGTATTTGGGGTTGATTTATAATTTTTACGGAATTTTATGATGTGTTTTCTCACGTACAATAGTGGTACGTAAGTTCTATCATTCCGATAATATGGTAGTTATTTATTTACTAATTTCATACTTTAATTTGTTCATGTGACATAAGTTGTTCATTGATCCAATTTCTTTTATGGACTATCCCCTCATATTGTTTGGAGTCCACCATAAATTTCTCATTTAGTTTATGATCTCATTTTTACACCTAATAATGGGTTGTCCAACTTATTTCCTAATTACGATAAGAAGTCACACTAACTCTTAAATATATCCCAAATGACTTTTATTGACCCAAAATTCTTGATGGATCATTAGAGGATATTATTTGAAGTCCATCTATGATTTTTTATTTAATTTTCTGGCTCCTCTAGGTATGTGTGATAATGATTTCCCGACTTATTCCCTGATTACGACACTCAGTCGTAAAATGCCTTAAACTTAGACCATCTGATTTTCCTTTGCATGAATTTCTCTGTGGGTCATTAGGGAGTATTATTTAGAGTTGAACTGTGGTTTTTATGAAATTTTCTAATGGGTTTTTGTATGTATGATAATGACACGTGCATTTTTGCTATTGCACAGATATTGAATTTATCGTTTTGATTTATTTCTAATTTTCCAATTACCAAATTCCCGGGGTGTTACAGATTTTGTTGTAGGTTTGCCCAGGATAGCGTCAGGTCATAATGGTACATGGGTTTTTGTTGACAGATTGACAAAGGTGTGCAGGTTATTAGTCGTAAGCATGTCATGGGCAGTGGACAGATTGGCAAGGTTGTATGTGGATAGAATTGTACCGTTGCATGGAATACCAGTAACAATTGTTTCAGACAGGGATCCCAGGTTTACTTCAGGTTTTTAGAGGAGTTTGCAAAGAGTTGTTGGTACACAGTTGAGGTACAGTTCAGCATACCATCCCCAAACCGATAGACATACGGAAAGGACAATCTAGACTATTGAAGATATGCTACGAGCTTATTGCTTAGTTTGGGGAGGCGGATGGGAGCAGCATTTAGGTATGGTTGAATTTGCCTACAACAACAGTTATCACACAAGTATTGGAATGGCGCCATATGAAGCTCTTTATGGAAGACCTTGCAGAACACCGTTGAATTGGCATGAAATGGGTGAGAGGCAGGTAATGGGATCGGAATTGGTGCAGTAGTGTGCAGAAATGGTTAAGTTTATTAAGGAGAAGCTTCAAACAACTCAAAGCAGGCAAAAGAGTTATGCGGATATGCGGCGTAGGCCGCTACAGTTTGAAGTTGGCGATTATGTGTTCTTGAGGGTTTCTCCAACCAAAGGTGTTTTGAGGTTCAGCAGGAAGGGCAAGTTGAGTCCCAGGTATGTGGGTCCGTTTCGGATTTTGGAAAGGATTGGTGAGACATCATATAGATTGGAGCTTCCAGTAGATTTCATAGATGCTCACGATGTGTTCCATGTTTCAATGTTAAGAAGATACATTCAGGATCCTTCACAGATTGTCGGCTACACTCGGGATGATTTGAAACTGGACATATCCATGCCAGAGTATCCAGCAATGATTACAAGCTGACGAACACAAAGATTGAGGAATAAGAACATTGAGCTAGTAAAGATCAAATGGGAAAACAGACAGGGTGGAGAATACACTTGGGAATTGGCCGATGAGATGTACAAGACGTATCCATACTTGTTTGAGTAAGCATTAAATTTCTTTTAGGTGATAGTATTATATATGTTGAATTGTTGATTGAGCTTACTTTCTTAATTTCGAGGATGAAATTCCTTTTAGGTGATAGTAATGTAATACCCTGAATGTCCGGATCGTAGTTACCGGGTTTGGGGGCCAGTGTGTGGCCCATTGGTTGAGTTTGTGTGTGTACATGTGTGTTTACAAGTTTGTGTAGCAGGGGGTGAGGCTGGAGGGTTGGGGATCCCAGCCCAAATAGACCTCTGGCAGCTTCATTAAGAATGCGACCAACACAGGCGTCGCGGTTCTTACATGAACGTGACCACCTGTTACGTCGCGATTTAGCACCGCTTTTACGTGGGCGTAGCTGCATGCGCGCCGCGTGGCGCATGCAGGGTCGCCGGGGTTTAATCGCGACAGCGGGTACGTCGCATTTCTAAACGCCCCGATACGTCGCAATTTAGCCTCTGTGTATTTTGGGCTTCTGCCCTTGGCTGAACAGTGAAGGAGGGTTTGTTGAAGGATTTTGGGGTGATTCTGGGTGTTTTGATGTCCGTTCGGCGTGGTTCCGGCGTGAGGAGGAGCTTCGGAGCTCAGGGAACGTCTGAACGGCGTTGGTTTTGCGTTTCATTTGTTGGTAGGGGAACTTTCCCTTATTTTTTATTGTATGGCATGTATAGGTTAGGGTTTGAGGGTTTTGGTTTGGAAATCATGTAAACATCATAGGAAGCATGCTTAGGGTGTCATATGAACGTCTATTTCCTGCTCTATCAACATGTACAACCATTTTGTATGATTTCCGAAATGAAGTTTAGGTTTGGTTTCTTTTGTCTGAAAGGCGACGGAACCAGTCGTCGCATTTTGTGAACATGACGACCTATCCGGTTGCAATTTAGACTGTAAGGCGATGTGTTGGTCCATCTCGATTCAAGCATCGATTGGAGATCACTGTGTTGGTCGCGATTTAGAATGTGGCCACTCGAGCTTTGGGGTTCTATAGCCAGTCTGTCGGGTTTCTGTGGTACATTGCTTGAGCTGTGTTGCTTAAGAAATGTAGGGTTTGTATGAGGTGTGTCAGCTTATGTCGTGATTGGAAACGATGAGTATTACTTTGCTTTGTGTGCTAAGCGAGTTGGGTTGTTTACGCCTTCCGTGGTTACCTCTCAAGTCGGGTCCCCAGCACCGGGTGCTCGAGGTTTATCTCAGTATGGTGAGTACCATCAAGGTTTGTGTCGTCTTCCTAGACATCCTCACTCCTGAGTTTGAGTTGTACGTCCGGCTGAGGGAAAGACGGCAGTGGGCAGCGACTCGTGTTTGTGGGTGTGCGGTCACTTGTAGCGCGCTCGTGGTTGGGGGATGGACACCAGTAGACGTACTGGTCCCTAGCTAGTCCAGTTTTTCAGTGCCTCACTTTAGGGAGCTCGAGTCGGAGTCCCTAGAGGTGCCAGGCTTGGACCTGCAGCTGTGTAGTCTGCAAGAGTAGTGTTTGTTGGTCTCCACAGTTTCTTGACCTTGTTGAGGTGGAGCGGCAGCTGGACCTTTCGTCCGTGGCTGCGAGGCTGAGAGGTAGTCTTGTGTGGTTTGTCCGGGTCTGTGGCTGGTGCTGCGAACCAGTTCTCATGACTCGTGTGCGGTGTGCCCTTCTTTAGCTTGTACACGTGTACGTGATTTGTCGTTTACTTAATTACAATTGTAGTATCATGTGTAGGCACTGTTACTTTTAATTGCTTATAAGCTTTGGTTATTTATTTGCTTGTACATCGTTCTCTAGGCTTTTGGGGAGTTGCTCTACTGAGCCAGTGACTTGTGAGGCTCATCTCTTCTTCTTCCAGGTGAAGGAGAGCAAGAGGGTTCCCGTCCCTCTTCTAGTTCGGGACCGCACTATAGCGAAGTCGGGCCTACGCCACCAGCAGAGTAATTTTATACTTGTTGTGCCTTGGGGGTTTTGTCCCAGGCTTTTGTACTCTGTACTTTGACTTTAGTTCCGAACTGAATATGTACATTTCATATGGATATGTATAAGATATGGCAACTTATATATGTTCAGTGTGTTCTTTTATATTTTCACGGACATGTGTGTGTTGATATCTCTTGTGAGGCTTCGGCCTATTCGCGGGAGGCAGAGTCGTGTCGGGCACGTTATTGGGTTAACGGGCCTGAACGGCGAGGACCGTCACATCTGTATATACACATTTGTCACGTCCCTCGATTTACTTCCATTGCTTAAATCCGAAGGCGTGACAAGAGGTGTCCCTAGGCATGTATCCCTTGTTTCTCATATGTATAGACAAGCCACATAGACAAGCCGTAGGGGAGTGGGAGACTTCCCATCGGCCAAAGTTGCTCGCCATCCTCCTAGTGTGGAGTGATGTATCACTTATGCCATCTTGGTGCCTGTGGAAAGGGCCTATGGGTCCCCTTTGAGGGGCACTTCTCTTGGCTTTAAATGGCGCAAGCCGTGGAAGAGAGGAATGTCACGCCCCAATGGCGCAGTAGAGAAATCATTAAGGCGATGGCAGATTCTATAAGAGTAATTAAGCAAAATAAAAAAAACTTCACTAAATATCCTTAATCTTACGACAAGATACAAAGGTTAATTTATAATTACAAAGTATTAAGACATTAGCATAATTACATCAAGACCTTTCTAATTAGGTCACTCCAGACTTTGCTACAAGGTGTTTACTACAAGATGTAGGCCTACAAAAGGAAGATCAACAACAATCAAACTATTCGGTGTTGACATAATCATGTCAAACAGAAGTTGGACTGTCACACTCCGCTCTCATCCCACCCATGCAAACTTATTCTTGAGAGTCTTTGGAATGATCACTTTCTGAAATGCTAAACAACTTAATGAGCACAAAGCCGGGTAGGATTTATCTTCTAAAGTAAGCCAAAAATCAAGTTCAAGATGAAACTAATGACAAGAAAAGGAGATGATAGTAAGAAAGGAATTTTAGACCTCAAATGCAAAAGATAATAGAAGCAAAATGTTCAAGATCATGGTCAAGAAAGAGAACTATCTAAGCAAGAACCATTCAAATTTCTAGCAAATCAGTAGCCAGTCAAGTAGTACTAGTATCTAACAAGAAGTTTCATGTACAAGAACAAGTACTTATCAAGATCTCTCATGTATAGGAACAATTAGACATGTATGTACAAGTTAAACTGTCATTCAAATAGTTCATGTATAGGTACTTGTAGGGGTGTCTTCGTAAATGACACCCATTCATTGCATTTCCAAGCCCATTGAAAGCATTCGGGTTCTCCTCCCAAGACTAGATCTGGGCCCCCATTTGCACATGCAATAAGAAGTACTTGTAGCTTGTAGGGGTGTCTTGCCAAATGACACCTAATCATTGCTTTCAGGCCTAAGAAGGCATTCGGGTGCTCCTCCCAAGACCTGACCTAGGGCCCCATGGCACAAACAAAATTGGGTATGGTTCGAGACCCAGAAAAATTGTGTTCATGACAGTTTTCTCAAGATATTGGTAACTGGTTATGCACATGTCAGAAATTAATAAATTTCAAAAGGAATGGATTGAAATCAATGATAACAAGGAGGACTTGTCTAAAGGGACAACAAGGATTTTAGAAACTTCTTGGAAATTTATTCAATTATAAAAAAAGTAGTTCAATGAATCAAGGAAAGAGATAAACCATTTCTATGAAGGGTAAACAACTTGAAGAACTTCACAGGAAAGGGTTTATGAAACAAATCTCTAGAATTATGAAACCTCTATTACTAAAGAAGGACTACGAGTAAGAATTTCTATTGGAAAGCAACTTCAACTAATACACAATCCAACTCATGATCAAATCAGAGTTCTATAATCAAAATTTTAAGGGTATCTCTGACTGAAATGGATTAAGATGGCAACAATATGAATCAGATCTGATTAGCTAAAGCTAAGGATTCAAGAGGGCGAATCCTATAAGGGCTTTTCCAAAATAACTTCAAGATGACCACTGCTGGATATTATATCAATACATGGAACAATACGAATGTGGATACAAGGAGAATCTCTCAACTTAAATAGAAACAATCAATCAAAGGATTCATCAATAAATCCGTCCAGAAGATCTTGTGATCAAGGCTCAAGAAAACTTGATTTGGCTTATTTAGAAGTACCTACCTTAACTTTAGTTATTAAACTCCACGAATACCACAATCTCTTCTACGACCTCTTCACCTTAGTTGTTGTTGTGAACTTCAAGTACCATGGCAAGCAAATGGAGTTCACCCTTAACCAGTCACTTATAGACTTAGGGTTAAGTCCTGGCGGTTAGTTTACAAGCAATAGCGGTAAGAAGTTCCATTATTTGATTATTTTTCTATCTTAGCAACTTTCAGCTCATCAGTATGATGATATCTTTTAGAATTTCTAAGTGACCTTACACTAAATTTAAGAGTTACTTACTGCTCAAGTTTTAACTACAGGGGTCAAGAGACAGATGAGGTTCCTAAAGCCTAAGTCGGTTATGCACAGGATCTTCTAGAAATCCAAAGATTTTTAGGTAAATTATTATCCAATTGGTTCCTCCTAAGTCTTGATAGACATCAATTGGAATGTTTATAAAGTCAATCGGAATGATTAAGTCTGTAGGTCACCAATCGGAAGGAAATAACCCTAATCGATGGGAAATAACACCAATCGGAAGAAACCTTTGTTAATTGGAAGAAAGTAACAGTAATTGAAACACTACTAACACTAATTGGAAGGAATTAACTCCAATCGATAGGTTATAACACTAATCGAAAGAGATTTGTTGTATAATCGGAACAATACTTGAGTAATCGAAATGCTATCATGTTCAGTAATCGAAATGTTTACTTAGTTAGTAATTGGTACTTGTCTTTATTAATCGACAAGAATTACTTCAGTAATTGATATGAGATCTCTTTAGTAATCAATAAGAAATTCTTCACCAATCGATATAACCCACCTTCACTAATCGATATGAGTTTCTTCAGCAATCGATATGGAACTTGGTCCATAATCGATGTGGACTTAGAAAAAATTTAGGAAGGGGTTCAAGACTAAAAACTTATAGCACTTTCATTTGTTTACATATTTTCATCTTTTCTATGATTAAATCATATCAAGAGTCTTAATATAGTTTTCTTGACCTCCACATTCCATAATTACACAAATACCCTTTCTTAACTGTTATTTATTTATTCATTTACTTTATTCATTTCCAAGGTATTACAAGGAACCTCTGACACATATTGTGGGGCACGTTCTAGGGTCGTTATGCCATATTGTGGTGTGACAGGGACACGTCGACCGGCGGGAGTGAGGTGCCATGCACCATGCAGGAGGGGGCCACGTCGTGACTTAGGGGCTCGAGGATGCAATGTTGGACCAACCTGAGGAGCCCATGCCATGCTGGGCTCACAGGCTCGAGTCCACCTCACCCTTCATGGGCCACGACCATGGACCATGGCTAGGTGGTAGCCCATTTTGGCCTCTGCAAGCTGGTGGGTCAAATAGCCAGTGAAGCAACCCTGGATACTTATATTCAATAAGGGACTATATCCAACATCACCACCTACGAGTATGAAGACATGGAAGTGTTAAACAAATAGTTTATGGAGATAAATAAGGAATTAAAGTAACTATAATGGAAAGAAGCTTCATTATTAATGGTACAATATCCCAATTTACAATATAAATATAGAAATTAAAGTACATCATCTTAAGGGGCATATCCTGAGATAACAAAAAGAAAAGAAGGCTAACTGCTAGTACGCAAGCCACTCCACACAGGGTGATTGGGTCAAGGTGATCATTCCCTTCACAAGCACACATAAAAAAAGTAGGGGATGAGCCTCACAAAGTCATAGGCTTAGTAAGGATCTCTCAATTCTACGGTCGGTCAAACCACAACAAGCACGATATAACAACAAAGGTAGTATAACATTAGTGTTGTTGCGACACGCAATAGCCAAAAGGTTCCAAAAACCTTTGCGTTACATTTAACCAGCAAAACAAGTCATGCACAACAACTATCATGCTCGGCCACCAACTGTAGACATAGGCAAGACCACCACATAATTGCCATCCAAGCAAAAACTGTAAGGAGAGTCAACTTGGTGCTACACACACACAGACCAGAAAACAACAGTGACAACAAGAAATCACTAGTGTCACAGTCAAAACACATTTGACTGCCGCACCCACGCATGTCTACATGTTGATCAGAGAGGCAATCGAGTCTACTTACTAACACAGTACCTATAGCTAGGCGAGGCTGTAGTCTCACGCCTAACCACTTCTATGTGTTCCATATTATAATAATGTTCAAGGTTTGAATATATATTATGTGTGCCAAATAACCCAGAGATTAAGAAACAACTATTAGAAGAAGTGCATCATGCTCGTTGCACTATCCATCCTGGAGCTGTCAAAATGTATCAAGATTTAAAGAAGATTTTTTTGTGGTGTAACATGAAGAAAGACATTGTAGATTTTGTTACAAGATACTTAACCTGCAGAAAACTAAAGTTGAACATAAAAAATCGGTAGAAATTTTGAAACCCCTAAAAATACTAGAGTGAAAATGGGAGAATGTAGGTATGGATTTATTGTGGGGTTACCCAAAACACGTAACGATATGATGCTCATGAGGCAAGTGAGAGCACGAAACTAGTTAGGGACCTGCATGTTTGCTAGGTGTCCTCTTCCCTAGCCATGAGTGCACTCAAGCAATACACAATATGCTATCCGACCATATTTCCCCTGACCTAGACATAAGTTCTCAAGGGGGGGTCTAGGAAGACGACACCAAAACTTTTATGTGCACACATCACAAGGACCAAATCTCATAGCACACATAGTACTAGGGCTCCCGATTGGTGGGTGCTACATATAATAGCATGTAAGCGCCAACACATGGTGCACATGGAACTATCTAAAACACAACACAGAACACAACCTTAAAACACGATAACACTAGGGATTATTAATATTCTAACATGTGTCTCTGGCACAAACGCATCTCAAATGGTCCTAGACCACAACCTACAACCGTGTCATTTCCTTGGCAAACCACACACAACATTGCCTTGCATGGTTTTATGGAATACCATATATCACAACTAACACCTCAAACTACGTGCTAAACACAAGATATATGGACGCATGCCAGGTAAATGAATTAAACCTTCATCGGCACCACATAGGAAAAATGATTGATTAACCTACTGGTTACATCTTATAAACATGTCCACAACTCAACGACACGATATAGAACTACACAACATGCATTGTTGTAGCGACCCTGGATATTTATGCCCAATAAGGCTTCATATCCAAGTCCGCCTCCCGCGATCGGACTAAAGTCTCGCAAGGGATAGCTTACACAAACATCCAGTAAGAATATAAAAGACAACCATAATAGCATAATATACAAGAAAGTACATGTATTTATACTCAATCACATTAAATTACATTGTCCCAATACATTATTACATGTCCAAGAGTAAAGTACAACTACTTGAGACATACCCCGAGGGAGCAAAGCTAACACAACTACAACTATGACTTAACTACTGGTGGTAGGAGTCTGTCACGACGCCGCTGCAAGCCAAACTCACGGCTAACACCTGAAAGAAACTATAAAGGAGTGAGCCTCAACAAGTCACAGGCTGAGCAGGGACCTCCCAAAATAACAACAAACCAACAACTGAAAGAAGGAACCAAGCTCACTGGCAACACAAACAGGAGCACTACATAAGTAAAACTTGCTAGCAACTAACATAAATAAACTGCATTAAACATAAACCCACTATAGCAACCATAGCAACCAAAACCACCACGCCACGAGTGGTAATGAGACTAACAACAAGGAGTCAGTCCCCCATAGTAAACCACGAGCAAACCATAGGCCACATAGGCCAAACCTCAACGAAGGGCAACATGACTGACTACAAGGAATCAGTCCAACACACCACCCACGATAACCAACACATCGGAAAACTACACATGAAGGGTAAAAACACAACAAGTGGAGGGTCACACAACACGCCCTCCATGGAGCACAACTCTACCACACAACTTGCAACACTGGCACACAACGTGCCACGACACTAATGACCCACGAAGGGTATAGGTACCTAGAACCACAAGGTACCACCACAAAACCACAATCGCACAACGGTGCCGCCAATACAACACACACAACGAGTAGGAACCACAATCGAAGAGTCACTTGAAACACCCCGAAGAAAAAAAAAAATATATATATATATATATATATATATATATATACATATGTTGTAAAAAATGAATAATAAGGTTATTGAACTTAACCATTATTGTTAGAATGAAATAATTGATATTTGGGAAGGATTAGCATTAATGAACATTATCCCAGTATTGTACTCGGATGTGCGCGCACCCACAGGGCGACACTGAAAAATTGTAACGAAAACAAAATCCGAGAACATCATAATTCCCAGAAAAATATGGGGATATCGGAAATGTAAATATCCGGATTTATTGACGTGCGGATTTTGAGATTAAGCCGACGTAACTATTTTCCGGGTGATTTTCACCCAGTGTTAAATAAATTCTAAAAATTAAACTAAAATCACCATAATTTGTAACACCATCACATTAGTCTATGGTTGAAATTTTAATACAAACAGACTTCGTTTGAACACATTTACATAGTTAATATTAGGCCAGTTGAATTATGGGTTAATTACGGTAAGGATTTTTGGGATTTATCTTGCTTACGCAACATGGGCTACGTAAGCCCATGTCATTAGTAGCTAAACACCTTACACGTTAGTTACATAGGTGTAAGTGTTAGATCGGGTGCATGAGACATGTGACACATGGTTTTTACTATTACACCTGGAAACGGGAGGTGGTGCCATGCATGTGATGGCCTATGGGTTATAAAAACCTCTCCTCACCCTTCGTACTCACCCTTTCCACCCTTTGTACCTGCTCACCCTTGCACACCAAAGCTCCTGCTTCCATTTTCTTCTGTTTCTTGCTGCTGGAGTGGCCTTGCTGGAGTTATCCCTGCATCCTTGCGTGGATAGCTTGGAATTGGAGCTGGTTGCTGTGTGTTCTTACAGCTTCGTTGCTAAGAATTACATCTCTCAGGTTGCATCTGTCAAAGTGGTCAACCGTGCAAGCTTCTCATTCCTTCTTGTTTTTGTGAAGCTTTACATCAAGGAGAAACTTACTCTAATCAGTAAGGTAGGATTCATCTCCCTCTAATTCAATTATGTCCTCCACACATGACAAGGAGTTTGTTGATAAGTAGACAAGATGCTATACCTGAAGTTCTTCTATTTTTCTTCCAGTTATGGTAGACACATTCTTGTTGGGAGAAGAATAATTTTGTTCTACTCTAAAAACTGATTCCTATCTTCTTCTTCCAACCTCGATCTTTATACATAATGGCAGAGTTTATTGGAAGCCACCATACTGTTAGAACAAAGTGATTATTTCTGTTCAGATTCTTGGTACTTCATACCTTGATTTAGATCCATGAAATCCTTTGAGATTTGGTATCCCTCTGGTAGGAATCTTCCATTTAACTATTTTTGTGAAGGCTATACTTCAGTACTATGTCAGGTTAGTTTCTAGCTAGACAAGTGCGGATCATAAACCTCATGTGTTATCTTGCTTGTTTAGCTTATAAAACACTGTGAGAACTACCATTAGATTCTTCTATTTAATATAATTCATGCCTTTATATATAGGTTCCATAATTGGTGTTCTTAAAGTGTATTCAAAGTCATTCTAAAAGGAGAACTGATGGCTGCAGACAGGCAGCCCATAGCTGTCGACAGACCCAGTCTCCCAGTACCTCAGACTGCTGGGGTTGTTGCTATCTTTCGACAGCCAGCCCATAGTTGTCAACAGATACCCTCAGAACTAGCAAAACTGAGCTCTGGCTGTTGCTATCTGTCGACAGCCACTTCCTGGCTGTCGACACCTACTGTCCTGACTTGTATTTCAGCAATCTTTCATGTAAGAACTCTTGATAAAACTTCATCCTAATAGCCTGGCAAGCTATCCCCTTATTTATCTTGGTAATTACTGTCCTATCACTGCAAAGTTTACCTACATTGTGTGCCTCACTCATCCTTGGCTAATTCGTGAAGTTATCAACTACGTATGAAACCCCGTTGAGTCTATTTTCCAGTATTCGGTAACTAAGTATGTAAGACCTGACAACCTGAGAGTTCATATGCTTGAACACCTTATGAGATATGATTAACTGATGATGACATTTATTGGGTGCTTAGACCCCACTTGACTGATATGCTTGTGCAAATAGGGCTAGTCCAGTCCTGGGAGGAGCACCCGAATTCATTACGGGCCGTACGGGAATGATAAAGGGCAACGGGATGTTTGGCATTGCATCACTTACTGTTTGATTATGGTCATCATAATTCCTGTTCTGTATAACTGTTAAATGCACCAGTTTTGAGTTATATACCTGAACCTGCCTTGTGATTCAGTATTACTGTTCAAGCTTACTGTCCTGACATTTAATTGTGCCTCTTTGTTATTCGTTCTGCCATTGTCTTGACTATCATGTACTCACCCTTTGAATTATGGATTTGAATTCTACTGGGCTAGTTAGCTCACTATTTCCTACCCCTTTTTAAGTAGTTCAGATGGGGGTGAAGTTTAAGGACATGTGTGCTGAGTGGACCGTCCGTGTCAAACAAAGCCAACCCATTTCTATTTTTATTTAGTAGTGTAAGATGAGATGTGTTAATTAAGTTTGTTTCAATCCACTCCTCTTTAGTGGTAATGAAGAGTACTTTTGTAATAATACTTTCGCATATTGTGCTATGAATGATTACTATTAATCATACCTTTTGTGCCGGTTTCCTATCACTTTCGATAAATAGCCTTTTTATTAGGACGTGACAATAATTTGGTATCAGAGCTTAGTTCGATAAACCTAGGGATAACCAGTGAGTTGGGGTATAAATTTGGGATTAGTTAGCATGATTTTTATAACCATGTAAATGCTTAACTTGTTAACTATTTCAGAATGGATATGAACGCCCAAGAGAGGTTGGTAGCAGCCTTGGAAATGTTACGACAGGATATAGAGTTATATGCCCAAGCCCAACGAGAAGCCCATGTACAAATCAAGGAAGAGGTGCTTAACCTGACCGCGGGGCGCATTTCTTGCCGGCAATCCTGGTGCTTCACTGGATGTCATGACTCAAGTCATGTGTAGGTTGGACAATCTCAGGCTGGGGCAAGATATGTTGCTCCATTAGTTTGAAGGATATTGGGAAACATTGACGAATGCGGCGAGAGAATTGTATCACGGAGTTGGAAGGGAACAACAACAACCATCTGTAGAGTCTGTTATAGATCTGACCCAAATCTAGAAAGGGACTTAAGCAGCTTGTCTTTTTGTAAACCTCTCCTTTTATTTGAATGTTGGTTGTATATATAACTCCCATGTGTATAGGGAGTGAGAGGTTAGTGAAAGTGATGTTTTGCAAATATGAAAGACTTGGAAGGAGAAGACTGTAGTATCCTAGTTTATGAACCAGTGAGTATATGTAATGATGTGAATATTTGCCTAGTGAATGGAAATGATGTGTTATGTGAATTTGAAATGTGTATGTGGTGAATGCAAGTTTGGGAGGATTGTGAAATTAATGTGTGTATTATTGGATGTTTCAGCTACTTTCTCCATTTTGTCATGGACGGAGGTGACGCCAACTGGAGAAAAATGGAGAGTTCAATGCATGACTTGACTAGGGTGATGAAGGCGGTAGCCAAAAATGGTAGCCATAATGGAACAAGCTTATTCAAGGATTTCCGAAGCCTAGATCCTCCGAGATTTGCAGGTAGTACGGATCCTGACGAAGCTGAGAATTGGCTAAAAGACATTGAAAGGATATTCAGAATGATTAAGTGTACGGAAGAAGAAAAGGTTCATCTGACTACATTCCAGTTGGATCGGGATGCCCGTGCTTGGTGGGAAACTGTGGAAGCTACCGTGGAAGATTCAAATCAAGTTAGTTGGGAAGAGTTTGTGGAACTATTTAACGATCAATATTTCTCCGAGGTGGTTCAGGAGAAGAAAGCAAATGAATTTGCTAGTCTAAAGCATCTAAGGATGTCAGTATCAGAGTATGAGGCTCAATTTGCCCGGTTGTCAAAATATGCCCCACACCTTGTGGCCGCGGAAAAATTGAAGGCTAAGAGATTTATGAATGGATTGCGTCCCAATTTTATTATGCAGTTAACTCCTCATTTAATCACTACCTATTCAGAAATGGTTAAGAGAGCCTTGGCACTGGAAGCTG
Source organism: Colocasia esculenta (assembly GCA_014218235.1). Taxonomy (NCBI): domain Eukaryota; kingdom Viridiplantae; phylum Streptophyta; class Magnoliopsida; order Alismatales; family Araceae; genus Colocasia; species Colocasia esculenta. The sequence continues at coordinate 84,665,863 of CM024757.1, forward strand.
CGAATGATATTGTGGACAAGATTAGAGGGAAGTCTGGAGAAGGATCTTCGGACCGCAAGAGGAAGTATGAGTCAGGAAATGCCCCGAAGGTTCAACAGACCATTAAGAAGGGAGAAAAAGCTCTAGGTGGAGGTAAGAATGTTTGTAAACATTGTCATCTCAGCGGGCATCAGACTGAGAACTGCTGGTGCCGGTTGGGTGCATGTCTCCATTGTGGAAGCACTCAACACTGAATTCCGGATTGCCCGATGCCCAAGACAACACCAATAAATCAGAACCTCCGAGTGAAGCAAGGTAGACTGCAATCCATTCAGGATGTGGAACCTGAATCCCCCCAGGAAGGCGGATTAATTGAAGGTACATTGCTAGTACACTCAAAACCTGCGTATGTGTTGTTTGATTCTGGAGCAACGCACTCTTTTATTAGCTATGAGTTTGCTAAATCCTTGGAAGTAAAATCAGTTCCATTACCCACACAACTTGAAGTCGCAACTCCTTTGAATGAGGGTAAAAAGCTTAAAGAATATTACCCTGCTAGCCCAATCATAATTCAAGGACATGATTTACCTGGTGATTTGATATGTTTAGAAATGTGGGATTATGATGTAATCCTTGGGGTTGATTGGCTATCTAAATACCATGCAAACTTAGATTGCCAATTGAGACAAGTGACTTTCTTAGGAGAGGAAATTTATTCCATGACCTTTGATAAACCCCACACCAGGAGAATACCGATAATTTCAGCAGTTAATGCTTGTAAGCTAGTACAGAAAGATTGTCAAGGGTACTTGGCTTCTGTGACCCTACTAAATCAGAACATTACTGGATTGGAAGATATTCTGGTAGTAAGGGAATTTCTTGATGTTTTCTCTGAAGAGCTACCTGGTGTACCACCTAATAGAAAAGTGACAATTGAATTGGTACCAGGAGCTACACCAATTTCTAGAACACCCTACAGAATGTCAATAGAAGAATTGAAAGAGTTAAAAAGGCAATTGCTAGAATTGATAGAGAAGGGATTTACTAGGCCTAGTACCTCACCTTGGGGTGCTCCGGTACTCTTTATTATAAAGAAGGATGGGTCTATGCAATTATGCATAGATTATCGGCAATTGAATCAATTGACTATAAAGAACAAGTACCCACTTCCAAGAATTGATGATTTATTTGATCAATTGTCTGGAGCTCAGTGTTTCTCCAAGATCGATTTAAGGTCCGGATATCATCAGCTTAGAATTCAAGAATCAGATATTCATAAAACAGCTTTTCGAACAAGATATGGGCATTATGAATTTGTGGTAATGCCGTTTGGATTGACAAATGCACCAGCTGCATTTATACGTATAATGAATGATTTATTCAGATCTTATTTACATCAATTTGTGGTTGTATTCATTGATGATATACTAATCTACTCCAAAAGTATGGAGGAGCATGAAACACATTTACGGATCACTTTGTAATTGTTACGAGATCACAAGCTATATGCAAAGTTTAGCAAATGTGAATTTTGGTTGAAGGAAGTGATGTTCTTAGGACATATAATCTCCAAAGAAGGTCTATCAGTAGACTCTTCAAAAATTGAAACTATACAGAAATGGGAGCAACCTAAGAATCTCACTGAGATTAGAAGTTTTCTGGGCATAGCCAGTTACTATCGGCGGTTTGTCAAGGATTTTTCTAGAATTGCCTCACCTCTCACACAGCTGACTAGAAAAGGAACTGCATTTGTGTGGAATGAGAGTTGTGAGCAAGCATTTCAATTGTTAAAGGAATGTCTATCGTCTGCACCAATTCTAGCCTTGCCGGTAGAAGGAAAAATATTTAAGGTTTATACTGATGCTTCCAACATTGGACTGGGTTGTGTATTAATGCAAGATGGAAGAGTTATTGCCTATGCATCGAGACAGTTGAAGACTCACGAGAAGAACTACCCAGTACATGATTTAGAATTGGTCGTTGTGGTCTTTGCTCTTAAGCTTTGGAGACACTACCTATACGATAATCAATTTATAGTGTAATCTGATCACAAGAGTCTCAAGTATTTATTTTCACAGAAAGAACTGAACATGAGACAAAGAAGATGGATGGAATATATCAAAGACTATGATTTCAATATTGAATACCATCTGGGAAAAGAAAATATTGTGGCTGACGCACTCAGTAGAAATCCTATAGCCAAGCTATTCCAATTGCAAGTTAAAGAATGGAAATTGTTAGAGGAATTTTCCACATTGAGTTTGAAAACTGGACCACAAGAAGAAAGAGTTGTAATTAACAACTTAACAGTGCAATCAGATTTGTTGCAGCAAATTAAAGAGCAACATGACAATGACCCTATGTTGGCAAAAATCAGAGAAAAATTGGTTTCTAAACTTGATTTTAATGAAGATATTCTTGGAAATCTTCGATTCCGGGACAGATTGTGTGCGCCAGATAACTCTGAAATCAAGAAGCAAATTTTAGAAGAAGCTTATCGATCACATTATACTATTTACCCCGGAGCTGTCAAAATGTATCAGGATTTGAAGAAGCATTTCTGGTGGTGCAACATGAAAAAGGATATTGTGGATTTTATTGCAAAATGTTTGACATGTCAGAAAGTTAATGCAGAACACCAGAAACCTACAGAAAACTAAAACCACTTGAGATACCAGAATGGAAATGGGACAGTATCTGTGACGGTCCTCGCTGCTCAGACCTGTTAACCTAATAACGAGCCTAACTCGAGTCCGCCTCCCGCGAACGGGCCGAAGCCTCGCAAGGGATATCAAACCACAAGTCTGTAGAAACATAAAGGAACCAGCTCAAATATATATAAGATCTGTCAATCTCACAAATATTTACATGAAATATACATAGCCATAATACAACTGTAACCAAACTACAACAGAACATGGGGCATACCCCGAGGTGTACAACAGGAAAGTAAAATTACACTTCTAGTGGTGTTGACCCTCCACTGGATGATGGGTGCAAAATCTCCTAATCTCTCTCACCTGGTAGGAGGTAGGGGTGAGCCTCTCGAGTCATTGGCTAAGTAGGGAAACTCCCTAGAAACCGAGCAAACCAACACAAGTAGAAAAGCAAGAAATGCTACGCTAACAATTTATAGAACTATCTAGCAGGATATAAAGATGTAAATATCACTTACCATTTGCCGCTTAACAGGAACCAACGTAAATAAATAAACGGCAAAACCAAATAGGTGTACAAGCTACTGTAGAGAAACACCACACTCGAGTCACGTCAACTGGTTCGCGACACCAATTACTGATCCGGACAAACCACACAGGACTACCTCTCAGTCTCGCAGCCACGGACGAAAGGTCCAGCTGCCGCTCCACTAAACAAGTACAAAGAACTGTGGAGTCCAACTAAACCACCACAACCTGCAGGTCACACACCCCGCAGGCCCATGCCTGGCACCTTTAGGGACTCTGGCCCGAGCTCCCTAAAGTGAGGCACTGGAAACACAGGACTAGCTAGGGTCCAGTACGTCTACTGGTGTCCGTCTCCCCCAACTACGAGCGCGCTACAAGCGACAACACAACAAACTCTCTCCAGTCGCTGTCCCACTGCCGTCTTTCCCACAGCCGGACGTACTACTCAGCATAGGAGTGAGGGTGTCCAGGAAGACGACAAGACCTTATCGGTACCCTGTACCGGGACAAGCCCCGAGCACACACGTGCCTGGCTCACACAAAACCTGGGGCTCCCAATTGAAGAGGTATCCACGGTAGGCGTCTACTACCTGCCACGTACACAAAAACCACGTGCACACCGCACAACTCACGTGAAACCTCCACGTGAACCACGCGAACACCACGTAAACCACACACACTACACGCTTCTAGAGCGTTGCAAGTGCCAATGCACCGCTTGCTATCGTCACATACCACAAACCATGATAATTGGATAACCATACACTTACATGTATTCTCGGATAACAGCTTTCGGCTGCTATCGCGACGGGGTACTGTGTCGCCTACAGAACGCGACCGCCCGATAGGTCGCCTTCAGCTCCCTGAATGCGACGTATCGCGGTGTCGCGACCTGATCGCGACGCCAAGGGTCGTCGCCTTAGCAGGTGCGAACCCTAATCCGGAATCCCTCATCCGGTTCACCCCAAAACTCATTAGAACCTACAGTTTTCATTCCGTTTTCATGCTTTAATGTGTTCCTACACATGCTATCAAAGGTTTAGAAAGCAGGAAACACATTATCCACATCACACGGGCAATCCACGGATCAAACCACGGAAATTTCCCTACCTTCGCGAAGAACAAAGCCCGCACGACGTTTCCTCCACTCCACGCAACGTCCTCGCGGTGGAAACTCGTCAAACCGAGCTCTAGCAAGCCAAATCGACCGCAAATTCCACAGCAAAAACCCCCTGGCCGAGCAGAGCTTCCGTGAACTCTGTTCTGCCAGGGTTTCTTAAAAACACAGTTCAGTTAAGAACGCGATGCCCTTCTAAGTCGCGACCTGAACGCGACGTAATAGGCCATCGCCTTCAGCCTGCTGATGCCAGCATGCTTGCCCAACGCGCGACACGCGGCGTGCATGCAAGCGTCAACTAAAATTGGCGGTGCCATGAACGCGACGCCATGAGATGTCACGTTATAAATGCGACGCCCCTCACTGTCGCGTTCACAGTCTGTGAACCAGTGAGCACTTTGAGCCTAAACTTCCAGCCCACAAAGCCTCACACCTGCGGAAAACACCTGCCACACATGTCATCGGCCACACACTGGCCTCCACAACCACACGAAGACGATCTGAATGGTCGGAACGTTACATTACTATCACCTAAAAAGAAATTTCGTCCTCGAAATTTAAAACAGAAGTCAACTATCAAAATTTCAATTCAATCAATATGATACTATCACCTAAAAAAAATAAAGACTTACTCAAACAAGTATGGATACGCTTTTCTCATTTCTTTCGCTAATTCCCAAGTATCTTTGCCACCCTGCATATTTTCCCATCTAACATTTACCAACTCAATTTCTTTGTTTATGAGCTTTTGGGTTCTACGGCCTGTTATCTGCATCGGATACTCTGGCATTGTCATGTCTGGCTTTAAATCATCTTTATGATAACTGACAATTTGGGATGGATCTTTGATATACTTTCTTAACATTAAGACATGGAATACATCATGCGCATCTGTGAAGTCTGCTGGCAAATTTAACTTATAAGCTACTTCACCCATCCTTTCTTTTATTTGAAACGGTCCAACATATCTTGGACTTAACTTGCCTTTCTTACTAAATCTCAGTACCCCTTTAGTAGGAGACACCTTCAAAAACACATATTCGCCGACTTCAAACTGCAAAGGTCTGCGTCTAATATCTGCATAGCTCTTCTGGCGACTCTGGGCTATTTTCAACTTTTCTTGGATGAATCTCACTATTTCTGCACACTGACGAACTAATTCTGGGCTCAAAACCTGTCTCTCTCCTACTTCATGCCAATTTAATGGTGATCTGCACGGTCTGCCATACAAGGCTTCATAAGGTGCCATCCCAATACTTGAATGGTAACTATTATTATAGGCAAACTCAACCAATCCCAGGTGGCGCTCCCAAATACCTCCCCACACCAAACAGCAAGCTCTTAGCATGTCTTCAAGTGTCTGGATTGTCCTCTCTGTCTGCCCATCTGTTTGAGAATGGTACGCTGAACTGTACCGTAATTCTGTACCGACGACTCTCTGCAAACTCCTCCAAAAACCTGAAGTAAATCGAGGGTCTCGATCTGAAACTATAGTAACTGGTACTCCATGCAAAGGTACAATCCTTTCTACGTAAAGCTTAGCTAATCTATCAACTGACCATGTCATGCTAACTGGTAATAATCTGCAGACCTTGGTCAATCTATCCACAAAAACCCATATTGCATTATGACCTGATGCCTTGGGTAGACCAACTATGAAATCCATTGCTATGTCATCCCACTTCCACTGCGGAATGGGTAATGGCTGCAACAATCCTCCTGGCTTCTGATGCTCTGCTTTTATCTGCTGATATACTACACATCTTGTTATAAACTCTGTAATTTCTCTCTTCATATACGGCCACCAGAAATGCTTCTTCATATCTTGATACATTTTAGTGCTGCCTGGGTGGATGGTGTACCTTGATCTGTGAGCTTCTTCTAAAACCTTCTGCCTGATCTCTGTATCTTCTGGGACATACAATCGTCCTCTTAGTCTGACCACATTATCATGCCCCAAATTTACTTCATCCATTCTGAGAATATCTGCTAAACTGGTATCTGCTCTCTGCGCCTCCGCTATCTGCCAGTAAAGAGAAGGCTCCACTGCACTAGTTGCTAATATTGCTCTGCGCAGACTGCTTGGCACATGTAAGGAATTCTCTGCCACATCTTCATAAAGTTTCCATTCTCTGATCATAAGTTGATTCATAACCGCTTTTCTGCTCAGTGCATCTGCCACCACATTTGCTCTGCCTGGATGATATGCCAAACTGAAGTCATAATCTTTTAAATAATCCATCCATCGGCGCTGCCTTAAATTCAAATCTTTCTGAGAGAAAATATATTTTAAACTTTTATGATCAGTGAAAATCTCAAATCTTTCACCATACAAATAATGCCGCCAAATCTTCAATGCAAAAACTACTGCTGCCAGCTCTAAATCATGAGTAGGGTAGTTCTCCTCATGCTTCTTCAATTGCCTGGAGGCATAGGCAACCACCTTACTATGCTGCATCAAAACTACACCCAAACCTCTCTTGGATGCATCTGTAAACAGAATAAATCCGCCACTGCCCAACGGAATCTCTAAAACTGGTGCTGAAGTCAACCTTTTCTTCAGCTCTGCAAAACTACGCCTACACTCCGGGGACCACACAAAAGGAACACCCTTTCTTGTCAACCTCGTCATTGGTGCTGCTATCTTGGAGAAATCTTGGATAAATCTTCCGTAATAACCTGCCAAACCTAGAAAACTCCTAATCTCAAACACAATCCTCGGCTCTTCCCATTTTATTACTGCTTCAACTTTGGCTGGATCCACTGCAATACCTTCACCTGATATTACATGACCCAAAAACTGAATCTCCTTCAACCAGAACTCGCATTTACTAAATTTAGCAAATAGCTGATGATCCCTCAATATCTGTAAAGTGGTCCGTAAATGAGCTACATGCTCTTCTTCTGATGTTGAATAAACCAAAATATCATCAATAAAGACCACCATAAACTGATCCAAATACTGATGAAACATTCTGTTCATCAAATTCATAAAAGCTGCAGGTGCATTTGTCAATCCAAAAGGCATCACAACAAACTCATAATGCCCATATCTAGTCCGGAAAGCTGTCTTCTCAATATCTTCTTCTCTGATCCGCAACTGATGATATCCTGATCTCAAATCTATCTTGAAAAATACTTTGGCTGATTGCAATTGATCAAATAAATCATCAATCCTAGGAAGTGGATACTTATTTTTAATTGTAACTTTATTCAGCTACCTGTAATCTATACACATCCTTAAGCTGCCATCTTTCTTCCTGACAAATAACACTGGCGCTCCCATGGTGACTGACTAGGCCTAATAAAAACTTTTTCTAATAACTCTTACAATTGCCTTTTCAACTCTTTCAATTCTGCTGGGGCCATTCTATATGGTGCTTTAGAGATGGGTAAACTGCCTGGTTGTAATTCAACTGTAAAGTCTACCTCTCTGCGCGGAGCTAACCCTGGCAACTCATCCGGAAACACATCTGCAAATTTTCTGACCACTGGCACCGAGTCTACAGATTTGCTAGACTCTACTAGACTAACAGAAGCAAGGTACGCTACACATCCCGCATTAATTAACTTTCTAGCTCTAAGTGCAGAAATAATAAATTTGGGAGTGTAGAAAGGCATACCTTGGAATTCAAACACCTCACCACCAGGTCTGCAAAATCTGACTCTCTTCTTTCTACAATCAACCAATGCCCTGTAGGCCTCTAACCAATCCATCCCCAGAATCACATCATATTCTTTCAATGTTAAAGCATACAATCTTGCTGGCATCTGATTCCCATGGATCACTATCGAAACCTCTTATAAAAAGCAGGAAGTTAACAAATACCCTCCTAAAGGAATTTCCACTACCAACTTACAAGACCTCTCCTCTAAGGGAAGTACCATGCTATCCAGAAAATCTTCGGAAATAAATGAATGGGAAGCACCCGGATCAATTAATACTCTAGCAGTAAAATCAAAGAAAGGTAGTATACCTTCAATGAGATTGGATGCCTCCGCCTGAGCTCTGGTAACTGTCATCATTCGACCCCGTCCTCCTCTCTGATATGGCGCACCTCTGCCTCTCTCTGCCGACTGATGGACGGCTGCTGCTGCTGAATCCCTCTACCATAGTTCTGCTCCCAAGGATATGGACAATTCCTCGCTAAATGCCCTGGCTGCCCACAATTATAACACTTGAAAGTCTGATGTGCTACAGGCTGCCCTGATGTGCTCTGCTGGGACTCCTCTGGAACTGGGGGTCTGTAACCACGACCCTGCTGAAAACCACCCTACTGAAAGCCCTGCGGCCTGCCTCTGCCTCGACCTCCTCCTCCTTGGAAGAATTTCTTGATCTGCTTTCCCCATCTTGCTATTCCGGATGACGAAGAAGCCCCATAAGGTGCCTTCCCCTTGCTAATACCTCCCGACGGTTGAGGATGCCGAAAACTGCCTGAACCGGCACTACCCGCCTGCGACTTCCCCTGCCGGGCCTGCACTGTCCTTTCCAGTATTTCCGCTCGCACAGCCACTTCCTCCACAGTCCCACACATCAATGGGATCACTGCATCTTGCAATTCTGGCCTCAGACATCGAATAAAATACTCCACCATCATGGTATTATCAGTTACCACGTATGGGGCGTACCTACTCAAGGCCATAAACCTCATCTGGTACTCTAATACTGACAGATTCCCTTGCTGGAGTGTCCTGAACTGCTCTCTTTTCATTTGCTGGATCTGAACTGGGAAGAAAGTTTCATTGAACACCGTCAAAAATTCTAGCCAGGTAATGGTATCCTCCGTCCTGCCTGCAAAAATCGTCTGCATCTTCAGCCTCCACCATTCCTGCGCAAACCCTCGTAGCTGGTATGCTGCAAGAACCACTCTGTCTATCTGGGGACACCTCATTGTCACAAATACCCTCTGAACCTCATGCACCCAATGCTCTGCTGTATCCGGGTTGGGGCCTCTTGAGTACGTAGGGGGCTGCAATCTCAGAAACTGCTCCACAAGTGCCGTGGACTCTTCTCCCGTAGCTGGCCTTGCTGGAACTGCTGGAAGTACAGGTACTACAGAAGGTACCTCTACTCCGGGTGGGGGTGGAACTGGAGCTAATGGTACTACCTCCTCTGGAAATGGTGGTACTACTGCCGCTGGCTGCACCTGTGATTGCTGATCCAGTCTTACCTGAATCTCTGTCAAGCTCTACCAGATTCTTTCTATCATCCTCTGCGTAGGATCCTCTCCTGCCCCTTCTCCACCACCTGTAAGACCCTCGAATTCCGTTGTATTTTCGTATTTATGTGTGTATATTGTGTTGAGTATGTATGTACGTATTTACGTAGATATTAAATAGTATAATTACGTGTACATGTGTTTATATTAAACGTAAATAATGTATGTATCGCATGATGATAGTATGAATATAATGCTACGTACATATTGCAAGTATAGAAGCTTGGTATGCTTGGTTTTCTGCATAAATCAAGGTTCTGGCCGAAGGCTCTTGGCGTCAACCCTAGGCCGTTTATTTGGTGTCAGCGTCCAGACATGGACGCCAACACTAACTCCGGCGTCCAGCGATCTGGACGCCAACTTCTCTGACCTGCATGCGTTGCAGAGCCAGAAAACCCGGGAGCAATGCATGGCCACCATTGGGGGGATGTTCCCCAACGGCTCTCAGGCTGTCTAATCAGTATGGTGAGTGGGTGAGGGGCTCTCCTAAGTCCTGAACCCGGATTTGGCCTCTCCCCACTTCTCATTTCACCCTTGCAAGAGGAGAGAAGAGGAGAGAAAACCCTAGAGCATTCTGTGAAAAAAACCCCACTTTAGAACCCTCAAATCCGACCCCTTGAAGCTGGATTTGGAGATCTTCTGCATCAAGGAGGGAGCTGAAGCAAAGGGGAAGGCTTCCCCATCATCCCCTCGGCGTGGAGATCACCCAGGAGCTCGGAGGAAGGCGTTCTTGAAGACACTTCTGCAACTTCTTGGAACTGCCCAAGGAGGTCTTCTTCGAGCCATAAACCTCTTGGAGGATTTTTAGAGAGGCAAGTGACCTATCTATGGTGTTCCCGTATGAGTCTAGGAGGTTTTTAACATTTTTATGGAATTTATCTCGAGTCTTAGACCCTCCATTTCACCCAAGATTTAGAGCTCGGGTCTGTGTTTTCTGCACAGACCTGAGTAGACGGCAAGGTCCCTGGACGCCCAGTTCACCCTTGGCGTCCATCGACCATGCCGCTGACCCTGAGTCAGCGGCCAGAGACCGCCGTTTAGTTCTTCTGGACAGAACAGTGAGCTGTTCTGTCCCACTTATACATTAAATTCGGTATGTTTCATGCGATGAGGATATATGGTATTCCTATAAGCTATGTATATTGTGCATTGTGGTTGTGGATGTATGTGAGTTGTGTTGGCAAATGTGGGATAATAATATCTTGTAAACATGCGAGCATGACTTGTCGACCATTTTGCAAAACCCATGATTCATGATTTAGGATTAGTTGAATACCTCGATTTCGGTCTAATCAAGAAGATTGTGGGACAGCATGTGTGTTTGCAAATTTAGGAAACTTATCCATTGTTTGTGCAATTTGCTAATAGTTTCGGTTCGATAAAATAGAAGTATGTAGTAATGATTCGTAGTGTTAAATCCATAGATGTATGAATTAGGGAAATTTTGTACTCTAATTTCATGCATATGTTGGTAGCTTATGGTTAAACAGCAAGTGGTAAATTGCATGATGTGTAAATTCCATGTTAACGTAAATTGTGAATAATGTGCTAATTAGGTGTTTGATTTTCTGTAAATCCTATTTAGCTCAGAAAAATCTGAAAAAATTGAGGGTATGATTTTGAACCCGAAAACAGCATGTGGTTAAAATTTCAGGTTAATTGGAACAGTAAATAAAAAGTTATGTATTTTCATGTGAATTGTGAATAATTCGTACATATGATCGTAATGTGATTTTATTTTGTTTAAACCAGCATGATTAGTGTGTTTACTGTGTGTTAAACCTTGAAACTCTGTAGTACCATGTTAGTAAAAACAGAGGTGTTCATGTGAGTGAGAAAGTGAATGTGATGGAAAGTGTAAAGTGTGAAAACCATGTGTAAAACGGTAAATGTGTAAAAGTGTAAACTGTGCCAATGTGATACTGCTTCCGAGAAGGCAGTGGAGCTATATCAGGGAAAAGTCCCCCTGAGAAAGTTCATTGTGTTAAGTGACCCTAAGGGCATTAGGGGGAAATCCTGGAGGTGGACAAGTACCACTGGTTAGGGTGGAGACTTGTTCTCCCGGTATGCGCAGTCCAAGAGTCGCCATTGTATTGCCTAGATGGCGTCTATGTGATGTGATGTGTTTGTGTCCTTCTTTGGTGGTTTGGACTATGTGTCACGGCACCTAAAAATATGTGTAAAGTGTATGTGACCATGTGTAAATGTGTAAGTGACATGTGAATGTGTATGTGTAAAGTGGATCATGTGAAAGAGGAAACTAGTGTAAAGAAAAACGTGAAATCCTAGATATGTAAATGTGTTATTGAAACCCATGTAAGACTAAATCTGAAACCATGTGAATTCAGAAAATGTATGTTATCATACTCATGTTTATGTGTGCAAAAGTGTTTAGAATCCATGATAGGAACAACAAATGAGTATGTGAGTACAATGGCATGATGGATTGTTCATGTGTTATGTTTAAGCAACATTGTAGCTTTCATGTGTAGGGTTATAGTCATTGAACCATGTAAAAAAAATCAGCAACCTAAAGCATGATAAAAAGTTATGTATGTACTTAAGATCATGTGGAATCCATGCTAATTATGTTCCCCGTTCATGTATGTAAATTGTCCATGTCAATAGCTCTCACGTTTTGATTAAAGTCTCATGAGTGAATTGAATAGAGACCATGTGATAGGTGAATGTTATTTTTGAAATATGAAAGCATGAGTTATGTATAAAATTGTAGAACCTTCATGATATGTTGAAAACTTGAATGGACTAGCATGCTATGTATTGTTAATTGAATGTGCATGTAGAAACCACTAGGACTTGTACGTGTATATCATGCATAGTGTTACTTGCTGAGTCCCTGGACTCACTCCTTGCTTCGGCGTACATGTATAGTTGGTGACATAATACTCTCGGAGGAGGCAGCAGAGACGGACTCCGAGCGTGGAGACTAGCCAGTTTTGAGTTCTTTGTGGTTGTGTACTTCGTAGTATGTACTTGGACATTATATTAGAATTATCATGAAAAGAATGTAATATGTGGACATTTTGTATTTAAGTAGCAGCAATTTAATTTATGTGGACTTAGTTCCTTTTTGCAAATTGTAAACTGCATGTATGTTTAATGTGGATGATGAATGAATGGAGATAGTTCTCTTTTACTTCCGCTACTCTGTTATTTATATTCGCGTGTATCTCAGCTGTTTGTATCGTTGGGTAAATGTCCCACTGTGACTGGCAGCACTTGCTATACCGACGTGGGTTGGTATAACCGTACCGGTGTAACGAGGTCCGTCACACCACCTCCCCAATCTCTCCTTTCGGCCATTACTACCCATGCACAAACATTATTCCAACAATACGATACACAAGAAATCAATACAAAAACCAGAGTCACTACCAGCAGTGGGTTACAGTAAAGACATGGCTATGCAATTTCCAATTCCTTTATATTCTTACGGACCTTGCTCTGATACCAACTGTGACGGTCCTCGTCGTTCAGACCCGTTAACCTAATAACGAGCCTAACTCGAGTCCGCCTCCCGCGAACGGGCCGAAGCCTCGCAAGGGATATCAAACCACAAGTCTGTAGAAACATAAAGGAACCAGCTCAAATATATATAAGATCTGTCAATCTCACAAATATTTACATGAAATATACATAGCCATAATACAACTGTAACCAAACTACAACAGAACATGGGGCATACCCCGAGGTGTACAACAGGAAAGTAAAATTACACTTCTAGTGGTGTTGACCCTCCACTGGACGATGGGTGCAAAATCTCCTAATCTCTCTCACCTGGTAGGAGGTAGGGGTGAGCCTCTCGAGTCATTGGCTAAGTAGGGAAACTCCCTAGAAACCGAGCAAACCAACACAAGTAGAAAAGCAAGAAATGCTACGCTAACAATTTATAGAACTATCTAGCATGATATAAAGATGTAAATATCACTTACCATTTGCCGCTTAACAGGAACCAATGTAAATAAATAAACGGCAAAACCAAATAGGTGTACAAGCTACTGTAGAGAAACGCCACACTCAAGTCACGTCAACTGGTTCGCGACACCAATTACTGACCCGGACAAACCACACAGGACTACCTCTCAGTCTCGCAGCCACGGACGAAAGGTCCAGCTGTCGCTCCACTAAACAAGTACAAAGAACTGTGGAGTCCAACTAAACCACCATAACCTGCAGGTCACACACCCCGCAGGCCCATGCCTGGCACCTTTAGGGACTCTGGCCCGAGCTCCCTAAAGTGAGGCACTGGAAACACAGGACTAGCTAGGGTCCAGTACGTCTACTGGTGTCCGTCTCCCCCAACTACGAGCGCGCTACAAGCGACAACACAACAAACTCTCTCTCTAGTCGTTGTCCCACAGCCGTCTTTCCCTCAGTCGGACGTACTACTCAGCACAGGAGTGAGGGTGTCCAGGAAGACGACAAGACCTTATCGGTACCCTGTACCGGGACAAGCCCCGAGCACACACGTGCCTGGCTCACATAAAACCTGGGGCTCCCAACTGAAGAGGTATCCACGGTGGGCGTCTACTACCTGCCACGTACACAAAAACCACGTGCACACCGCACAACTCACGTGAACCACGTGAACACCACGTAAACCACACAAACTACACGCTCCTAGAGCGCTGCGAGTGCCAATGCACCGCTTGCTATCGTCACATACCACAAACCATGATAATCGGATGACCATACACTTACATGTATTCTCGGATAATAGCTTTCGGCTGCTATCGCGATGGGGTACTGCGTCGCCTACAGAACGCGACCGCCCGATAGGTCGCCTTCAGCTCCCTGAACGCGATGTATCGTGGTGTCGCGACCTGATCGCGACGCCAAGGGTCGTCGCCTTAGCAGGTGCGAACCCTAATCCGGAATCCCTCATCCGGTTCACCCCAAAACTCATTAGAACCTACGGTTTTCATTCCGTTTTCATGCTTTAATGTGTTCCTACACATGCTATCAAAGGTTTAGAAAGCAGGAAACACATTATCCACATCACACGGGCAATCCACGGATCAAACCATAGAAATTTCCCTACCTTCGCGAAGAACGCGAAGAACAAAGCCCGCACGACGTTTCCTCCGCTCCACGCAACGTCCTCGCGGTGGAAATTCGTCAAATCGAGCTCTAGCAAGCCAAATCGCCCGCAAATTCCACAGCAAAAACCCTCTGGCCGAGCAGAGCTTTCGTGAACTATGTTCTGCTAGGGTTTCTTAAAAACACAGTTCAGTTAAAAACACGACACCCTTCTAAGTCGCGACCTGAACGCGACGTAATAGGCCGTCGCCTTCAGCCTGCTGACGCCAGCATGCTTGCTCAGCGCACGACACGCGGCGTGCATGCAAGCGTCAACTAAAACCGGTGGTGCCATGAACGCGACGCCATGAGATGTCGCGTTATAAACGCGACGCCCCTCACTGTCACGTTCACAGTCTGTGAACCAGTGAGCACTTTGAGCCTAAACTTCCGGCCCACGAAGCCTCACACCTGCGGAAAACACCTGCCACACACGTCATTGGCCACACTGGCCTCCACAACCACACGAAGACGATCCGAACGGTCGAAACGTTACAGTATCGGTATGGATTTTATTGTGGGATTACCCAAAACACGAAGTGGATTTGATGCTATATGGGTAATCATTGACAGACTTACCAAATCGGCTCATTTCTTTGCAATAAAGACAAGATGGTTTGTTAATATTTTGGCAGCACTATATATGAAAGAAATTGTGCGTTTGCATGGAATTCCAAAGAACATAGTTTTTGACAGAGATGCAAGATTTACTTCGCATTTCTGGAGAGAGTTGCAGGATGCATTGGGAACTAAATTAAAATTTAGTACCGCATTTCACCCTCAAACTGATGGACAGACTGAACGGGTGAATCAAATTATTGAGGATATGTGCCGTGCTTGTGTATTAGAGTTTGAAAATGACTGGAACACTCACCTAGCAATTATGGAATTTGCATATAACAATAGCTACCAATCTACTATTCAAATGGCACCATTCAAAGCTTTGTATGGTCGGCAGTGTAGATCACCATTGTGTTGGGTAGAACTAAAAGAAATGCACATTCTTGGACTTGAAATGATCCAAGAAACAACAGAAGTTATCAAGTTGGTACAAGGTCGGATGAAAGCTGCTCAAGACCGACAGAAAAATTATGCCGATCGACGTAGAAGGGAATTGGAATTTCACCAAGGTGAACATGTATTTCTTAAAGTGTCACCTCAAAGGGGAATCAAAAGATTCGGTATCAAGGGAAAGTTGAGTCCAAGATACATTGGACCCTTTGAAATATTGAAGAGAGTTGGTGAAATGACAGACCAACTGGCACTTCCACCACAATTATCCAATGTACATGATATTTTTCATGTGTCAATGTTAAGAAAGTATGTATATGATCCAGAACATATTATTGAATACCAAGATCTGGATGTACAAGGAAATTTGGCATATGAAGAAAGACCAGTACAGATCCTCGATCGAAAAATCAAGCAACTTCAGAACAAGGAAGTTCCTTTACTAAAGATTCAGTGGAATAAACGAGGGCAGGAAGAAGCAACATGGGAATTGGAAGATGCTATCAAGATTAAGTATCCATAATTATTTCCAGGTCAGTAATTATACACTTATGTATTAAATTTGGAGGACCAAATTTCTTTTAGTGGGGGAGAGTTGTAACACCCCGAAGGAAAAAAATATATATTTGTTGTAAAATATGAATAATAAGGTTATTGAACTTAACCATTATTGTTAGAATGAAATAATTGATATTTGGGAAGGATTAGCATTAATGAACATTATCCCAGTGTTGTACTCGGACGTGTGCGCTCTCACAGAGCGACACTGAAAAACTGTAATGAAAACAAAATTCGAGAACATCATAATTCCCATAAAAATATGGGGATATCGGAAATATAAATATCCGGATTTATTGACGTGCGGATTTGAGATTAAGCCGATGCAACTATTTTCCGGGTGATTTTCACCTAGTGTTAAATAAATTCTAAAAATTAAACTAAAATCACCATAATTTGTAACACCATCACATTAGTCTATGGTTGAAATTTTAATACAAACGGACTTCGTTTGAACACATTTACATAGTGAATATTAGGCCAGTTGAATTATGGGTTAATTATGGTAAGGATTTTTGGGATTTATCTTGCTTACGCAACATGGGCTACGTAAGCCCATGTCATTAGTAGCTAAACACCTTACACGTTAGTTACATAGGTGTAAGTGTTAGATGGGGTGTATGAGATATGTGTCACAGTAAAAACCAAATGGTTTTTACTGTTACACCTGGATACGGGAGGTGGCGCCATGCATGTGATGGCCTATGGGTTATAAAAACCTCTCCTCACCCTTAGTACTCACCCTTTCCACCCTTTGTACCTGCCCACCCTCGCACACCACAGCTCCTGCTTCCATTTTCTTCTGTTTCTTGCTGCTGGAGTGGCCTTGCTGGAGTTATCCCTGCATCTTTGCGTGGATAGGTTGCAATTGGAGCTGGTTGTTGTGTGTTCTTACATCTTCGTTGCTAAGGATTACATCTCTCAGGTTGCATCTGTCAAAGTGGTCAACCGTGCAAGCTTCTCATTCCTTCTTTTTGTTTCTGTGAAGCTTTACATCAAGGAGAAACTTACTCTAATCAGTAAGGTAGGATTCATCTCCCTCTAATTCAATTTTGTCCTCCACACATGACAAGGAGCTTGTTGATAAGTAGACAAGATGCTATACCTGAAGTTCTTCTGTTTTTCTTCCAGTTATGGTAGACACATTCTTGTTGGAAGAAGAATAATATTGTTCTACTCTAAAAACTAATTCCTATCTTCTTCTCCCAACCTTGATCTTTATACATAATGGTAGAGTTTATTGGAAGTCACCATACTGTTAGAACAAAGTGATTATTTCTATTCAGATTCTTGGTACTTCATACCTTGATTTAGATCCATGAAATCCTTTGAGATTTGGTATCCCTCTGGTAGGAATCTTCCATTTAACTATTTTTGTGAAGGCTATACTTCAGTACTATGTCAAGTTAGTTTCTAGCTAGACAAGTGCAGATCATAAACCTCATGTGTTATCTTGCTTGTTTAGCTTATAAAACACTGTGAGAACTACCATTAGATTCTTCTATTTGATATAATTCATGCCTTGATCCATAGGTTCCATAATTGGTGTTCTTAAAGTGTATTCAAAGTCATTCTGAAAGGAGAACTGACGGCTGTCGACAGGCAGCCCATAGCTGTCGACAGACCCAGTCTCCCAGTACCTTAGACTGCTGGGGCTATTTCTATCTGTCGACAGCCAGCCCATAGTTGTCGACAGATACCCTCAGAACCAGCAAAACTGAGCTCTGGCTGTTGCTATCTGTCGACAGCCACTTCATGGCTGTCGACACCTACTGTCATGACTTGTATTTCAGCAATCTTTCATGTAAGAACTCTTGATAAAACTTCATCCTAATATCCTAGCAAGCTATCCCCTTATTTATCTTGGTAATTATTGTCCTATCACTGCAAAGTTTACCTACATTGTGTGCCTCACTCATCCTTGGCTAATTCGTGAAGTTATCAACTACGTATGAAACCCCGTTGAGTCTATTTTCCAGTATTCGGTTACTGAGTATGTAAGACCTGACAACCTGAGAGTTCATATGCTTGAACACCTTATGAGATATGATTAACTGATGATGACATTTATTGGGTCCTTGGACCCCACTTGACTGATATGCTTGTGTAAATAGGGCTGGTCCAGTCCTGGGAGGAGCACCCGAATTCATCACGGGCCGTACGGGAATGATAAAGGGCAACGGGATGTTTGGCATTGCATCACTTACTGTTTGATTATGGTCGTCATAATTCCTGTTCTGTATAACTGTTAAATGCACCAGTTTTGAGTTATATACCTGAACCTGCCTTGTGATTCAGTATTACTGTTCAAGCTTACTGTCCTGACATTTAATTGTGCATCTTTATTATCCGTTCTGCCATTGTCTTGTCTATCATGTACTCACCCTTTGAATTATGGATTTGAATTCTACTGGGCTAGTTAGCTCACTATTTCCTACCCCTTTTCAGGTAGTTTAGATGGGGGTGAAGTTTAAGGACATGTGTGCTGAGTGGACCGTCCCTGTCAAGCAAAGCCAACCCATTTCTGTTTTTGTTTAGTAGTGTGAGATGAGATGTGTTAATTAAGTTTGTTTCAATCCAGTCCTCTTTAGTGGTAATGAAGAGTACTTTTGTAATAAGACTTCCGTATATTGTGCTATGAATGATTACTATTAATCATACCTTTTGTGCCGGTTTCCTGTCACTTCCAATAAATAGCCTTTTTATTAGGACGTGACATCACTACCCACAACCACCACTACAGTAAAGCTCGAGTCGGAAGGAACAACACCACCACATGGGAACGAACTATTGGTTCATGACTCCAGTATCCAACTCGGACAACACAACACGAGAACTACCTCTCAGTCTCGTAGTCCAGGATAAAAGGTCCAGCTACCGCTCCACAACCACACAGTAAAGCCAAAAAATAGTGGAGACCAACCAACACCACATCTGGAGACCACGCAACTGCAGGCCCATGCTTGGCACCTTTAAGGACTATGGCTCGAGCTCCCTAAAGTGAGGCACTGGAAACACAGGACTAGCTGGGGACCAGTACGTCTACTGGTGTTCGTCCCCCAACCACGAGCGCGCTACAAGCGACTGAACACAACTACAACTCGCGAGTCGCTGCCCCATTGCCCTCTTTCCCTCCGCTGGACGTACAACTCAAACACAGGAGTGAGGGTGTCCAAGAAGACAACACAGACCTCGACGGTACACACAGTACCGTGACAAACTCTGAGCACAACAAACCACAACATGCCTAACTAATAAAGAACCTGGGGTACTCGACTAGAGAGGCATTCCAGAATAGGCACCAGATCACCAAACTTGGCAAACACACAAGCCACATCGATCACTTAACATAACCATAAAACCCATACCACGATACACATATCATTATTGGCTTGTCACTGGTCACCATGTGACCATTAAGCAACTATACACTATTATACACATGTACCATATGACCACATTTAAACCTTGCCTGTCATTGGTCATCTTGTGACCTCCATAGCAACACACCTTTATACACACAAACCATAACATGATATCACACTTAACCTAATTCACATAATTAACATGACTAACACAAATGACATAATCAACTTACTCACCAAATAACCACAAGCCAAGCCATTTAGCCTATAACATGCTTTACTAACAATAATCAACTTAAAACAACGTAAGATAACCTTAAACAGCCATGGCTAGGTCCACACTAGACCATCATAGCCCAACCATCACAAACACACTTCAAAAGCTAAATCGCGACGGACACAGACATCGCATATCAAATCGCGACGACCTTGCCGGTCGCGTCAATAAGCTTAATGCGCCAAGGCCCACGGTTGCGACATAAACACGACGGTCCGATGCGTCGCTTTCAAGCCAGACACTACAAATGTCAACAGTCGGAGTGTAAATCGCGACGGCCCACTCTGTCGCGATTACACCAAACTACTCAAAATAGAAGAAACGCGATGCCCCAGAGCATCGCCTCACGACCAAACGATATAGAAACGCGACGGACTATCCCGTCGCATTCTCACCAAAACGCAACGGTTCAAACCGTCGCCTTACCAGGCGGACGGCTGAACCCCCCTTATCCCAGAAAACCATTCCACATGCCATTTCAACCACCATGGCATTCATTAAAACATAAGAGACACCACCATACATGATCATAACATGATTTGTAAGGCTTTAAACCATTTAAACAATTAAAAATAAGAGGGTAGTATCCCTACCAACTTGAAGGCCCAATAAATGCGAAAAACACCACATCGCCGTCCTGTCCACGCTCCGTACACCCTCCTCGCATGGACCCCGCATCGGACCAGCCACTAGGAAGTCGAAAACACCACAGGAGCTCCACAACAGCTCCCCTCCTCACCAAACAGAGCCAAACCTGCTCTGTCAGGCTCGAAATAAACATTAAATCCACAATCAAAATCGCGACGGACGCAAACGTCGCGTTTAAAAGACCTTAAACGCGATAGACCTAGCCGTCGCCACTCGCGCCGCGCCACGGAAAGGCGGTTCGACAAATCGCGACGAGGGTAGCTGTTGCATTTAAAACGCAACGACCTACTCCATCGCCTTTCACCCCAGAAAACCAGCAGGCTAAATGGGCTGAAACCTAAGGCCCACGACACCCGCACAACACCCGAAAGCCACAATCAAGGCCCAATGACCCCACATTGGCCAAGGGCACCACACCAGAACCATTAAACCCAGATTCGAACGATCATGACGTTACAATTGCTATGCTAAAATCATGAAGGCAACAACCTACAATGTCATCTCATTAGACGCAACCACCACCTATGTCACTTTCGAGGCGGCCATCACCTATGTCGCCTTCAAGATTGAAGGCGACATCACACCATGTCGAATTAAAAAAGGTGACGACCTACAAAGTCACTTTCTCAGTGCGACCTAAATAGAACCAAGAACTCACAGAAGCATGCTGGATTTTGCCATTTTGGCTCGTAAAGCACACGCCGAGGCCTTAAAACATAGAGAGGAAGAAGAGAAAATTGTTCCTCTCATCTCAAACACCATAGAAACCTCATAACCTCATTAAACACAATTTAACATAATGAGAATGATATAAATGCCTCACATACCCATTACATGGATCTTTCTCCATAAAAAGACAGTAAACCATATGATTTGTGACGACCCTGCTAGCAAACTGGCTCAACAACAGTACTAGTTGGTAGACTTCCCAAAAAGTTCATCCATCCTAGGATTACTCCTAACTTAGCACGCTTAACTTCAGAGTTTTTTTTCTTACTCGAACTCTGAAAATGACTAGTCTGAGTAGTTGGTAGTTTGCTAATTTAGTCCATTTAACATATTCTTATATGAGGTGCTACAATCTACCCCTCTTATATAAGCAACATCCTCGTTGCTAGGCACATGTAGCACACAGTCAAACCCCAAGAAGACATGATTCTAGAGGTGGCCCCCATAAGCTCAAGAGGTGGCTTCCGCTATGTAGCACTTTGCGCCATTATGGCCTCAAGAGGTGGCTCCCATAACATATCACTTTGTCATGTGTGGCACTTAGTTCCTGTACTTCTGACTGAGTAAGACTTTGATACCATTTGTAACGATTCCACCAGCAAACTGGCCCAACAACCATACTAGTTGGTAGATTTCCCAGAAAGGTCACCCATCCTGGGACCACTCCCAACTGAGCACGCTTAACTTCAGAATTCTTTTTCTGCTCGAGTTCTGAAAAATAACTAGTCCGAGTTATTGATAGTTTGCTTTAGTCTATTTAACATATTATTATATGGGGGTGCTACTTGATCTCTTGCTTAAACATTCAAATCTATCAATTATCATGCGAGAATCCATGATTAAGACAAAGGTAGAAATGCCACCCTACCTCTAAAATGACACCACCACGTTGTTGGGGCCTTCTTGTAGGTTGACCGCCACCTCCTTGCATTCTCTATCTCACATTGTCGCCATCAACCCATTGTCGAGCGTCATGCCATCGTCGCCTCATCCACCTCCTATTGTTGGCCACTGAAGGAGAGGTAGAGGGAGAGAGGAAGCTCTGGGCGAAGGAAAAAAGGGTGAGAGTGAGGAGAGAGAACTATCAGTCGAGTTACAAAGCCATAAATGCCTCAGAGAATGTGACTGCTCGAATGGCCGCATTTATAAGGCGGTAACTACCGAAGTCACATTTATCAATAGTTATCCAAAACATGTGACAATCAATTAGAATCCAGAAAAGATAAGTCATGAACACGATGACTTACCATGTCGCCTTCAGAATGCGACCGCCCAAATAGTCACCTTCATAATTAAGAATGCGACAACCTTGATGTCACTTTCATAAGGTGACATTCCCCATGTCACCTTTATAATCAGAAGGCAAAAACACTTGAAACTTTAGAGGAACACTCACAACAATGTTCAGATAGCAATCACATGCCTTCTAAAAGCCAAATCAACTTCGAGGCCGGCCAATTAAGATATGAGAACACCAACACCCTACAATCAGATGAATAGGCCAACCCAATTTTTTCCTCCACAACCCCAAATCTGTTGCAGTCGTAAGAGATCTAAATAAAATACCTGTTGACTTATCAAACAAAGAAACTTGACAAGGATAGGTGATGAGGAAAGCAGGGGAACACACCCACCCACAACTTGGCTGAATTTTGGTCGAGGTCGGAGAGTTCAAATTTAAGTTAGATATTGGAAGGTGGTCCTATGTTCACAGCTCAAGACTGAACCTCACTTGCTCGGACCAAAATTTCAACGAAACTATTACTGGTTAAGAAATTTTGACAAAATAGAAAGTAACAAAAAGGATACATAATAATAAATTCACATAAGAAGAGATATATATCTGTAAATGTAAATATAAATTTAAGATGCTATTTTCAAATAACTTCTAACAAAGATATTTATAAAAGATGATACAAGAATTATCTTCACAAAATTCCAACATTATAGAAACATCAAGAATCCGACCCGGAAAGTGACGCCTTCCGAGGTTGTCGGATGTTGGGGTGTAGGGGGACGGAGGCAATTGCTGGCTGAGGAGAAGCACGAGAACTGGGATCTATAAACCCAGTAACCCACCCGCAAACCCAGCGCTACTTCTAGGGCTTGAGAAGAAGAAAGAGGCACACCAGCCGGTGCGCGCGTCCACTCGCTAGGTGCGGTACAGCACGCTGGTGCTCTCTCTCTCTCTCTCGTGCTCCTATGCCTTCTTTGGCACGATTTAGGTAGAAGACCGTCTGCCATGCCCTTCGCGAGCAGGTAGATAGTGGTGGGTCTTGACACGGGGCCGCTGCATGCCGAGCAGTGGATCCCTGCGGCAGAGCTTAGCTGGAAACAAGGGGTGGTTGTCTTCTGGTTCATTCCAAAGTTGATTCGTTGGATTTTGGTAGCACGTTATGCACTGGCCATGGATATGTAAATGTAATAGCTAATACTTAGTCTTTCAGATGCTTCATGCCTTAGAGCGCGTGAGTGTTGCTGAAAGTTTAGATATATCTGTTTGTCTTTGTTTTGTCTAGCATCTTTCTAGTTGTCAATCTTACCATCTTTATTCATTTCCTCCTTTCTGCAGGTGAGAACGTAATTCTTTCGTTGGCAGGATGGTCGAGCTTCTATTCGAGGATATATTTACTTTGAAGAAGCTCGATCCAGATGGGAAAAAGTTTGATAAAGGTGTTCGAATTCGCTCTCTGACTATGTGGTTTAACATACTCTCCTCCGTATGATGTTTCGGAAAACTCTATGTTGTCATTTTTCCGTTGGTCGAAGGAAACTTCATTTTGTAGGAGTAAAGTTACTTTCTTCTCTCCGTAAAAGTATATTATGAAAAGGGTCGGGTTCTGGTTGCGGATTCTTCATCTTCTGACTGATGATTGTTTCTAGTTATATTTGACGGTCTTTTGTCATAGCATACAGTTGGATTTTTTTTTGACTTGACTGTGTAATCTGATTTAGACTTTTCGATCTGATTGTCAGTGACCCGCATTGTTGCACACAGTGAGCAATTTGACATGGACCTGCAACTGGATGTAAACACCGAGGTTTATCCTATGCATGTTGGAGATAAATTTACCATGGTTTTGTCTCCTACCCTTAGTTTGGATGGGACTCCTGACACCGGCTATTTTACTCCGGTAATCTACTTGCTAAAATCACTTACCATTTTCCTATGTATGCATAAGGCCAACTTTTCTTGTTTCATCGAACAGTTAATGGAAAATAGATAGTGCTGCATATGATGTCTTGTTATCTCATGGAGAGTATACTTCATTATTATACTATTTATTACCGTGGTGGTTATTTCATTTTTCTTTTCATGATTGTAGTAAAGTTTGGAAACCAAGCTTGGGAAGATCTCTTCCCTACTTCAAAGTACGTTATCTTTTCTTAGTTACTCAAAAAAGCTTGCTCAAGTCAAATTATTGGCTGTAGAAATGGTTTCTTAACCTGATTCTCGACCCTTGATTGATGAAGGTTTTATGGTATTGAACATGTTTTCCTTTGATTTCTCTAAAACATTTGCATTTAAAAATAAAAAAATGTGTACATTGGCTTGTCCCGCTTAACTGCCTAATATGATATCAGCTGCAAGAAAACTAATTTTCATTTTTTTGGGGGTTGTTACATCTTCCAGCAGAGAGTGAATGATTTTTTTCTTGAAGCATCCTTCAATTTCTCATCATAAATCAGAATTTCCATCTAGGATAATATTTAAAAGGAAGGGAAGTTTCTTAATTGGCCTAAATATGAATCCCTATTCCAGGTTGATAGAGTTTTGTGTAAAGATTGCAAAGTTATCCCTGGAGAGAGTTTAGCCCCACAACATAGGTTACTAGTGATGGATGTCCTTATCCCAAAATTTAAAAGAAAAACCATTATAAATAATTGTTCTAAGATTAAATGGTGGAATTTGAACAGTAAAAATTTGGAAACATTTAAAAATCATCTAGTAAAAGGAAATATTTGAAATTTATATTAAGAAGTTAATATAATGTGGAGTAATGTTACAAATTGTATAAAGAATGTAGCAAAACAACTCTTAGGTGAATCTAAAGGCAAAAGGAATATAGAAAGAGAGACTTGGCGGTGGAATGAGGAAATTCAAAATACCATTAGAGTTAAAAGAGATTGTTTTAAGGCTTGACAAACCAACAAAATAGTCAAACTTTAGAAGCTTATAAAATAGCTAAATAAAGAGCTAAAAGAATAGTTAGTGAAGCTAAGTCCAAGGCCTTAGGACCGGATGTCATACCTATTTAAGTGTGGAAAGGCTTAGGAGACATTGGTATTAAGTAGGCAACTAAACTTTCAATAAAATTTTGAAGGAACGGAGAATGTCATAAGAATGGAGAAAAAATGTTGTGGTTCCTTTCTATAAAAACAAAGGGGATATTCAAAGTTGTAATAATTATCGTGGAATTTAACTTATGAGTCACACTATGAAACTTTGGGAAAGAGCAATCGAGAGTCGAATGCGATGTATGACTACTGTATTAAAAAATCAATTTGGTTTTATGCCAAGTAGATTTACTACAAAAGTTATTTTCTTATTACGACAGTTAATGGAGAAGTATAGAGAGATGAGAAGAGATTTATATATGATTTTTCTTGATTTGGAGAAGACATATGATCGAATATCGAGAGATTTGATTTGGTGGACATTAACAAATAAGAGTCTCCTAAGGATATGTTGACTTGATCCAGGATATGTACGAGGGTGCTACTACTAGTGTGAGAACAATTGTTGGAGAGACTTGTGAATTTCCAATCACTATAGATTTGCATCAAGGTTCTGCTCTAAGTCCATATCTCTTTTCTTTGGTTATAGATGAGGTAACAACATAATTGTTTGATGATATCCCTTGGTGTATGCTATTTGCGGATGATATTGTGTTAATTGATGATAGTATTGATAGTTTAAATGTTAAGCTAGAAAGGTGGAGGCATGTCTTGGAGTCTAAATGTTTTAAAATCAGTAGGAGTAAGTTAGAGTTTATGCATTATAATTATATTAATCAGAGGGTGCTACAGGAAGATATGGTTCAAATTGATAGACAAGACATTCTTAAGAGTAGTAGCTTTCAATATTTAGGGTTTATCATCTAAGAGAATGAGCAGATTTATGACGATGTGGCACACAAGGTTAAAGTAGGCTGGTTAAAAATGGAGAAGTGCATCAAGAGTTCTCTGCAATCGTCGTATGCCAGTAAAACTTAAAGGAAAGTTTTATATAACGACAGTGAGGCCTACTGATGGGGAAAGAGAAGTTGCAACAACGGTTTGGCCCATTTGGAGACTTTTTATTGGACTAAAATATCCTTAGACCTAAAAATGGGGTAAAATTCGCACCAAAAAATGCCCAGAAAATAGAAAACATACTATTGGGCCTCTTTCGGGACTTATTCTTACAACCAAAGGCTCAAATAACTAAAGTAAATGCATCAATGATGTGGTTCTTCGCCAAGCCATAAAGATGCCATTATCGCCGAATTTGCATTGTCTGTAGTCCCACTTCCGCATCACCTGCTTTGTTATATGGTATTGAGTGTTGGCCAGTGCGAAAGGGACACATTAAAAAAAATGTGTGTAGCAGAGATGAGGTTGCTGAGATGGATGTGTGATAAGACTAAGAAAGAAAAAAATTAGGAATGAGCGCTTCCGTGAGGATTTATGGATAGCTCCAATTGATAGAAAAATGAGAGAAAATAGATTTAGGTGGTTTGGACACGTGTACCGTTGTCCTAACTCGACGCCGGTTAAGAGATGTGACCAAATCTTAGTGGATGCCAATAAAAGAGCTAGGGAAAGGTCTAAAATGAGATGGTGCGACATTATTAGGAAGGATTTGGACTTCTTGAGTTTAAACTCGACTATAGCACTTGATAGAAATCTTCGGCGGAACATGATTCATGTAGCCGACCCCAAATAATGGGATAAGGCTTTGACGATGATGATGATGAATCCCTATTCCATTTTCCGGATAATATTGTTTTAGGTGACTTTTAATCATCTATTGGAAAGTTCTTTCCTTTTTTAAGATTCCTAATAACTTAAAAAACCAGTAATATCTATTTAACTTTGCTCTTTTGTTTATTTTATTTTATAGTGCCAGCAATTTTGTGCATAAATAGCATTCTTTTATTATCTGCGATTGTTCTTTTTGGGATGCTTTCTGATTTTAATGAGAACTACCTTTTAGGCAGAATGATTGTGGCCCCTAGGAGGGTTGGCTAGTGGCTTCAGTTGGTAACTGGAAGTCATGAGTTTTCACTGGGGCACAGGGGTGAACTGGGATCCCTGAGCCCACACACTCCTGGTGGTAGGATTCCAAGGTGGGTTTGACCTTTGAGCTCCCCTTGGCACTCCATAACTTGGTCCATTAGGGAGTAATAGACACACAGGTATATGACATCCAAGGACTCTGGATGGCATGTGATTAATAACATATGCGACTGTGAGAATGGCATCAGCCTAAAATCATTTTGGAAGATTATGTTGAAATAGAAATGCTCAGACTATCTCCATTAGATGTCTATTTTCCATTCAACTACTTCATTTTGTTGTGGGGTATAGGGACAAGAGGATTCATGAATCATCCCCTCATCTTCCATAAACACATTCAGATTCTTTGAAAAATATCTGATGCGGAACGCAGGGGAAGAAGAGAGGAAGAAAGAGAAGGAACGGGCCTTGCACCCTAGGGCTTCACACCCCGGAAGAAAGCATCACAGCGAGAAGGTGGCTGCTGCAAACTTCTTTTTAAATAATCATTAACCCCCAACAAGTGGATTACATCATTATTTATAGAGACAAACCCTAATGACCCTCTTTGACTCTTTATTAGACTAAAATGCCCTTAGACCTAAAAATGGGACAAAATTCGCACCCGAAAATATCCTGAAAATAAAAAACGCACTATTGGGCCTTATTCATACAACCAAATGCTCAAGCAAATAAAATAAACACAAGAAAGTCAGGGGAACACATTGCTGAGCCATATAGGTGCCGTCGTTGCTGCTCGTCGCCTCCGTCTCCGGTAGACTTGGATCCGGTTGGCCCGGTCCCAAGCTCTGGTGTCCCCACCAATCCTCCTCGCCCGGGAAGAACTCGACCCCATCGAGTAAGTGTCCTGACTGCTTTGGTGTCACTCCAAGAGGTCGGGGTCAATCTGCTGTAGCTCCGTGCGTGTTGACCTTAGAGTTTTGAAGTTAATGAGTTAATCCCCTCTAAGTGGCTCATATCTCTTGTCTTGAAAGGGCCACTGCAAGAGCCAAGACCCTAGGAAAATCACATTTCGAGATGTTTGACCATCTTTTTTGGATTCCAAAACACGTGCCAAGATATTAAAAGCCAATTGACATGTTCCTTCCCATGTATTTTCTTTCCATTTACATCTTTTAGTCTTTCTCATTAGGGCTGTTCATTAGTCGGTTCAAATCGAAAAACCGAATCGAACCGACTGGTTCGGGTCGGTTCGGTTCGGGTTGAGTGAGCCCTCGGTTTGGTTCGGTTTGCTGTGGTAAACCCGAATAAACCGAATATATATTTTATATGTGTAAATATTTACCAAATACTTCATAGCACAGTTGGTTAACTCCGTTTTCTCGCGTGGACCGCGTGGTTGTGCTCTCGAATCTCGCCTACAACTTTTGTGTATACATTTTAATGAAAAATTTTGTCAAAATTGAAATGGCAATGGTGAGTTTCGAACCCAGGATCACTGGGTTGAGAAGTCGGTACCTCACCACTGGGCTATCGAAGCGGCTGCGCTTAAAAGAAGATTCCTTTTCGGTTTAAACCGAACCGAACTGGTTCGGTTCAGTTCGGGTTCACTTTGGAGTTCGGTTCAGTTTGGGTTGACAAAAATTGGGCCAACCCGGACCGAACCGACCCGTGTTCAGCCCTATTTCTCATTGCTTAAAACTTAAAAGAAGGTAATCTTTGAACACAAAAAATGTTTCCTTTAGGTTTTTGACTGTTAGAACTTAAAACATGGGACAAAAAGAATGCTAGTGCCATTTTCCCCTTATTAGTAAAATGGGACATTCTTCTTCAAGTGGGATGCCTCAAATGGGTCAAAAGAATTGTGTTGTCTTCCAAAATTTTGCTATGGCACATTGTGAAAGGCCTAATTCTCTAAGGGGTAAACTATATTTAGGTAAGGACCAAATGGGGAAAGAAAAGGCATCCTTTAGTTGGAAAAGTATAATTTTCTAGCAGATTTTTTCTCTTTTCTTTTGAGTTATCACCAATAGATGAGTCATTTGCTGTTTGCAGACAAACATCTCTAGAGCAAGGTTCGACGCATCGGGGAATCGGGATTTTCCTGATCCGCCACGATTCGCCTGAATCGGGCCGATTCACATGGGAATCGGATGGGAATCGGTCCGATTCGATGGGAATCGGGCGAATCGGGTTTCTCCTGATTCGATCCGATTCGGCCGAATCGGACCGATTCGATCCGGCACGCCAAACCATGCTCTAGAGCAGTAAACCGGGGCCTGATGAAGTCTGGAAGTTGAAGTTCAGAACTCACATGAACTATAGTTAGTAGCTGCCCTGGCTTTACGTGGGAGTTGATATTGTGACCCCAATGTTAACAAAGTCTTGTGTCTGCTCAGGAGGCAACCCCATCCATTTCCCATCTCCACCAGTTTTTCCCTGTCTACCACTCATTTTGTCCAACAACAGGCATTCTCCTTCCTTCTATATTTGCTGTCAGGGTCTTCCGAACAGGATTCTTTGTGGTAAAGATTTGATCTTCACATCTAGTTAATGCATTAATACCCTCCCTTTTGCCCTCTATGTAGTTGCCTGAAACTTAGGTTAGATGCCAAATTTGTGGATTTTTCCAAGCTGACGAGGAAAGTAAGTCTATGAGAAAGGGCCAGTTCCCAAGTTACCAAGATCTTTTACTGCTTATTGAGCATTTCTTCACCAAAACGTAAGATCTAGCCATCCTACTTAAACTAAAGTTAAATATGTCTTGAAGAATTAGGTTGAACTGGTGTATCTTTATGTGTTTCAGGTGCCTTCCAAGGTTAATGGTTTTAGTCAATAGACTAGAGCTGCATTAGGAAAATTCTTCTCGTCATTCTTTACCCCCACAGTTGAAAAAGGATTCCTGAGCATTGGCCTAATAAATATCATAGCTCAAAATATGTTGTTCCAAAATCAAAGTTATTACATACCGCATTTTGGTGAGGTTATTGAGGAAGCAGAAGAAAGTCCAAGTACATGTCTATTTTGATGGAGATGTTGTCCAAATGCATGTCTATTTTGATCAAGATGTAGCGGCAACAGTGCAAATAAATTAAATTAAACTTTATTAATGTCTATACAGATTTTGTTGTCTATAGTTTTGTGGAAGGAGATGGAAGGAAATTTCAAATACAGGTCTAAGAAATCTCATATACTGGTCTATTTTTTTTGGTTATGGCCCAGTGGCATCCGCCACTGGAAACCCCAGCGCCACCCCGGGTTCGAACCCGGGGCGGGGCGCTTCCACCCCACCCTTGCTTCCAACCCACCTATGTACTGGTCTATTTTGGTGGAGTTGCTCCAAGAATATTTGTAAATCTTGGAAGCAACTTGTGTACAAATAGGAAAAGATTATAGAATCATATTACCATCTAGCATGCAAGAGAGCTATTTCGTGTTCAGCCTAACGACGAGTGGTCAACATTCCTAGTGGAATTTTCATCTAAAAGGGGCTCATTAGCAAACATGGGAAAGTTTACCTTTAGTGCTGACTACCATACAAGTTAAATTTTTATTGGTTTGGGCCTGCCAACCATGGATCATGGAATTGGCTGATCTGGATCGGCCGATTCCATATTGTATGGGTATCAGCAGACTTCCAGCTGGATCGATCAGAATCGGTCCAGATTGGCCAATTCCGAGCCAACCCCGATCCTATCTCACTCTTCAAAGAATTTAAAATATTTCACATTCCCCTCTTATTTTCCCTCTTTTATGCCCCCTTCCCCCTTTTCTCAATTCTGATGCAAAGGGGGAAGGTGGGGAGGCATGGGAAAATAAAAGGGGTGCCACCGCATCCCCCCTTTTCCCTATTTTAAGAAGTGAATTAATGTGCCTTCTCTCCCATGTGCCCCTCTCCCCCCTTTACTTGCCAAATTGCACTGTTTCCCTCTTTTAATGCACCCCTCTCCCCCTTTTCGCATCCTACATTCAAAGGTGAATTAATGCCCCCTTCCACATTTAATGTGCTCCCTCTCTTCCCCCTTTTTCACTTCCCAAATGAATTAATGTCCCCTACATTTAATGCGCCGCCTCTCTCCCCCCTTTTCACTTCCAATGTTTGGGAAGTGAAAGGGGGGAGAGAGGAGGCACATGAAATGAGAGAAAGGGGGTGGGGGATGGGTTTTTTCCCTTTTTTTTTCTTCTGTTTTGTTTCATAGCTTCTTTTTTTTGTTAAATTTTCTGATTTTTGGTATTTTTAATATTTTCCCCTAAAAAACTTCCTTTAGATAGGTTGATCCACCTATCTGATCCAGATCGGCCTATGGCGAACCCTGGGCCGATCCTATTATTTTTTCTTTGCTTCCAACTCAAAATCTTAAGGTGATGAGTGGAGAGAGCTTCACTATTTTAAGCACATATGTATCTTTGTCCCTTCCGATGTGGGACTATTCTCACATTAGGTAATCAATTTGTCTAGGATCTATAAAGGCTAGACTTTTGCAAGGTTCCCTGGTCAAAACTTTTGAAAGGTTCACTGTTGCTCAGATTAGCTAATTTGGCGTGTTTGTTGGTGAGTGTTGAACCCGAAAAATATCGGGATTTAAACAAGTCCCGGGTGGCAAACTCGTCTGGAAATCCACAAAAGTCTGGGAATAAACCCCGGCCTCCCCACTCGAACACCGGAGGATAAACGGATTCGAGTCCGTGTGTCAACTCGGAGTATGGCGTGCGAACGTCCCGTCAACAGCGGAAATACACGCCCCGAATAGCCGAAAATTGATGTCCGGACTCGCGCTAAAGATCGCGTACGACTCGGATGGGTCCGAAAAGGTGAAATGCACACGCCCTCCAAAAATGGGGTCAAACGCACGTGAAACGGGCAAAAACGCACGTCGAATGCACGTCAAATACATGCGGGCATGTGTGTGCACGTGTGCTGCACGTGCCATGACAAACCAGCAAAACTCCCAGAAATCCTCTTGGAAATGACCAAGGAAGAAGAGGGGCGCCGGTCTATGCCTCCGCCAGGCAGGGAGGGGCGCCGGTCTGTGCCTCCGCCAGGCAGGGAGGGGCGTCGGTCTGCCCCCCCCGCCAGGCAGGGAGGGGCGCCGGTCTGCCCCCCCGCCAGGCAGGGAGGGGCGCCGGTTGGCCCCCTCCGCCAGTTGGAGGGGCGCCGGTCAGGCCCCCCTGACTGGCGGACCCCCCTCCGCCAGTTGGAGGGGCGCCGGTCAGGCCCCCTGACCGGCGGACCCCCTCCGCCAGCCAGGAGGGGCGCCGGTCAGGGCCCCTGATCGGCGGACCCCCTCCGCCAGTCAGGAGGGGCCGCCGGCCAGGTCCCCTGACTGGCGGCCCCCTCCGTCAGTAGGAGGGGCGCCGGTCAGGCCCCCTGACCGGCGGACCCCCTCCGCCAGCTAGGAGGGGCTCCGGTCAGGGCCCCTGACCGGCGAACCCCCTCCGCCAGTCAGGAGGGGCCGCCGGTCAGGCCCCCTGACTGGCGGCCCCCTCCGCAAGTTAGCCCTCTCGCGTGGCCACCTCCGCCGGTTCACCATCGGCCTTGACGCTCGCGCTCTGCCTCGACGCCCGTGCCGCCGAAGACCTCCGCCGGGGAGGGTACCCCCGCCGGTTAGCCCCCCTGAAATCCTATAAATAGGGGGGTACACCCCCATTGCAAAGGAGCGAAGAGAGGGACCGGGGGGGCGAACAAATCGCATGCCACTCAAGGTCCCGCTAAGAGCCTTACGTGCGTGAGCTTAAATAGGCCGCACGTGTTGGGGAGAAAGTCCTTGGGTTAGCCCCCCTGAAATCCTATAAATAGGGGGGTACACCCCCATTGCAAAGGAGCGAAGAGAGGGACCGGGGGGGCGAACAAATCGCATGCCACTCAAGGTCCCGCTAAGAGCCTTACGTGCGTGAGCTTAAATAGGCCGCACGTGCTGGGGAGAAAGTCCTTGGCGTCTGTCGGTGTTTTGTCCTCTGCGTACGGGCCCACTTACGCTCGTCCGCGAGAAGACACCACAGGTTGTCATATGACTCCCGACATTTGTATTTAAGTCCTCCGTCGTCATAAAACGACGTACGTAGAGGCAATGTTGTCCGACAGCAGTACAAACACCCTGTCGTAGACTTAAAGGAGCAAGTTGCCGGTAAATGCTCGACGGTGGCACAAACACCCCGTCGGGGGCACACCCCCATTGCAACACACGCCGACAGGCCTACATGCTTCCGAGCCTACAAAGACGCCATTCGCCCCAAAAATCACGCTCACAAGCCCGTGCTTAGAGTGTGACCGTGCGCGAGCTTAAATATGCCGCACGTGCTGAGGAGAAGTCCTTGGCGACCGTTGGTGTTCCGTCCTCAGCGTTCGGGCTGCCTTGCGCCACGTCCGCGGGAAGACGACACAGGTTGTCACATGACTCTCAGCATCTGTATTTAAGTCCTCCGCCGTCGTCAAATGACGTGCGTCGAGGCAACGTTGTCCGACAACGGCACAAACACCCTGTCGTAAAAGGACAAACGGTCGCTAAATGCTCGGCGGAGGCACAAACACCCCGCCTTGGCATCGAAGGCCCGACCAGTTCGTAAACGTCCGACGGAGGCACAAACACCTCGTCGTGCACGTAAATGCAAGTCGTACATCCTAAAGATACCGGACGGAGGCACAAACACCATGTCACGGACATTGATGTATTCCCCCCTACCATGTAACGTCCGACGGAGGCACAAACACCCCGTCGTCGACACTCATGTACGTGAAATGCTTGTAATCGCCCAGTGGAGGTACAAAAAGCCCCACTAAAGGCACAAATGTAAATGTCATAAATATAAATGACATGAGCTTGAATAAAAATTATGGAAATTTACTTGTCATCTGTCTTTTTCTTTAAATTTCGGCATACGGTCTTTTAACGAACATTACGCATTCGAAGGTATTCGAGTGTTATACTCGATGTAAATGAAACATCGACTTCGGTCGGTGGGGAACGGTCCAGTACACGACCACTCCAATCGCTCTGAACGCGAGCGCACGCAGAAAATAAATGAAATGAAATTCGAGGGTATCAGGGTTCGCACCCAATACCCCTCGTAAAACAAATCTTTGTCTGTTTCTCGTAAACAGTCTGGCACGCCCGCAAAAGAAAGCGAAAGGGATCAACGAGCAGAACCCCCCCCCCCGGGGGGGGCGACCAAAGTTCATCTTTCCCGAAGGCCTTTAGATATAAAATCGAAAGAAAGAAAATCCGCGTTCCAACAATCCCAAGAAAAAGAGAGGCCGGGCACCACAGCGAACAAATCGCATGCCACTCAAGGTCTCGCCGAGAGTCTTACGTGCACGAGCTTAATTAGGCCGCACGTGCTGGGGAGAAAGTCCTTGGCGTCTGTCGGTGTTCTGTCCTCCGCGATCGGGCCCTCCTGCGCTCGTCCGTGAGAAGACACCATAGGTTGTCATATGACCCCGGCGTTTTCATTTAAATCCTCCGTTGTCACCAAATGACGTACGTAGAGGCAATGCTATTCGGCGGTGGCACAAACACCCTGTCGGGAACTTCAAGAAATGAATTGTCGGCGTATGCCTGGCGCAGGCATTACACCCAGAAGGAGACGCCGCATGCATACCCCCATTGCAAAGCGCGCCCGCTTGTGCGAAAAAATCGCAAAGCCCCCGACACCTCCAGGCCTAAACACCTGTCTCACGCTTACAAGCCCGTGCTTAAAGCGTGGTCCGTGCGCGAGCTTCAAAGAGGCCGCACGTGCTGGGGAGAAAGTCCTTGGCATCCATCGGTGATCTGTCCTCCACGTTCGGGCCCTCCCACGCCTCGTTCGTCCGCGAGAAGACACCGCAGGTTGTCATATGACTCCTAGCATTTATGTTTAAGTCCTCCGGTGTCATGAAGTGACACACGTCGAGACACATGTTTAAGTCCTCCGGTGTCATAAAATGACACACGTAGAGGCACATGTTCAAGTCCTCCGGTGTCATAAAACGACACACGTAGAGGCATGTTACCCTGTGGAGGCACAAACACCCCATTGGTAACACGAATGTACTCATTACCATGTAAACGCCCAACGGAGGCACAAACACCCCGTTGCGAGCGTAAATGTAAATGTATGCTTGAATAAATTGTGGAAGTTTATTTGTCATCTGTTATCTGTCAAATTTCGGCATATGGTCTTTTAACAAACATTACGCATCGAAGGTATTCGAGTCTTGTACTCGATGTAAATGAAACATCGACTTCGGTCGGTGGGGAACGGTCCAGTACACGACCACTCCAATCGCCTTGAAAACGCGAGCGCACGCGGAAAAAAATGAAATATTCGAGGGTGCCGGGCCTTTACCCGGTACCCCTCATAAAATAAATCTTTGTCTGTTTTTCGTAAACAGTCTAGCACGCCCGCAAGAAAGCAAAAAAGAAACAAATGAACGGGAACCCTCAGGGGCGAAAATTCATTTCAAAATCAAAAGAAAAGAAAAAATCCGCGTTCCAACAGTGAGTTTCAAGGTTTTTGCACCTGGGCTGCTCCAACCATGATGTGGGTGATGGTGCTCATCGCTAGATGAATTGGGTGCATGCATAAGAGCAGCCATGATGGATGGCCCCATGGAACTATAATAATTAAAAGGTAATAAACTAGAAAACAAAAATGGAATGGTAATGGTTTTTTCAAAAGATATGCAATGCCACGAAGTTCAATAAATAGAAACAGAAGCTTACCGGTGTACTATATGGCATGCCTGAAAATTTTCTGTACAAAAGCACACCAACATATTGTCTCACTACTTTCCCAGTAAGACAAAGGCGTGATGTGAAAATGGTAATAGGAAGGTTGAACTGAACAAGGCAAAAAATAAACTCTGCATTTGCATAGCAGAAATCAAATGAAGCTTTAAGTTGGACATTTTCAGTAAACAGGATAGTGAAACATCTGCCTACTTTATTTCTTCTTGAGTAAATAGGAGTAGAGTTAATTGCATGGGCATTTTGGTCCTTCTTCTGTCCTCTGCTGTAACACTATAGTGCACTCTGGTTAGGGTCAGTTACAGGGTATTTCAGTTTTTGTATTGTTGGGCAGTTGCACTTGTAATATCCCAAATTCTAGACATATGATTTACTTAGTAATTTTTGTTTATGCATAATAATTAGTCTTAAATCTGGATATTTAGACCCAAGGGTGTATGTAGGACCAAGGTTTGTCGGATCGGAATCGGGAGGCGAATCGGATTTTTTTTGATCCGATTCGATTCCCCCCGAATCGACCCGAATCGGATCGATTCTCATGGGTATATATATATATATATATTTATAATGTATAATATATATTACTAATATGATATAATATTATATATATGAGGAGAATCGGACCGAATCGATGGAATCGAGAATCGAGTTTTCCATGATTCGCCCTGATTCGGGAGAATCGGGCCGATCCGATTCGATCCGCCAAACCATGTGTAGGACACACTGTCATACACCGGTACCACTTTTGGTCGTGCGTATCCTGACAGGGCGACACCGGATTTTGATAACAGAATTAAATTCGGAGACCACCATAATTCTCAGAAAAATGTGCTGATCCCAAAAATATAGATATCAAGAATTAGTGGTGCACGGATATCGAGATTTAGTCAATTTATTAATTTTTGGGGCAACTTTTACCCAGTCAAACTTTAATTTTAAATAATAATAAAAATCACCATAATTTGTAGCACCTTCCAATTAGTTTATCTTTCAAATTTCATCTTAAATGGACATCATATGGATACTAAATTAAAGGTTCAAATGAAGCAGAGGAATTAAATTGTATTTATATAAAGGATTTATATAATATTTTTACTCACGAAAGATACTTAGCCTTGAAGCAAAGTTGTGATACGTGTTGGGGTGTGGGTAAAAGCTCTCCCAACGTGGCTAAAGCTAGCCTCAAGTAAGAAAGATGATAAGGATTAGCCTTCTACATGTTGGCATGTTTGAAAACGCATGCAACCGTAGGCTTTGATAAGCTCCTAACGTGGCTGATGGAGGAGGTTGAGGGATGATGATGATTTTCCTCATCCTC
The DNA here is from genome assembly GCA_014218235.1 of Colocasia esculenta. Lineage (NCBI taxonomy): Eukaryota > Viridiplantae > Streptophyta > Magnoliopsida > Alismatales > Araceae > Colocasia > Colocasia esculenta. The sequence goes on from CM024757.1 coordinate 84,703,314, forward strand.
ATCCCTTTCATAGCTATAACAACCTATATAAACCCCATTTATTCATTCCTACGTACCATTTGGACACTTACATCATCTCTTTTGCCGCTGCTCCTTCTGCTATTGTAGGAGAGGCTACGCCCAGGAGGAAAGTAGAAGAAAGGAGGATTTCTTCTCATCGTCAGGTAGGATTGCCCTTTCTCTCTTTTCCTCTTTCAATTAGAGTCCTCGAGATTAAGCCTCCACCTTTGTTATTACATTTTCCCTCTCTTCCTATTTTCCCCCACAATGCTATCTGTACTGTGAATATCTCCTCACTTCATCCTACTAGTTGTTTCATCATGTTGATCATGGAATCTTGTGTATAGGAATATGCTCAAGACCCAAAACCATTGGTTGAGATTCAATATAGAGTAGGATCACTATAAAAGTGTCTTTCCAGTCGGTTTTAACGCCTCCCAGAAAGAAGACCAGCGTCTGTCGACAGACATATTGTATCTGTCGACAGATACCCATGGATTCTAGAACCCAAAAACCAGAGCTGTCGACAACCAACTAGTAGCTGTCGACAACCACCAATGGCTGTCGACAACCACCAGTCGGCTGTCGACAACTAAAGTCCAGATTCATGAATGCAGTTCTGGATGGAACAGTAGCTCTCGACAATCAACCAGTAGTTGTCGACAACCACCAGTATTTGTTGACAAACAGAACCATTTCTTCATCAATTCAAGTTGATACACTTATGGACTGTTCAAACAAGTTGGCTCTTCTATTTCCTTGGATTTTAAACTATTATACCACCAAAATGACTTATTTAGCCGTCAACCAACCCATCTTTAAATCTCTATCTCTATTGTGCTCATGAAATATGACTTATGATCATAAGACAGTGCTCTCTTAAAAGAGGGAATTAGGATCACTTGTGATAGCACCAGTCACATGTGGTCAGCTGTGGGTGACAGTTTGTAAGTAAATCCAAGTTAGTTGGTTTGATGATGGTGGGTAATAAACTTCGTTCTTGCGCAATGAACAAGATCCGAGGTGCTGGTATCGCCTAGGCACTAAGGATGTATTTAAGTTATTTATTAATCTCCTGAGGGCAGTATGATGTCTGTCGAATTCAATTTCTAAATTAAGTTTTGATCTGAATTTTGAAAGATATATGTGACTTTTGTTCTGAAATTCGTTTGGGCCCGATATGAAATCAAATTGGGCTATTTGTTTATGTTAAGTTTGAAAGTTCATGAGCAAATATGTCATTGATCCATATGCACACTTCCTAAATATTCATTTAGCTCTGCGCAATTTGAATTCCTGTTCTTAATTGCTCAAGTTTTATCAGATTAAGTTATGAAATTTGACTCATGACTTTTGTTCTAGCACCGGGTCTAAATCCGTACTCTGTACGAGTTCCATACATTCAACTCTTGAATTCTGGACATTCGAAAATGAAGATATCATATCCTACAAAAGCTACTATCCAAGATTTGATTGAAAGACTTATGCTTACTTTCACCTACTAAGTCTCTCGACTCATGCCTTTGTTTTCTCCAAATCCTATCAGATTGAAGGTGGATGCAACTTCGGCTACAATTTTCTTTCATTTCCGCTGCAGATCCAGAAGAAGAGCATAGTCTTAGTGACTCTTTAGAAATTTTGTTGTAGTATTAAAATGCTAGAGACAGAGTGTTTGGTTTTATGTAAATTATGGATGTTAGTACAAAAGAACCTTGTTGATGTGTAATACGTTTAATGATGACTTGTGGAGTGGTTTGCCAGTCTTGCGCATGACACAGATTTGTCTGCCCATAATGAATTTTGTTAGCGTAACCTCTTCCATACAAAAGTTATGTGTTATGTGTGTGTGATGGGAAGAGGGCGTTACAGCACTAATCATGCTTAATATTAGTTGTCGGCTGACTGGGCTAATCTAATCCAGAAACCGCAGGGCTTTCACCCATTGCAGGTCCGCTTTTCTTCTTCTCCCTGTCTGCCTGGTTTCTTCATAGTATCAGAGCCAGCGGCTCTTGGAGTAGTAGTTTTGACCATGGTTTGGCGCATCGGAGCGAATTGGCCCGATTCGGGCGAATCAGTGTGAATCACAGGAAACTCGATGCGCGATTCGGATTAATTCGCCCGGATCCGGTCATTCAGGCGAATCGGACCCGATTCGCACGATCTGATTCGACACTATGCGAATCGGGCGCGATTCGCCCGACGCCCTTAAGGATGTCGGCCGATGCGCTGCGAAAGGGAGTGTACAGTCCCGATTCGCAGCGCAGCAGGCCAGAGCTCTCTTTCTCCCCCTCGTTTTCATTTTTTTTTCTGGAAAAAACCCTAGATCTGCATGCCAGTCCACAAGTGGAGGGTTCCTACGTGAGTTTGCATCCATTTGGACGTGGATTTGAAGGCATTCAAGCCTTGTTCTTCAAGGTTTTTGGAGTTTCTACAGGGGTTTGAAGGTAAGTCACCATATTCCTTCATTTTTTTTTGATTTTTTCTTGGTGTATGACTTAGATCTTCATGGGAAATGATGTTGCAAATGATTGGTGTACACTTGCAACCATTTCTCATCAAGATCTACAAGTTTTTCATGTAGATTTGAAGATTTTCCTTAAATTATTAATTTTTGAATAAAAATTAAAAAAATCTTAATTTTTTTTGAAGAACAAAAAATTGATAGCAATGTTTTGTATAACTTCTATATCATGGTTAGAACTTGATTCCATATGAATTGGAGCTAAAATTAATTTATGTTCCCACATGATTAATAAATGTTTTAAAATAAAAAAAATAAAACTTGAAATTACAGAAAATGCCTATAGTGGTGTGAATGTATTTGTATGATCATGTGATTTATGTCTATGAAAAAAATTATCATATAAGAACACTTTCTTTTAGTGTTTAAATTCTGAAATTTGAATTAATTTACTGTTAATATATTTAATTTTTATTTGTCCCTCTAGATGGCACCGAAGAAGGGCTCTGATGATATTGGGTGGCAGCATGGCACCATGTTGGGCAGTAGACACAACTTCAAGTGCAATTATTGTAGCTTTACGGGACAAGGAGGTGGCGTCTCCTGTTTGAAGAAGCACCTTGCAGGTGGTCGACTAGCAGGCTACCATGACGTGCAAGGTTGTAAAATGGTGCCAAGTGAATTTAAAAAGCTTATGATTGAACACCTTAAACATGTTCGAGCAGAGACTGCAAGAAAGAGGGCGGATAAGGAGATGCAGGAGAGGATCATATTAGGAAGGGAACGAGATGAAGACATTGAGGATGAAGTAGAAATGTACGCAAAATATGTGCTTGATCCTAAAGTGCAGGAAAGGCGAGCCAGAGCACAGAGCAGGGCCAAAGTATGGGAAGCTGAGCAAAGGGCAGCCTACAGAGTCAGTTTTCAGGGAACTCAGCATGAGGTTGGCAGTGGCAGTGGCAGTGGCTCAGGGGTAGGGGGCGCCGGCGGAACTCAGTCCCGTCGATTTTCTAATATGGGGGATTATTTCACTCGGCCCCCTCCCACACAGGCACAAGAACAAGGAAGGCATAGCAAGAGACCCACATGTGTGCAAATAGAGGTCGTGGACCCTTATGTGTATCCTAGGGAGTATGGTAAGCAGACTAGGATTGAGGATACATACAACCAGCAGGGGCCGAAATACAAGGTGAGTCGAGCAGTTGCAAAGTGGTGGCACTATGCAGGGTTACCATTCAATGCAGCAAATAGTCCTTGTTACAAAACTTCTATACAAGAGGTTCAACGTGCAGGGCTATATGTGCAGCCTCCTACAGCTAGGGACTTGGCTGGGAAATATCTACAGGAAGAAGTTAATGAGATCAAGTTTTATATCGACAGTTTTAAGAAGAAATGGGAGAAGTATGGTGTCACATTGATGTGTGATGGTTGGTCGGGCGCCACCAGGAGCAGCCTCATCAACTTTCTCGTGTATTGTGATAGACAAGTCTTCTATCACAACTCTGTTGACGCATCAGATAGAGTACACAACTACGAATACATTTTGAATTTGATGCGGGACGTTGTTGAGGAGATTGGTGAGCAATACATTGTACAGGTGGTAATGGATAATGGATCTGCCTACAAAAAAGCAGGGGAGGAGTTGATGAAGATTTATCCTCATCTTTACTGGACCCCATGTGCTGCCCACTGTGTTGATTTGATGCCGAAAGAGATTGGGACACTGCAAGCCGTGAAAATGGTGGTGGATGCGGGGCAGAAGATTACAAGGTTCATCTACAATCATCATGTTGTGTTGGCGTGGATGAGAGAGTCCACTGGTGGAGAGTTGTTGAGGCCGGCTGTCACCCACTTTGCAACAAACTTTGTGGCATTACAAAGCCTATTGAAGCACAAGGATGGATTGAAACACATGTTCAGGGGTGATAAATGGTTGCAAAGCACTTTTGCTTGAACATCGGATGGAAAAGAGGTGGAAGGCATCGTCAACAACTCAAATTTTTGGGATCGGGTGTTCAAGCTGGTTCAGATCATTGAACCTCTATATGAGGTATTGAGGGTGGTTGATGGGGATAGGAGACCTTCTATTGGATTGGTGTACGCAAAGCTTGAAGCCGCGAAGAAGAAGATCCGTGAAGTCTCACCTTGGTATGCACACTTGGTCTTGGATGTTGTTGAGGATAGATGGGACCGGCAGATGATAGAGATCTACATATGGCGGGTAAGGAAATTGCTGATATTTTTGTAATGCACTAAGTATTAATGTATTTTACAACCATTGATATTTTATACGTCAATTGCAGCATATTATCTCCACCCTGCATACCATTACACGCACAAGCTGGCATATGAGGATGACTTGACAGTTGCTTTTACAAGAGTTGTTGAAAGATTGTCAAGAAGTCTTGTGCAAGCAGCGGATGCCATTGATGAGGCAAGTATAGGGTTATCAACTTCCATCCAAACAAATACTTGAATTTGATATGCATGATCAATTTAATAAATGCAGATGAAGAGCTTTCGGGAGGCTATTGGGGGCTTTGCTGAGCCATCTGCCATTGCTGGTCGGGAGACTTTGGGCATACTGCGCCAACATTGAGAAAAGTGGCAGTGAAGATCTTATCGCAGACATCCTCATCTAGTGGATGTGAGAGGAACTGGAGTACATTTGCATTGATACACACCAAAGTGCGGAATCGATCGTCATATAGGCGCTTGGACAACTTGGTGTACGTGCACTACAATATGAGGTTGAGGGTCAAACATCTCACAGAAGATCCAAAGTAGCGTGCGGACGTAGACTATGATCCTGTTGACTTTGGGTTCGTACGAGATGAAGAAGACCCAATGGTTGCATGGGTTGCACGAGCAACCGCAGAGCGGGGGGAGTATGAGTTAGATGAGGAGGCAGATGATCCTGAAGATCCACCTCGCCCTAACACTTTCTTGGCAAGGGCAGTAGCAGAAGCAACAACAGAGGAGGAGGGAGATCGTGGAAATGTGGGACAACCATACTCCCCTCAGTTTCAGGCCGATCCAGAGGCTGAGGTGGATCTTCTTGGGGACATAGAACTAGAGCATGTTGAGCGTACTATAGGTGGGAGAGTAATTTATTCATTTCATCTTACATATTTTATCAATTGCATTTGTGCTAATGTATCATGTTGGGTTTATTGCAGGTGGAGGACATGGTCATGATGATGATGATGATTTTGAGAGGTTGATGGAAGGCCTCCCCCGCACACGATGTTTGAGGGAAGCACCCTCACAATCTAGAAGGAGAGGGTCATCTACCCAGGTTGTTGCTTGTTGAACTCGAAAAATATCGGGGTTTGGACAAGCCCTAGGCCACAAATACGCCCGAAAAACGACAAAGGACCCGGGAATAAACCCTGGCCTCCCCGCTCGAACACTTGAGATAAACGGGTTCGAGTCTTCACGTCAACTCGGAGCGATCCGGAGGCGTGGCGTTCTAAAGGTCCGTCGACGGCGAAAAATACGTACCCCGGACAATCGAAACTCGGTGTCTGGACCGGCGTTCGAGGTTGCGCACAACTCCGATGAGTCTGGGAAAGCCAAATGCACGTGCCCCCCGAAAACGGGAACAAACGCACGTGAGACGGACGAAAACGCACGTCAGATGCACGCTGGATGCACGGCGGCACGCGTGCGTATGAGCCCTGTGCGTGCCAAGGACAGACCAACGCAAAATCCCAAAGCTCTGCTGTGAAGAGGCAGTGAGAAAATGCTCCAAAGGATGGGAGGCCCACCCTTTTTATAGGCGGGCCAGGGAGATGAGGCGGCCAGGAGGGGCCACCCACGCCGGACCAGCGCGGGGGGGGGCCCCCGCCGAACCAGTGCGGGGGCCAACCCCCGCCGAACCGGCGCGGGGGGGGGGGGGGCAGCCCCCGCCGAATCGGCGCGGGGGCAATCCCCGCCGGACCGGCCCGCGGGGTCACCCCCGCCGAACTGGCGCGGGGGCAACCGCCGCCGGACCGGCGCGGGGTGGGCCCCCCTGGTCTGGCGCCCCTGCGGGCCCCTGGTCTGGCGCCCGTGCGCGCCCCTTTGGGCCCCTGGTCCGGCGCTCCTGCGCGGCCCCTGGTCCGGCGCACCTTGGCCCTCAATCCTAGCGCCCTGTTGGTCTGGCGTACCTCTGCTCTCGCCCAGCGCCCGAGGAAGAAGCGACCTCACCCCCGCCGGGCCGTGTACCCTCGCTGGGCCACCCTTCAGCTCCTCCTATAAATAGAGGGGCAGCCCTCCATTCCCAACACGCGCAAACCCCCCGGGATGGTCTGGAGAAGCCCCTGCTTGCGAGAGCTCTCGTCTTTTCCCGCTGAGTTCCTGGTCGTCCCGACGCTCGTGGGATCATTCCGTTTGTGCTCCACTCACCGGAAGCTTGCCGCCCGGTGCCAAGACGCTACAGGTCACTATACAAACCCCAGCATTTGGCAGTGATGTATGTCCTCCCGTGTTAGAAACGACATGTGTAGAGGCAAGTTTGTCCGACGAAGGTACAAACACTCTGTCGTCGACAATGTGAATGTCGTGATATGTAAGCGACCGATGGAGGCACAAATACCCCATTGTGAGCGCGCATGACTTGGCATGTTTATGTAAGCGACCGACGGAGGCACAAACACCCCGTCGCGTGCGTAAATGAAGTGATGTATTATGTAAGCGTCCGGTGGAGGCATAAACATCCCGTCGTCGATGCGAATGTCACCATTACAATTTGTAAATGTCCAACGGAGGCACAGACACCCCGTTGCGAGCACAAATGCAAATGGCACAAATGCCCTTGAATAAAATTGTAGAAATTTATTGGTCATCTATTTCCTTTAAATTTCGGCATATGGTCTTTTAATAAACGTTACGCATCGAAGGTATTCGAGTGTTATACTCGATGTAAATGAAACGCCGACTTTGGTCGGCGGGGAACGGTCCAGTACACGACCACTCCAATCGTCCTGAAAATACGAGCGCACGCGAAAAAATAAATAAATGAAATTCGAGGGTATTAGGGTTTACACCCAATACTTATGAAATAAATCCCTTTGTCTGTTTCCCGTAAACAGTTTGGCACGCCCGCAACGAGAAAAATATGAAACCTCCGAGGCGAAAGCATCAGAAAGGTGTAAAAAACTTAAATTTAAAAGAAAAAATTCCGCGTTCCAACAATCTGGCACGCCCGGTGGGACCATTCCTGCCTTCCATGCATACGTATAAAGACCTTATGCCGATATGGAAATAGAAGATGACTGATTTCCACACCGCAGGTACAAGGAGCAAACGTCGGCATCAAACGCCCGTCCTCGCCTGCAACTCAAGTCAAGTCAATGGCCGCCGTCACCTATGGTCCGCTGGTCGTTGCTTGCCATGCCAAATGTGGCTACTTGACTACGCCGATCGTGTTCGGCGACTTCCCCGCAGTGGTGGGATCCCCTTACTTCCTAAGGGTGGTCCCCGCCATCCAAGCTATTCCAAAGGCGGCGCCCAAAGCTACTGCAACTAGGGGCACCAAACCCCGTTCAAGCCAAGGCCGAGTTTACTCGGTTAACACTATCTCCTGCGTTGCGGTCTCCAGTGGACGGGGACAGCGCCAGGAACGCAGGGGCAGCAAGCCCCGCCCGATAGTCTCCAACTCCGGCAAAACCGTACTTGTGGGAGACATCCGCGTCAGGCTCGATGGAGGCGAGCCGATATTGCCCCGGGACAGAAGCGTCCCCACGGTGGCAGCCTCCAACAAATTCGCTCCCCTCCAAGGGATGCGTCAAGAGAAACGGGATTCCCCAAAATGAGCCCGACAGGGGCAGGCATCAAGCTCAGCACCCCAGCAGCCTCGCAAAATGAGGCAAATGTGGGTGACCAAGCAGGAAGCCCGCCAAATCAGACAAGGAAGAGCGGGCCAACCCGCCGAAGGCCCCAAGATGGCAGTGCCTGAGCGAGAAAAAGCTTAGGACCCCGAACCTCCTCGTCTTCGCGGACAGAAAAGGAGGGGCGTCTATCGGAAGCCCAACTTTGTCTCCGCCCAAGCAGAACCTGCTGAAGGAGGTGACGCGAGTCACACTGAAACTCTTGTACCAAGGGTCTCGGTCTTCGAAAGACTGAGCACTTCAGTCTTCAGCAGACTTGGGGCAGCACTTCGCCCAAGCACTCAGAAGCCCAAGAGGCGGAGGGTGCAGCGGACGTCTGAAGAGGGTGGAGGCATGAAAATCTTCACCTGCTACGCTTCTGGGAGGGAAGCGACTGGGCCATCTGGCGTCCCCGCTGGAGTGCTCAGGATAGACAAACCTGGCCAGGAAGACGAAGCTATCTTCCGGTATTCTCGGAATCCTGCTAGAAGACCTCTCCAAGGTCAACAAGGCAATCAAGTTGGACCCGCGAACCAGGGGCAAGCTCTTGAGCTTCCGCTCGAGCACGAACAAAGACCCCTCCTGGGCCAAGTCCAGCGAGACCTCGAAGGAGGAGAAGAAGATGAAGTCGCGAGTCTCCATCTCGGGGACCAACAACTTCCGGCGGATGGAGAGCAAGCCGAAGTATTCCTCATGCCGCCAACCAGGGCTGCCTTCCAAGTGATGACGGACGACGCCAAGTATGATTTCATACAGCGTTGGCAGGATGAAATGGCCAATCTCCTGACGGAGCGAGGGCAGCAGGCAGGGACAAATGCGCCACGCCGCCAAGTGCCGACGGCAAACCAAAACGCTCGGAGAAGACATCAACAAGGCGATTTGCCCGATGTCAACCCGCAAGCAGCCGCGGTCGACGACTATACCGTCGATCCGGTCCAACAGCCGCGTAGGGTCATAAACTCCCAAGCCTCCGCGGCCGAAGATATCGTGGCCTAGCGGCGAATGATCGAAAAGATCGTGGACGACCGCTTCGCTCAACGAGGCGAGGGGACCGCCACTGTAGATCTATACAGTGTGCCATATCCGTCCATCATCAATTCAAGAAGCTGCCACCGGACTGCCCCAAGGCGCCGAAGTTGCAGAAGTTCGACGGACAGGGCTCGCCAAATGAGCACCTGGCCTACTATATAACGGCCATGGGAGAGTTGGCATTCGAAGAATCCTATCTCCTCCGTTACTTCGCAACGTCCTTGACGGGTACCGCCTTCCAGTGGTACTCAAGGCTAAGGCCCAACTCCATTGTCGATTGGGCCGACCTCCAGAAAAAGTTCATCGACCGCTTCCAGACGGCCGAGAGAAAGGTGTCGCTCGCAGAGCTATGCTCCCTCAAGCAAAAGAAAGGAGAAACGGCGCTCGACTTCATCAAGCGGTGGCGTGACTTCAGCATGAGAGACGCAAGAAGATGCCATAACCATCTGTCGGTGGGGCCTGGCGGCGCAAATAAGTGAAAAGCTGTTAGGTACAAATATCAAGGGCTTCGACCAGCTCAACTCGGTCGTTGCGGAGATCGAAATGTTCTTCGCTGACAACCCGGTGCAAGCTCCCTCGAAGAGCAAGCCGAACAAGGAGCGTGCCACTGGCAAAGAGGTCAACGCTGTGGACTTCGCCCCACAAAGTAAGGGGAAGAAGCCTGAGTAAGAAGGCGGAAGAAAGACCGCCTCCAACTTCACTGCCACAGCGTATGAGCACGCCGTATTCCTTCAAAAGGGACCATACGAAGATGCTCTTCAAGCTATGCATAAAGAATGACTTGATCAAGCTTCCGAGACTGTAAAGGCCAAGTGAAGCAGATAAAGTGGACGAGCCAAATTACTGCCTCTACCACCGCATGCTGGGGCACCCCATCAAGGACTGCTACGTCTTCAAAAATGAAGTACAGAAGCTGATCCAGAGTCGCCTCATTACGATGCATGACCATTTGGTTGACCCTCCACAGCCCCATGCTTGGGATCAGTCAAATCAATCGGCCAATGTCATTCATGTCAACACGCCGGCTCCCGAGCCAGAAGACCCCGAGGCAAATCCTTGGGACGCTCAGTCCACAAACGGACGGGAAAGTTATCATCCCTCCTCTTCGGAGCACAGGACATGGTCGGAGACAGTGCAAAACCTAGAAAGACAGGTTCAATCGCTGCGGCACGGTCAGCGCCAAACATTGACGTACCTAAGGAGCATGCAAGAAAGCCTGGCTGCCCTCCAACAAGGACTCCAGGTGCCTGCAAATACATCTGCGCCTCGAACGCGCCCTTCCTGCGGGGGGTGGATCTCGGAGGAGTCTTCAAACCCGTCTGATGATGAAGTCGCCGGAAGGCTATATTCCTTTCCGCGCCATCGGACGCTGGCTCTCTACCGTACCTACCTGCGAGCAGGGCTATTGGGCTGCCAGCCGCCAACGAGCGTCTCGCCAAATTACTGCATATATCACCAAGATGCGGGACATGCTTTAGAGGACTGCTATGTCTTTAAAGACAAGGTTGAAACATGGGTCAACCAAGGGATCATCGACTTGGGCAACGCCCATGTCGACCCGCTGCAGCCTCACATCCGCGAATGGGCAGACCATTCAGCCGACGTTGTCACACACAGTCAACGTCATTGACCCGCCGGAAATCTATACACCGGTGGCTTTCACCTTCCCGGACCCGGATATGACAGAAACCGGCTCCTCTGGCGAAGCCTCTACCTGGTGGTGCCCGGGAGGGCTAATTCCCCACCAGAGTCGCTTGGCGACTGGAAATATTGGGGAGATCTTCGAAAAGCTCCTGCAACAAGGTGTCGTGTTGGCGCACACACCACCGCCGACATACACCGAAAGGGAGTTAAATCACCCTATGTACTGTCGATATCATGCCATGCTGCTGCACCCTACGGACGAGTGCCCTGATGTCCGGGGCTGGATCGAGTCCTGATTCAGAAGAGGAGGATCGACCCGGAAGGCAATTCCATGGTCCTGATGAGAGCTAGGGAAGCAGCCCAGCGGGAATTTGAGGAAAGCAACTACATGCGCTTCAAGAACCTCAAACCCCCTGAAGCTGATGAACAAGGATGGCTCATACCGCCGATGCGGTCCACAGCCGACACTAAAGGCACGAGCCTGAGGCAGCACTTCGGGAACATATCCCTAAAGGAGGAGCCCATCTCAATATACAATCAAGAGGATCCGGAAATGACGGGAGCCAACTCCTCTGACAAAGCCCTTGCCCTGTGGTATCCCGGGTGGCGAACCTCTCGCCAAAACCCTTTTGCGACCGCAAATACCGGGGAAATCTTCGGAAAACTCTTGCAGCAAGGCCGTGTGAAGGCGCATAAGCCGCCACCAACATACATAGAAAGGGAGATAAACCACCCCATGTATTGCAAATATCATGCCATGTTGCTGCACCCTACGGACATGTGTCCGATTGTCCGAGACTGGGTCAAATCCTCATCCAAAAGGGAAAGATCGACTCGGAGGGCAATCCAATAATCCAGTCCGAGGTCAAGGAAGAAGCCCAGCAGCAACCTCCTCGGCGAAGGAAGGGGTCTCGACAACATCAAGTCTCCCCTCCCCGTGAACAAACTCCCGAAGATAGGAGTAGGGGGCGGCGCTTCGAAAACTCGCCTCCGCAAATACTCAAGCGGCAAGATAAAGACCGCAGGGGCAAGAAGCCAGTGATGGAGCCGGCCACCCAAGAGACAAGCCCCTGTTGGGCTGAATTCCAAGAATTGCCGCCCGAAATAATCGAGCAGGCAATCAATTCTACTTTCCAACACTAGCAAGATGAAGCTGGCTGGACCACCGTGGCCTCCAGAATGCGCCCCTCACTGGCGTTCCCTAAAAGGGGAGGGTCGCACAACCGCTCCGACCGAGAGGACGCCTCTTGGGCAAGCCAAACCAGCGAAGGAGCTCATGTCGCTTGAAATGGCGCGGGCACTGAAACAAGAGAAGAACAGGCAGAAGAATATGAAAAGACGCCTGAAAGAGCGAGCCGACCAAGCAGCGGCCATGGCGGCTCCGGCGTAGCTGACTCCACTCCAGAAGCTACAAAAGCTCATTGATGAATTGGAGGAATATATTCCCTCCAAGCCCACCTGGGGAGTCCCTTTGGATAGATATATCCCGTGGGAAGAAATGGAGCGCAAAACAAGGCTCAAAAGCTGGCTCTACCAAATGCTACAAAGGGCTCAAGAGGGCGAGAGGCTGCCCTTGCCCGAAGAGCTGGCCATCTTCTATAAGGAAGATGAAATTGCTATCGAGAAGCTGGAAGAAATGCTGAAGGACTTCTCGTGCAACATGATGTCAATACCACCGCCTGCAAGCTTGTAGTCGCCGGCTAACACGCCCCCTGTGGCAACATATCGGCGCCGCAACCGAGGCAGAGGAAAGGGCCGCAGACGAGGAAAGAAGCTCGCCCCGTCACTCGGCGAAAAGCCCGGCCTGCCCGACCTCAGCAAAACTATCATCTTTCGGGGAGAAGAGTCCCAACCCATCCCTGAAGTGGAGGTACGAGTCAACTCCTTCGTCTTCGACCCGTCTGACGAGGAAGAAGAAGAGCAAGAGGAGATCATAAGCGAACTCCCTTGCCAGAAAGCCGCCAGGCCGGCCGACCGAGCCGCTCAATCCAAGAGCGGCCAAGATGAAAGTCTCGCCCCGGAAGAGGGTCTCCTGACCCCTTTGTTCGAAGAAGAGTCGAACGAACAACCAGAGGCAAGACAGACTAACCAATTCAGACAGCCGATAAAACCTTTGGCGGATATAGTCCCACCGTTGGAGCAACTCCATGTCCGGGCCGACCGCAAAATCATACAGCACATGAAGCGGTTCCCGACTAACGTCACCATATGGGACGCTATTGCCTGGAGCAAAGAGTTAAGAGCGAGTTCAAGTAAATAATAATTGATTGCCATAGATCAAATCTTGCGAGTTCATGCGTTAGGTGCATGCCAAACACCCAGATCATTAAACCCTCGTGAGTTATAGCCTTTCGGGCGCTCTCCTCAGGACCAGATCAGGCCCCTTATAATGTTGCCTAGCATAGTCATGTTTGTTATCTTAGACAATCAATTTGATGGCCAAATAGAGTACCAAGAATCAAGGTTCGACGCATCGGGGAATCGGGGCGAATCCAATTTTTCCTGACCCGCCACGATTCGCCAGAATCAGACTGATTCACATGGGAATCGGATGAGAATCGGTCCGATTCGATGGGAATCAGGCGAATCGGGTTTCTCCTGATTCGATCCGATTCGGCCGAATCGGACCGATTCGATCTGATTCCTCAAACCATGCCAAGAATAGATGAGAGTAAGTGTCGAATAGTCGAGAGACTAGAGAGAACATTAACAGACGAGAGTGTAGAGAGAATGTGAACAAATAAGTGAGTAGAGTATAGATGAGAACTATATGTCATTGCACATGAAACGACGAGTAAACGGGCGATAGTAACAGTTGCACAACACGTGCAATTTGTGTTGGCAATCAGGTGGAATTCACTACCCTTCCACGGGCCATGTTATGCACAGGTCCAGAGGTCTGGCGTGATTCAAGATAAGAGCTAACTTCTAAAAGCCGTTTGGATCATATTGATCTCTAAAGGGTATCATGGGTATTAGGGTACAACCAGCTCGTCGGCCATATGGGAATCCATGGACATAGGAGTCTTACGGAGGCCTTGAACAAGGATTCACTAGTCCGGCAGAAGGAATATCCGACAGAGAGTTTGTCCAAGTCAAGAGAAGTGTATATATAGAAACAAGTGCTCGACATTCCAGAGGAATTCTAGAACAGTGGAGCGTCGGTAACAGTATTTAAACATCGCGAGAAACGAGGACAAGTACATTTAAAATATGGCAATTTAAATACATAATTGAAATAAATTACCAGATATTTTATGAAATATTTTCATGCCAAATTGAGTCATATTGGATGGTTACAAGTGTGTGCATGTGATACAGAAAATCATGGATATGAAAAGATCATGTGATTGACTTTTAATTAACCAATTCATATCCAAGTCTAACAACTTCGTTTACTGTATTTAAGACTGTTAACAAGGCATATAGTTACTGTAGAAAATCAAAATTTTAGAAATATGGGGTTTATGCAAAAATATCCAGAAGGCGATGTACCCCTGTAAGGGTCGCGACGAGGTACAGTCAGAACGCAACAGGGTCACTTAAGGGTTGCGACAGGTCGGTCAGGACAGGTTGCCAGATCGCGACAACAGGGCCTGTCGCGTTCAGAACACGACGGGTGGCTCTGTCGCGATCAGCCCTGAGAATCGGGCCGTCGCGTTTCAGGTCCTGCGCCTGAGTCCGAGCGGGAAAAGGACATGTCTTGGATTGCGGTCCAAGTTGCCTTGTTTTGACATAGGTTTGTTCAAAAATCAAGAACTAAATGCACAGTGGATGAAAAATTGCGAAATCACCTTTAAACCAACTAGACATGCGCGGGTATGCACAGTAAATAGGAATTGATGAACAATCATGGACTTGACAGGTATTAAGCATGATCAGGCACGAAGAACACAGAGCATGGTACAGTGAGGGTAAACGATTTAATTCGAGCAACATACTGGATGAAAATTGAGGGTTTTAGGGGCAAACGATTTCTGACAGGAATCAGTATCTCCAGTAAAATTTTCGTAGCATGGAGTCTAGTATACATGGAGATATAAATTAAACATGATGGTTCGGGGTCATGGTGATTGCAGAACTTCAAAAATATAGAACAAAAGATTGGCTCGATGAAAAAAAGTGAAACAAGAGGGCTTTTGTTCCTGATGTTTGGAACTATCTACAGACGAAATTAATTGTGTTTAGCCTGTGAGAATGTCTACTTTGTGTCGTTTTGTCTTCTAGGGTTTAGAACTTGAAGAAGGAAGGTTGGGGCTTGAGCAATCCTTCTCCCCACGCGTTCTTCCTCTTCTTGGCCTCCTCTCCACGTCCAGCAAGCCCCAGCAACGAGTTAGGGCCGGCCATGGAGAGATTGAGGAGTATTTAAGCTCCCTTGGTTTCCTTTTCCTATGTTGACTCTAATTCCCCTTTAATTACGAGATTTTCTAATTCCTCTCAACCTTCCAAGCTTTTCACCTCCTATTTGGGTTAGGTTGGGATGCAATTTCGTGGCTAACTAATTGGGGTAAGGCTAGGAATCCAATTCCAACCCAAATTACTTATTTTAATGATTTAATAACTCTTTTCTATTTAGGCAATAATTAAAAATACGAATTTAGGGTATTTTTCTATTTTACCTCTTTTAAAAATCCCAATTTTGGCCCAATAAATTTTATATGCTCTATTTAACAAAGCCCATCACTTAATAGAATTTATCTTATGGGAATTTCTCCTTTTAATTAGGGAATAATAGAGTTACGAATTTTTATTGTATTTTCTTACTTGAATTTATTCATGGGTTATGAGAGGTTCATTGGTCCAATTCCCATAATGGGTCATCAATACATGATGTTGGAAGTATCTCCAACATGTTTATTAAATTTATGATCATGTTATATTTCCGTGTTAACGGTTTTCCGACTTAGTTTCCTAATTTGGATATTTAGTCACGTTGTGACGTATACTTGGCCAATCGGATTTTTCGTTGCATAAATTTCTTCGTGGAACACACTTAGGAATAATGTTTGGGGTTGATTTATAATTTTTATGGAATTTTTCGATGTATTCTTGCACATACGATAGTGGTACGTATGTTTTTATTATTTCGATTTAAAGAAATTATTATTTCAGATTTTTAAGTATTAAATTCTCCGGGGTGCTACAACAGGCCCTTTTTTTCATCTTCTTCCTGTCTGCCTGGTGTCTTCATAGTATCAGAGCCAGCGGCTCTTGGAGAAGAAGCTTTGACCTGCCAGTGATCGGTTCTTCTCTCTGCGCATGTAAACACCTCCTCTCTGCTGTGGTTAGGGTTTTTCCTTCCTGGCGGCCAGGGAATCCTCTTCTTCCTGCAGCCAGGCTTTCTTCTTCCCTGCGGCCAGGGTTAGGTTTTCAATCTTCCTTCCTTTGCCTCAGGTATTCCTCATCTCCCTGCCTTGTTATCTGGTGCGACCGCTGATCCCACACATTGCAGCCTATCCTCCAACAACGCAAGCAAGAGATTGTCTGAAAGTCCCAGGCCTTCTCTCTGTGGTTTTGGCTGAAGGTCTGCTTGTTCATCTGGTCTTCAGCTATTTCCATCTCCATGGCCGACCAAGTATAAGCTACCTCTGATGCTTACTCTCAAGACAAGGAAGGTCCTAGTCTCCATCCTGCATCTGAGCAATGAACACCATGCCTTGCATATCATGGTTGTGAAGTTGAACAAAGTAAACTATGTTGAGTGGGCTGCTGATTCCAAGATGTACATCGGTGGGAAGCAAAAATCATATTATATTAGTGGTAAAACAACCAAACGTGATGAGTTTGATGACTGGGTTGGAGACAATAATATTGTTATGACATGGATTGTTAATTCCATGGAGGATGTTCAATGAAAACTAATTATGTGAAAGGAATCTTCTCGAGATATGTGGGTCTTCTTGAAAAAGATTTATGGGGAGGAGAAAACATTGTCCGTGTTTATCAACCAGAAAACTCCATCTATGCAACCAAGTAAGGGACTCTTGTGACATTATTTTACCACTCTTCCGACTCTTTTGGCATAAACTTGATTACTATGATGCTAATGATTGGGATAGTCCTGCTGATCATCAGAGACCCTCGAACTTCTTGAAAGGAACAGTACTCAAATTCTTAGTGGACAAACTCTGAGTGGGAACCACAATGGGGACATTTCTTGAATGAAGTAATTATTCCCTCTCTGGATGAAGTTTATCAGCGAGTCATCATTGAAGAAAATCGAAGGGAAGTGATGCTTGTTGAAAGTTGAAACTCCACTTGCTGCTACCCTTTGATAATTTAGCCTTGGTTAGTGATGGACTTTCTAGAAAATGGGCCAGCACTATGACTTTTGATGATGTAGGACAGTGTGTGCATTATGGAAGGCTGAATCACCTGATTGATAATTGTTGGATGTTGTATCCGGACAAGCAACCTCAAAAGTTCAAACCACCTTCCAAGACCACCCCGACAACAATAGAAATTTCTTCCAATGATGGTGATTCTTTGGCCTCCCCAGTGACCAGCATCAAAGGCCTTTCCTCTACCGACATCGCCAATCTTTAGAAGACCTTTTTAGAATTGACCCTTCTACCATGGCTTCCACAACCTTAGGTATGTGTTGTAACAGAAGGGTGGCACTTAGTGCTGTGTTTCTCTCTTCCAATACCTCTCGGGTCATTGATTTGGGGGTTACTTGACCATATGACTGGCAACCCTAGTTCCCCCCCCCCCCCTTATTCATTATCTTCTGGTCAAGAACAAGTTGGGGTAGCTGATGCCTGATGGTACACATGCCATGATAGTGAGCAAGGGTACCATTAGCCTTAATTACCGTCTCCTCGTTTTCCGTTAAATCTTCTCGCTATTAGTAGTTTGACTAAATCCTTCCACTATTTAGTAACCTTCTTTCTTGATTGTTGCGTGTTTTAGGATTTGAAGATCGGGCGAACGAGTGGGAGTGGCCTTGAGAATGGGGATCGACTCAATCTTAGGGGGAGTGTCGCACTTCAATGATTCAATCTACGACCACTATGCTAGTAAAATGGAGGCAATTAGGTTGTGGCATTGCCATCTAGGGCATATCTCTATTAGGTCTTTGAGACTCTTGTTTCCATCCTTGTTTTAGTCTGTCTCCATTAAGTCTTTTCATTGTTCTGTCTCCCAGTTGACAAAGCATTATACAACCAATTATTCTGATTCAGTAAAAAAGAGCAATGCTCCCTTTGAGTTAATCCACTCTGATGTTTGTGGTCCATCTCCTGTGTGCTCTGTTGATGGTTTTTAGTACTTCATCACCTTTATTGATGATTTCTCTCTCTGCACATCGGTTTATTCCTTGAAATCTAGAGAATAAGTGTCTTGGTCTGTTCAGGTTTTCTCCTAGACGATGCAGACACAATTTGAGTAGATCAGACAATGCAAAAGAATATTTTTCAAAGAATCTGAATGTGTTTATGGAAGGTGAGGGGATGATTCATGAATCCTCTGTTCCTATACTTCACAACAAAATGGAGTGGTTGAATGGAAAAATAGGCATCTAATCTAATAGAGATAGCTTGAGCATTTCTATTTCAACATAATGTTCCAAAGAGATTTTAGGCTGATGCCATTCTCACAGTCGCATATGTTATTAATCACATGCCATCCAGAGTCCTTGGATCTCATATACCTGTGAGTCTATTGCGCCTTGATCGTCCTATATTTCCTTAACTCTTCTGTGTTTGGTTGCTTGAGTTTTGTTCATCAGTTAAATCTTGGTTCATCCAAACTTGATACTAAGTCAGTAAATTATTTACCTTTTTTCATTTATATATATCAGTGGTACCGTCCACTTTTCAGAAAAGTCAGTAAAATGCATCTTTCTTGGATACTCTCCTACAAAAAAGGGTACAAATGTTTCGACTCTAATGTCGGCAGGAAATATATACCCTCGCCTTCTTTGAATCTCAGTCCTACTACTCCTCGAATCTGTCTGAGGGGCATTGTCCAACTGTGAATCACTACTTCATTCCCTACCATATGTCTATTGAGGGTCGTGTCACTTCTTTGTCTTCTTCTTTGTCACCTCCTTCACCTTCAGTTCAGGATGACAATGCCTCAACAGATTTAGAAAGTAAACAAAAACCAAAGGTGACTCAGACTTTATTCTAGGAGAAAAAAAGGAAAAAGAGCAGAGTAGTCCTCTAGCTGATGGTCATTCGCACGAGGTTGTTGGATCTTCAAGTGATGGGGAGCGAGAAGCTGAAGCAATGGCTTAAGCCCATTTGGAGCCCATTGGAGATTTCTTATTTTTCAGTAATTTTTTGGTGCAATTTTAGCACTATTTTTTAAGTCTAAGGTAAAATTGTCCAAAAGAGTCATATTAGAGTCCCATTAGCTTTTTATTGTGTAATTTTCACTTCTTTATTTGAGTCAAGTCCAATTTGGGTAGGATTCTATATTTTTCTTTCTTTAGATTTCTAATATGTTAAGTCTTATTAGGGATAAAAGTCTATCTTTAATTTGAGGTCCATTAGGATTGGGAATAGCCCAAACCTATTTAAACACATGTATTGTTCTATTTTGATAGTTGATTGATTAATTGAGAAAAATTATAGTTTTGTTTGCTCTCTGCGATGGAGAAGGAAGAGCTTTGAGAAGAAGCTCCCATGGTGGTCCCTGTGAAGGGGAGGGCGCGAAGCCTACATCCCCACCTTCTACCTCCTCTCCGGTGAGACTCCGGCTACCTCCCCTTCTTCCGCTGTCCACACTCTGTCCTGCATCAATTTTGGTATCAGAGCGGTTTCGGTTTCTTCCACGGAGCCGAGATTCAGCGGCCTCCTTTCTTCTGTTTTCCCCCTGTTCACCCTGTCGTAACCCCCTCACCCGCGCCGCGTCCGCGAGCGCCGCGCCTCCGCCCTGCCGCGTCCACCCCTCCCGCGCCGTTAGTCGCATCCGGCCACCGCGCACCCCTGCCCTGCCTTCGTCAGCCCGTCTCCGCGAACCCCCATCCACGAACCAGCCTCGCCTCTGCCCTGCCCACTCCAACCCACGCTACCCTGCTTCAGTCTCGCGCACAACGCCCTCTCCTGCACCTGTGTCCGCGACGGCCAGCACACCCCCCCCTCGCGCCGAAGAAGAAAAAGGAAGGAAAGGAAGAAGAAGACGTCACCGGAGCCGCCGGCCCCGCCCTCTGGTCTCTCCCACTTTGGTTCCTGCGTGAAACAGAAGGAAGGTGGAAGCAAGCCCGTCCACTGTAAAGAGAACCGGTCAAACCATGGTTGACCTGGTTAAGCCCAGACCCGGTTTGCTACAGTACCGGCCCGCTATAGTAACCAGGCGGTGCACCAGAGCTATTATCGCACCGCCAGCACAAAAGCTTCATTCGTGCTCCGATTCACGTGTCGTTTGCGCCGTTGTGATCGTCTCGACGAATCCCAGTCAATCATCGGCCCACGCCTTGCGGTAGTCCATCCAATTTCACATCAATCTGGGTAATCTCTTACATGTCACATGAATTTTAGCTTCATCGTTCTTCTACCAAATGAGAAGCCGACAAAAATAATACTCGATGAAGAGAATCAGAACAATTATATTTCCCAGGCTATTGTTAATATTTTATTGCAAACTAGTGAGATTATTGTTGATGGTGATCAAACTTTTGTAGAGTTTCACCTAAAATTTTTAGGTAGAACTCGGAAGAAATCAGTTAATTATTTTGATGGAGCTTGGTGCACTATTGATCCCTCGAGATCCTACATTACTTTGGGAAAAGAGTGGTTGGAAGAGCGACATGTTGCTATCGACTCAAACCAGTGCATTATCCAGCCACCACATTTAAGAGGTATATTTTGTTTTCCCAAGTATATTTCTCCTGCTGCCAAGCCAGTGCTTCCAGAGAAGACTGTTCTTGTTGAAGTTTGGGATCAGGACCTGTTCGTCGAGTCTGGACTTCATTTGATATGTGATGATGTATTTGAGATAAGTCCATCATTGACAGCTACTAGTGATCTGCCAGATGTTACCAGAGATCAGTGCAACTATGATATGATATGGTCCGATCTTGATGCACACATTCTATGCAGACTGCAACTTTTCAGAAGGCTTATTGGTTTAGATATCCTTATGGTGACTTTATTAGTGCATGACTTCATTATTCCCCTGCCACTTACATGGATATTGCGACACTTCAAAACTCGAGGACGAGTTTTCTCGAACCAGGGGAGAATGATGGGGAGCAAGAAGCTGAAGCAATGGTTTAAGCCCATTTGGAGCCCATTGGAGATTTCTTATTTTTCAGTAATTTTTTGGTGCAATTTTAGCACTATTTTTTAAGTCTAAGGGTAAAATTGTCCAAAAGAGTCATATTAGAGTCCAATTAGCTTTTTATTGTGTAATTTTCACTTCTTTATTTGAGTCAAGTCCAATTTGGGTAGGATTCTATATTTTTCTTTCTTTAGATTTCTAATATGTTAAGTCTTATTAGGGATAGAAGTCTATCTTTAATTTGAGATCCATTAGGAATGGGAATAGCCCAAACCTATTTAAACACATGTATTGTTCTATTTTGATAGTTGATTGATTAATTGAGAAAAATTACAGTTTTGTTTGCTCTCTGCGATGGAGAAGGAAGAGCTTTGAGAAGAAGCTCCCATGGTGGTCCCTGTGAAGGGGAGGGCGCGAAGCCTACATCCCCACCTTCTACCTCCTCTCTGTGAGACTCCGGCTACCTCCCCTTCTTCCTGCTGTCCACACTCTGTCCCGCATCATCAAGTCCTTGCAATTCTGAAGTTCAAGTATCCACATCTCCTTGTGACACAAATTTTGATCTTGACTAACCTATAGCATTGCGGAAAGGTCAGAGAGAGTGTACCAAGCATCTTATACCTTAGTTCTTGTGTTATTCTCATGTTTCTCCTTTAATTTGTGCATATATTTCTTCAATTTCTAGTTTCACTGCCCCATCTTTCTTAGAATCTATAAAGGATCCTAAGTGGATTAAGGCGATGGAGGAAGAGATGGAGGCATTAAAGAAGAATGGCACTTGGGATCTAGTTGATCATCCATCCGGACATAAACTTGTTGGTTGCAAGTGGATTTATAATATAAAGTTCAAAGCAGATGGCTCTGTAGAACGTTATGAGGTAAGTTTTTTTTTTTTTTTTTTTTTAAGGTAAGGTAGATAGGGTCAGCATCAGTCGAGTGCTCCCATCCCCAGAGGGAACAAGAGGTCTCACTCCCCCGGGCGATCAACCTGCATCCCGGATTTTATTCAGAAAAGTACATGATCAATAAATGGCAAAGCCCTGATAGATACATCCGACTCCTACTGGTCTCCTCCAAAAGAAAAAAGCTAGCACGACTAGCCTAGAGAGCTTGAACACTAACCAGGCCTAAGTGATCTGCGAGCAACGAAGGGATACATATCTGTGGCAGGCTGGGGGTGCCCAAAAATAGCTCATTTCTGAACCGGGTACATGCATAGTTTGCTAATGAATCAGCAAGCAGATTGCCTCTCTGTAAACATGAGATACCTGAATGGTTTTCTGAATTCTGATGGATATGATCAGAAGCTTCGCGCCACCATCTCAGCCATTCCCATGCAGGCGAGATACCTGAAATGATTGAGTTAACAAGCAGCTCTGAGTCAGAATTGATCACAGAAATATGAAGTCCAAGTTCTCTGGCAATCCTTAAACCATCACAGAGGGCACGAATTTCAGCTCCCATGACTGTGCCCATACCATAGAAATGTGAGAAGGCGAAAATAATATGTCCTTCGTTATTCCTGACACACCCTCGCCACCACTGATGCCTGGAGTATCTTTGCATGCACCATCCACATTTATAAGAAGACCTTTTATTGGTGGAAACCATTGAATCTTCCGTAAAATTCTTGGTCGTATTCTAGGAAGTAAACCTTGGTCAAAGAGAAGTTGCAGTTGAGATTCTTTGTAGTTTTTGAAACTCAACTTTTCAAGGGCTGTATTTACATTAAAGCGAATGGCATTCATGATATTGCTGATGTTGATAGCCTTATCTTCGTATCTCCTCTTGCACCTTGCTTTCCAAATTTCTCAGAAGATAAGTATTGTCACGTACAAACCAATAAATCCGTCTAGGCGCTTAACATTGCACTTCTCAAGGATGACAAGGAGCCTTGGCCGAGCATATTGATGAAGAGGAAGCTGCGCATGAAGAATAAGGTGAGCCCATCACCAAAGAGGTTTGGCAAGGTCACTTTTAAGGAATAAGTGCTCAATATCTTCCACGTCATGGACTGAACAGCAGGAGCAGCGAGAAGCTAGATATATGCCACATTTGGCGATGTTAGAATCTATAGGGATCTCATCAGCCAAAATTTTCCAACAAAATAATGCAGCTCTTCTATTAAAGGTATGATGCCATAATTTAGCCAAGGAAGATTTTTCTTGCCCATGAGTACGGATCTGATTATAAGCTGACTTTAGAGTAAAGTTTCCTCTAGAGGAGGCCGTCCATATAATTTTATCCTGATATGTATTGACGGTAATGCCATGCAGTACTTGAGAATTAGGCAGTGCAGCTCGAATGGGATGTTCATGATCTAGCAAGACTTCGTAAACTGAAGCAGGAGGACCGGTATATGGATTAGTAAGAATATTCCGGAGGGGACACTGTCGAGCCACAAATCATCAAGAAAATTTACTTTCCTCCATAGTTGTCAAGGCGGACGCCTAGGCGGCGCCTAGGCGCCGCTTAAGCGCCAAGGCGCTTCCTCAGCCGCCTTAAAACACCTCGCCTTTCTAAGAGGAGAAAAGGCGCCCCAAGGCGCCGCTAAGACGGCCAAGGCGCACGCCAAGGGCGCTTGGGCGCGCCTAGACCCTTTAAGGGTCCGCAATATCCTACTTAGACAGTAGATTCAGGTCGGTTGTCAGGGCTGAGTCCAGCCCGATTCCAGGTAACATCTTATTTACCCGAATATCATTTAAGTAAATGTTATAATTTGTTGTTTCATTTACTTAAGATATTACATGTAAATAAGGAAGTACCCCCCATTTGAATCCAATAAAAATATAAAAAAAATCATCTCTTACAAAAAAAAAGTCAACTCTCCCATCGAAGAAGAAAATCACGATTTCGATGATTTTAGCGAAATGCTAACTTTCTAATCTCTCATAATTTGACATATCTAAAAATTTGATAATTCAAATAAACCATATGGAACACTAAAAATCAAAGTCTGGTAAAAAAAGTCAAATGTGCATATGACTTCTCCAAGGGAGCCGCTCTCCTACTGACAGCACTTAGTCTGTTTGAGATCTCTCAGGATTTGGTCAAACTTAAACTATCATCACCCAAACACATGAGACTTGTCATTTTCTAGTTTCTTTTCAATTTTTAGGCATATTGTGGGATTAAGTAATGGACTCATTTAGTTTTTACTTGTTTTAAGTGTGTTAAGATATTGCACTTCTTATTTTTATTTAACATATTTACATGTATGTGTATTGCTTGTTTTAAAAGTTGAAAATTAGTTTTCTGATGATAGAATGATATTTGCACTTCTTGTTCTTATTTAGTGTGCTTATTTATTTGAAGATGTCAATTTAGATTTTTTATGACTTTATGATATATAATGTGAGTTTGTTTACTTGGAGTTTAATTTTTGTTGCTTTCATTGTCTTTATGTCTGTCATATTATGATATTTTTTATTGAATTTTCATCATTATATATATTTATAGATACATAAATATCATGTAAGAGGGACACTTGAAAACAACTCATACTTGGTTCCGTCCTAAACGCCTAGGCACCGCTTAGGCGAGCGCCTAAGCACTTGGGCGATCCGAGACCCCACCTACGCCTTGGTCGCCTTGACGCCTTGACAACTATGCTTTCCTCCCATCTCCAACTATCCATCTATGGTTTTCCTTTATTGCATTGTGTGCTTCATGAATAGATCCTTAGATATTCCATGGGGACTTCCTTTCTTAAAAGGGATGCCATCTTTAGAAAATCTTGTTCGGGCATATGTTGGCCAGAGAGAAGATCCGTGCAGTATATTCCAGATATGTTTCATTGCAAGAGATAGCTGTACTTGCCAGATATTCCTTACCTCCAAACCTCCTTTTATAGGAAGTTGGATTTTCTTCCAAGATATCCATTGCCTTTGGCATTGATCTATTGTGCCTCCCCAGAAGAATTTTGCACAAAGTTTCTCCATTTGCTTGATAATTGTCTTTGGAATGGATGCAGATGCCGCAAGGTATACATGCATGGAATTCAGAATAGAATTGATTAATATTAGTTGCCCAGCTTGGGAAAGAAGCTTCGATTTCCAAGACCCTATTTTGGTAGCAGTTTTCTCTAAAAGTGGTTTATAGTCTTCCACTTTAGTTCTACCTTGTCTGATAGGTACTCCGAGATATCTAATTGCTCCTTGTTGATAAGTAAATCCAGTAGTATCTTTGATTTTATTCTGCAGGCTGAGGGGGGCTTTTTGGGAAAGCATGAAGTAGCTCTTGGCCACGTTAACCTTCTGCCCTGATGAGACTTCATTTTTTTGAATAAAATCCATAAATTTCCTGACATTTGAGATTTCAGCATTTAAGAAAATCAGAGTATCATCGGCATAAAGCAGATGAGAAATACGAGGGCACCCCCTGGGGCCAGAGAAAGTTTTAATAGTACCATGTTCTTGCATTTTCTTAAGCCCCCTACGAAGAGCCTCTTCCATGATAATGAAAAGAGCCAGAGCAAGGGGGTCACCTTGCCTCAAACCCCTTATAGATTTGAAGAACCCAGCTAAAGAACCATTGAATGCGACCGAAAACCAACAATTAGATATAAGCATAGCCACATAAGAGATAAACTTGGAATGGAAGCCAAACTTTTGAAGTACTGCCAGAAGAAAATCCCATCCAACCCTGTCATAGGCCTTCATCATGTCCAGTTCGAAAAGCACATTATGGCCTCTAACTTTCCTCCCCAAGTCTTTAATCAACTGTCTAGCCAAAGCGACATTATCAAGAATGCTACGACCTTTGACAAAAGCACCTTGTTCTTTTGAGATGATCTGAGGCAGGATAGTAGTAATTCTATTGCAAAGGATCTTAGATATAATTTTATGACTGAAATTGCAAAGGCTAACTGGCCGGAAGACTCCAAGAGCAGTAGGGTTGTCCGCTTTTGGTAGCATAGCGATGATGGTGGAGGTGATACCTCTAGGAAAAGGATAGCCTTCAAAGAAGCCTCTAACAGCAGCAACCAAATCATGAGAAATAACGTCCCAACAAGTTTTATAGAACTCACCTGTGAAGCCGTCAGGTCCCGGAGCACTATCTCCATTCATGGCCCATACTGCATCTTTAATCTCATCATGAGTAGGAGTAGCTGTTAGCATTAAGTTTTGATCCCCAGAAATCATATTCGGAATAGCCTGTAACAAAGATTCATCAACCACATGGCTCTCTGATGTTAACAAAGTGAAATAAAATTCAGTAGCCTCCTTCTTTAAGAAGTCCTCATCCTCACACCAGACATCATTGATCTTTAATTTTTTGATTAAAGTCCTCCGTCTTCGGCCTTGCACAACTGCATGGTAGAATGCAGTGTTACGGTCACCATCAGCAATCCATTGCATTCTAGCTTTCTGGGCCCAGAAGTTCTCCTGGTTGTCAAGGGCCCTTTTAACAGCAGCATTTGCAGCATTAAGGGCCATTCTATTTTCCTCAGTAGGATCATTGTCAAAATCTTGTTCTCGCTTCCTTGCTATTTCCTGAGAGTTCTTTAAATTATCATCAATATGACCGAAAACTTCTTTATTCCAAGTCTGAAGAGCTTTTTTCACAGCTTTTAATTTAAGCTGCAGTTTCACAAGGGGGTTGTAGCAGCCACCCTTTTCCTTATTCCAGGCTTCTTGAACACAACTTATGAAAGTATCATTAGAAGGCCAGATCTTCTGAAAGATAAAATGAGAAGGCTTACCGTTATCCTTGTTGACCAATATTAACAATGGTGCATGGTCAGACGGTCCCCTCGATAAATGCTGGACGCTTACACCAGGGAATGATACCTGAAAATGGGAGTTTATAAAGATCCGATCCAGACGAGCTTTAATCGCAGCTTGTCAGTTCTATTGTTAGACCAAGTATAATTCGACCCTGTAAATCCAGCATCAATCAAATCCGAAGCACTGGTAAATGCATTAAAGTCCACCAAGGATGAAATATTATGATGGAGAGTTGGAGACCACCCTTTTTCTCTGAAGAGTGAAGAATGCAGTTGAAATCCCCTCCCCAAGCCAAGGGAGGTTCGAGAACTGATCAGACAGCTGCAGCAATTCATCAAACATCAAACGACGTTCTGAGGCCTTACAGCTTCCATACACAGCCGATATCAGAGAAACTATGGAATCTTGCTTCTTAAAAATGCCAGTGATGTGATGAGAACTGTACACTATTTCGAATTGATACATATTCTTCCAGAACAGCCAGATAGTGGACTTTCGGCCTTCATTGCTATAGCAAAAGTCCACGTGCAAATATTTGCATGTTTCATCTACCTTATCACATTCCAACATGGGTTCACAGATAGCTACAAATTCTAGATTATACTGGCGAATGAGAGTTTTTAAGGTTCTTTTAGAACTTTTATTAGCAATGCCTCTTATGTTCCAAAATAAAGAAGAAATCATGAGGAAGCATACCCAGTACGATCCTCCGCAACCTTGGCTTTTGATCTAGTACGAATACCTTCTTGGTGAGCCACCCTTCCACTCTTTTTAATCTCTATCCCTGGCACGAGTATATTTTCTGCTAAAGAGTTAGCTGTGACAGATAACATATTTGACGGATGAGGGGAACACCTGGCCAGGATGCTATTGTCACATGAAACATCATTATTGGATACCACCGTCCTTTTAACAGTGCCCTGCAAATTTCCATAACTTTTACATGCATGATCCATAGCGTTAAAACGTTGTGTAATCTCCTTGATAACATCAGGTTCAAGGTCACCTTCTTGTAATCCAACATTTTTTAACTTCGCTGCCTGATGAGGATCCTCCTTTGCATGGTCACCTACTGGTGGATCACCTTGCCGCATCGGATTGTCATGCATTGTTAGGGCAAATTATGGCCTTGAATATCGACCGACGTAGGAACAACAGTAGCAGAACATTTTTCCTCCCCTCCCTTCTCCACAGCAGTGGATATATCACAATCCATAGAATCAAGGTCAGTATTCAGACGCTCAAAGGTGTTTTGAACAGTGACTGCATGAAGAGTTTGTTGAGCTTTCGGCTGGTAAATCTTTTTCTTCACATTGATCCATTCAGAATCCAAACCAGATTATTTTTTGTCAGGCGCCTCCACATTATCCTTCGCAATAAAATTTGCATCCCTTTCAGATATCCCCTTCGCCTTCTTGTTGCACTTGTCCTCTGTTGGAACGCGGATTTTTAATTTTCCTATGCTTGTAGGACTTTATTTTTTCCCCACTTCTTTTCTGAAATGACGAATTTTGGGCGTGCCAGACTGTTTACGGGAAACAGACAAAGATTTATTTGCGAGGAGTATTGGGTGCGAACCCTGATACCCTCGAATTTATTTCATTTATTTTCCGCGTGCGCTCGCGTTCAGGGCGATTGGAGTGGTCGTGTACTGGACCGTTCCCCATCGACCGAAGTCGATGTTTCATTTACATCGAGTATAACACTCGAATACCTTCGAATGCGTAATGTTTATTAAAAGACCGTATGCCGAAATTTAACGAAAAGACAGATGACAAGTAAATTTCCACAATTTTATTCAAGCTCATGTCATTTATATCCATGACATTTACATTGGTGCCTTTAGTGGGGTTTTGTACCTCCACTGGGCGATTACAAGTATTTCGTGTACATGAGTATCGACGACGGGGTGTTTGTGCCTCCGTCGGACGTTACACGGTATGGGGAATACATCAATGTCCATGACAGGGTGTTTGTGCCTCCGTCCGGTATTTGCAGGATATGCGGCTTGTATTTACGTGCACGACGAGGTGTTTGCCTCCGTCGAACGTTTACAAGCTTGTCGGGTCCTCGATGTTCGAGGCGGGGTGTTTGTGCCTCCGCCGAGCATTTACCGACTATTTGTACTTTTAAGTCTACGACAGGGTGTTTGTGCCGCTGTCGGACAACATTGCCTCGACGCAGTCATTCGGTGACGGCGGAGGACTTAAATACCAATGCTGGGAGTCATGTGACAACCTGTGGCGTTTTCCCGCGGACGTGGCGCAATGCAGCCCGAACGCTGAGGACGGAACACCAACGGGCGCCAAGGACTTCTCCTCAGCACGTGCGGCCTATTTAAGCTCACGCACGGTCACACTCTAAGCACGAGCTCGTGAGCGTGAGGGGGGCTCTGCGATTTCTTTGCAAGCCTCTCGTAGTCTCGGTATCGGTCTCGGTCTCAAATGGGGGTATGCCCCCCTATTTATAGGATTTGCGGGGGGCATACCGGCGGGGGTACCCTCCCCGGCGGAGGCCTCGCGGGCGCGAGCGTCGAGGCTGGGCGCGAACCGGCGAGGGTGTTGGAGACGGGGCGGACTGGCGGAGGGGGGCCGCCAGTCAAGGGGCCTGACGGCGGCCCTCCCTGCTGGCGCAGGGGCTGAACCGGCGCCCCCCTTGCTGGCGGGGGGGCCGAACCGGCGCTCCCCCTGCTGCGGGGGGCCGAACCGGCGCGCCCCCCTGCTGGGGGCCGAACCGGCGGCCCCCTGGCGTAGGGGGCCGAACCGGCGACCCCCTGCAGGCGGGGGGCGAACCGGCGCCCCCAGCTGGCGCGGGGGGCGAACCGGCGGCCCCCTCACTGGCGAGGGGGGGGCTAACCGGCGCCCCCCCTGTGCAGGCGCGGGGGGCCGAACCGGCGGCCCCCCTCACTGGCGAGGGGGGCTAACCGGCGCCCCCCCCCGAGCGGCGCGGGGGCCGAACCGGCGGCCCCCCCTCACTGGCGAGGGGGGCTAACCGGCGCCCCCTTGGGGCTCTTTTTGGCCCACCACTATTTAAGTGGGGCCTTCCCCATTCCTCCTCATTTTTTTCTCCGCACTTTCTGGGAGAAAATTTGGGAGAGAGCTCTGCGGGCCTCCCTCGGTTTGTTGGTTGACGGCCGTGCCGCGCACGTACACACGTGCACCGCCCGTGCTTTCTCGGCCGTCCCACGTGCGTTTGTCCTCATTTTTGAGGGACACGTGCATCTGACTCCTCGGGACTCTTCGGCTTCGGGCGCGACTTCGAACCCTACTCCGAACGTGGATTTTCTGACACCCGGAGTACGTGCCCTTCGCCGACGAAGACTTCTCGGGTTTCTCGCTTCCGGGTCTCCCCGGTTTGGCGCGAGTACTCGGACTTGTCTGTTTCTGACGTCCGAGCGGGGGAGACCGGGGGTTTGTTCCTGGTTTCCCCGGGCATATTTGTCGCCCGGGGTTTGTTTAAGCCCCGATATTTTCGGGTTCAACAAATGCCCCCCACGGGATATCCGTCGGAGACGAAGACGACGGCGGGTATCCCGTGGCGCCTTGAGATGGATTTCTTTCCCCTCGCGCTTGCCTTTCCGTGTTCTGTGGCACCGTTCCTTTGACTGACGGTTGCGCTATTTGTTTAGCAGGGTCGACAATGCCTCGTAAGGGTCGTGACAAAGGCGGCAAGGGCGGCCAAGGCGCTAAGGCGCCGCGTCGCACGGAAAACGACGTCGAGCGGACGGACGATCCCATGCCATGCTTCACTCTGTCCCCAGTCAGGGTGGAAGACCTGGACCGACTCGAGGGAAGCATTGGGCCGTGCGTCCGCGGTCCGTTGGAGGAGCCTTCGCCCGTTGAGGGAGCAGTGGACGTCGGCCGGATAGACCATAGCGGCTTGATCTACCGCTACCGACGGGGAGCCGGCTACCCGAAGCATTTCCCTCTGGATGAGCATCTTCTCCCGTTCATCCAGAACTTCATGTCGGCCAACTGGGACGGTCCTGCCGGCCTTCTTGCTACTGAACGGGCTCAACTGGAGCGGGCGATCTTGACCGGCCGCGACAGCATGATGGGGACCTGCAGCCCGCATCATCCCAGCTTTCCTCTTGATCACGAAGCGCAGGCGCATTTTCCGGATACGGCTTTGCTGGGGTTATTTGCGCCCGAGCCAGCTCACCGCGTGACAGAGTTGCGGCTCTCCCAGGGCCTATGGGAGGTGCAGGGGCTGCCTAAGACCGGCGTAGCTTTCATTGGGCACACCCTACCACCCTCGGGCCGCGACTTCGTGCAGGACGGCTACGACCGGTCGTGTTTTCTGGACCGGATATTGGGTGGCGGGGCCGCCAGTTGGTATGACCGGTGGTCGGTCGTTTCGTCGCACCGGTTTCGCTTCGGCGCGACAGAGTGGCTAATGGGTATTTTGTACCATTACCAGAAGATGCTCGAGCGGGTCGGTCTTCTTGAAGCAGTCGTCTCCGCTCTTCACAGCTATCCTTGCAACTCGGGCTTCTGCAGGCCCTGGCAGAAAGGTTTAACCGGAGGTTTAACACCTTCGGCACTGCGGAGGGGGAGACCAGTCTTGACCTGTGGGCTTTGCACAGGATTTCCGGTCTTCCGATCTCCGGGCAGTTCTACGAGGAGGTTTGCCTGAGCGACCTGGACAGAGATCGGACCTCCGGTGCTGGCTCCTACTTCCTCTCCCACAGCTTTCGATATTTGGCGCGGGTCTGGCGTGACTTAGCCAGGTGTGGGAGGAGCGACTGTCCCAGTGCTTCAAGGGGGACAGTGCGGGTCAGTTGTGACGCCTGGATCCGTTTCTTCTACAACGGACCCTTCTGCTTCTACAAGGAGTTCGCCGGCGACAACTACGACCCAGCAGCTTATGCGCAGCTGAAAGTGCGCCTGGATGACGATGCCAGGTATCTTTATGCGCCTCGGGGTGTCAACTGGAACCCGAGGCGGCTCTCGGACCGCACCCATCTGGCAGCCTACCTTGTTTATTGGCTGTGCACTTTGCCCTCCCGTTTGGGGAGGAGGGAAATATTAGGCCGGAGGCCATTTACCCAGCCTGCATCTTGGTCGATGGTGTGCAGTTGGCTTTGGCTCCGGCGGCTCTGGCCAACATCTTCCGTGGCTTGGGCGAGCTTACCTCGAGCCTTCTCCTCGTGATAAGAACATCACTTTGGCGACGCACTATCTGGGCGCCTGGGCCGGTCTTCTGCTGCCGGAGCTGTGTCACAACATTAGTCTGGAGCGCCCCTCCATGCCACTCATTTTTATGTTCCGGAATCGTCCGGAGCGGGAGCAGCAGAAGCAGCTGAAGGAGGCGCGCCGACGACTTTCTTTTGTACCGGCGGCCGGGCAGCCGGGACTTGACCTTGCTTGCTGCTCGTTTGGTTTCAGGCCTTGGGTGGAAGAAGGCCAGAGGGGCCGTGTTTATCGCCTTCCCCATCATGCTGCGCCGGTTGCTACGCTACGCAAGGACTGGCTTTGTTGTGTCCGCCCCAGCGTCTTGCTCTTCCGCAAGGGGAGCCTTCTCTTCATGGAGCCGTACTTTCCGCACCGCTTTGCTCGCAACCTCGGGTACGACCAAGACGTTCCTCCGAACGCTGATTTCGTACTGTCGACCCGGGCGTACAAGGGCCCGGACCGCCATATGGTGGCCTCTAGCTGGTGGTGCTACTTCCTTAGGCGCGACACCGCTCCCGAGTTCTTCATCCCCGAGCTGCGGCACGAGGGGCGAGTGGGCATTTTATATGCCCGATGGTGGTCCCGGCACAGCCAGGCATTTCGGGAGCGCGCCGACGACATTAAGAAGGCGGAGAGGGATTATTTGTCCCGGGCGGGCGCCCTTGTCTCCACGATCGCGCCGACGTTCTTGCAGAGGGAGTTCGCCGACATAGCCCAGACGGTGACGACTGTGGGTCGCCGCCGTGCGGTGGCACAGGCCGCTAGCATGGCGGACAGCGAGGCTTCCGCGGGGGCTTTGAAGCCCCTGTCGCGCCCGGAGAGCAGTTCGGCAGCTTCCAGGGTTCGCGGGGAGCCGCCACTTGTTTACTTTTGGTGGCGTCACTTTCTACTGGACTGCGACTACACTATAGATGCGGCGCTTACCAGTCCTATCCTCCCGAGTGTGACGCGGGTCTGGGAGCGACACCTTGAGCAGTCTATTATCCGCGTCGGGCCGAGGGAGTTTATTAGCTGGATCGAGAGCGGCACCACCCTGCGGCATTTCTGGGACGCCATTGCCGAGGGGCAAAGCTGTGAAGGTCCCTTTCGACCGGGTAGTGCTTCGGCCAACATTTTCCGTGGCCCCTCGCGGTATGTTGCCTCCCTCGTTATGAGTGTGGCTTACATTTTCTTGAATTTGTTGTGCTGATTTGGGCTCTCCTCCCTTCTCTTTTTTTTTTTTTTGTGTTGGCCCGAGCAGAGTGCTTCATCCCCGAGAAGGATTTGCCGAGGCGCGACACCCCGTCAGCCCGGAAGAGGCGTGCGAGCGAGGAGGCTGGTCCTTCGCAACCGGCGGCTCGAGGAAGGACCCCCGAGCCTTCTTCTCCGGCTGTGGCCGGTGGGTTTTCGCATCCCCCGTTTGCCTCATTTCCTGCCTTCTTTTGTTTCTTTTGACGAGGGATTTGCGTTTGCATCTTTTGGCACAGGCGCGTCGACCTCAGGGGTTGGCGAGTTGGCGGAGGGTACTCCGCGAGAGGAGGTGGCTCCTCAAGACGACGTGGATTACAATCCCACGTTCGATGGGACGCCTTCTTCTGAGAGGGCAGATATTCCCCGGGTAGCTTCCGCTGAGACAGGTAAGACGCGCACCCTCTCCTTGGGCCGGCGCTATCTGCCCCTTTTGTTTGCTCGGCCAGCATGGTGTTCGCACGCGGCTTACAAGCCTTTTTCCCCTGATCATTTCTTTGCAGAGTACATCCCGGTGGAGGCCGCCGCCGCAAAGGGTGTTGAACACCTGGCTGGGGTTGTGCCGGTTGGAGACGCGACATCCTCGTTACAGGCCATACATGACCTGTTACTGTCTGGGTCAGAGGCGGAGCTACCCGGATTTTCTGACTTTGCCCCAGGCATACTTGAGGGGGGTGGTTGGATGCAACCCCTTCACAGTGCGAGTAAGTGAGCCTTACTTTTCTTTCCCACTTCTGTGCCGCGTCTGCTTTACTGATTTATGCAGCGAATGACTTCCGCCCTTTCTGCATTTCAGTGGCGGTCACCTCCGCGGCTGTGCTTCCCACCGCTTCTCCGCCGGAAGAGGGCGAGGTTGCCCGAGGGATAGCCGGGGACGCTGACGGTGGGTATTTCTTCCACAATAGCGAATCCTCCCTTTCTATTTCTTTGGCCCGACGCATGACGAGGCGAGAGAGGACGAGTGCCTTTGTGCTTATTGCTCGACGCTTTCTCTCTTGCAGACGGCGCCGAGATAGCTGCGGAGATGATGGAGTCGAGTGCTCTAGGGGCTGTCCTCTCCCCCGCAGCGGGTACCCTGCATCCTCCGGAGGGTGGGGATAGCACTTCTTTGCCATCCGACACGCAGGGTAAGTGATCAGGGCCCCAAGCCTCCTATGTTCCCGGGCCCTTATTTTCTTTGTTTATTGTGGCTATGCTGCCTCCCTTCTGACCTTTCACCCATTTTTCTTCTTGGGCAGCAGTCGGCGGCGGCTTACTCCCTCCGTCTTCGAGTGAGGCGCCGCTTGAGAGGCCCTCCTCGTTTCCGGGGCATGGCATTTCTTGGCCCGACGCCATACAGAGGAGCCGAGTGCACGGGTCCGAGGGAATGCTCGACTTCTATATATCGTCCGCACGTGCTGTCATGGAAGAGAGCAGCCCCCCATCCGTCGACGTGGTGCGGGACTTCCTGGAGAGGAGTACAGTCTCCTACCATTTGATGGGCTGCCCCCGAGACCCTTGGATGGCCGCCGTGGACGTACTCTGGAGCGAGGTGGGGCAGAGGCACGAGGAGGCTGCTCGCCACAGGGCCCAGGAGCTTGCGGCGGAGGTTGCCTTGGCGGAGCAGAGGTACGAGGCTCTTCGCTCGCGAAGAGGGGGCGCGGTCGGCCGTGCCGAGTCTTTGAGTGCCCGCCACGCCAGTTGCCATGCGGACATCGCTACCCTCCGACGGACGCTTGAGGAGGTCTCGTCACGCCTGGCTGAGCACGAGGCCGCGTCTCTTGTGCTGGCCGAGGAGGTGGCAGCGGCCAATGCGGAGGTGGCTGCCGTAGAGCGGGAGTGCGCGGATTCCTTGGCCGCACTTTCTGCTCTCCAGGCCAGTTTGGCGGACTCTCGGAGAGGAGGGGCTGTGTAGTTCTTTTTTCTTCCCTCTCCCTTTTTGCTTGTAGCCGATGTATGTATTTCATCAGCTACCCCGAGGGCTTGTCTCGGGCACCTTGTATTCGAGGAATGACAAACTTTAGATTACTGCCAATGCCCTTCTTTGACATCGTTGCAACCTTCGTCTGCATTCAGGTAACCTTTTGAGGGTCTTATTTGGGACTCCTCCTTTTGGACGCTGTGTTTCTTGGCTTGACTTGTCCTGCGCTCTACTCGGTTTCTCGGACCGGTAGGTTCGAGCGATGTCTTTTGGACGTTGCATTTCTGGCATTCCTCAGATCTGGCGCAACATCTTGGGTGCCGGGGCTGGCCTTCTCGGGCTTTGTCCAGCAACCTGAGTTTGATCCTTAGTCGGGGAGGCTTGCCTCTTCTGGCTTTGCTCTTCGACCTTGATTTTGTATTTCTTCTTCCTGAGATTTGCCTTATTGGCTTTTCCCAGGCTTGCTCTCGGCATCTTCTGCTTGAATTTTGCATTTGTGGCATTCCTCAAGATCCGATGCAACATTTTGGGTGCCGGGGCTGGCCTTCTCGAGGCTTTGTCCAGCAACCCAACTTCGATTTGATGATTTTCTTTTTGTTCATCTCTTTTTTTTTTTTTTTATATTACCATCCCAAGCGCCCTTTCGGGTTTTCACCGGGGATGGCCCCCTCTAGCTTTTTCCGGTGCGCCCTTTCGGATTTTCACACCGAGGGGTTATCCATTTTTGCCTGCGGCGCCCTTTCGGGTTTTCACCTCAGCTGGGTGTGAGGCCTTCTTGCCCTTGAACATCCCCCTTTTTTTTTGGAGGATGATCAAGTCTGCCGGGACATCTCTATTTTTAGTCCCTTTTTCTTTTCTTTTCTTCTTTTTTTTTGCTAGGGCCCGGGGCCGGTCCCTGGGGCAATCGATCATGGGATCTCCCATTTGGATTTAGCCCACCATTGCGGTTTGCTGGTTAAGAGAATTTCGGTTAGCCTACCACTTTGGTTTGCTGGCTAAAGAGTTTGGCTTGACCGACCACAGAGGTTTATTGGTCAAACAGGGGATAGCCTACCTTCTTGGGGTTTTCTGGCTAAGGATTTAGGTTTGACCGGCCACGGAGGTTTATTGGTCAAGGAAGGATAGCCTACCTTCTTGGGGTTTGCTGGCTAAAAGGTTTAGGTTTGACCGACCACGGAGGTTTATTGGTCAAAGAGGGATAGCCTACCTTCTTGGGGTTTTCTGGCTAAGGGTTTTAGGTTTTGACCGACCGCGGAGGTTTATTGGTCAAAGAGGGATAGCCTACCTTCTTGGGGTTTGCTGGCTAAAGAGTTTGGGTTTGACCGACCACGGAGGTTTATTGGTCAAAGAGAGATAGCCTACCTTCTTGGGGTTTGCTGGCTAAAGGGTTTAGGTTTGACCGACCGCGGAGGTTTGTTGGTCAAAAAGAAATGGCTTGATCCACCATTTCGGTTTACCTACCGAGCAGAATAGGGGCCCGACCCAGCATTTTGTTGCTGGCTGCGCGAAACATGCCTTGGTAAGTAATGATTTGATTTTGATTTCTATCCCTTTTTTTTTTTCGCATTACTGACTCCTGCGCCCTTTCGGGTTTTCACAGAAGCCAGCCCCCTCTAGCTTTTTCCAACGCGCCCTTTCGGGTTTTCGCGTTGAGGGGTTATCCTTTTTGCCTGAGGCGCCCTTTCGGGTTTTCACCTCAGCTGGATTTCAGGCATTTTTACCCTTGGGCACTCCTTTTGGGGAGCGACCAAGTCCGTGGGACATCTCTATTTTTAGTCCTCTTTTTTTTTTTGAAATCGTGTGTCGAAGCAAGGTTGCGGAGCCGTGGCTAGGGGATTTGACTTGGTCGACCAGGATGGCTTGCTGACCAAGGAGGAGTTTTTTTAGCCGACTTTCTGGGGGTATATTGGCTAGAGGGTTTGACTCGGTCGACCTGGACGGTTTGCTGACCAAGGAGGAGTTCTAGCCGACCTTCTTGGGGTTTATTGGCTAGAGAATTTGACTTGGTCGACCAGGATGGTTTGCTGACCAAGGAGGAGTTTAGCCGACCTTCTGGGGGTTTATTGGCTAAAGTTTTGACTTGGTCGACCGGGATGGTTTGCTGACCAAGGAGGAGTTCTAGCCGACCTTCTTGGGGTTTATTGGCTAGAGAATTTGACTTGGTCGACCAGGATGGTTTGCTGACCAAGGAGGAATTTAGCCGACCTTCTGGGGGTTTATTGGCTAGAGGGTTTAACTTGGTCGACCTGGACGGTTTGCTGACCAAGGAGGAGTTCTAGCCGACCTTCTTGGGGTTTATTGGCTAGAGAATTTGACTTGGTCGACCAGGATGGTTTGCTGACCAAGGAGAGTTTAGCCGACCTTCTGGGGTTTATTGGCTAAGGGTTTAACTTGGTCGACCTGGATGGTTTGCTGACCAAGGAGGAGGTTTTAGCCGACCTTCTGGGGGTTTATTGGCTAAGGGTTTGACTTGGTCGACCTGGACGGTTTGCTGACCAAGAGGGAGTTTTAGCCGACCTTCGGGGGGTTTATGGCTATGGGATTGACTTGGTCGACCTGGACGGTTTGCTGACCAAGAGGGAGTTTTAGCCGACCTTCGGGGGGTTTATGGCTATGGGATTTGACTTGGTCGACCTGGACGGTTTGCTGACCAAGAGGGAGTTTTAGCCGACCTTCGGGGGGTTTATGGCTATGGGATTTGACTTGGTCGACCTGGATGGTTTGCTGACCAAGAGGGAGATTTTAGCCGACCTTCTGGGGGTTTATGGCTAAAGGTTTGACTTGGTCGACCTGGACGGTTTGCTGACCAAGAAGAACATAATTCATAGAGGGGAATTTTTTTTTTTTTTCTTCCCTCTTTTTTCATAGGCTCTTTTGCCCTTGGGCACTCCCTTTTTTTTTTTTTTTGGGATGGGTGCATGTGCCCAACCCTAGCCTGATTCGGCTATAAGGGGATCGGAGGGCTGCTGCCCGGGGAATTCATGCTCAGGGGCAAAGTACATTTTGAGATGCTTGCCATTTAGTGGTGGAAAGGGGCGATCGCCGGCATGTGTTGCCAGCGTGTATCCCCCGCCTTCATACACTCCAGTGACCACGTACGGTCCGCGCCAGTTTGGCTGGAGTTTACCACTTGATTTGCCTGCCATGACCTCTCTTTGTTTGACCATGACGAGGTCACCTTTCTTGAAGACACGGGGCCTAACCAACTTGTCGTAGGCTCGAGTCATGCGGGCTTGATAGGATTGGAGATGTTTGTATGCTTCCAACCTTTTGCCTTCTAGGTCGGACAATTCCTCCAACCTTCTTTCCATTTCTTGTCGCTCCTCGGGCTGAAGACCGGTATAGACGGCTACCCTGTAGGACGACATTTCAATTTCGATGGGGAGCATGGCTTCAGCTCCGTACACCAGAGAGAAGGGAGAACACCCGGTAGGGGTCTTGTAGACCGTCCGGTATGCCCAGAGCGCTTCGTGCACCTTCTCCCCCCAATCACGTTTGCGATTGCCGACTATCTTGGCAAGCAGTTTGCAAAGGGTCTTGTTGAAGGCTTCCGCCAGACCATTGGCTTGAGGGTTGTAGACCGTTGACGTCCTCCAATCTATCTGGAATTTGGCCGCCAACGCATATATCGTTTTGTTTCTGAAGGGCGTACCGTTATCTGATACGATCCGATGAGGGGTGCCGAACCTGTAAATCAGGTGTTGCTTGACAAATTTGGCAACGGCTACCCCGGTTACTTCCCGAAGAGGGATTGCTTCTGCCCATCGGGAGAAATAGTCGGTGGCTGCCAGGATAAACTTGTGGCCGCCAGAGGATGGTGGGAATGGTCCCACGACATCCATTCCCCATTCGGCGAAGGGCCATGTAGGGGCAGTTGGATGTAATTCGTTCGGCGGCTTTCTTGGCACCGAACTGAAGACCTGGCATTGATGACACGTACGGCGTACTGGACGCAATCCGTGTACATGGTCGGCCAGAAAAGCCTTTTAGCTTGATGTTGATTTTCATCTTGTCTCCCGCTTGATGGGCTCCGCACAGTCCAGAGTGGACTTCGTGCATGATGACTTTGGCTTCTCTGGGGGAGAGACATCGGAGGAGGACAGACTTGTCTTTTTCATGGACAAGCCGATATAGTTGGTCCCCGATCATTTGATATGACGTGGCCCGCCGCAGCAGTCGGACTCGTTCGGCCCGATCTGAAGGCAGCCAACCGTTTTTTATTTGGATGATCGGCTGACGCCAGTCTTCTTCTTGACTGGCTTCTTCTTCGAGGGCGTTGACCT
Organism: Colocasia esculenta; assembly: GCA_014218235.1. Taxonomy (NCBI): domain Eukaryota; kingdom Viridiplantae; phylum Streptophyta; class Magnoliopsida; order Alismatales; family Araceae; genus Colocasia; species Colocasia esculenta. The sequence continues at coordinate 84,742,840 of CM024757.1, forward strand.
CTGCATCTTCTGGGTCGGAGTCGTCCTCAAGAACACTGGGCATCAGCCTCCTATGTCGGACGGTTATGCCCAATTCCCCTTCAGGAGGGAGTTTTAGGGCGGACGCCAGTTTGGCTAGCGCATCCGCCTGAGAGTTTTGCCCTCTAGGGACATGTCCGATTTCGAACAAATAGAACCTCTCGCGGAGCTTCATTACTTTGGCATGATAGGGGATCAGTTCCTTTTTCCGAACTTCGTAGTCCCCCAGCACTTGACGGATGACCAACTGCGAGTCTCCGTAGACTTTTATGCATTTGATGCCCATTTCGGCAGCCAGTTGAAGTCCCACGATCAGCGCCTCATATTCAGCCTGATTGTTGGTCAACGGCTTCATGAGTGCACATGAGTTGTGCAGTATTCCCCCTTGTGGAGTCACCAGGACAATGCCCGCTCCGGAGGTATAAGTTGTGGTGCCGTCAGTTTGCTTGAGCACCCGGGAAGCGCCATCAAAGTAGAGTTCCCAATGTGGTAGCTCCACGGCGAGAGTATTCCCACTTTCTTGAACGGGGACTTCTTTTTGTTGGGTCCCCTCCCCGTGGGGGGATGAGAGCGTTTCCTCCTCCGGGAGCTTGAACTCGAGGGGAGAGCCTGCTGGGAGCGGATGCGCCGCCAGGAAATCCGCCATACCTTGCCCTTTGATTGCTTTTCTGGGGACGAAGGTGATATCAAACTCCATGAGGAGAAGGGCCCATTTTCCCATTCTTCCTGACAACACAGGTTGGGTGAGGAGCGCTTTTAGCGGGTCTATCCTCGAGATGAGGCTGACTTGATGGGCCAGGAGATAGTGCCGTAATTTCTTGACGGCAAATATCAGCGCTAGGCACACTTTCTCCACTGGGGAATATCGGTGCTCCGGACCCACCAACATCCTGCTGAGGTAGTAGAGCGGTTGCTCTTTGCCTTCCTCATTCACTTGCGCCAGCAGTGCCCCCAGCGACGTTTCCATGGCTGCGATGTAGAGGATGAGTGGCTTATCTTTTACCGGGGCTCCCAAGACGGGAGGAGTAAGGAGATACTCTTTGATTTCTTCGAAAGTATCTTGGCACTCTTGGTCCCATACAAATGGGGCCCCTTTCTTCATTAATTTGCTGAAGGGGGCGCATCTGCCCGCAAGGTTGGAGATGAACCGCCTTATGTAGGCCAGCCTTCCTTGGAGAGATTTTAGCTCCGTTAAGGTTTTCGGCGGCGGCAGCTCCCTGATAGCTTTGATTTTGACAGGATCAATTTCTATCCCGCGGTATTTGACAACAAAGCCGAGGAATCTGCCGCTCGAGACGCCGAAGGCGCACTTCATCGGGTTCATCTTCAGCTGATGCTGGCGGAGTCTTTCAAAGACCTGGCGTAGGTCGCCTAGGTGGTCTTCCCGCCTTTTGGTCTTGACGACCAGATCATCAACGTAGCACTCGACCGAGTCATGGAGCATTTCTCCAAAAATCTTGGTCATGGCTCGTTGATAGGTGGCTCCGGCGTTCTTCAAGCCGAAGGGCATTCTTTTATAGTTGTAGATCCCTTTGGGGGACCTGAAGGCGGTATGACCCTTATCTTTGGGAGCCATACGGATTTGATTATAGCCTGACGACCCGTCCATGAAGGATAACGCTTCATGCCCGGTGGTCATGTCGATCATTGTTTCCGTGATCGGGACCGGGAAGTCGTCCTTTGGGCAGGCTTTGTTCAAGTCCCTGTAGTCGATACAGATCCGGACTTCGCCGTTCTTCTTTTTCACCGGCACTATATTGGCCAGCCAAGTTGGATAGATGCACGGCTCGGTGAAGTCGACTTGGAGAAGTCTGTCCACCTCGGCATTTACTTTCAGCTCCAGCTCGTGGCGTATACGCCGTTGGGCTTGCTTGACCGGCTTCGCTGCGGGGAGTATGGACAACTCATGTTCAGCCACGGAGGGGTCTAGGCCTGGCATTTCTTTGTATGTCCACGCGAAACAGTCTTTGAATTCCAGCAAGAGTTGCCGGTATGACTGTCTTCTTCCTCGTTCAAGAGGGCACTGACGAAGATTGGTCGGGGTTCTTTTGGTTCCCCGAGGTCGAGTTCGACCAATTCGTCGACGTAGCTTTCCGCCGTCTTCGAGTTCACGAGGTGCTGGCTGTAGGTCGATGAAATCCTTTTCTTCATCGGAGTCAGCAACGCGGACGTCATAGTATTTGAAGCCTTCTTCTGTGATTGGCCAGAAGGGTTCCCCGCTTGAGATGCTCTCTTGCGCGCGTCCCGTTTGATAGGACGAGGGCGGCCTCCCCTTGCTGTGTTTTGTAGCGGGGTAGGAGATTGCCCGCCGGAGGGGCAATGATCAGGTAAGGGCGCGAGCCCAACGGTGTTGACCGTATAGTAGGCCTCGCATTCCGCCGCCTGACCATAGCCCAACCCCCGAGTGTCTTTTGCACAATAGGGGGGTTGCCCCCGGAGTTGCTTCGGGTACCACAGCTGGTGGAAGTACTCCCGTCGCGAGGGATCTTGCATTTGTGCAACTTTTTGCCTTTGCACAATTTCTTGATGTGCTCGGGCATGTCGTCCATTTCTTGGACGGGCTCTGGGCGACTTGAGTCGTTTGACTCCAGCCAAAGTCGTCTTCGAGGGGCCCATGTGGCAGCGGGTCTCCTTTGTAGAAGATGATCGGCTTCGGCGTCTCGCCCTTCTCGAGACTATCATTTCTGTAATGGGTGACAATGAATGTCTTCAGTCGTTCCACCCATTGCTCCTCCCTATGGAAGAGTAGCTGCATGTACGTCGGCGGCAAGGAGATGCTTCGGTTGATGATCTCGCCGATGGCGTTTGCTTCGTAGTTAACTTCACGCCTTTCTGGGCAACTTGGCTCGGGCGTGGTGGATTCGGCGAGGCGGCTGAGCCGGTGAGCTTCAAGGAGGTCTTTGTTGACCGTGAAGAGCTCCTCTTCCTCTTGACCCTGGCTTGCTTGATTTGCGTCGGCATTTTGCTTTTCCTTGCCTTTTGACGCAGTTGCTGGCTCGCCGAGAGGTTCGCCGAGGTATAGCTGGGCGTCCGCCAAGTTGCATTCATTTGGGCGGAACGGGGCCCGGTCGGCAAAGACCGTATGCTGCTCTCCTTCTTTGATGTATTTTATACATTGGTGGAGAGTCGAGGGGACGACCCGATTTTCATGGAGCCAGGGTCTTCCCAGGAGGGCTTTGTAAGACGTGTTTGCATTGATGATGTAAAACACGACCTTAGTAGTGAGGCCGTCCATGGCCAGCTGCACTTCCACCTTTCCCAAGGCGTTTTCAGAATTCTGGTTGAATCCAGCGATTCTGATGTCATTTACCCTTTGCAAGTAGGGCGTAAGATACAGAGCCTTGAAAGTCTTCAGAGGCATGATATTGATCGACGCCCCGGGTCAACCAGGATCCGGTTGAGCTCGTGCCCATTGACTTTTCCTTGCATGTACAACGGGCGGTTGTGGTACAGCGTTGGCAACAACATGTCCTTGTCGGAGAAGGTCACCTCCGCCACCAGTGCTTCTAGGGCTTGTGCCTGGAGTTCGGTCACGTCAGCTTCGTAGACCTCGGGCTCTTGCAAGATTTTGACGAGCGCCGCTCTCAAATCTTTGCTCCAGGCAATGGCGTCCCATATGGTGATGTTGGTTGGGAACCGCTTCATATGCTGTATGATTTTGCGGTCAGCCCGGGCACACGGATTTGATCCAATGGTGGGACAGTATCCTCCAGGGCCTTTATCGGTTGCCCGAATTGGTTGACCCGTCTTGCCACTGGTTGCTCGTCCGGCTTTTCTTCGAATAACGAGCCCAGGCAATCTTCCTCCGGGGCAGCAGTTTCTTCTTTGCCGCTTCTGGACGGAGCGGGCCGGGCGGCCGATTCAGGAGTTTTTCGGTTGAAAGGCTTGTTGGGGATCGCCCATCCCCCATACTCTTCTTCGTCAGACAGGACGAAGGGGACTGGCTGGGTGGTCCTCCGGTCGGAGAGCCTACTAGCGATATCCTGCTGCTCTTCTTCTTCCTCGTCAGATGGGTCGAAGATGAAGAGTTCGCCCGCACCTCTATTTCCGGGGCAGGCTGAGGCTTTTCTCCTCGGAAGACAATAGTCTTGCCCAGGTCGGGCGAGCTGGTTTTCTCGCTGAGGGACGGGGAGGATTTCTTTCCTCGTCCACGGCCTTTCCTTTGCCTCGGTTGCGGCGCCGATATGTTGCCACAGGGGGCGTAACAGCCGGTGATTGCAAGCTCGCAGGCGGCGGTATCGACACCATGTTGCACGAGAAGTCTTTCAGCATTTCTTCCAACTTCTCGATGGTGATTTCATCTTCCTTATAGAAGATGGCCAGTTCTTCGGGCAGAGGCAGCTTCTCGCCTTCTTGAGCCTTTGTAGCATTTGGTGGAGCCAGCTTTTGAGCCTTGTTTTGCGCTCCATTTCTTCCCACGGGATGTATATGTCCAGAGGGACTCCCCAAGTGGGTTTGGAGGGATATACTCCTCCAATCATCAATAAGCTTTTGCAGCTTCTGGAGTGGAGTGAGCTCTGCTGGGGCTGCCGCGGCCTCCTCTTGCTCAGCTTGCTTCTTTAGGCGCCTTTTCATGTTCTTGCGCCGGTTCTTTTCTTGCTGCACTGCGCGCGCCATTTCGAGCGGCGTCAGCGGCTTGGCTTGTTCTGTCGCTTGAGGGTAGTCTCCCGGCCAAGGCGACCGTGCGACCTTCCCCTCTTAGGGAACGCGGACAGAGTGTGCATTCTGGACGCCACCGTCGTCCAGCCAGCTTCGTCTTGTTGATGCTGGAAAGTGGAGTCAATTGCCTGCTCGATCACCTCGGGCGGCAGTTGTTGGAATTCGGCCCAGTAGGGGCTTGGCTCTTGGGTGGCCGGCTCCGTCACTGGCTGCTTGCCCTGCGGTCTTTATCTTGCCGCTTGAGTATCGCGGAGGCGAATTCTCAAAGCACTGCCCCTTACTCCTATTTTCCGGAGTTTGTCGCAGGGAGGGGAGACTTGGTGGAGTCGAGACCCCTTTTTCGCCGAGGAGGTTGTTGCTGGGCTTCTTGCCTGGCCCCGGACGATTATCGGGTTGCCTTCCGAGTCGATCTTTCCCTTCTGGATGAGGGATTTGACCCATCTCGGACAATCGGACACATATCCGTAGGATGCAGCAACATGGCATGGTATTTGCAATATATGGGGTGGTTTATTTCCCTCTCCGTGTATGTTGGTGGCGGCCTGTGCGCCTTACACAGCCTTGCTGCAAGAGTCTTTCGAAGATCTCCCCAGTCTTTGCGGTCGCAAAGGGATTCGGGGAGACTCGCCACCCTGGATACCATAGGGCAGGGGCCTCGTCAGATGAGCCGCCTTCTGTCATATCCGGGTCCTCTTGATTATATCTTGAGGTGGGCTGCTCTTTCAAGGATATATTCCTGAATTGCTGCCCCAAGCTCGCGCCTTCAGTGTCAGCTATGGACGACATCGGCGGTACGAGCCATCCTCGTTCATCAGCTTCGGGGGCTTGGAGGTTCTTGAAGCGCATATAGTCGCTTTCTTCAAATTCCCGCTGGGCTGCTTCCCTGGCTCTCATCAGGACCATGGAGTTGCCTTCGGGTCGATTTTCCCCTTTGGATAAGGGACTCGATCCAATCCCGGACATCAGGGCACCTGTCTGTAGGGTGCAGCAGCATGGCGTGATACCGACAGTACATGGGGTGATTCAGCTCCCTTTCAGTGTACGTCGGTGGCGGTGTGTGGGCCATCACGACACCTCGTTGCAGGAGCTTCTCGAAGATTTCCCCAACATTTCCGGTCGCCAAATGACTGCGGTGGTGGATTCTCCCTCCCGGGCACCACCAAGTAGGGGCTTCGCCCGATGAGCCGCCTTCTATCATATCCGGGTCCGGGAAAGTGAAGGCCACCGGTGTATAAACTTCCTGTGGGTCGATGACGTTGACTGTATGCGTGACAACGTCAGCTGAATGGTCTGTCCATTCGCGAATGTGAGGCTGCGGTGGGTTGACACGGGCGTTGCCCAAGTCGATAATCCCTTGGTTGATCCATGCTTCAACCTTGTCTTTAAAGACGTGGCAGTCCTCTAACGCGTGCCCTGCATCTTGATGGTATATGCAGTAGTTTGGCGGGACGCTTGTTGGCGGCTGGCAGCCTAATAATCCTGCTCGCAGGCAGGTACGGTAGAGCGCCAATGTCCGATGGCGCGGGAAGGAATATAATCTTCCGGCGATTTCGTCATCAGACGGGTTTGAAGACTCCTCCGAGATCCACCCCCCGCAGGGAGGGCGCGTCCGGGGCGTAGGTGTGCCTACAGGCCCCTGGAGTCCTTGCTGGAGAGTCGTCAGACTTTCTTGCATGGTCCTCAGGTACATCAGCGTTTGGCGCTGCCCGTGCCGCAGAGATTGAACCTGCCTTTCCAGGTTTTGCACTGTCTCCGACCATGTCCTGTGCTCCGAGGCTGAGGGATGATCCCCTTCCCACCCATTCGTGGAATGAGCGTCCCAAGGATTTGCTTCGGGGTCTTCGGTTCAGGAGCCGGCGCATTGACATGGATGACATTGGCCGACTGCCTCGATTGGTCCCAGCATGGGGCTGTGGAGGATCGACCAAATGTTCATGCATGGTGATGAGGCGACTCTGGATCAGCTTCTGTATTTCATTTTTGAAGACGTAGCAGTCTTCAATAGAGTGCCCCAGCATGCGGTGGTAGAGACAGTAATTTGGCTCATCCACTCTATCCGCTTCACTCGGTCTTCTCAATGCCGGAAGCTTGAGCAGGTCATTTTCATGCACAGCTTGAAGAGCATCTTCGTATGGTCCCTTTTGAAGGAATACGGCGTGCTCATACGCTGTGGCAGTGAAGTTGGAGGCGGTTTTTCTTCCACCTTCTTGCTTGGAGCGCCGGAGGTCATGATCTTCTTCCCTTTACTTTGCGGGGCGAAGTCCACAGCATTGGCTTCTTTGCCCATGGCACGCTCCTTGCCCGGCTTGATTTTCGGAGGAGCTTGCATCGGGTTATCGGCGAAGAACATTCGATCTCTGCCACGACCGCGTTGAGCTGGTCAAAACCTTGATGTTTGTTCCCAGCAGCTTTTCACTTATCTGCGCTGCCAGGCCCCGTCGACAGATGGTTATGGCATCTTCTTGCGTCGGGGGATTGTCGCACCTCATGCTGAAGTCACGCCACCGCTTGATGAAGTCGAGTGCCGTTTCTCCTTTTCTTTGCCTGAGGGAGCATAGCTCTGCAAGCGACACCTTTCTCTCGGCCGTCTGGAAGCGGTCGATGAACTTCTTTTGAAGGTCAGCCCAATCGACAATGGAGTTGGGCCTCAACCTAGAGTACCACTGGAAGGCGGTGCCTGTCAGGGAGGTTGCGAAGTAACGGAGGAGGTAGGATTCGTCGAATGCCAGCTCTCCCATAGCCGTTATATAGTAGGCCAGGTGCTCGTTTGGCGAGCCCTGTCCATCGAACTTCTGCAACTTCGGCGCCTTGGGGAAGTCCGGTGGCAGCTTCTTGAATTGATGGTGGACGGGATATGGCACGCTGTAGAGATCTACAGTGGCAGTTCCCTCGCCTCGCTGAGCGAAGCGGTCGTCCACGATCTTTTCAATCATTCGCCGCTGGGCCACAATATCTTCGGCCGCAGAGGCTTGGGAGTTTATGCCCCTGCGCGGCTGTTGGACCGGGTCGACGGTATAGTCGTTAACCGCGGCTGTGCGTGGGTTGACATCGGGCAAGTCGCCTTGTTGATGTCTTGCCCGAGCATTTTGGTTTGCCGTCGGCCCCAGGCGGCGTGGCGCATTTGCCCTTGCCTGTTGTCCTCGCTCTGTCAGAAGATTGGCCATTTCAACCTGCCAACGTTGTATGAAATCATACTTGGCGTCGTCCGTCATTGCTTGGAAGGCGGCCCTGGTTGGCGGCATGAGGAATACTTCGGCTTGATCCCCGTCGGCCGGCAGTTGTTGATCTCCAAGGTGGAGGCTGGCGACTTCGTCTTGTTCCCCTCCTTCGAGGTCCAGCTGGACCTGCCCCTGGAGGGGTCTTTGATCATGCTCGAGTGGAGGCTCGAGGATCTGCCCCAGATTCGAGGGTCCGGCTTGACTGCCTTGCTGCCCTTGGAGAAGTCTTCTGGCAGCGTTTCTGGTGTACCGGAGGACGGTTTCATCGTCCTGTCCGGGCTCGTTTATCCTGAGCGCTCCCGCAGGGATGCCGTATGGCCCAACTGCTTCCCTTCCGGAAGCATAGCAGGTGAAGATTTTCATGCCTCCACCTTCTTCAGACGTCTGCTGCACCCTCCGCTTCTTGGGTTTCTGGGTGCTTGGACGGATTGCAGCTCCCAGCCTGGTGAAGACTGAGGCGCTCAGCCTTTCAAAGACTGAGACTCGAGGTGCGGAAGCTCCGGCTTGACTCGCATCTCCCCCTTCAGCAGTTTCCGCTTGGGCGGGGACGAAGTTGGGCTTCCTATAAATGCCCCTGCGTTTGTGTCTGCGGGGACGAGGAGGCTCGAGTCCTGAGCTTTTTCTCACTCAGGAGTTGCCTTCTTGGGGCGTTCGGCGGGTTGATCCGCTCTAGCCTGTTTGATTTGGCGGGCTTCCTGCTTGGTCACCCACATTTGCCTCATTTTGCGAGGCGGCTGGGGCGTCGAGCTTGATGCCTGCCCCTGTCGGGCTCCTTTTGGGGAGTCCCGATCTTCTTGCCGCATCCCTTGGAGGGGAGCGAATTTGTTGGAGGTTGCCACCGTGGGGACGCTTCTGTCCCGGGGCAGTATCGGCTCGCCTCCATCGAGCCTGACGCGGATGTCTCCCACAAGCACGGTCTTGCCGGAGTTGGAGACGACTGCGTGGGGCTTGGTGCCCCTGCGTCCCTGGCGCTGTCCCCGTTTTCTAGGGACTGCGATGCAGGAGATTGTGTTAACCGAGAAGACTCGGCCTTGGCTTGGACGGGGTTTGGTGCCCCTAGCTGCTGCCTTTGGGGTCGCCGCCTTTGGAGTCGCTTGGACGGCAGGGACCACCCCTAGGAAGTAGGGGGATCCCACCATTGCAGGAAAATCGCCGAACACTAGCGGGACGGCGAGGTAGCCACATTTGGCGTGGCATGCGATGACTTGGGGTCCGTATGTGACAGCGGCCATCGGGTTGCTCGAATTGCAGGTGGAAGCGGGCTTCTTCTCGCCGACTTTCGCTCCTTGTACCTGTGGTGTGGAAATTAGTCATCTTTATTTCTATATCGGCATACGGTCTTTTTACATATGCATGGAAGGCAGGAACAGTCCCACCGGGCGTGCCAGATTGTTGGAACGCGGATTTTCAATTTTCCTATGCTTTAGGACTTTATTTTTTCCCCACTTCTTTTCTGAAATGACGAATTTTGGGCGTGCCAGACTGTTTACGGGAAACAGACAAAGATTTATTTTGCGAGGAGTATTGGGTGCGAACCCTGATACCCTCGAATTTTATTTCATTTATTTTCCGCGTGCGCTCGCGTTCAGGGCGATTGGAGTGGTCGTGTACTGGACCGTTCCCCATCGACCGAAGTCGATGTTTCATTTACATCGAGTATAACACTCGAATACCTTCGAATGCGTAATGTTTATTAAAAGACCGTATGCCGAAATTTAACGAAAAAGACAGATGACAAGTAAATTTCCACAATTTTATTCAAGCTCATGTCATTTATATCCATGACATTTACATTGGTGCCTTTAGTGGGGTTTTGTACCTCCACTGGGCGATTACAAGTATTTCGTGTACATGAGTGTCGACGATGGGGTGTTTGTGCCTCCGTCGGACGTTACACGGTATGGGGAATACATCAATGTCCATGACAGGGTGTTTGTGCCTCCGTCCGGTATTTGCAGGATATGCAGCTTGTATTTACGTGCACGACGAGGTGTTTGTGCCTCCGTCGAACGTTTACAAGCTTGTCGGGTCCTCGATGCTCGAGGCGGGGTGTTTGTGCCTCCGCCGAGCATTTACCGACTATTTGTACTTTTAAGTCTACGACAGGGTGTTTGTGCCGCTGTCGGACAACATTGCCTCGACGCAGTCATTCGGTGACGGCGGAGGACTTAAATACCAATGCTGGGAGTCATGTGACAACCTGTGGCGTTTTCCCGCGGACGTGGCGCAATGCAGCCCGAACGCTGAGGACGGAACACCAACGGGCGCCAAGGACTTCTCCTCAGCACGTGCGGCCTATTTAAGCTCACGCACGGTCACACTCTAAGCACGAGCTCGTGAGCGTGAGGGGGGCTCTGCGATTTCTTTGCAAGCTCTCGTAGTCTCGGTATCGGTCTCGGTCTCAAATGGGGGTATGCCCCCTATTTATAGGATTTGCGGGGGCATACCGGCGGGGTACCCTCCCCGGCGGAGGCCTCGCGGGCGCGAGCGTCGAGGACGGGCGCGAGCGTTGAGGCTGGGCGCGAACCGGCGAGGGTGCTGGAGACGGGTGACTGGCGGAGGGGGGCCGCCAGTCAAGGGGCCTGACCGGCGGCCCTCCCTGCTGGCGCAGGGGCTGAACCGGCGCCCCCCTTGTGGCGGGGGGCCGAACCGGCGCGCCCCCCTGCTGGCGGGGGGCTGAACGGCGCGCCCCCTGCTGCGGGGCCGAACCGGCGCCCCCTGGCGCAGGGGGCAGAACCGGCGGCCCCCCTGCAGGCGGGGGCCGAACCGGCGCCCCCCAGCTGGCGCGGGGGGCTAACCGGCGCCCCCCCTGTGCAGGCGCGGGGGGCCGAACCGGCGGCCCCCCTCACTGGCGAGGGGGGCTAACCGGCGCCCCCCCCCCCCCCCCCCCCCTGAGGGCGCAGGGGCCGAACCGGCGGCCCCCCCTCACTGGCGAGGGGGGCTAACCGGCGCCCCCTTGGGGCTCTTTTTGGCCCACCACTATTTAAAGTGGGGCCTTCCCCATTCCTCCTCATTTTTTTCTCCGCACTTTCTGGGAGAAAATTTGGGAGAGAGCTCTGCGGGCCTCCCTCGGTTTGTTGGTTGACGGCCGTGCCGCGCACGTACACACGTGCACCGCCCGTGCTTTCTCGGCCGTCCCACGTGCGTTTGTCCTCATTTTTGAGGGACACGTGCATCTGACTCCTCGGGACTCTTCGGCTTCGGGCGCGACTTCGAACCCTGCTCCGAACGTGGATTTTCTGACACCCGGAGTACGTGCCCTTCGCCGACGAAGACTTCTCGGGTTTCTCGCTTCCGGTCTCCCCGGTTTGGCGCGAGTACTCGGACTTGTCTGTTTCTGACGTCCGAGCGGGGGAGACCGGGGGTTTGTTCCTGGTTTCCCCGGGCATATTTGTCGCCCGGGGTTTGTTTAAGCCCCGATATTTTCGGGTTCAACATCCTCCAAGTGACCTATACGATGACAAAAATTAGGGAGAGAGGGAACACGATGGTAACTTACTTTTTGCCAAAAACCATCCGCCCCATATCCGATCCAAATACGCTCCTGAAGCGGCTGAGCAATATCAACATCAACACAGATAAGCGCTTCATCTGTTTGCGTCCATGCTAGCGTAGCATCATGGATGCGAAGCACCTGACCAAGGTTACTCGCAATAGAGCGTAGATAGGATTCATTATATAGACTAACTCGAAGTCCCGGGAGCCCTACCCAGATAGGCATCATCGATGGATCTTTATCATAGACGAAGTTTGCAGACCAGTGGAAAAAGCGCATTAAATAGCCTTTAACATAATTACTTTTACGAACCACCACTTTAATAAAGTTATGCTCCTCTTCAAATCGAAAAAGTAGGTGTCTAGGATTTAGAATACTAACAATAAATGCTCCTATGAGATTTAGATGCTGTGATAATCCTGCTTTAAGATCTATGATCAAAGGTCGCCCATATGAACATTTAACAATCAAAGCCTTCTTTAGGAGGGCCTCCGATTTGGCGATCTCTTCCGATGAGAAGAAGCATGCAGGTTCGCCTGCATCCATAAATGAAGGGACTTTAACGGGAAGATCCACCTTCAACGGACGAAGATTCTTAGATAGAGCTTGAGCAAAGGATCGGTGCTCTCCGACCAAGTCTCCAACACGTTGCTCCTGTAGCCCCAAATCTGCCATCAAACGGCCAGAACGCCACCACCAAGGCGGCAGAAAGGATGCAGTGCCGTTGTGCAAAACTAAACCCTTGCACTATGGAAGCACGACGTGAAAAAACAACGTGAGACGCAGCGGAAACTGAAAGAAACCTGCTATACGAAGATGCCGTAGGCGGTGGATACCAGCAGGTGGAGTCCTGCTGGTGGCGGCGAGGCCTCACCAGCCACCCCAAGAAGGGGCGGCGGCAGCTAGACCGAGCCTACCTAGGGCAAATTCGCAGAGCTTCTCTCTCTAGAATTCTAGAGAGAGAATTCATTTAACACACCCTTTTGAACTAACAAGTTGTCGTTATGAGGTAAGATTGGTTGTCAAAGGCTTCACTCAAACCTATGGGATTGATTATCAGGAAACCTTTGCACCGGTTGCAAAAATGTCTCGCAACAAGTTCTCTTCTCTCTTGCGGCCTTGCCATTCATCTTTCTTGGGAATTGTACCAACATGATGTGAAGAATGCCTTATTGAATGGTGACTTAGTAGAGGAAGTTTATATGCAACCTTCTCCAGGTTTTTGTTCCGATGGGAAAGTTTGCAAGTTGAAGAAGGCACTTTCTGGTTTGAAACAATCCCCGAGAGCATGGTTTGATAGGTTGAGAACAACAATGTTGAGAAAGGGGTTCAAGCAAGAAATTTTTGACAATACTTGTTTGTAAATGGAAAGATGGTAAAGTTGCTATTCTTCCTGTTTATATTGATGATATAGTTATTGCTGGTGATAACTTTCTAGAAATAAAGAATTTGAAAGAGAATCTAGCAAAACAGTTTGAAACAAAAGACCCACCCTCGAAGTACTTTTTAGGCGTTGAAGTGGTGAGGTCTCTAGGTAACATCCATATCTCACAGAGGAAGTGTGCATTGGACCTATTGAAAGAGACCGAAAAGTTGGGAAGTAGACTGGTTGGCACTCCAATTGAAATGAACCACAAATTGAGTGAACAAGATGGTGTTACACTGTTACTCTTGCAAGGGCTGAAAAAGGAAGGTACCAATGGATTGTAGGCAAGCTTATTTACCCTTCTCTGATAAGACCAGATATTACTTATGCTTCTAATGTTGTAAATCAGTTTATGTACGCTCCAAGGACAACATATATGCAAACTGTTGATTGAATCTTGAGATACATGACATGTCCAGGCAAATGATTATTATTTAGTAAGAAGGGCCAGCTGAGCATAGAAAGGTTTTCTGGCACAGATTGGGCAGGTTCTCTAGATGATTACAGATCTACCTCAGGGTATTGCACATAGTTGGGGGGAATCTTGTCACTTGGAGGATAAAAAAGTAGTCTGTCTGTGCTAGGTCTAATGCTGAGGCAGAATATAGAGTTATGGCTCATGCTATTGTTGAATTGTTGTGGCTTAAGATTTTGTTAACGGATATTGGATTTAACATGGTACTTCCGATGAAGCTCTACTGTGACAATAAGGCTGCAATTAATATAGCTAACAATCCGATACAACATGATCATACAAAACACATAGAGATTAATAGACACTTTATTTGAGAGAAATTAGACTCTGGGAATTGTCTTCCATATGTATGGTCTGTGGATGTTACACCCATTAATTTTCTCGAATTAATTGAGAATTATTTTTCTCGACTACGTCGAGATAATTCATATTTGGAGATGAACGGAACATGGCACAAAGCCAATATTTACGTTATATTTTATAAAATGTATCTTGGGATGGATTGAACATAGCATGAAAACTGACACCATAGCCCCGTGTAGTATCTCCAAATCTCGGGTTTATCGACCCAATATCATCCTATTTTAAAGCTCCTCGCAGCAAACGAGGTGATACCGGTGTGGACATGACCCCGCATGGATCACAGGAGGTCTTATGGCCAAGTCTCCCATAGTTCTAAACAACGTCTCGGGGTCCGACAACGTCAGGCGTCTGGGGTGTACGAAAATATGATCGCAGTAAAGGTCATTTTTGTTTACATACTTTTGAAGGGCAAAAAAATGTGTATCACGTGGCTCGCATGAGTACAGAACTCACAAGCAGTGTTGGGAAAGCGATGGACGAGTTCATGCACAGTGTCTTTTTCAATCTCCAATACACGACCTGGCTAAGCCGCGAAGACGATCATGCTCCTCCCTTGGGAATCACGCCTTGTTCTGGCCAAACAGGGGCCTCCAAGGGGGTTTTAAAGGAGGAAAAGGGGGGGGGCTAACCCTTGTGGCCCTACCGGGCCCGATTGGCAGTTTGGACCCGATAGACCGTTCGCGGGGTCCAGTGCACCCCGCTAGAGCCCAGCGGGGTTGCCCCGGCCCCATCAGGGTGCGGTTCACCCTGCTATTCTCAGCGGGGCCAAATTGGTCCTCGTAGGGGCCAATCAACCCTGCTGGACCCCATCTGGGTTGATTGGCCCCCTGTAGGGTCTAGTTAATGGGTTGACTGGACCCCAACGATTTCAACCCTGATGGGTTGCTCCGGCCTCCGGGGTTGAAACCCCCATTTTTGGGTCGGACCGGGGTTGAACGACCATTTTTGGCCACCCAGGTTGTCAACCTGGGGCTTGGAAACTTCCATAAATATGCCTCCAGGGTTGAAGAATTGGAAGGTTGCTAAGCTAAGGTCGAAGCTGGTTGCTTAAGGCAAGATACGCTGAAGACTCGTACGAAGGCCGATCGTTGTTCGTTGGTCCGTTGGCTTGTGTGATCTTTGTTCTATTTGTGTAAACCTTCGAAGGGTATGAAATTACATAAATGCCCTGAGATCTTTTACACATGCCCTTGTGGCTCGGATGATGCTCGTTATGTAAGGTCTGAATATGTAAGGTCTGAACATATCACTTGTATGGCGGTAATATGTAACTCTCAGAAGTTACAAAAATGCCCCTCTTGGCGGATCGGAAATGTTCAAGTCCTACAAGTTGCAATTATACTCTGCACTTTACACAATTGTGGCTATGCCCTTGTGATCTGCGTTAGTGCGGAGTACCATATTGTACAGTCGACAATATCCCAACCACCCGTTGTACTTGCACCAATGATGAATAAAAATGAAGTTTCTTCTTCTACATCTATGTGCTTTGTGGTCATGTGGCAAATTACACATAAACCCCTATAATCAGAAAGTCCTTAGATGACCTTCAAACCTTCCAAAAAGTTGCCCTAGTGCTACTGAAAGTCTAGAAACATATTAAAAATCCCTTTTTCCAGTCCATAACTTGTACCAAGTTCCCTGGTCTGACTAAATTGCATATATACCCCTGCAATCTTAAACATGGTCAAATGACTTCTGAACTTTCCGGAAATGACGTCAGAGCCCTTGGGAGTTAGAGATTGCATCAAAAACCTTGTCTAGAAACTTGTACCAAGTCCCTTTGGCCTGGCTAAATTACCAGAATAACCCTTGGAAATCAGAAATTACTAAAGATACCCTTGGAGTCCAAAAACCTTCATAAACCTCCTAAAATGCCTATGGCTCTTTATTATTATGTCTATATTCTCCGGATTATTGGGTTTTGCTCTATCCATTGTGGCCTTTGATGAAACCCTAGTTTCGTCAATCTTTTGGTGATGAACAAACAACCCATAGTTAGCAACGCAAATGAGTCTGCCCTTAGTGGCAGAATCTATGTAAAGGATCCTAAGACCTCTTTGACAGTCAATCAAAGGTGTTCGGACTTTATGCCAATGTAAATCAACACTGACTGCGATTAGTGGGAAAAGGTTCCGAACTCGAACCCTAATTGTCTAATGTACATTTATGCGCATGGAATTCTGCACTGGCCATTCATATAGCCCAATATATGCATGGAAATATCGATTTCACCTTTATGAGGTCCCTAAAAAAATTTATATTTTCCGAAAATATTTTTCTAAGAAAAATTCCGTGTCCAACAGTGGATCAAGTTGTTGATATCTTAACGAAAGGCATAGTCCAAGAAGTTTTTGACTCAATTATGAGCAAGCTGAGCATGAAGAACATCTATGGTCATCTTGAGGGGGAGTATTGAGTAAACAGGAGTAGAGTTAATTACAGGGAGATTTTGGTCCTTCCTTCTGTCCCATCCTGTAACATTATAGTGCGCCCTAAGTTACAGGGTTATTTCAGTCTTTGTATTGTTGGGCAGTTGCCCTAATCATGTTAAATATCAGTTGTGGGCGGACTGGGCTAATCTAATCCAGAAACTATAGGGCTTTCACCCATCGCAGTCCCCTTCTTTTTTTATTCTCCGTGTCTGCCTGGTGTCTTCATTTCTATATGTTAACTATTGACTTATTAATGGAACCTATCACTTGCAAATTAACTTCAGCAAAGAATTTTCATTCAACAATGTTTAAGGCCATTCTTCTCTTCCTGCTAATGGCATATATCTGTATTCAGGGAGGGATGTCACCTTCCAAAAATGTTCAGGATGATATGGAGAATCTGATTGCTTCAGCAGGCTGATTGGATTTGTACTGATCTGATCTGAACCTGAGATAGTGACTCTCAATCCTTTGGATGTATAGAGGACCAGAGGGATTGGCCGGGATTAGCCAATGTGGACAGGGATTGGCCTCAGAACAGCCAAGGCCAGGAAGATCCCACCATGATCTGGAGCCCACCCCACCCTTTTCCTTCCTTTTTGATTCAATTACATTTATAGCATGATGACAATCAAGTTGTAGTAGTTTTGACTCACTTTATAAGCAATTCACTTTATAAACAATGTTCACTGCTATCTACTGCATTTCCTTACATCTCATTTCCTTTTCTGCATGTGGGGGTCTCACCTTCGATACTGTTTTGGTAATTTCTTTTTTGCCTGAGGAAAACATAGACTTATGAAATATTGTCATAATGCTTTTTAGGGTGGGAGGAAGTCTCTTGCAGACAAATTCGAGTATGTTATGCATGGAAAGCTGTACAAAATATCAGAGGAAGGTTCTGGGTGTAATATGAAAGTGTATGTCTTTTGTTTATTGTTGGCATTCAATCTTTTCCTCAATAAAGCAAACGAGTAAGTATTCTGTTTTCATAAAGGCATAGAGGTGGGCAGTATAAGCAATGCTATGTTGCAAGTAATATGAAATTCCACCTGTACCTAAAATAGCTTTTGCATATTTGTTACCTGTTAGCCTCATCTTCTTTGTTAAGTTCAATTAGTTACTATTCACATATAGTTCCTTTAATCAGGAAGAATAGTGCATAAGTATCATGTTCTTAAACTATTCACATATAGTTCCTTTAATCAGGAAGAATAGTGCATAAGTATCATGTTCTTAAGTTCTTGTAATTCTTATAGACTTTATAGATTTTCATGTATAATTCTGGTCAAAGTTCTATGGTTTAGGATGCAAAAATATCTACTAGCAAAATTAGTCCCTTTTTGACATGATTGTTGTTAGGTTGAAGTTACATCTATAATAGCTCCTCGCAAAACTTCTTGGAGGTGCGTGCTGCTTATTGCCTTTTTAGTAGTGGAATTCTATGAGTTCACATGGTGGTTGTGCTTTTTTTTTATGTACTGCAATAAGATTTATTAGACAACTAAGATTTTACTTTCTTGATTTTCATAAAAATTGTTTATTACATTTTACTACCTGACAATATGAAAATACCATATCTGAAATGATGAATGACGGGATGGGGTCCATGTGTCTGACCAGTTGGGTTTTAGTGGCTTGTACAGAATTTGTTTGGACATGTTAAATAAGGTTTGAAAGAACCTATACTGGCTATTTAATAGAGAGGGGGAAACTATTTTATATTTCCACGATAGTATGCTTAACTACAATCATACAAGATTCTCACCTTTGACAGTATTATGTATGTGTGCGAACTGATAACCAAAAAGATGGGTGCGGACCAGACTGGCCAGTCTGAATTCATTTCCCTGAAAAGGTCGCAGCTGTCTGCACTCTGCAGTTCAATTTTATCCATGAGAAGTTAGGAACTCTCCTTCTTTTTTGTTTCTTCTAAAGTGATGAGATCCGTAAGAAATCCCTACTGTTTTTTCCTGATTTTTTTTCAGGGTAATAGTGTCAAAATGGGTGTGACAGTGAGCAAGGTGAGCCCTCATCCTTTGCGTCGTTTAACCATGAAAAGAAAGGTAGTAACTGGGTAATCAAACTGGTTTATCTCAGCACATACGAAACCCTCACTCCTGTTGTTTACTCATGAAGGAAAAGCAGTAAATGGGCAATCAATCAGGTTACCTCAGCATCGGTGAACTCTCACCCCTTGTGTTGCATAACCATGAAGAGGAAAGACATTAAATGGGTGATCAATCAGGTGTACCTCCCTGACTTCTATTTATCTATTTGATTGGGGGGTGGGGCCATTATTGCACTGCAATAATCTAGGGTTTCCTCTTTGAAATAAGGATTGGTAATTAAGAGCAGCTCTTTTCGGTCGACTTGGAGGATCACTTTCTCCATGTGCAGGTGGTCCCTCTAGCTAGGGCGGAGTCTAATCATAAACCCATTCTCTTGAAGACTAGCCGTATGCAGGACAAGAGTCACACCTTCAAGCTTGAACAGTTCTAGTTTAGAGGGGATGACTTTGTGGACACTCTTTCAAGTGCTTGGAGTGCTTAGCCTTCATCTTGTTTTGCTATGACTTCTTTGGTGAGAAGACTGAAACACACAACTTAGGTTTTGAAGGAATGGGAAGCAGGTAAAATCTTATCGAGGAGGGCCAAGTTTCTTAGGGATTCCTTGAAGGAGAAATACGAGGAAATTCTACTGAGAGAGGAAATATACTGGAGGCAGAGTTCTAGAGACAAGTGGATTAAGGAGGGGGACAGGAATGCTGTGTATTTCCAGCGTATTGCGTTTGAGAGGAGGGTTAATTCCATCTCTAGTATTAAGGTGGAGGATCACTCCTCCGCGGATGAGGAGATTAGGGGTTGGGCGAGAGAGTTTACTCTAGATTGTTCACGGAGGATGAGTTCTGCAGGTTGAGGATAACAGATGATCTTCTTCCTCCTCAGGATGCCATCTCTCAACCATTCTCAGAGGAGGTTGTTCACTAGGCTGTCTTCTCTCTTGCTGGTGATAAGGTTCTTGGTCCAGATGGCTTTCCTTCGGCTTTCTTTCCGAAGTGCTGGCTCATCATTAAATGCGACTTGGTGGCAACGGTGAGGGAGTTCCAGGAGGGTGGGGCGCACTTAGGGGGTGTCAATATGACTCTCCTAGTGCTCATTTCAAAGAAGAATGGGGCACAGGAGTTCTAGGACTTTAGGCCTATCAGCTTGTTGAATGGTACTTACAAGATCATTTCCAAGGTTCTAGCATGGAGGTTGGTTACTGTTATGGACAGGATGGTTGACCACTTTTAGGGAACTTTTATTAAGGGGAGGCATATTCTAGACTACTAGTTGGCTCATGAGTGTCTTTTTGTTATGAAACACCAAGTCTTGGTTTTGAAGTTGGACTTTAGAAGGCCTATGATGGGGTGAATTGGCAGTGCCTCTTTGATGTCTTGGATAGGATGGGTTTTAGGGACATGTGGATTGGTTGGGTCAGGGTGTGTATTTCTTCGGCATCCTTTGCAGTCCTGATCAATGGGAAGCCATCCTTCTGGTTCTACAGTGATTGAAGACTTTGTCAGGGACATCCTATGTCTCCCCTCCTCTTTATTCTGGTTGCCAGTGTGCTTAGCAAGGTGTAGCAGAGGGTGGAAGTGGTGGGTTTGATCAGAGGATTTCAGGGAGCTAGAGGGGGTATGCCCATCTCACACTTGTAGTATGTGGATGATACTATTTTGTTCTTTCTTGAGGACAAGCAGCTGCATCCCATGACTAGGCTATTATTGGAATTGCTGGAGGAGGTGACAAGTCTCATAGCCAATTTCAACAAGAGTCTTTTGGTAGGGGTGAGCTTGGACGATAGGTGATGGGAAATGAGACCCGTGACATATACGGAGCGGGACTCGTAACGTCGGACATTGGACATCAGACTCGATTAGCGGAAGACGAACCGAGTTTCCACATTATTGTTGTATTTGCTTTAGTTATTTGAGTATTTGGTTGTATGAATAAGGCCCAAATGAGGTCCATTAGAGTGTTTTCTATTTTCTGAATATTTTCGGATGCGATTTTTGCCCTATTTTTAGGTCTAAGGGTGTTTTAGTTCAATAAAGGGTTAAAGAGGGTCATTAGGGTTTTCTCTTTACAAATAAGACTGTAATCCATTTTTTGGAGGTTTAATGAAGATTTGAAAATTGTTTACAGTAGCCGCTTCTTCCTTTGCCGAGATGGCTTCCTTCTGGGTGTGAGGCCCATTTTTCCCCGTTCCTCCCCTCTCTTCTCTTGGTTCCCCATCAGTTTGGTATCAGAGCCCAACATCGCTCCACACGTAGTCTCTTCCTCGTCCGCGTCGCCAGTGCCCTCGTGAACCCACGCTAGCCGCGTCTTCGCCTTTGCATGCAAGCCCTGGCGTGCCACCGCCGCACCGCGCAGCCGCCTCCCCTGCCACAGACTCCCGAACAGTCGCCGCTGAACCCTCGCCAACGCCCGCACACAGACACCATACTGTGGCAACATTGTAGCGAAACGGTAACGCCCACTGTAGCACTACAGTGACCCCCCTTCCTCGCCGTCGTGACTGCCCCATGACCCCTTCGGTTGCACCGCAAAGCCGTCGCGACGCCAGAAGTCTCGCGGCCACACCACGGACCATCGATGGCAAAGTCGGCCGACTCGGAGCGGAATCGGTCTATGGCGACCTGATTTGGGGGGGGGGGATACCCACCCACCCACGGTACAAGGTGAAATCGGGGTGGATCAATTAGAATCAAGTGGAGTCTGGCGGACTCAGCCCGACTCCGAGCGCTCCACCCCGAGTCCACTTGCTCCAGGCCGCTTCCACGGGAAGTGGGGCTCCTTTTAATGGAGTCGGCCCGAGGCCGATTCTTGCAGATCCCTCCTTAAGGAGGGATCGGGAGTTCGGGATTGCGCAGACAGAGCTATCTGCGCAGTCCCGAGAGAGGTCGTCCCCTCCCAGGCTCCCAGCCCCCTGCCCCTCCTCCGGAGGTCCCCTCCCTCGCCACCGCCACCGGAGCTCCGAGGAGGCTCGCCGGCGCCGGTGCCGCCACACGCCGCTGTTTCTTCCTTCTTCCTCTCTTTTTCTGTTCTCTTCTCTCTCTTCCTTCTGTGTAAGATGAGTTTTTAAATTTTTTTTTTTAAATGAAAAAATAGGAAATGTTGAATATGTTATGGATCTATAGATAAATAGTATCGATAAGATGTTTATGACCCTCGTTCCCCAAATCCCCAAATTGAACCCTAATTAGGGTTTACAAATTAGGGATTGTGTCATGAATGTAACTAATGTGCAATTGAGTGTCCAATGCAATCATTTGAGTTGATTAAAGTTTGTTTGTAGACTCAATTACATTGCATGGTCCATTTTCCTCAAAATCCCCAAATTGAACCCTAATTAGGTGAACAAATTAAGAATTTTGTGTCATTAATGTAACTAATGTGCAATTGAGTGTCCAATGCAGTCATTTGAGTGGATTACAGTTTGTTTGTAGATTCAATTACATTGCATGGTCCATTTTCTCCAAAATCCCCAAATTCAACCCTAATTAGGGTTTTAAAATTAGGGATTTTGTGTCATTAATGTAATTAACGTGCAATTGAGTGATCAAAGTTCTCAATTACATTTATTAGTCTTATTCAATTGCATTCATTTACTCTCATTGTACCAAATGCACATGCATAAACATCACATCTAAGTTTCTATCTTACACAGAAATATGGTAGATCAAAAACATCAAGAGCAAGAGGTGGAGCAGGCCATTGATCCTGGTTGGGCTCATGGTACTCTCCTTGATGCACGGCTGAAAAAAGTGAAATGTAATTGGTGTGAAATGGAGATGTTTGGAGGCATATATCGTCTTAAACAACATATTGCTTGGATTTCAGGAAATGTAACAAAATGCCCATCATGTCCACTTGAGCTTAGGAATGAAATGAAAGCGTACATGGGAAAAGATTGAAAAATTATTGACAATTCAGCGGCAACAATAGTTTCAAGATGAGATTTCTGGGCGACAGATTCGTAGAGATTATAGTTTACTAATCAATGTGGATGATGATGAAGATGATGATGATGATCCTGATCCTGAGTTCACTACAGTTGTACGTGCTAGTCGGCATTCTTATGCAGAGGAAGATGATAGATGAAGGGGCATGGGGACATCAGGGTCACATTTGTCTAGAGATGACTCTAGGAGCACATCAGTTCGTAGGGTTGCCGGTGCATTAAGGTGTGGAGGTAGACTCTCAGATGTTGCAGGCGATTTATGACCTGCTTACTTTCAGACCAGAAACAGAATTACCCGACTGCTCGGACTTTAATTTTATTGAGTTTGACGGAAGAAATTGGCCGCAGTCCTCCATAGTGCCAGTGAGTTGTACTTCCACCTTTCCCAACTAGTCCCGATTTTCATGTAGCCATGGCCTCCCCAGAAGAGCTTTGTATGATGTGTTGGCATTGATGATGTAGAATACGACCTTGGTGGTGAAGTCATCTATGACTAGATGTACTTCCACCTTTCCCAAGGCGCTTTTGGAGTTCTGATTGAAAAGGACGATTCTAACATCATTTACCTTTTGTAGGTAGGGCATAAGATATAGGGACTTGAAAGTCTTCAAGGGCATTATATTGACGGATGCCCCCGGGTCAACCAGAATTCAGTTGAGCTCATGCCCATTGACCTTTCCTTGCATATACAAGTGGCGGTTATGGTCTAATGAGGGCAGCAACATATCTTTGTTGGAGAATGTCACCTTTGCTGCTAGTGCCTTTAGGGCTTGAGTTTGGAGTTCGGTCACATGAGCTTCATAGACCTTGGGCTCTTGCAATATTTTGATGAGAGCCCCTCTCAACTCCTTGCTCTAAGCGATAGCGTCCCATATAGTGATATTGGTAGGGAACCGCTTCATATGCTGTATGATTTTGCGGTCGGCTCGAGCACGAATTTGATCCAATGGGAGGACCATGTCTGCCAAGGATTCTGGCGGCTGCCCGAGCCCATCGCTTTGCTTCGCCCCTGGCTGTTCATCTAGCCTCTCTTTGAATAAAGGGGCCAAGAGACCTTCCTCCGGGGGTGAGGTCTCATCTTTGTCTCCTTCAAAAGGAGCCGGTCGACCAGCCTGCTCTCTAGCGCTTTTGTGGGGGAGCTTGCTTGTGACCTCTTGCTCTTCTTCTTCCTCGGAGGGGTCGAAGACGAAGGAATTCACCTGCACTTCTATTTCGGGGACAGGTTGAGGCTTTTCGCCCTGGAGGACTATGATATTGCCGAGGCTCGGCGAGTCGGGCTTCTCACCGGGAGGTAGGGTAGACTTCTTTCTTCGTCCACGACCCTTTCCTCTGCCTCGATTGCGGCACTGATAAATCCCCACAATAGTTTTGTCGACTGGAGGCTACAGGCTTGCAGACGGCGGTATTGACACCATATTGCAAGAGAAGCTCTTCAACATATCCTCCAACTTCGTGACAGTGATTTCATCCTCCTTATAGAAGATGGCCAGTTCTTCGGGCAGAGGCAATTTCTCACCTTCTTGTGCCCGCTGGAGCATTTGATGGAGCCAGCTTTTGAGTCTGATTTTACGCACCATCTCTTCTCAAGGGATATATTTGTCCAAGGGAACGCCCTTGGTAGGTCTAGAGGGAACATACTCCTACAACTAATTTATGAGCTTTTGTAATTTCTGGAGTGGGGTCAACTCTAGTGGGGCCATCATTGCCGCTGCTTGTTTAGCTTGTTTCTTCAGGCGTCTTTTTGGGTTCTTCTGCATGTTCTTCTCTTGCTTCTTTGCTTGTGCCACCTCAAGTGGCGACAGATCTTTTGCCTGCACAACTGGTTGAGAAGTACTTTCTCGGCAGGAACTATTATGCGACCCTCCCCTCTTAGGGAATGTTAGGGGAAAGCGCTTCTTGGGGGTCACAGTGACCCAGTCAGCTCCATCTAGCTGACGCTGAAAGGTGGAATTGATTGCCTGCTCAATTATCTCGAGTGGCAATTCCTGGAATTCAGCCATATAGGGGGCAAAATCTTGAGGGGTTGGCTCCCTCACGGGCTCTTTGCCCCTTTTGTCTTCATTTTGCCGCATGGGAGGCTTAGAAGACTCCGGCCGGGTCTTGGTCCCGTTGCTTTGTTTGGAGCTGGGCCAAGAACGTTCATGCTAGACACAACTTTCTTGGTTATGCACAGGGTCCGACTCCTTATTTGGAGATAGATTTTCGGGGTGTTGCCCTGAGACCTTGCCCCTTGAGCTTTGTCCGTGAGGGGGTGTGACTTGATGCCGTCGAGACCCTTTCTTTTGTCGAGGTGGTCGCCGTGGAACTTCCTCTGTTGGGTTTTCAACATTAGCCGGAGACCGCGGCGGCACGGCGGCGGTATGATCCACCACTATTCATCTAGCGCGGGTCCCTTGACATTTACGAACTACATGTAGTCACTTTGCTCCAGTTCCCGCTGAGCTACTTCCCTGGCTCTTTTCAAAACCATGGAATTGCCTTCCGAGTCGATCTTTCCCCTTTGTATCAAGGTCCCGATCCAATCTCAGACAATTGGACATCTGTTCGTAGGATGCAATAGCATGGCAAGGTACCGACAATACATGGGTGGTTTATCTTCTCCTCAGTGTATGTCGGCGGTGGATCATGTGCCATCATGTAGCCCTCTTTCAGAAGATTATAAAAATTCTTGTCAATGTTCCCTTTTATAAAGGAATTTTGATGGGAAAGCTGCCATCCTGGATACCATAGGGTGGGGGCAGCGTTGGAGGAACCAGCTTCTGCTGTCCCCGGCTTCGAGAATATGAACGTCGCCGCTGTATAGATTTTCGACGGATGAATGACATTGACCGAATGGGTAACATCAACTGAGTGATTCGTCCATTCGCGAATGTGAGGCTGTGGCGGATCAACACGGGAGCTGCCCAGGTCGATGACTCCTTAGTTGATCCAGGCTTCAACTTTATCTTTTAAAACATCACCTTCTGCCAACCAGGTGGCAATCATCAACTCATTTGGTTTCTCCTTCACATGTGGTCACACTAAATTCAAACTTGTCCGGTAGATTCCGCTTATACATGGTATTTGCCTCAATGTTGACGGAGCTTCTAAAGGTAATCCGGGAATCAGCGGAGGTGGTGGCTGTTTTAGAAACTCCAAAGGTGATATCTTACTGGCCTTTGCCTTTAATTATGGTCTTGGCACTAGTCTTCAGGCTGAAGTCCAAGCTCTTCATGATGGCCTCCAGTTGGCTGATGAATTTGGCTTCCATGTTTCCAACATTTTTTCTGACTCTGCCACTCTTGTTAGCTCTATCCAATCCAACTCTCCGCTGGGATGGCAGTGTCATAGATGGTGGCGTTCTGCTTTGGCTATTTCACAGAAACATGGCTCCATTATTTCTCATGTCTTTAGAGAGGCGAATCAAGTGGCTGATGCTCTGGCATCCTATGGTTGTACGGAAGCTAATAATAAGGTTTTCACATCCTTTTCCACGCTGCCTTATGCTGTAAGAGGGCCAGCGGTTCTTGATAAGATTGGTTTACCTAATGTCCGCTTAGGCTAGCCTTATCTCTGCAGGGGTATGCCCAGTTGTTTTGTACACACATTATTCATTTATAAAAATTTTGGGACATGCTTCTTGTTCCTTTCTATAGAAAAAAAACTTTATCTTTGAAGACATGGCGGTCCTCTAGGTCATGTCCTGCCACCTAGTGATATATGTAGTGGTTTGCCGAGATGCTCATTGGTGGCGGGCAGCCTAACAACCCTCTTCGTAGGCAGGCACGGAAGATTGCCAAAGTCCGATGGCGCGGGAAAGAATATAATATTTTCGCCGCCTTATCGTCAGACGGACTTGAAGATTCTTCTGAGAGCCATCCTCCAGATCGGGGGCGCGTTGGGTGTGTAGACACGGCCATCGGGGCTGGGTGTCTATGATGGAGAGCAATCAAACGCTCGTCCATGCTCCTCAAGTATAGAAGCACCTTGCGTTGGCCGTGTCGCAGTGATTGAACCTGCCTTTCGAGGCTTTGCACCGCTTCTGGCAACAACCTCTGTCCAAGGGCCGAGAAATGGTGGTTCTCGTGCCCGTTTGTGGACCGGGAATCCCTTGGATCGGCCTCAGACCTATTTGGTCTGGGGATCGGGGTATTGACATGGATCACATTGGCCGATTGCTTCGATTGATCCCAAGCATGAGGCTGTGGAGGATCAACCAGGTTGCCTTGCATTGCGATGAGGCGGCTCTGGATCAACTTTTGCACTTCATTTTTAAAGAAATAGTAATTTTCAATGGAGTGCCCCAACATGCGGTGATAAAGGCAATAATTTGGCTCATTCACCCTATCAACCTCACCCAGCCTTTTTGGCCTTGGGAGTGTGATCAAGTCATTCTTCAAGCATAAGCTGAAGAGCTTTCTTGTGTGCTCCTTTTTGAAGAAGTAGGGTGTGTTCATGCGCTCCGGCAACAAAGGCTGAGGCAGCCTTCCTTCTACCTTCTTGTTTGGAGCGCTGGAGACCGAGACCTTCTTTCCCTGGTCTGCTGGAGCGAAGTCCACGACATTGAATTCTTTACTAGCAGCACGCTCCTTATTTGATTTGTTTCTAGAGGAAGCGTGCGCCGGGTTGTCAGCGAAGAACATTTCAATCTCCACGACGACCGAGTTGAGCTGGTCGAAGCCTTTGATATTGGTGCTTAGCGGTCGGGGATTGTCGCACCTCATGCTGAAGTCTCGCCACCGCTTGATGAAGTCGAGTGCCATTTCACCTCTTCTTTGCTTGAGGGAGCATAGCTCTGCTAACGACACCTTTCTTTCGGCCGTTTGGAAACGATCGATGAATTTCTTTTGAAGATCGGCCCAATCACCAATGGTGTTGGGCCTCAACCTCGAGTACCATTGGAAAGTAGTACCCGTAAAGGAGGTTGCAAAATAACGGAGGAGATAAGATTCATCAAACGCCAAATCTCCCATCGCCGTTATATAGTAGGCCAGGTGCTCATTTGGAGAGCCATGTCCGTCAAATTTTTGCAACTTCGGTGCCTTGGGACAATCCGGTGGCAACTGCTTAAATTGATGGTGGAGGGGATATAGCACACTGTACAGATCTATAGTAGCGGTCCCCTCGCCTCGTTGGGCGAAACGATCATTCACGATCTTTTCAATCATTCACCGTCGGGCTACAATGTCTTCAACGACGGAGGCTTGAGAGTTTATGCCCCAGTGCGATTGCTGGCCCGGATCGATAGTATAGTCATTGGGTGCGGCTGCCTGCTGGTTGACATCGGGCACGTCGACATGTTGATGTCTTCTCCGAGCATTTTGGTTTGCCGTCGACACAAGACGGCGTGGGGCATTTGCGCCTGCCTGTTGCCCTATCTCGATCATGAGATTGGCCATTTCAGTTTGTCAGCGCTGCATAATTTCATACTTGGCGTTATCTGACATCGTTTGGAAAGTAGCTCTGGTCGGCGGCATGAAGAACATCTCGGGTCGTCCTCCATCAACCGGGAGGTGTCCGTCCTCGGGATGGAGGCTTGCGACCTCGTCTTCATCCGCTCCTTCACGGTCATCCTAGATTTGGCTCGGGAGTGACCCGTGATCATATTTGGGTGGCGGCTCCATGACTAGCCCTGATTTGATGGCTCAACTTGACCACCGTGCTGTCCTTGAGGAGGCTTTCTGGCAGCACTTAGTATATATCGGTGGACCGCATCACCTCCATGGCCGGGTTCATCTACTCTGGCCACGTCTGTGGGGACGCCGGATGGCTCAGCCAGGTCCCTGCTGGAGGCATAACAGGAGAAGATTTTCATCCCTTCACCTTCTTCGGCTTTTGCGTGCTTGGGTGAAACGTTGCCCCCAGCCTATCGAAGACTAAGGTGCTCAGTCTTTTGAAGACGGAGACTCATGATGCGAGAGCTTCATGGCAACTCGTATCTTCCCCTGGGGTAGGTTCTGTTTGGGAGGGGACGAAGTTGGGCTTCCAGTATATGCCCCTCCTCTTCTGTCCGCGAGGACGGGGAGGTTCGGGGTTCTGAGCTTTTTCTAGCTAAGAATGTGATTTCTTCAGGTTTTACGCGGGTTGGCCCGCCCTTCCTTGCTTTATTTGATGAGCCTCTTGCTTGGTGACCCACATCTGCCTCATTTTGCGAGGGTGGTGAGGCGCCGAGTTGGATGCTCGCTCAGGTTGGGATCCTTTTGGGGAGTCCCACTTGCTTTGCCGTGTCCCCTGGAGGGGAGCGAATTGATTGGAGGTGGATATAGTGGGGACGCATTTGTCCCTCGGCATGATCGGCTCGCCTCCATCGAGTCGGATGCGCACGTCTCCAACGAGGACGGTTTTGCCGGAGTTGGAGACGACCGCCTTGGGCTTATTGTCTGCACGGCCTTGGCGTTGCCCCCTTTTTATAGGGACTGCGACACAGGAGATGGTGTTTACTGGGAAGATTCGGCCTTGATTTGGGCGGGGCTTAATACCCTCAGTTGCTGCTGCCTTGGGTGCTGCTACCGACGTCATTTGGACGACGAGCACCACCCCTAGGAAGTAGGGGGAGCCCACGACAGTAGGAAAGTCTCTGAATACCATAGGAGTCGTAAGCTAATCACGTTTGGCGTGGTTGGCGACGACGAGCAGACCGTATGTAACCGTTGCCATTTGCTTCAGTTGAATTGTTTGCAGGCGGAGACAGGTTTTTTGCATCGGCTTCAGCTCCTTTTGAACCTGCATTGTGGATGTCAGCCATCATATAACCCATGGCAGCATAAGGTTTTTTTACGTATGTATGAAAGGCAGGAATGGTCCCACCGGGCGTGCCAGACTGTGAGAACGTGAAAAAGATTTTGGGATTTGCGGATACGTGTATATTATCCATTTTTGTAGGAAAAATATACGGGTGTGTGTATCTATGCATGGGCATGCCATACTGTTTAAAATAAATAGACAAAATTTGATATTTATGAGGTGTATAGGGTTATGGACCCTAAACCCTCAAATATTTGTATGTATATATTCCGTGCGCGTCCGTTTTATCAGGCGATTGGAGTGGTCGTGTACTGGACCATTCCCCACCGACCGGAGTCGGTGTTTCATTTACATCGAGTAAAAACTCGAAGACCTTCGATATGATACGTTTGTTAAAAGACCTTGCCAATATTAAGAGGTTATGAAGGGTATTTTGGACATCCACAATTATTCTCAAATATTTTCATCATATTTGCATTTATATCCTTAATGGGGTGTATGTGCCACCATTAAGTGTTTACAACATCATGCCTTCACACACGTGTTATTTTAAAACACGGAAGGACTTATTTACAAAAGTAGCCCGACCAATATATATATAGACCTGCAGTACTTTCTTTTCACCAATAGTCTTTCACCAAACCACGGGCAGAGGATAATTCACTGCCTGCGTACGGAAGATGGCAAGAGGTACCTTTCTCCCTCTTCTCCTAGCTCTCAGGAGTAAGACCAGATCCAGAAGACCCTCCCAAAAGATCTCTCCAAAAGCCCTTCTTCTGAAAAGCTCTCATCAGCCGATCCCATCCTTCATGGCTTTTACCCCATATTTATAGGGATTTGAGGGGCCAAGGGGGTGTCTTGCTGCCCCTTGGGGCATTGGCGCTTACCT
Organism: Colocasia esculenta; assembly: GCA_014218235.1. Classification (NCBI taxonomy): domain Eukaryota; kingdom Viridiplantae; phylum Streptophyta; class Magnoliopsida; order Alismatales; family Araceae; genus Colocasia; species Colocasia esculenta. Next base: position 84,772,551 of record CM024757.1, read on the forward strand.
GACAAGTATAACAGATAAGAAAACAATGAAAAACGAAGAGAAGAAAAAGTAGACTCTTACCTGACAAGTATAACAGATAAACGACAGAAATTTGCTATCATGTATAGGCTCCGCAATCTTCAGTCTTTGGAACGAAATGCTGTGTCTTGGCCACTTCTTTGTGTCTCTGTCACTTCAATTAAGTGCTAGCTGTTTTGATGTATGAGCTGCAAATAAGTTTTTTTTTTTCCCCTAATTTCATCCATTTTTGAAGTTTCCATCTCCATTTACTTGCACGTGTATTCCTTTTTCCAGTACTGCTGCTTATGGCCTATGTTTAACACCTACAAGCCCGTCAAATGCAGTATTTTTAGTTTAGCCTCAGTTGGTGCTGGGCAAAGTCTTTGATATCCTCCTAGATCATCTGGTCTCCCGAGGGCTTCACTGCTGCTTCAACTAAATATGCACGTCCATGACTTATAGCTTATTCATGCGTCTTTCGTTCAGCATTTATCTTTTGGTTCAATAACTTGTGATCTCTTTGAGTACCTGGAAAGAGGTTTTAATGCAACATCTTGTTCTGTGGCTTCCTTCGTCTGCAAAGAGAACATCTATGACCCATTTTGTTTAGGTTTTCAATCTTTTGATAGGCTCGATATTTGAATTAATCCTTTCATCTTTCTCGCAACACTTTTCCTACTCATTATGTTTTCTCTTGATCATTTTGGGTACTTCCTCATTATTTGTTTTTTTGGACATTTCAAGTTATATATGCTTGTCTTTTCACTTTGACTGTCCGTGCGGCTCCCATTTGGCAGTGCCATAGTGTGAGCCTTTTTAGGTGCGGGTTGCAAAGATGGCATTGCGGGATGTATTGCAAATGTAGTCATCCATTGCTTGCTTGAATTTGGCGTTGTTATCCCTTGTATTTTCTAGTCTTCGTACTCGATGCATATTGCAAGCATGCAAGCCCTCTACGTTTTTGTCACCTATTGTATTCCAATTCCTTATATATTTCTTGACTGCTAACCAATCAGGGATAATCTGATCATTTAATCATGCTGCATGGTGACTTAATGTACTGTTTATGTCCAGGGAGATGTACGCTTCATTTGGTGGCCTCCTGATGTTGCTCAAGGGAGATCCTTCAAACGCGGTAAACTTTGAGTTGGACCAGAGGGTATTTCTTTTGATCAGGAAGGTGTGAGGTGGTCCTGTATTGGCAAAGATAATTAGGCAAAGGGTTCACTCGTAGATACTCTTGAATAGTTTTGCAGAGTTTCAAGACACACATTTACTTTCGTGCTACTGCGGTACTAAATAGGACAACTTTGGCGTGTTTTCATGGTCTTTTTTGGTTAGCAAATGGCAGGCAAAACATCATGGATAGAGGTTGCAATCCATCCATGATGTTCTTTTTACCTCCTTGGGGAGATTATTGAATGTCGAGAAATATTTACTGCATTTTCAAAAATGCAATGAGTGCACTTCAAAGGGCTTCTTACTGGTCATTGCATTTCTGGGTGCGTTGCGCCCTCTAGTGAGAGCCCTTGGGAGTTCACTTATTGCACTTTTGAAAGTGCAATAAATGTGATGCGAAGCCATCACGGCAAGGGAAGAAGCGGCTGCTGTAAATAATTTTCAAATCTTTATTAAATCTCTAAAAATAGATTATAGCTTTATTTATAAAGAGAAAACCCTAATGACCCTTTAACCGTTTATTGGACGAAAACACCCTTACACCTAAAAAGGGTGTAAAATTTGCATCCTAAAATATCCAGAAAATAGAAAACAATCTAATGGACCTCATTTGGGTCTTATTCTTACAACCAAACACTCAAATAACTAAAGTAAATACAACAATAATGTGGGAACTATGTTCATTTTCTGATGATCGAGTCTGATGTCTAATGTCCGATGTTATGAGTCCGGATCCGTATACGTCATGGGTTTTATTTCCCATCAAAATGTTTCACAGGAATGTCTAGCAGTGTGTCCTATTCGCCGGCCGTGGAATGATCGACAAAGTTTTCAGAGATCGAGCCATGCTTTGTTGGATTAGGGATATGTAACGATGGGCCATTGATTTTATTTATGGGAAGGGGAGACCGCAAGAGGATTTCTATTCCTGTTGCACAAGAAGAATGAATATTTCACTTTCAAATTAGGAAACCCGGGGTGGTGGGTGTAGTGCAAGATGTGCTTTTATATTATGTTTCTGATGTTTGGTTATCTTATAATCTCCCAAGCATCCTTCGAACTTCCGTAACTAGGTTAAATTATCTTTTTCTGAGCATCAGTAAAACGAACATCTGGACATGGGCTTTCGTAGGCCTGTCGGTGTGCTGCGTCCGTCTCATGGGTGTTCGCATGCCAATGAACTGGACAACTGCATTGTGTTTAGCCGTTTGGCTGTCATCAGGTCAGAAAAGAGAGGGGCCACATGAAGACTTGGGCTGTTTTCAAGTCTTTTAGGTTTTTCACGACTTGCGTGCGGCTATTTTAAAATAAAAATAGTATATTTTGAAAGTTACAACTTTTCTAAATTTATATTTGGGTTTTTCGCAATTGTGCGAGAATCCGCCTTGTATTTACATTGTGAAGTGTACTTCTTTTGCACATAAAAAATGTCTTGAGAGATCTCGCCGTAATTGTCTGACAGAATAAAAGAAAAGCTTCAACCGATGGTGAGTCATTTTTGTGTGAAATATCTAGAAAGTCCTACCATCTTTCTCTCTCTCCCCCTTTGTCTGTGTCCTTCCTTGTGTGGATGTGCTAGAGCCTGAGGAGAAACTCTCTCATTACCACTGCACCCCTCTGTTACATCTCTTATTTTGATGATGACCAACACAATGTCTAACTATGATATATAATTTACATTAATACTGAAAAATATTCTAATATATTTGTACTCCTGACGGATACCAATATGTGTAAAATTAACAAACATGTGTCGACTCAAGATGACTATTAAGTTGACACATGTGGCCTATCCAGTAAGCGATCAACGAAAAAGTGATCAAGAGCTCGACATAAAAGACTAATCAGGTCGACGTATCTAAAACATCCAGTGAGCTCTAAATTGAAAAGAGATCAGGAGGTCGACGAAACAAGTGTAACAAGTCGACTTCATCTATGTTTCCAAAAAGACATGTATATAGAAACATATAGGAGGTCGACGCAAGATGGCTATCAGGTCGACACTAGTGCTCATCCAGTGGACTATTTCTAAGTAAAAACACTGTGCGTCCACACAGTGCACAAGATGTGTCGACACATCAGAGCTTTATCTATCAACGATAAAGTGAAGATGAACATGTGACAAATTTGGGCACAAGAACCAAGGTTCAATCAAGGGGATTCCGTGGCCCACACTTGAAGCTTCCATAAAGATTCCTTGGTAGAGATTATCCTTTCCTAACAACATAGTGATTCTGTGGGGACCACCTGCAGATTTGGTGATGTCACAAATCGTGAAGTTTTTATTCCGCACAAAAAGTGTGTGAGACGTCGTGTTTTCAAAAACACGGCCAAAAATAAAAAAGAGATAGGCTGGCTGCGAAAGAAGATGTATTAACATCTCTGAAGAGCTTCTTCCTGAAGGAGAAGACAAGAAGCAAAATGGATGTTGCGCCAACATCAACTCTGATGATTCAAAAGCAGAGCATCGCCAGTTAAGTCTGATTCGAAGGATATCAAGTTAATTTGCTTCAGGAACTCATCCATATGGTGGACTCACGCAAGATGATCTGAAGCATAATCCAAGCCATCAGAACTTGAAGAATTTGAGTTCAAGTTGAACAGAACAAAAAAGATCAAACAAGATCGAAGAATTGATGTTTGAGGATTTGTCTATCTGAACTCTAATCTTCTTGTACAATTCATTTTAGTTTTAAATTTCTCCAGAACTCTTTGGCTGCTTCTACTAGTGTTAGGAGTGTTGATCCCACACCGTGTTGTGTGTGGATTTAGGAGGTCTGTGTGACCTTGAAGCTGTGACTCAACAATTTTCAACCTGTTAGTCAGCGGATGTAGAAGCTGTGAATCAGCGGGGGTGTGAGTGTATCACACTGTTGAGTTGTTCCTAGTAGAGCCTCACTTGGTTTAAGTGAGGGGTGGAGGTAGGTCGCCTCCTTGGAGCCGAACCACCTTAAAAATCTATGTGCCCTGTGCGATTTGTTCTCTTGTCTCTTGCTCTCATCTCTGATTTTCTAAGCTTTCCATTGTGAGGTTATTTTTAAGGGGTAAGATCTATTCACCTCCCTTTAGATCTAATGTTCTACATCCAACACGTGGTATCAGAGCTAGACTCTCCATTCTTTTAGTTTAACGACCAAGAGAGTTTAGTGTGGAATGGATCCAAGAGGATATGTTCTAGAGGGACAATCTATTAATATACCCCCATATTTTGATGGATCTAACTATGCTTATTGGAAAAACCGAATGCAAGTGTTCTTGAGAGCACAAGATCATGAAATTTGGAGAGTAGTAAGTAAGGGACCCTATGAAATTGTTGAGAAAGATGAAAAGAAATGAATTGCTGAGTAGATCAAGAAGGCTAACACAAATTGGAATACAATGAATATCATGCAATGCTCTCTACATCCCACAAAGTTTTCAAGAGTGTCTTCATGTGCAACGGCTAAGGAGATGTGGGATCGTCTGAAGGTAATATATGAAGGCACCTCTGAGGTAAAAGAAACTAAGGCTAACATGCTTATTTCTAAATATGAATATTTTAGAATGAAACCTGAAGAAACAATTTATGAGATATATGCTAGACTAACCTTGTTGACAAATGCTCTTAAGAGTCTAGGGAAGAATTATACTGAGTATGAACCGGTGAGAAAAATTCTTAGATCTTTAACCCACCCATCTGGCACAAAAGGCCACAGTTGTAGAAGAATCTAGGAATTTATCCACAACAGTTGACCAACTAGTGGTTGGCTCACTAATGAGCTATGAATTGACTCTGAAAAGGATAGATGATGATGTGAAGAAAAAGAAGTCACTTGCACTTAAAGTAAGTTTGAGTGTGAAAGAATCATCCGATGAAAGTGAGTCATCCAACTCAGGAAATGATTCAAATGAATTTTTCTTGCTCAAAAGAAAGTTCAAAAAATTCTTAAGAAAAGAATGTAAAAGATTCTTTAAAAGAAAACCTCAGGTAAGCAACTCTTCTAAAGTAAAACAATTTATGAACAAAAAGTTTGATAGAATTGTTTGCTACAATTGCAAGAAACCAAGACGTGTCAAATTAGAATGTCCTGATACTCAGAAAAAACCTCAAACTAGGTGGAAGAAGAACAAGCCCAAAGCCATGATTGGAACCTGGAGTGAGGAAGAAGAAGATGTAGAAAGAGAGAGTTCAGAAGATGATGACAAGGACAACGAAGTCTGCTTGATGGTAAGAGAAGAAGAAGAAGAAGGAGAAGAAATAATATCTCCTTTTGCAAACTTCTCAACCAGTGATTGGGAAAAAAGTCTATTTCGAATTGATGGATACTTATGATGAAGTTAAAAGAGAAAACAAAATCTTCAAGAAGAAGATAAATCACATGGTCCATGATACTTCAATAAATGAAAAGAATCAGAGTCTTGAGAGAGAAGTAAATGAACTAAAGAATGTTATTGATGAATTGAAAGTGAAGAGTCTTCAGAAAGAAAATGAAACCAAGATTGCTATAGAAAAACTTGAGTCGATTAAACAAGTTAATCTTGACATGCAAAAAGAAGTTGAAATACTGCAAAAAGATCTAATTGATAAACAACAAGCTTTGGAAAAGTTTATAAGTGGAAGGGACAATTTAGATGCCTTGCTTGGAACAAAGATGAATTTGAACAAAGAAGGGTTGGGATTTGATTCTTAAAAAAAAAAGAATGAAAACAATCACATTTATTTCCACTTCAACCTCAAAATCTCACAACCAAACAAACAACAAAAATGAAGAGTTTCAAAAAACAAGAAAAAAGAAAAAGGAGAAATTTTGTTAATAAAAAATTCAAAGAAAAACCTAAAAACAAACCCAATGGAGAAGGTAAGGTAAATGTTGAGTACAAATGAGGTCAACCTATCCTCAACATGAAGCTTACTTGCAGTCATGTGCGTCGACCTCGTTTGTACACAAGGTTCACCCAAGTGCCTCACAGGAACCATTATTGGCAATAGAGCAGGTGGGTAGATCGACACACTTCTCATAGTGAGTCAACACAACCACCAGCCAAGACTCATAGTATCTATGGATGGACATGGGTAGGTCGACACAACTCATTCCTAGCATCGACACTCTTACAATTCCTCGAAAGCCCAACTATCCTAGGCACTATGGGTGGTTCAGAAGCACAAATTAAAAACTTTTGGTCTTCTTATTGGGAGAATATACCTCAATTTAAGAGCAAGGGTCCAAATGTGAACAAAAATAGAATAGAAATGCAAAGTAAAGCCAAGAGCAAAAATGACTCTAAAATAATAAGACAAGTGTGGATTCCTAAAAAACTATTTTTGAGTACAGTAGATTTGCATAATTCAAAGGGACCCAATTATGTCTGGGTTCCAAAACTTTTGTTTAATGGGTATTTTCGGGAGTGTCTTGCAGCCGTGCATAACAAGTGGTACCTTGATAGTGGATGTTGAAGACACATGACTGGAGACAAAAGTAAGTTCTGTTTGCTAGTTGAAAAATAAACTGGTTATGTCACCTTTGGAGGCAACAACAAAGGAAAAATCATTGGATTAGGGAAAGTAGGTAAGAATATTTCCAATTTAATTGAAGATGTGCTCTTGATAGAAGGATTGGAATATAACCCATTGAGCATCAATCAACTCTGTGATAAAAGACACAAGGTAATGTTCGACTCTTATTAATGCACCATCTTTGAACCAAATTCTGATTCTGTCAAATTTGCTAGTAAGAGAGTAAATAATGTATACATAGTTGACTTGGATGCCTCTGTCTTACTGCAAATAAAGATGATCTTGTATGCTTATGGTATTGTAGACTAGGTCACGCTAGCTACAGTATATTGCATAAACTTGTGAAGTGTAACATGATCAAAGGTCTACCAGAAATCTCCTTCAAACAAAATAGTAGAATTTGTGCAGCATGCACCCAAGGACTATTAGTCTTAATTTGATTTCAAGTCCTTTTGAACTCATTCACATGGATTTGTTTAGACCCACTAGGACTATCAGTCTTAATGGTAAAAGGTTTGGATATGTGCTTGCTGATGACGTTTCAAGATTTACATGGGTGTTATATCTTGCTCACAAAAATGAAACTCTTACTGAATTTATGGAATTCTTTAAAAAGATTATGCAAGAAGGAAAATTTAGAATTTCTTCAATTATGTCAGATCATGGTGGGGAATTTGAGAATTTTGAGTTTGACAATTTTTACAGAACTAAAGGAATTTCTCACAAATTTTCATCCCCAAGAACTCCAGAACAAAATAGAGTTGTTGAAAGAAGAAATAGGACCTTGGTTGAAATGGCCAGAACAATGCTGGTGGAAGGTAGCCTACTAAGGAGATTTTGGGCTGAGACAATCAATACTTCTTGCTACACAATCAATCGTGCACTGGTAAGGTCATTTATCAAGAAAACACCATATGAACTTCTGAAAGGTAAGAAACCCTCAATTGCTCATTTCAAAGTTTTTGGTACAAAGTGCTTTATTTTGAATAATGACAAGAAGGATTTGGATAAGTTTGAACCCAAGAGTGAACTTGATATTTTTTTTAGATATTCAGATCATTCTAGAGCATATAGGCTATTCAATCTTAAATATCAAATTGTTGAAGAATCTATGCACATAACATTTGATGCATGGAATGATAATCCATACAGAAAAGAAGAAGATGGAGATTTTCTGGAGGACAAAGAGAAACAAAAATCACATGAAGAAGGATCAAGCCAAAATGAGAAACAAGGTGGGTCTAATGAAGAAAGATCTTCAGCTACCAACTCAGGTAATCTTCCAATAAATATAAGAGTGCTTGGAGATCATCCTATAGACAACATCATTGGTAGTCTACATGAACCTAGAAAAACTAGATCTCATGTTAAGCAAATTGAGGAAATGGACCAAATGGCACTTGTCTCCCAACTTCAACCTAAAAGCATGGAAGAAGCACTAAAAGATAATTTCTGGATAGATGCCATGCATGAAGAGTTAAATCAATTTGAAAGAAATAAAGTTTGACATTTAGTTTCTAGACTAACTTCTCAATCAGTCATAGGAACTAAATGGGTTTTTTGAAATAAAATCAGTGAATATGGAAAAATAATCAGAAATAAAGCTAGGCTAGTTTCTAAAGGATACAATTAAGAATTTGGAATTGACTTTGAAGAATCTTTTGCACCTGTAGCTAGGTTAGAGGCCATAAGAATTATGCTTGCTTTTGCATGTTCACACAAGATTAAACTTCAACAAATGGATGTAAAAAGTACCTTTTTAAATGGTCTGATAAAAAAGAAGTTTTTGTTGAGCAACCCCCTAGTTTTGAATCATCTGATTTTCCTAACCATGTGTTTAAGCTTGATAAGGCTCTTTATGGACTCAAGTAGGCCCCTCGTACATAGTATGACAGGTTAAGTTCTTTTCTCATAGGTAAAGGTTACATGAGAGGTAAAGTTGACCAAACTCTTTTCACAAAACTGCAAAAAGATGATATCTTAATTGTTCAAATTTATGTTGATGATATTGCATTTGGTTCAACAAAACCCTCTCTGTGTAAAGAATTTGCTGAACTGTCACGCCCCGACACGGAATATCGGAACGTGAGGCAGTTGCAAGTAAGCGAGTATAGACCGTATAATAGACATTAAACCATTGGACAAAGAATAACTCTAAAGTAAATGTACTTCATTGATAATTTCTCAAATATCTATTACAACCACTAATATCAAAGCCATTCTATAGGGCCCACTTGATATCATTACATTGAATGAAAGTAAAGACTAGCTAAGACTCTAACATAGTACTAATGTGCCAGGGTACTCTTGATTCACTCTTGGTCATTCCCATCCTCATGAGTGTAGGTATCTTCTTCGGTTTAACCTGAGAACACATGTCAAATAACACAAGGTGAGCAATAACGCCCAGTAGGACTTAAATCTCATGATTAGACATGCTTTAAATGATTAATGTATTAAAGAGTAGAGTAACTAATGATAGAGAGCGAGAGTCAAGTATTGTCAAGCAAGAGATAGCACGATAACATTTTTCATTTAGCACATAGCACAAAGAGCAGGATGGCCATAGCACAATATAGTTTACGATAGCACAACGAGTCGAGTATAGCATAGCACTTTGATTGTCATATAGATAGTCGAGATAGATAGCACTTGAGTGTAATGCCAAACACTCTGAACAATTAACTCCCGCGGGCACTAGCACTTTCGGGCGCACATCCCAGGACCAGACCGGGCCCTTTATATTGTCAAGCATTAGTCATATTGTTTATCTTTAGACAATTAGTCAAATGGCCAATAGAGAGTACCAAGAATAGATGAGAGTACTTGATGAATAGACGAGAAGGTAGATAGAATGTGAATAGATGAGCGAGTAGAGTATAAACGAGAACTATAGGTCAATGCGCATGAAACAACGTTAAATATGCGATAGTAACGGTTGCACAACACACATGATTGGTGCTGGCAGTCAGGTAGAATTGTAGCACCCCAAAAAATTTAGTAATTTAAAATTTTAAATAAATAGAAATAAATAATTTTCATAATACCTGAATGTTTAAAACATACGTACCATTATCGTATGTGCAAGAACACATCGGAAAATTCCGTAAAAACTATAAATCAACCCCAAATATTATCCTTAAATGTTCCACGAAGAAATTTGTGTGACGAAAAATCCGATTGGTCCAAATTAGGAAACAAAGGTCGGAAAACACGGTGACCAATTATCCAAATTAGGAAACAAGGTCGGAAAACCGTTAACACGGAAATATGACACGACCATAAATTAAATAAATACATTGGAAAGACTTTCAACATCACGTATAGATGACCCATTATCAGAATTGGGCCAATGGACAACATTTGGCCCAAGAATAAAATGAAGCAAGAAAATACATAGAAATTCGCAATCCTAAATGAGCTGAAATTAGAAAGAGGCAATTAGGGTAAAAGTGGATGCAATTAGGCTTTCTTGGCAACCCAAATTCGTGCCTAGCCATCCTTGGGAGTTTCCTAATGGCCAAGACACTCTAATGGGGTGAGAAATCCTCAAAACATGGAAGGGGACATGCTAAAACCGCAACCTTTCCTCTCTTGTTGCAATGAGACTTCCAAAAGCCCTAGATGCATATATACTCTCCACAAAACCCTAGGGGATGAGTTTTACATCTTGCTGGGGTCGTGTGGAGGAGTTCTTGGTGGCTGGGGAGCAGGAGATCGACCACACCAAGCTCTTCTTCTTCCCTATTGCGTCTGCTTCGACTTGCGCAGACAGTCATCTTGGAGTCGACCAAAGGTAGGCCAAACCCTAACCACACTGTGCAAGACTTATACCCCTGGAAAGAGGGTCAAGTCTAGTTCCTAATCGCACTGGAATGCCCAATTTTCATGCAGTAGACCGGGTGTGTTAAGCGTTCTCCAACAAGTGGTCTGAACGAGGGTTTTCTGGAGAATGAGACTTCTTCAATCCAGAAGGTAGGTGATCTCGGGCCAAATCTTAATAAGTCATATACCAATGTGTAGAGCATCAAGTCTACTTTCATTTCCAAGTGGTTTCATTGAATTTCATTGAGTACATCTTGAGTTATAAGCGCGATTCAATGTAAAAGGCGACCACATAGGTGGACGCGATTTAGCCTCTTCACAGTAAGCCAGGTATCGACTGTACCCATCGTTAGGAAATGCGTCCACTGTGTTAGACGCGTATTTCAAGGCCTACCCAAGACCTATTTTTACCATGTTTAATGTTAGTCTTGCATGATATATTATTAAGATGCATGGTACAGTTTGTCTAATGACCTAAAAGCCAGCAACCCATGTTAAATACATAACAATGTGAAGACTATTCTAATTGTTCATTAATGCTATGATCTATTCTTGCAAACTATTGATTGAATCATCTATTGTTCTAAGCTTGTTAAGGTGATTAATTGCTATCTTAAAATATTGCAAACCATGTTTAGTTAATTGCATAGTTCCATCTAATGTTAGCATGTTAATCGTTTTCCGCAAGTTTGAAACTGATGGATTGTGGATTGAGACACGTGTTCGCTACACACTTGCACATTTAGGCAGCCCTTTCTTGGGGGATTGGAAGCTCTCTGTCGGTCATTCCGTATTGGCAGACTAGCGACCTTTCCGCTAAGACCTCCGTAATTCTCTGTACTCCGTGGATTCCCTCATGAAGACCGAGTTGGTTGTACCATGGAAGTTCCTTAGGGATAGCGTACACTTCCTCTCTCATCTTGTTCTCGTGAGTGTGATTTATAATTTGGACTTAAGCCATTAATGTAAAGAGTGAACTAAAGTATAAATTGCACCGTTATGCTGCCGAAATTATCTCTTGACTATTGTTATCATGAAATCATGTTCACATTACTTGCTACTTGTTCTCATCATCATCTTGAACATGACATTACTATTGCTTACATATTGAAACTCTTGTTATTGGCCATTAATGACTGTGGGTATCTACATTTAAAATTAAGTGAGATGCTGACCGGGCACAGCGAGTGTCCAAGGGCTCCAGTCTAGCCCCAATGACGAAGAGTCATAAATATATTGTTAACCATGGGGTATAATGATTACTGGCATTACATCTGTGCTGAGAAATAGTGTCGTGTTTAATGTTAGATACAATAACCACATACACGTGTCCTGGTGTGTATTTCAAAGTGGATCTTTCCTTGGTGTACATTAGTGTCTACGTGCCTGATTAAGTGAATCGTGTTAAAAGTTCGTGCTCGTGCTTGCGTGATATGGCCATCTTGCAATTATTACAATTTAAAGTGATATCTTGTGTGCTTGTTACATGCCTCACTATTGATACCATCTTGCTCGTTATATCGTTCTAGATCTTGCTCTATCATGATCACTCTATCTAGCTTGTTCATGTATCATATTTTAATGAGTTTTACTCGTACATGCATGTCTTGACAATCATGCTTACCTAGTTTTAAATTGCTAATCACTTATATCATTGCCTGCACATTGAGATATAAATTCTACTGGGCTAGTTTGCTCATTCCCTACTTTTAACCATTCTAGGTGACTATGAAATACAAGAAGAGGAGCAAGTCGAGGATGAGAATGCGTCCGAGTGATGAGCGTCCCAACACTTGAGTCTATCTATAGTTAGTTTGCTTTGAGTGTTAGAACAATGTAGTAGGAAGTGTGGAATAAATGTAATTTGCTTTATTTGAGTTTTAGTCCTGTTATCCAATAGTTAAAGAGTTGTATTAGTTCATTTTGATACAATAAGATGAGATTTGAATACAATTTCTATTGAGTTCAATATTTGGGCCCTATGATGATGTTGTGTTGTTATACACTTAGTGTGTGCTAGCTAGAGGCTTATTTGCCGACTGTTCACGTCTCAGAATATTGACTTAAATTATCCGAATTAATATCCGCTGTGTATTTCTAGGGACGTGACAAGAATTTACTAACCAACCAATGGCCATGCTACGAGCATAGTCCAGGGATTTGGCGTGATCTCATGGTAAGAGAGAGAGCATTCTAAGGCCGTTTGGATCATGTTGATCCCTAAAGGGTATCATAGGTATTGAGGGTACAACCAACCCGTCGGCCATGTGAGAATTCATGGACAGAGGAGACTTACAGAGGCCTTGAACAAGGATTCACTTGTCCGGCAAAAGGAATATCCGACGGAGAGTTTGTCCAAGTCAAGAGAAAGTGTATATAGAAACAAAGTGCTTGACGTTCTAGAGGAATTCTAGAACAGTGGAGTGTCGATAACGGTATTCCAAAACATCGTGAGAAATGAAGACAAGTCCATTAAAAATAGGGTAATTTATATAAATTATTGAAGTAAATTACCAGATATATTATGAGATATTTTCATGCCAAGTCAAGTCATAATGGATGGTTACAAGTATGTGCATGTGATAGAGAGAATCGTAGATATGAAGAGATCATGTGTATGGCTTTTAATTAACTATTACATATCCATGTTTAACATCATCGTTTACTGTGTTTAAGACAGTTAACATGATATGTGATCACTATAGAAAGACAAGAATAGCAAAATTCTAGGGTTTATGCATAAAAGTCCAGAAGGCGACGTACACCTGTAAGGAACGCAACATGGTACATCCAAAACGAGACGGGGTCTGTCAAAGATCATCGAGACAGGACCGTCTGGGACAGGTAGACATAACACGACAGGGTATATTGAGGAACGCGACAAGTCTGTTAGGCAGACAGCCAGAACGCAACGCCAGGGCCTTTCACATTCAGAAAGCGACAGGTTCCTGGTCACGATCAGCCCCTGAGAATGCGGCCTATCGGGCCGTTGCGTTCTCAGGTCCTGTGCCTAAGCCGGAACAGGAAAAGGGCTTGCCTTGGATTGCGGTCCAGGCTTTCCATGTTTGATACAGGGTTATTTAAAAATCATAATCTCGGTGTACAATTGATGAAAATTCATGAAACATGTTTTGAATGAAACTAGACTTGCGAGGGTATAACCAGTAAAGATGAATTAGAAACTTATCATGATTTGGACAGGCTTTAATCAGGTTCTTTCACGAAGAACACAGAACATGATGCAGTGATGGAACAAGAATTAATTCGAGCAAGATACTTAATAGAAATTGGGGAAAAAGATGGCAAACGATTCCTGATATCATGTAGTATCTACAGTAAAAACTACATAGCACAAGATCAAGTGTGGAGAAAGATCTAAGATGATCATGAGGGTTCGAGAGCATGATGATAATAGAACTTTCAACATGAAAATCTCAAGATAGAGTCGATGAAAATTAGGGCAATTAGAGGGTTTTTGTTCCTGATGTCAAGAACATCCTACAGACGAGAGTAATTTAGTTTTGCTTGTGAGAATGCCTACCTTTGGGTCGATTTTGCTTTTAGGGCTTAGAACTCGAAGAATAGTTGGTAGATCTTTGAGCAAGCTTTTTCCCCACGATCCTCTCCTCCTTTGGCCTTTCCTCCACGTTCAGTAAGTCTTAGCAACGCAATAGGGTTGGCCATGAAGAGGTTGGGGGTCTATTTAAGCATCTAGTGACTCAATTTCCTATTACAACTCTAATTCCTATTAAACTCCGAATTTCCTTATTTCTTTCAACCTTCCAAGCTTTACTCCTCGTAATTGGGTTAGGTTGGGTGCAAATCTCATGGCTAGCCAATTAGGGTAGGGTTAGGAGTCCAATTCTAACATAAATTGGCTATTTTAATGATTTACTTGCTCTTTTCAATTTAGGAAATAATAAGGTTACGAGTTTAGGGTATTTTTCTCTTATTCTAAATATCAAAATTCATATTTTTGCCCAATAACTTTTATATGAATTATTTAGTAAGGCCCATTATTTCTTTTTTTAATGTGTTTTAATTAAATCATTTTTTTAAATTTATCAATTTATTTATTTATTAAAAAATATCGGGTTGCTACAATTTGCTGAACTCATGACAAATGAATTTGAAATGAGTCTAATGGATGAACTGAAATATTTTCTTGGATTGTAGGTTGCTCAGTCAAATGAAGGAACATTTATCAACTAGTCAAAATATATCATGGAGCTACTGAAGAAATACAAGATGGAAAATGCAAAAGTCTTGGCAACTCCAATGAGCACCATTGTGAGTTTTGATGCAGACTTCAAAGGTAACATGGTAGATGCAAAAACCTATAGAGGTATGATTGGATCCCTATTATATCTTACTGCATCTAGATCTGATATTCAATTCTCAGTGTGCATGTGTGCTGGATTTCAAGATAGTCCCAGAGAATCCCACATGAGTGCAGTAAAATGAATTTTCAGATACTTGTCTAGAACTCATGACTTGGGATTGTGGTATCCAGCATCATGTGAGCTGAATTTAATTTCTTACTCTGATGCGGATTATGCTGGATGAAAATTGGATAGAAAAAGTACTAGTGGCTATTGCCAATTTTTGGGAGGGTGTTTGGTCTCTTAGGCTTCCAAGAAACATCACTAAGGTGCACTCTCCACTGCAGAAGCAAAATATGTTGCTGCAAGGAGTTATGGAATTCAAGTGCTGTGGATTAAACACCAACTCCAAGACTACCAATGTAACACCCCAGAAACTTATTGATTTAAAATTTAAGGAAAATAACAAATAAATAAAATATTAGTTAGACTTCCAAGATGAGAAATAAACTATTCATTTTTTATTGGGCCAAACCACTCTTAGTGGACCAAAGAACAAAACCCAATAGCATTAAAACCCCAAATTTCGTAGGTATAAACATACATAAATTGGAAAGGGCAATTAGGGAAAAATTCAAGGCAATTAGACTCCCATGGTAACCTAAATTCATGCCCAACCATGTTGGGATGTTTCCTAAAGACTCTACTACTCCAATTGGGTAGAGAATAATCAAATCTTGGAAGGTATCAAACTAGAACCGCAACCTCCCTTTCCTAACCACATTAGGACTTGAATAAACCTTAAATCTATAAATAATCATCATAAGACTCTTGGGGAAGGGTTACCATCGTGCTGGGGTCGTGAGGAGGCGAGCTTGGGCACCAGGAGAGGAGGACGACCAAGAACCAAGCTTCTTCTCCAATCTTTCACTGCTGCGACCTGGAAGGAGACCTCTCTTAGATCTAACCAAAGGTAGGTGTTCTCAGGCTTAAACTAAGCGTAGCACATACCAACGGAAAGAGCATCGAGTCTAGTTTTATATGCACTTGTTTTTCCTAATTTTTATCGACCATGCTATGAGTATTAAGCATTTTCCAACCATCGCGCATGTTAGGGCTTTTAGCGTACATGTCAATTTTAACTCATCCCGAGGTTAAATCATGTGAAACCAAAACCATAGTCCTCTTCTACTCATCATACCCAACATCTTTCATGTTCGTATTTTTGTTCATGGAGCCCTAGATCTTGAGTTATAAGCGTTGCATGCATGACTACCCAGTTTTTTTTACTATTTTCGGTTGAAACCCTAAAACGCGACCATTCTAGACGTCGCGTTCTTCTTTGCATGAACGCGACATACTAAACCGTCGTGTTCTCATGAAAGGCGACCGAACATTCCATCGCGATTATGAATTTGACTTGACCATTCTGACACATAAAACTGTGTGTCACGTGGGTTTCAGTGTCGGTCTTGAACGCGACGGGACATGCCGTCGCGATTTGCCCAGTTTCCCGCTCATGTATTTCGCACAATTTTTATATCAAAATTTTGAAAACACCTCTTGAACACGATGTGTCGAACCATCGCGATTCAGGGTTGTAGCGACCCATGGCCTGTCGCATCATGAAAGTAATTGACAAGGCCGTCGCGTTGTTAAAAGCCATTGCGACATATCATTCTGTCGTGACATGAAGGCGACAGACGGGTCCGTCGCAATTTGATGTTTCACAGAGTGCTTGTACTTCTGAACCATGCACGATCTTATTAAATGTGACGACTGAACCCGTCGCGATTTAAAGACCAACCCGAGACTGTTTTCTTGCGTTGTACAGTCAACCTTATGCATGTTTTATTGTTATATCATGTCAGTTAGTTAGTCAATGGCCTAAAAGTTATCAACCTACATGAAAGTTGTAAGTATATGAACTTTTATTCTTAGTACTCGTAATGATACTTGATTCTATGTGCCATGTTAATATCATTGTGCTTGTCCATACTCTATCTTGTTCATAACTGAAAGTGCTATATGTTAAAAAATACAGCAACCATGTGATAGACTGTAATGCATACCATGTCCTGCTTGCTTGTTATAAGCTTTCCGTCTTGTTTTAAACCGATGGATTGTGGATTGAGACACGTTCTACACGTCACATGGCACATATAGGCAGCCCTCTCTTGGAGAATTGGAAACTCTCAGTCGGTCATTCCGTATTGGTAGACTAGTGTCCCTTTCTCTAAGACCTCCATAATTCTCTGTACTCTGTGGATTCCCTCATGGAGACCGAGTTGGTTGTACCATCGAAGTTCCCAGAAGATAGAAAGCACCTCTATTCTTATCTACTCCTCGTGAAAGTGATTTGATACATGGAAACCAACCCACTAAGTATAATGATTGAACTAATGAAATTAAGCCGTTATGCTGCCGAAATTCACTCCGGATCATGTCTACTTGCATTGTTCCTTATTGTCATTGACATGATTTTAGCTCATAATCGTCCATTGCTTGAAAATCATATTGGCCATAAATGAATGAACGGAATTACCAGAAATTATTAGAACTTCAGTTCATAACTATGCCTGTGCAAATAAGGGCCCAGTCTGGTCCTGGGAGGAGCACCTGAAATACTTATAATCGCGAGAGTATATGATCTATTGAGGTGTCTAGCAATCACCTAATTGAATGTAAGATTGATCTGGTAATTTCCACATTGTTACTGAATGATTGATTGATTGAACTGTTATATGTGAAATGGCCAAATCTATTGTACATGTCATTGTTATTGAATCTAATACATTATTGTCCATTGGAATTCTATGGAATTCAACTTGTGATATCCACTGTACATGTTATAGACTATTGAATCTCTTCTATTTAATAAATGATCATACTGTCATCCATATTATTGTTAATCGTTCCTTCTCCCATGAGAATTGTCATTGGATTTGTTTATTGAACCGTTCTCGTACATGTTATATCGTTGGACGTTATTCCATATCGTTATCATGACCGTCTTACCATGAGCACTGCATATTAGTTTATGCCCAATAAATTGTTAATTCATGTAAAGCATGCCCGCACCACGAGATGTAAATCCTACTGAGCGTTAGTGCGCTCACACTTGCTTTCCATAACATTTCAGGAGACGACTATGTGAAGATTGAACATGATGGGACTGGGGAAGAGTGAAGAGCTTCTCAGATGTACCCTTCTATATAGCCCGTCAACCACCATGATTAGAGTTAAAAGAGTCTGTAATAGTTAGTTTTATTTCCTTGTGTCAATGTACTTTGAAATACAATAATGGGCCCTATGTTTGGCTCTGATTGTAAGGTCTCGGGTCTTTAGTGGATCCTTATTGGGTCTGTAGAGGTCCTGTGTAGTTGACGGCCAGGGCTTGCCGTTGAGTCTGAGTCAGCGTCCAGCGATGTGGACGTCTGATGTTGAACTCAACGACATGGGATCTGGACGTCAGTCTGTAGGCGGTTCAGTTGGAGGCCATAGATGTTGACGTCGACTAACCAGTCCTGTTGAAATAGGGCAGCCCGAGAGCAGAGCTTCTTCTTCTCCTTTCCTCTCCTTCCTTCCACCTTTGCCTTTCTTGATTCCTGCAGCTTCTGTTGAGTGATTTGAGCTCGTGGGAAGGCCCTGGATCGTGTGGCGTTGCTAGATCGGGCGGGAAACGCGAGGTTTTGGCGTGATTCGCGCGGAGTCTTCGGGGAGATTCGGAGCGATTAGTGGCTGTTTGGGGATTCTTAAGGCGTTCTGAGGTAGGGACTTAACCCCTATAACCCTCCCCAGCAAACCAGCATGTCCAATTAACTGAATTGATGTGCAAATCATGGTTTAGGGTTTGGGTTATATCATGCCGGAATTGAGGATGGTTTGGATAATCTAGGTGTTAGATTGTCTATTTTGATGTTCTGATAATGTGGATTGATGAGAGGATGTGTTTCCCTCCATCAGTCAGAATGTTATTTAGTGTTTCTGCCCATTGGGACTGATTCGGTTCAGTTCTGGGTATGGGGGACTGAAGATATCAACGTCCACATCTGTTGACGTTGAGATCTTCAGGGGTGATTTAAACGACAAGGTCGATTGCCGTTTAGTTATTGTTGACGGCATAAGGGCTGCTGTTTATCTCTGATTTGCGGCAATCGATGTGGCCGTTTATATTCTGTGTCCCAGCAGACTTGAGTTGTGTGATTAGAGGCAATTTACATGTGATGTCCGCCCTAATAGCATAAGTGGGCCAGGCTTAGAGTGTGACTCCGCCTGTGCATAAGAGTAGTTGTTTGTGGCACGAGGTGTTACTTACTGTACGGGGTTTCAGACGTTGAGTGTGTTCCGTCTGTTGTACGCGCGTTGCGTTACCATGTACCTGTTTCTGTTGTGTTACCTAGGCGTGGGTGCGACTCCGTCTAGACGACTAGCGTGTGGTTGTCCTCCGCTAGTGAGCCGGGACATCGAGTGCGACTCTGTCCTGTGCGTACTCCTTTTGGTGGTTTTGAGCCGGTCTCCGTGGAGCCCCTTCTCTACCGCTAGGGTCAAGCGTAGGGGAAAAACCGGTCGTGGACCAGACGCGAGAGAGAGCGTCTGTAGTGTGCACAGTTGGCTGGGGTTGAGAGCCTCTGTGGTGACGGGACGCCGAGCCACAGACCCTAGCTGAGTCCTACTTGCTGTGTGTGTGAGTGTGTGTTACTGAGCCGCGTGGTTTACAGTTTTGTGTTGTGGTGCGACGTGTACTTACTTTCAGTTTTTACTTTCCGCACTTTAGTTTAGTTGCCGGTGGGGTTACTTTTCCCTACTGGGTCTCTTTTCTTGAGACTCACTCCCTTCCCTTTCAGGTGGGTCTTCGTCGACTCCCGTTCCAGGCGAGTCTAGCCACTCCGGTGTTGGTGCTCCCTAGCTGCAGTGAGTAGTACCTTTTTGTTGTACTTCTGTACTCTGTACTTTGCTCAGACTCTGAGGTTGTATATGATATGTTCATATAGTGGAATTTTACTGCTTTGCATGGTGTGTATCTTCTTACATATAGTCTCCTCGGACTTTCACTTCCTACCCTTCCGAGCTTGTCTCGTGGGTTAGCGGGTCAGAATTCGGGTTACTGGTTGTTACTGGTAATGCGGATTCTGGGTCGTTACAGTTTGGTATCAGAGCCTGGTCTGATGAGATATATATAAGGAAATACCCATCATGTTAACTCAGAGTCTAAAGAGTACAGCTGCAGCTGTGGCTAGCTATTTATCTAGCTATGTAGCCCGGAGTTAGTTAGTGTATTTATGTGTGTATTTTATTCTGTGTGTAGTTCTATGGCGCCTAGGCGACGTCCTAGAGAGGGAGTAGCCGAGCAGGCGACTCGTCCGGAGGTTGGAGATGCTCCGCCACCTCAGCAGACGCAGCCTTTGCCACAGGACGCACATAGTGGTATTGTTCCGCCGCCGCCACCTCCACCTCAGGTAGCTCAGGGATTGGACATGACTCGATTTCTTGAGGGGATGGCTCAGTTTGTTGCTCAGCACCGTGACGCGCCGGTACCCCAGGGTGGTACTGGGAGGCTATTGAGGGAGTTCTTGCAGTTTCAGCCTCCTCAGTTTTTGGGCCAGCCTGATCCAGATGTAGCGCGAGCATGGTTAGATGCAGTGGAGCGGACTTTTCGTTCCATGGAGTGTGTTCCCGAGGAGCGAGTGCTGTTAGCCAGTTACCAGTTGCAGGCGCAGGCGTTGACTTGGTGGTCCGCTGAGTGGGAGACTACTTTCCAGTCTCGCCCACTGAGACAGATTCCGTGGCAGGAGTTTGTTGTTTCTTTTGAGAGAGCCTTCTGTCCTACTTACGTCCGGACGGAGAGGTTGTACCAGTTTTTGGACTTGCAGCAGAGGGACTCTACTGTGGTGCAGTACAGGGCCAGATTTGTGGAGCTAGGGCGTTATGCTCCGCAGATTATGGGAGATGAGGGTTTGAGGACTCAGCAGTTCGTGAGAGGCTTGAGGCCAGAGCTCAGGCAGGCGCTGATAGTTGCTCGTGTCACAGATTTGGATGCGGCCTATCAGACAGCGGCAGCGTTGGAGGCAGATACCTTGCAGACTCGTGCTCGGAGTGCAGAGGTTCAGACGCAGGTAGTTCCTTCTCAGCCTCGCCAGCAGCAGGGTAGTGTGCAGACGACCCCGAGGACTGCGACTTCCTACGCGTCCACTTCTACAGGGACGACGGCGAAGTCAGGTCTCGGAGGAAGTTTCGGCGTGATAGGAGGCAAGCAGAGCAAAGGCAGCAGTCGGTTGGGAGTGTTCAGCAGCCGACAGGTCAGCCTTCGCAGCAGGTACAACGTACTTTTGCTGGGCAGTGTTACCGGTGTGACCAGATGGGTCATATGGCGCGAGATTGTCCTTTGCTACCTCGTGTGCCGCAGCAGCAGACCCAGTCACAGCCCCGAGTGCAGCAGCAGCAGCAGCAGGCACCTGTGCAGCAGCGTCAGCAGACCGGAGGTTCTGGTGGGTCGAGAGGTAGAGGTCGTGTTACTCACTTGACTCGTGCAGACGCGGAGGCAGCTCACCTGGTGGAAGGTACTGTTTCAGTTTTTGGTTATGCAGCTAGAGTCTTGTTTGATTCCGGTGCCTCTCACTCTTTTGTGTCTGAGGACTTTTTAGACTCCCTTGGAGAGTTGAGTTCGGGAGAGTCTGTTGAGTTGGCAGTAGAGTTGCCGACAGGGGACTTTGTCCTTACGTCCTACTGTCTCGAGGAGGTACCTGTGCAGTTGCAGGATCAGTTGTTGTCAGCCCGTCTTTTTGCCTTGCAGTTGCATGATTATGATGTGATTTTGGGTATGGACTGGTTAGAGCGGTATGGTGCAGTGATGGATTGCCAGAAGAAGAGGGTGCACTTGCGGATACCTGGGGCAGCGGCGTTCTACTTCCAGGGTATCGTACCTCTTACTTCTCGCTTTTTAGTTTCTGCTTTGAGGGCAGGGAGGTTGCTTGCTTCTGGTTGTCAGGGTTTCCTAGTTTCTGCAGTGACTCTTGACCAGATTGCCTCGGGAGTGGGGACATTCCTGTAGTGTGTGAGTTTCCGGATGTTTTTCCGGAAGAGTTGCCTGGTCTTCCACCAGAGAGAGAGATTGAGTTTACTGTAGAGTTGGTTCCTGGCACTTTACCTTTTGCGCAGGCACCGTACCGTATGGCACCAGCAGAGTTGAGGGAGTTGAAGAGGCAGCTTGAGGAGTTGTTGGAGAAGGGCTATATTCGTCCTAGCTTTTCTCCGTGGGGGTCACCTGTTTTGTTTGTCCGGAAGAAGGATGGTAGCCTGAGGTTGTGTATCGATTATAGGAAGCTAAATCAAGTGACCATCAAGAATAGGTATCCTTTGCCTAGGATTGATGATCTCTTTGATCAGCTTCAGTCTGCTCGTGTCTTCTCGAAGATTGACTTGAGGTCGGGCTACTATCAGTTGCGGATTAGAGATTCTGACATTGAGAGGACTGCTTTTCGGACCAGATATGGACATTTTGAGTTTTTGGTGATGCCGTTTGGGCTCACCAATGCTCCAGCAGCCTTCATGGATCTGATGCACCGGGTGTTCCACCAGTTCTTGGACCGGTTTGTCGTAGTGTTTGTTGACGACATTCTGGTGTACTCCGCTTCGGAGGAGGAGCACGCCGAGCACCTGAGGATCGTGTTGCAGACTTTGCGAGAGCACCAGTTGTATGCCAAACTTAGTAAGTGTGAGTTTTGGCTACAACAGGTTCATTTCTTGGGGCACGTGATCTCAGGTGAGGGAGTTTCAGTAGATCCAGCGAAGGTTGAGGCAGTTTTGCAGTGGGAGAGTCCCAGATCTGTGTCTGAGATTCGTAGCTTTCTGGGTTTGGCAGGTTACTACCGCAGGTTTGTTCGAGATTTTTCTCAGGTTGCTGCACCCTTGACTCGGTTGACGAGAAAGGGAGTTCCGTTTGAGTGGTCGGATCAGTGTGAGCAGAGCTTCATAGAGTTGAAACGACTGCTTACGTCGGCGCCAGTTCTTGCCTTACCTTCAGGTGAGGAGGGTTTTGAGGTTTGCACAGATGCTTCAGGTGTTGGTTTGGGTGCGGTCTTGATGCAGCAAGGCCGAGTGGTGGCTTATGCGTCTCGCCAGCTTAAGCCCCACGAGGAGAGTTACCCGACCCACGACCTAGAGCTTGCAGCTGTGGTGTTTGCTTTGCGGATTTGGCGTCTTTACCTGTACGGAGTGAGTTTTGTAGTCCGTACCGACCACCAGAGTTTGAGATATGTGTTTTCTCAGAGGGATCTGAATATGAGGCAGCGTCGATGGATGGAATATCTGAAAGACTATGATTTCAGCATTGAGTATAAGCCTGGAAAGGCGAATGTAGTTGCAGATGCCTTGAGTAGGAAAGCACAGATGAGTCATCTGATGCTTAGAGAGTGGCAGTTGTGGCAGTCTGCGACAGAGGGATCTTTCAGAGTTTCATCCAGTCGTCGTCAGTGTGTGTTGGGCAGTTTGTTAGCAGCTCCCGCAGTTGTGAGACAGGTTGCTGAGGCTCAGCAGGCAGATCCCGAGTTGCACAGTGTGTTGCTTCTCCCAGAGGTTGAGCTTTGTGAGGACGGGACTGTTAGGTTCCGAGATAGACTCTATGTTCCTGTTGAGGAGTCTATCAGGAGAGTCGTTTTGCAGGAGGCACATGGTTCCAGGTACTCTATTCATCCGGGGCGACCAAGATGTATCACAGGTTGAGACGTCAGTTTTGGTGGCCTGGGATGAAGAGAGACATAGCGGCTTTTGTTGCTAGGTGTTTGGTCTGTCAGCAGGTGAAGGCCGAACATCAGCGTCCGGGAGGACTTGTGCAGCCGTTAGAGATTCCGATGTGGAAGTGGGACCACGTGACGACTGACTTTGTTTGTGGTTTGCCGAGGACAGCTGGAGGTTTTGATAGCATTTGGGTTCTTGTGGACAGATTGACGAAGACTGCCAGATTCTTGCCTGTCAGGACTAGTTGGGGTGTGAGTAGGTTGGCCGCGTTGTACGTAGAGCGGATTGTTCCTTTGCATGGAGTGCCGATCTCTATTGTGTCAGACAGGGATCCTCGCTTCACTTCTGGGTTCTGGCGCAGTTTCCAGAGAGCTTTGGGGACAGAGTTGGCTTTTAGTTCCGCCTACCACCCTCAGTCAGACGGTCAGTCAGAGCGGACTATCCAGACTTTGGAGGACATGCTTAGAGCTTGTTGCCTGGAGTGGCAGGGGTCGTGGACAGTTCACTTGCCGTTGGTCGAGTTCGCATATAATAATAGTTATCACTCCAGTATCGGTTTGGCACCATATGAGGCTTTGTACGGACGACCGTGTCGCACTCCTCTTGACTGGTTCGAGGTTGGCGAACGAGTTGTCACGGGGCCGGAGTTGGTTCAGCAGTCAGTTGAGGTAGTTCAGCTTGTGAGACAGAGGCTTCAGTCAGCTCAGAGTCGGCAGAAGAGTTATGCAGATCAGCGCAGACGACCGCTCGAGTTTCAGGTAGGAGACCAGGTGTTTGTTCGTGTGTCTCCTATGAAGGGAGTGGTGAGGTTCGGTAAGCGTGGAAAGTTGAGTCCTCGCTTTATTGGGCCTTTTACCATTACTGAGCGTGTCGGAGGTTTGGCGTACAGACTTGAGCTTCCGTCAGAGTTGGCAGCAGTGCACGACGTGTTCCACGTGTCGATGCTTCGGAGGTACCTTTCTGACGAGTCTCACGTTCTGCAGAGTGCAGAGTGGTCTGAGGTGACTCCAGTGTTGACTGTACCAGAGTTTCCGTTGCACATTGAGGATCGCCGAGTTCAGAGGTTGAGGAACAAGGCAATCCCTTTAGTTCGTGTTGCGTGGCAGCGGCACTCCGGTGGTGAGTCGACATGGGAGCGGGAGGACGAAATGCGCGAGCAGTTTCCGTACCTCTTTGGTGAGTCTTCTTTCCTTGTGTTATTTGAATTTTGAGGGCAAAATTCCTTAAGGGGGGAGAGCTGTAAGGTCTTGGGTCTTTAGTGGATCCTTATTGGGTCTGTAGAGGTCCTGTGTAGTTGACGGCCAGGGCTTGCCGTTGAGTCTGAGTCAGCGTCCAGCGATGTGGACGTCTGATGTTGAACTCAACGACATGGGATCTGGACGTCAGTCTGTAGGCGGTTCAGTTGGCGGCCATAGATGTTGACGTCGACTAACCAGTCCTGTTGAAATAGGGCAGCCCGAGAGCAGAGCTTCTTCTTCTCCTTTCCTCTCCTTCCTTCCACCTTTGCCTTTCTTGATTCCTGCAGCTTCTGTTGAGTGATTTGAGCTCGTGGGAAGGCCCTGGATCGTGTGGCGTTGCTAGATCGGGCGGGAAACGCGAGGTTTTGGCGTGATTCGCGCGGAGTCTTCGGGGAGATCCGGAGCGATTAGTGGCTGTTTGGGGATTCTTAAGGCGTTCTGAGGTAGGGACTTAACCCCTATAACCCTCCCCAGCAAACCAGCATGTCCAATTAACTGAATTGATGTGCAAATCATGGTTTAGGGTTTGGGTTATATCATGCCGGAATTGAGGGTGGTTTGGATAATCTAGGTGTTAGATTGTCTATTTTTGATGTTCTGATAATGTGGATTGATGAGAGGATGTGTTTCCCTCCATCAGTCAGAATGTTATTTAGTGTTTCTGCCCATTGGGACTGATTCGGTTCAGTTCTGGGTATGGGGGACTGAAGATATCAACGTCCACATCTGTTGACGTTGAGATCTTCAGGGGTGATTTAAACGACAAGGTCGATTGCCGTTTAGTTATTGTTGACGGCATAAGGGCTGCCGTTTATCTCTGATTGGCGGCAATCGATGTGGCCGTTTATATTCTGTGTCCCAGCAGACTTGAGTTGTGTGATTAGAGGCAATTGACATGTGATGTCCGCCCTAATAGCATAAGTGGGCCAGGCTTAGAGTGTGACTCCGCCTGTGCATAAGAGTAGTTGTTTGTGGCACGAGGTGTTACTTACTGTACGAGGTTTCAGACGTTGAGTGTGTTCCGTCTGTTGTACGCGCGTTGCGTTACCGTGTACCCGTTTCTGTTGTGTTACCTAGGCGTGGGTGCGACTCCGTCTAGACGACTAGCGTGTGGTTGTCCTCCGCTAGTGAGCTGGGACATCGAGTGCGACTCTGTCCTGTGCGTACTCCTTTTGGTGGTTTTGAGCCGGTCTCCGTGGAGCCCCTTCTCTACCGCTAGGGTCAAGCGTAGGGGAAAAACCGGTCGTGGACCAGACGCGAGAGAGAGCGTCTGTAGTGTGCACACGTGGCTGGGGTTGAGAGCCTCTGTGGTGACGGGACGCCGAGCCACAGACCCTAGCTGAGTCCTACTTGCTGTGTGTGTGAGTGTGTGTTACTGAGCCGCGTGGTTTACAATTTTGTGTTGTGGTGCGACGTGTACTTACTTTCAGTTTTTACTTTCGCACTTTAGTTTAGTTGCCGGTGGGGTTACTTTTCCCTACTGGGTCTCTTTTCTTGAGACTCACTCCCTTCCCTTTCAGGTGGGTCTTCGTCGACTCCCGTTCCAGGCGAGTCTAGCCACTCCGTGTTGGTGCTCCCTAGCTGCAGTGAGTAGTACCTTTTTGTTGTACTTCTGTACTCTGTACTTTGCTCAGACTCTGAGGTTGTATATGATATGTTCATATAGTGGAATTTTACTGCTTTGCATGGTGTGTATCGTCTTACATATAGTCTCCTCGGACTTTCACTTCCTACCCTTCCGAGCTTGTCTCGTGGGTTAGCGGGTCAGAATTCGGGTTACTGGTTGTTACTGGTAATGCGGATTCTGGGTCGTTACACTGATTATGCAAGGTTGTAAGTTAGATTTGATGGAAATGAAATAAAGAATTATTTAGCTGGCAAAATTATTGTCTCATTTGTTTTGTTATACTTAGTTATCGCTCTGAATTACTCGACTGGGATACTTGTACTCGTATCGCTCACGCTCTCGATATTTAATTCCGCTGCTAAATTTCAGGGCGTGACAACCATGTAGATCTTGGATGTGTTCAATAATGTGTGATAACACTAGTGCTATAAATTTGGCCAAGAATCCAATCCAACACTCTCAGACTAGCTACATTGAAATTAGACACAATTTCTTAAGCGATGAAGGTAGCAAAAATTCTTTCGAATTGTATTTCATTGAAACTGCTAAACAAGTTGCTGATATATTTACCAAACCTCTTTGTGTTGAAAGATATGCATCCTTAAGAAGAGAGCTTTGTTTATGCTCGATTGATTGACTGCTTGATACTCAAAGATGAATTACTAGAATGAAATCTTGATGTATCATGTATCTGATTTTATGGTATATAAAATGGTGACTTGTGGAAGGACAAGCAAAACTTTTCTTGAAACTTTCACTAATCATGTGATATATGATGCAATTTATATGTTTTGGATAAGGCTGTTCAGAGACAAGGAAAACCTTAAGAAACTGTAGTTTGATCTGTGTAAGGCATTCACCACCTGAGTCTTGTGACACTCTGTGTATTCTTGATCATTGCTCATCCCTCTTGACTCTTTCAAATTCTTGCCATGAATAAATCTTCTTATGTTCTTGTGAATTTCACTTATTGAGAGGGTGCATTTAACTATGATGAATTTTGACCAAGAGCAATAATTCAGGGGGAGTTAAAGTTCTTACTTCTTTCTCTTGATCATCCCTACCATAAGTAAGTGATTTGTGGCTTATAAACTTGAAAATTTTGACTCTTAAAACTCCTAAAAAATACCAAAGAGTGGATATATAATAGTTCTAAACATGCTTGAAAATACACACTCTCCCTTATTCTAAAATTCATTAGTAAAAAAGGTTCGTTGGTAAAAATTTAAATATGAGTATTGTTTTTAATCATTCTCTAGTTTCTAAAATAGGAAGAAGAGAAAGATTTTTGAAAATCATTTCTCTTGGCAGAGCAATGACATGGCATCTGAGAAAGTACTGTGCCTCACTAAAAGTGAGATTCAAAGGTAGGTCATGTCACGTCCCGAGAATTACACAATAGATATTAGTTCGAAGAATTCGAGTCGATAATTTGAGACGTGAACAGTCGGCAAATAAGCCTCTAGCTAGCACGCACTAAATGTATAACAACATACATCATCATAGGGCCCAAATATTGAACTCAACTAATCTTTTATTCAAATCTCACCTTATTGTATTCAAAATGAACTATTACAACTCTTAGACTATGGGATAACAGGACTAGACTCAATAAAAAAGAAAAGTACATAATACTCCTCACTTCTTACTACATGTTCTAACTCTCAAAGCAAATTACTATAACTAGACTCATAGTTGGAACGCTCTTCACTCGGACGCATTCCCATCCTCGACTTGCTCTTCCTCTTGAACTTCATAGTCACCTAGATTGGGTAAAAGTAGGGGATGAGCAAACTAGCCCAGTAGGATTTATATCTCAATGTGCGGACAATGATATAAGTGATTAACAATTTAGAACTAGGTAAGCACGATGAATGTCATGATATGCATGTACGAATAAAACTCATTAAAACACGATACATGAACAAGCTAGATAGAGTGATCGTGATAGAACAAGATCTAGAAGGATATAACGAGATAGAACGAGCAATAGATCACTTTGTACAAGCACGCAAGATTTCACTTGATGTCAAGAACACAAGATATCACTAATTGCATTAAATGCAGGATGGCCATATCACGCAAGCAAGCAAGCACGCACGAGCACGATCATGTAACACTAATCAGGCACGTAGACACTAATGTACACCAAGAAAAAATCCATCAAGAATGTACACCAGGACACGTGTATGTGGTTATTGTATCTATCATTCAACAAGCAAGCAAGACTCCCAGCGTAGATGCAACGCCAGTAATCATTATACCCCATGGTTAACAGTATATTTATGACTCTCCGTCATTGGGGCTAGACTAGAGCCCTTGGACACTCGCCGTGCCCGGTCAGCATCTCACTTAAATTTTAAATGTAGATACCCACAATCATTAATAATGGCCAATGAGAGTTTCAATAAGTAAGCATGTGTAAGGTCATGTTCATGATGATGATGAGAACAAGTAATAAGTAAATTGAACATGATTTCATGAGAACAATGGTCAAGAGAGAAATTTGGCAGCATAACGGTACGATTTATACTTTAGTTCAATCTTTACATTAATGGCTTTAGTCCAGATTGTAAATCACACTCACGAGAACAAGATGAGAGAGGAAGTGCACGCTATCTCCAGGGAACTTCAATGGTACAACCAACTCGTCGGCCATGTGGGAATCCATGGTCAGAGGAGATTTACGGAGGCCTTAGAGAAAGGTCACTAGTCTACCGATTCGGAATGACCGGTAGAGAGCTTCCAAATTCCCAAGAAAGGGCTGCCTAGATGTGCAAGTGCGTAGTGATGTACACGTCTCAATTCTCAATCCATCGGTCTCAAACTCACAGAAAATACTTAACATGAAGGCGTGCGATGACAATGCATTTAACTACACATGGGTTTGCAAGATTTAAGATAATAATTATCATTTAATCAAGCTAGAACAGTAACAAGAGTCAATCACAAGTTTCATGAATGATCATATCATTAAGAAAGCAATTAGAATAATATTCATGTAATTAAGGCTTTTTAAATGGGTTAAACACTTTTAAGCCATTAAATAGACCTCATGTAATGATCAGACCCAAGACATACAATTTACACATCATATTAAACAGACCTTGGGTATAGCGGTAAGATTTACAAACAAAATAAGTGGGGTTTCATGCGGAATACTGAGGTCGCGACGGACCCTTGTAAGGGTCGCGACGGGGTCAGATTAGATCGCGACAGTGCCTTGTAAGGATCGCGACAGGCTTGTCTGATCAGGCAGGCAGATCGCGACGGGTGCTTATGAAGAAGGCGACAGGGTGGTCAGACCCGAAGGTCAGATCGCGACGGACCCCAGTAAGGGTCGCGACGGGTCGGGAACAGAACGCGACAATGCTGTGTGAAGAACGCGACGGGGCAGTCAGATCAGGCAGCGAGATAGCGACGGTGTGCTCGTCGCGTTCAGAACGTGACGGGTTTGCTGTCGCGACAAGACTTAGAACGCGGCCTATCGGGCCGTCGCGTTCACAGGGTTTGCGCCTGAATCCGATAGAGAAAGGACATTGCTTTGGATTGCGGACCAGACTTTCCCTACTTCGACACAGGGTTGTTCTAAAATTAAGAACAAATTGTACAGTGCATGAAAAATAACGAAACTAGTTTTAAACCAACCTAGACATGCAAGGGTGCTTCCAGTAAATTGGAATTAGAAAACAAGGATGGTTTCGACAGCCTTTAATCAAGTCAAACACAAACGTAAAATCAAGTGCAACCTGAAAACGTAGTTTCATGCAGCAACCCTCTTGCCACACTTATAACTCTATAACTATTGACATTTAGACAGAAGGTCCAACACAAGACATGACGAGGACAACTAGTAGAAAAACTTTCATGTTGTGGGTTTGCTCTAATTCGGTCTTGAATCACATGCAACATATAAAGAACGGGAAAACCCCTAATAGTGCGTGACTTGGGGAAAACGCTTATAGTTCAAAATCTAATCAATGAAATTTGATGAAACCAGTGGGAAACGAAAGTTAACTTGATGCTCTACACATTGGTATAGATATGTTAAGATTTGGCCCGAGAAAACCTACCTTCTGGGTTGAAGAAGTCTCATTTTTCTAGAAAACCCGTGTTCAGACCACTTTGAGGAGAACGCTTACTGCTCCGTGTATACTGCATGAAATTTGGGCATTCCACTTGTTTTAGAACGTAGACTTGACCCTCTTTCCAGGGGTATAAGCCTTGCAAGGTTTGGTTTAGGTTTGACCTACCTTTGGTCGACTTCAAGATGACTGTCTGTGCAGGTCGCAGCAGACGCAACGGGGAAGAAGATGAGCTTCTTGTGGTCGTTCCACAGCTCCTCAGCCACCAAGAGCTCCTCCACACGACCCCAGCAAGTTCTAAACTCGTCCCTAGGGTTTGGGTGAAGAGTATTTAAGCAACCAAGGTGTTTAGGAGTCCTATTATAACTAGGAAAGCTAGGTTGCAGTTTTGACATATTAGTTTCCTATTTTGAGAATTTCTTCCTCCATTAGAGTGTGTGAGGCTTTAGGAAACATCCCACCATAGTTAAGCACGAATTGGGTTGCCAAGAATGCAAGATCTCTTCCCAATTCAACTATAATTACTTCTTTCTAATTTCAGCCTATTTAGAGTTACGAATTTCCATGCATTTTCTAGCTTTATTTGATTTTTGGGCCAAATGTTGTCCATTGGCCCAATTATGATAATGGGTCATCAATATATAATGTTGGAAGTCTCCCCAACATTTTTATTTAATTTATAGTTGCATCGTATTTTCGTGTTAACGGTTTTCCGACTTGTTTCCTAATTAGGATAATCAGTCACAATAACTCTTAAACCTTGTCCAAATGATTTTTTATTGACCCAAATTTCTTGATGGGTCATTAGAGGATATTAGTTTAAGTCCATATATGATTTTTATTTAATTTTATGACTCATCCGAGTACGTGTGATAATGATTTGTCGACTTATTCATGAATTACGATAATAAGTCGCGAAACACTTTAAACTTGGCTAATACGATTTTTCTTGGCACAAATTTCTTTGTGGAACATTTAGTAATAATGTTTAGGGTTGATTTATAATTTTTACAGAAATTTTTGATGTGTTTTAGCATATACGTTAATGATACATATGCTTTAAATACTTTGATATTATGGAAATTATTTATTTCTATTTATTTGAATTTTTATATAATTAAAATTTTCGGGGTGCTACAAGTCATGAAGGGCCAAGTTAACTCTGTATAAAAAGGGTTTTATAAATTGTGAAAATTCTTATGCTAAACTGAGTAACTGGGGATTCTGGTGTCTAAGCAATGTGTATCCTTACATCAAAAGGTTGCATAAAACCCTTGTGACAGAATAATAAGCTAACCGAAGTAATCAGGGGCTCAAGTGTGTAAAAGGCATGTGTCCTTGCATGAAAAAGTTAATTTGAATGCTCTTAAAAATTGTTCAATATATATATATATATATATACAACTGAAAATCAAAATTCTACTGCCTATGAAAACTTCAAGAGTGCTTATTTTAAATACTAATTGAAGTTTTTTCCAAAAGATATCCACTTGAAAATGAATGTATGAGAATTGAGGGATGTGATGAAATTTTTCTCTATGTTTTATCTCTATTAAATGTGCCTCTAAGACTTTTTATATTTTTTTAATGGTCACATTTGAAGTTTATAATCTTCAAACCATTAATCTTAAAAGACGAAGGGAAAATAATTTTTTTTGAGTAATTTCTTTAATTCCATATTTTTTCCTGAAGATTCAAACAAGGTCATGTTCTATCATAGTTAAATACCCACTCTCTAATTTTTCTAAAATTTAATCTGACTCTTGCTCTCAATCAGGTCGACGCACTTGGTCTCTTGCGTTGACATAGTCCGGTTCTTTCTCCATGACCTCAGCTTAAGCCCAAGTGAACCGTCAGGTCACAGTATCCTCCTAGGGTAGGTTGACGTGCCTCTCTCAAAAATCCCCAAATAGTCTCAACACTCATATCCGTCCGCATTTCTTCTCTCCAAATTCTCTCTCTCTCTCTCTCTCTCTCTCGCCCTTGCCCTTGGAAGCACTCCTCTTCTCTGAAGAAGCACTTCTTATGTGGCACTGTATCCACTCGCTTTTCAATAAGGAACAATGTTCATCTCCGGAATCTCTTGTGTCTCATAATCCTCGCTCATTTTTTTCTCACCTCCTCAGTTGCAATGGCCCCAAAACTCACACCTTAGAGAGGATCAAAAGCCAAAGCAAATGCTAGTACTAGTGTGGCAATCTGTGAGCCTTCTGACAGACGGTCTAAGGCTAGGCATCATGCTCAGGAGACCGTAACACCCCAAAAGAGAAAGACGGTGGGTTATCGACACAGCAATCGTCATTTCATTCACTTCAGACTAGCAAAAGGGAAGGTTCTGTCAAAAGGCAAGAAGAATACTGAGTTTATCTCCCTCAGTAGTTCAGAAGACGAGGATGACTCTCATGCCCTAGAGAGAAGCACTGATAACCAAGCGTCTGAGTCTAAAAACCCTATTGAGTAGGGTTCAGTATAGTAATACTAGAGACTGAAGAGAATGCATAGAGTGAATCTTAAGATGAAAATTGAACATAAGAATATGAAAAAAAAAATGAAAATGTTGAGTCTCAAGAAGAAAAGGCACAAGATGCTCAAGCACAAGGATCTGTTCAACAAGAAGTAAATAATGCTAGTTTAGAAATAGATGGGGAAGCAGAAAATGAATCTGAAAATGAAGAGGCAGAGGGAAATCAAATTAGAAATGATGATGAAGAAGACAATGCTGAGGAATTAGAAGAGGAGGATCACGATGAAAAGTCACAAGAAAATAGAGAAATCTTGAAGCCCACAGCTGTGAATATTCTTGATAAAGGGTTGCAAAATGCAGTCCCAAGCCTGTTTTGTAACGTTCCAACCGTTCGGATCGTCCTTGTGTGATCATGGAGGCCAGTGTGTGGCCGATGACACGTGTGTAACAGGTGATTTCCGCAGGTTATGAGATTTTGCTCAATGTGTTCACTATTTCACGGTTCCTATCGTGACAGTTCGGAGTGTCGCGTTCTGGTCGCGACAGCTAATGGTGCCGCGTTCATGGAACCATCAGTTTAAGTGAACGTTTGCATGTTTGCCGCGTGTCGCGTGCTGGGCGCACGGACTGACGTCATCAGGCTTAACGTGACAGCCTAAAGTGTCGCGATCAGGTCGCGGTTGTGAAGAGCGTCGCGTTCTTATCTGCATTGCATTTTTAAGTAACCCTAGCCGAACAGAGCTGATGAAAGCTCTGCTCGGCCAGGGGGTTCTTGCTGTGGAATTTTGGGTGATTCAGCTTGTTAGAGCTTGGTTTGACGAGCTTCCACCGCGAGGACGCTTAGTGGAGTGGGGGAAACATCGTACAAGCTTTGTTCTTCGCGTTCTTCGCGAAGGTAGGGAGATATCCCGTGGTTTGATCCGTGAATCATTCGTGTGTGGTGGATAATGTGTTTCCTGCTTTCTAAACCTTAGATAGCATGTGTAGGAACACATTAAAGCATGAAAATGGAATGAAAACCATAGGTTCTAAAGAGTTTTGGGGTGATCCGGATGAAGGATTTCGGATTAGGGTTCGCACCTGCTAAGGCGTCGGCCTTTGGTGACGCGACTATGTGGCGTCCCTGCGATCCACCGCGTTCTGAAGGCGACCCATCGTGCCGCCGCGACAGCAACCGAAGGTTGTTAACTGAGAATGCAGACAAGTGTATGATTATCTGTTTAGTGTAGTTGTGTTATATGATGTTAGTGGAGGTGCATTGGCACTCCTTTTATGCTCGGGGAGCATGTGGTGTGTGCTTTATATGGTATTACGTGGTTTGCGTGGAGGTTTCACGTGGCTTGTACGTTGTGCACATGGTTTCTGTGTGCGTTGCTTGTAGTTTGACGCCTTTCGTGGATACCTCTTTAGTTGGGAGCCCCAGATTTTGTGTGAGCCAGGCACGTGAGTGATCGGGCTTGTCCTGGTACTGGGTACCGATGAGGTCTTGTCGTCTTCCTGGACACCCTCACTCTTGTGTTGAGTAGTACGTCCGGTTGAGGGAAAGACGACAGTGGGACAGCGACTAGAGAGAGAGTTTGTTGTGTTGTCGCTTGTAGCGCGCTCGTAGTTGGGGGAGACAGACACCAGTAGACGTACTAGACCCCAGCTAGTCCTGTTTTCCAGTGCCTCACTTTACGGAGCTTAGGCCAAAGTCCCTAAAGGTGCCAGGCATGGGCCTGCGAGGTGTGTGGCCTGCAGGTTGTGGTGGTTTAGTTGGACTCCACAGTTCTTTGTACTTGTTTAGTGGAGCGGCAGCTGGACCTTTCGTCCGTGGCTGCGAGACTGAGAGGTAGTCCTGTGTGGTTTGTCCGGGTCAGTAACTGGTGTCGCGAACCAGTTGACGTGGCTTGAGTGTGGCGTTTCTCTACAGTAGCTTGTACACCTATTTGGTGTTGCCGTTTATTTATTTATTGACGTTGATTCCTGTTAAGTGGTAAATGGTAAGTGGTACTTACAGTTTTATATCTTGCCAGTTAATATTATAAATTGTTAGCTTAGCATTTCCTGCTTTGGTACTTGTGTTCGTTTGCTCGGTTTCTAGGGAGTTTCCCTACTAAGCCAGTGATACGTGAGGCTCACCCCTACCTCCTACCAGGTGAGGGAGATTGGGAGATTTCACACCCGTCGTCCAGTGGAGGGTCTGCACCACCAGCAGTGTAATTTTACTTTCTTGTTGTTCACCTCAGGGTATGCCCCAGGTGCTGTTGTAGTTTGGTTACAGTTGTGCTATGGCTATGAATATTTCATGTAAGTATTTGTGAGATTGCCAGATCTTATGAGTAAATAAGTTGGTTCCTTTATGTTTTTACGGACATGTGGTTTGATATCCCTTGCGAGGCTTCGGCCTGTTCGCGGGAGGCGGACTCGAGTTAGGATCGTTGTTGGGTTAACGGGTCTAAACAGCGAGGACCGTCATAGTTGGTATCAGAGAAAGGTCCGTAAGAATATAAAGGAAATGGAAATTGCATAGCCATGTCTTTACTGTAATCCACTGCTGGTAGTGACCCTGGTTTTGAATTGATTTCTTGTGTATCGTATTGTTGGAATAATGTTTGTGCAGGAATAGTAATGGCCGACAGGAGAAATGTGGAAGGTGGTGGAGAAGGGTTAGGAGAGGATCCTACGCAGAGAATGATAGAGAGTATCTGGGAGAGCTTAACAGAAATTCGGGTAAGACTGGATCAGCAACCACCGGTACAGCCAGCGGCACAGTACCACCATTTCCAGAGGAGGCAGTACCAGTAGCTCCAGTTCCACCCCCATCCGGAGTAGAGGTACCTCATGTAGTACATGGACAACCGGTAGTTCCAGTGAGACCAGCTATTGGAGAGGAGACTACGGTACTTGTGGAACGATTTTTGAGATTGCAGCCCCCTACATACTCAGGAGGTCCCAACCCAGATACAGCAGAACACTAGATACATGAGATCGAGAGGGTATTTACGATAATGAGGTGTCCTCAGGAAGATAAAGTGATTCTTGCAGCATATCAGCTACGAGGGTTTGCGCAGGAATGGTGGCGGTTAAAGATGCAGACAGTTTTTACAGGTAGGACGGAGGACACTATTCCATGGTCGGAATTTTTGTCAGTCTTTAATGATTCCTTTTTCCCAATACAGATACAACAGATGAAGAGAGAGCAATTTAGGACACTTCATCAAGGGAATCTCTCAGTACTTGAATATCAGATGAGATTTATAGCCTTGAGTAGGTATGCCCCATATATAGTGACGGATAACACTATGATGGTGGAATACTTTATTCGAGGCTTGAGGCCTGAATTGTAAGATGCAGTGATCCCATTGATGTGTAGAACAGTGGAAGAGGCAGCTCAGCGAGCAGCAATACTTGAGAGGACTGTTCGGGCCAGGCAAGGGCAGTCTCAGGCAGGTGGTTTAGGTTCAGGCAGCTTCCGGCATCCACAATCGTCAGGAGGAATCAGTAAGGGGAAAGCACCTTCCGGAGCTTCATCATCATCTGGAATAGGAAAATGGGGCAAGCAGATCAAGAGATTCTTTCAAGGAGGCCGTGGTAGAGGTCGGCAACATGGTTTTCAGCAAGGAGATTTTCAGCAGGGCCGTGGTTACAGGCCACCAGTTCCAGAGGAATCCCAGCAGAGTACGGCAAGGCAGCCGACGTACCTCCAGCTTTTAGATGTTATAATTGTGGGCAGCCAAGACATTTAGCAAGGAATTGTCCATATCCTCGAGAGCCGACTTATGGTAGAGGGACCCAACCGCAGCAGCACCAGCCTTTTCAGCGGTCAGCGGAGTAGGGCAGAGGTATACCGTAGCAAAGAGGAGGACGGGGTCGAGTGATGGCTGTTACCACAGCTCAGGCGGAAGCATCGAATCTTATTGAAGGTATTCTACCTTTCTTTGATTTTACTACTAGAGTATTAATTGATCCGGATGCTTCCCATTCATTTATTTCGAAGATTTTCTGGATAGCATGGTACTTCCTTTAGAAGAAAAGTCTTGTGAGTTGGTAGTGGAAATTCCTTCTGGAGGGTATTTGTTGACCTCCTGCTTTTTAGAAGATGTCCCAATAGTGATTCATGGGAATCATATGCCAGCAAGATTGTACGCTTTAACATTGAAAGAATATGATGTGATTTTGGGAATGGATTGGTTAGAGGCCTACGGGGCATTGGTTGATTGTAGAAAGAAGAGAGTCAGATTTTGTAGACCTGGTAGTGAGGTGTTTGAATTTCAAGGTATGCCTTTTTACACTCCCAAGTTTATTATTTCTGCACTTAGAGCTAGAAAATTAATTAATGCGGGATGTGTAGCGTACCTTGCCTCTGTTAGTCTAGTTGAATCTGGTAAGTCTGTAGATTCAGTGCAGTGGTTAGAGAATTTGCAGATGTGTTCCCAGATGAGTTGCCAGGGTTAGCTCCGCGCAGAGAGGTAGACTTCACAGTTGAATTGCAACCAGGCAGTTTACCCATCTCTAAAGCACCATATAGAATGGCTCCAGCAGAATTGAAAGAGTTGAAAAAGCAATTGCAAGAATTATTAGAAAAAGGTTTTATTAGGCCTAGTCAGTCACCTTGGGGAGCGCCAGTGTTATTTGTCAGAAAGAAAGATGGCAGTTTAAGGATGTGTATAGATTACCGGCAATTGAATAAAGTTACAATTAAGAATAAGTATCCACTTCCTAGGATTGATGATTTATTTGATCAACTGCGGTCAACTAAAGTACTTTCTAAGATAGATTTGAGATCAGGATATCACCAGTTGCGGATCAGAGAAGAAGACATTGAGAAGTCAGCTTTTCAGACTAGATATGGGCATTATGAGTTTGTTGTAATGCCTTTTGGATTGACAAATGCACCTGCAACATTTATGAATTTGATGAACATAATATTTCATCAGTATTTAGATCAGTTTATAGTGGTCTTTATTGATGATATATTGGTTTATTCAGCATCAGAAAAAGAGCATGCAGATCATTTGCGGATTACTTTGCAAATATTGAGGGATCACCAGCTATTTGCTAAATTTAGTAAATGTGAATTCTGGTTGAAAGAGATTCAATTTTTGGGTCATGTGATATCAGGTGAAGGTATTGATGATCAGTCTGTCCCCATGTAATTTTAATTAATTACATATGTATTTTGGTGTTTAACAAAATTAAACTAGTTTTTATCAATAATAGCTAATGAATATTTCATAAGTCTTAAAGTACAGGAAAAATACCAAGGTCAAACAAGCCAATAAAGGTATGCATTACTTCTCTGAAGCTTTAATCTTTTCAACATGATATTTCTTTAAGTCCATATCGATTTCTGTTGAAAATCTTAACGATTTCCTTGTAAGACTGAAAAGTCATGTTGTTTCAAACAAGTCGATGTCATAACGATTCTATAAGTTATCGCAACGATTTCTTTAGAAAGTGTAACGACTTGCCTGTCATAACAACTCTATAAGTCATCGCAACGATTTCTTTAAAAAGCGTAACGACTTGCCTGTCATAACGATTCTATAAGTCATCGCAACAATTTCGTTAGAAAGCGTAACGACTTGCCTGTCATAACTATTCTATAAGTCATCACAATGATTTCTTTAGAAAGCGTAACGACTTGCCTGTCATAACGATTTCATAAGTTACCAAAACGATTTCTTTAGAACTCATAACGACTTGCTCGCCGCAACGATTCTATAATTTATCATAATGATTTCTTTAGAACTCGTAACGACTTGCTCGTCGCAACGATTCTATAAGTTATCATAACGATTTCTTTAGAACTCGCAATGACTTGCTCGCCGTAACGATTTCATAAGTTATTATAATGATTTCTTTATAACTCGCAACGACTTGCTCGCCGTAACGATTTCATAAGTTACCGTAACGATTTCTTTAGAACTCGCAACGACTTGCTCGCAGCAACGATTCTATAAGTTTTCACAACGATTTCTTCAGTGAACACAACGACTTGCTTTCTATAACGATTTGTTAAGTGTTTCACAATGATTTCTTTAGCGCTCATAACGATTTGCTTTGTGCAACGATCTCTTTAGAGCTCATAACGATTTGATTAGTGTTCATAACGATTTCCCTGTTGAACACATACTCTTTAGAGCTCATAACGACTTGATAAGTGTTCATAACGATTTCCCTGTTGAACACATACACTTGCTTTAACGATTTACTCTCTATAATGACTTGTTAGTATTCATAACGATTTCATAAGTCATATAGACAACGACTTTACAGTTTATATGAACTTGATTTTTATCTTATCTCTTGAAGCGTTGACTAGTCAAAGTCATGCATATATCTATCTGTCACTCCTGCATTTATGAGTTCTGAACGTATCTCTGCATGCATGCAGACAATATCGTCCATTATTGTTCTTACTCTGCAAACATCTTTAAAAATAAGCTATTTGGGATTGCTATTCTAGTGAATACTCACATCAACGCATACTGACAACAAGAGACAGTTTGAGTTGTCTGTTGTTCTAGCATTTAATGTGTGCAGGGTCCTGGAGACTTTCTATCATACAACGTTGGACCTATAGACGTCAGAAGACCCTATCTCTTTACGTTCTCAAATGGATAAAAGATAGTTGAAGCTTCTAAATGTCAAACAGTCTAACGACTATCAATCCAAGAGACAACGGTTACTTCAACGACACTATTTCAAATAGAAGATATAAATTCAAACCAACGAAGAAGAGAAAAAAATACATCTCGTATTCAAGCATTCAAATTCTTCGGCAAGAAGTCCAGAGCCAAGAACTTCATTCCACCTAGCTTTCGCTCTTTGCTCTCCTCACTGTAGTGAAAATCTTGAGAGAGCTTGTGTAGTTCTGAGAATGTGCTTACAATAGATTCTTTGCTCTCAGTGCTAGTGGCTTCAGATCTTGGCTTGTTAAAGCTTGATCTAGGGGCTTGATCTTATTCCATTCTACTTGTGTTGTTTCCCTTCAGTTGTGAAGGAAGACCTGGTGGTATCCAGGGTGCTGTTTCCCTTCAGTTGTGAAGGAAGACCTGGTGGGGTATCCAGGGTGTTGTTATTCCCTTCGGGTGTGAAGGAAGACCAGCCGAGTTGGGTGCTGTAGCGTCCTTAGGGGGACTGTACCCTAGTTAGTAGAAACCTGAGTGGTTGCTCAGGGACTGGACGTAGGACTCCTAAGGAAAGGAGGTCTGAACCAGGATAATCCTTTGTGTCGTGTGATTGCTTTCTTTGTGTGTTTGATATTTCAACTAACAGTCACTAACCTCCTTCGAAGAACGTTTGTGTGATTGTTTTTAGTTACAGGTATCTTCTAGATTAATTTTTAAAGACCCATTCACTCTGGGCTCGTCAACTGGGCAACAGGTATTGCATTGGATCCAGCCAAAGTTGAAGCAGTAATGAAATGGAAAGAGCCAAAAATAGTGTTTGAGATTAGGAGTTTTCTGGGTTTGACAGGATATTACAGAAGATTTATTCAAGATTTCTCCAAGATAGCAGCACCAATGACAAGGTTGACAAGAAAGGGTGTTCCTTTTGTGTGGTCTTCGGAGTGCAGGCGCAGTTTTACAGAGTTGAAGAAGAGGTTGACATCAGCACCAGTTTTAGAGATTCCGTCGGGCAGTGGCGGATTTGTTATGTTCACAGATGCATCCAAGAGATGTTTGGGAGCAGTTTTGATGCAGCATAGTAAGGTGGTAGCCTATGCCTCCAGGCAATTAAAGAAGCATGAGGAAAACTACCCTACACATGATTTAGAGCTGGCAGTGGTTGTCTTTGCATTAAAAATTTGGCGGCATTATTTGTATGGTGAAAGATTTGAGATTTTTACTGATCATAAGAGCTTAAAATATATTTTCTCTCATAAAGATTTGAATTTAAGGCAGCACCGATGGATGGAATATTTAAAGGATTATGATTTTAACTTGGCATATCATCCAGGTAGAGCAAATGTGGTGGCAGATGCACTGAGCAGAAAAGTGGTTATGAATCAACTTATGATCAGAGAATGGAAACTTTATGAGAATGTGGCAGAGAATTCCTTATATGTGCCAAGCAGTCATCGTAGAGCAATATTAGCAACTAGTGTAGTGGAACCTTCTCTTTATTGGAAGATAGTAGAGGCACAGAAAGCAGATACCAATT
The DNA here is from genome assembly GCA_014218235.1 of Colocasia esculenta. Lineage (NCBI taxonomy): Eukaryota > Viridiplantae > Streptophyta > Magnoliopsida > Alismatales > Araceae > Colocasia > Colocasia esculenta. Next base: position 84,813,672 of record CM024757.1, read on the forward strand.
TAACATATATTCTCAGAATGGATGAAATAAATTTGGGGCATGATAATGTGGTCAGATTGAAAGGACGATTGTATGTCCCAGAAGATACAGAAATCAGACAGAAAGTTTTAGAAGAAGCTCACAGATCAAGATATACCATCCACCCAGGTAGCACAAAAATGTATCAAGATATGAAGAAGCATTTTTGGTGGCTAAATATGAAGAGAGAAATTGCAGAGTTTATAGCAGATGTGTGGTGTGTCAGCAGATAAAAGCAGAGCATCAGAAGCCAGGAGGATTGTTGCAGCCGTTACCTATTCCACAGTGGAAGTGGGATGATATAGCAATGGATTTCATAGTTGGTTTTCCCAGTTCATCAGGTCATAATGCAATATGGGTTTTTGTGGATAGATTGACCAAGGTCTGCAGATTATTACCAGTTAGTATGACATGGTCAGTTGATAGATTAGCTAAACTGTATGTAGAAAGGATTGTACCTTTGCATGGAATACCAGTCACTATAGTTTCAGATCGAGACCCTCGATTTACTTCAGGCTTTTGGAGGAGTTTGCAAAGAGCTGTTGGCACGGAACTTAGGTACAATTCAGCATATTTCACAAACAGATGGGCAGATAGAAAGAACAATTCAAACCATTGAAGATATGTTGAGGGCTTGCTGTCTTGTGTGGGGAGGCATTTGGGAGCGTCATTTGGGTCTGGTTGAGTTTGCATATAACAACAGTTATCATTCAAGTATTGAAATGGCACCTTATGAAGCTTTGTATGGCAGACCATGCAGATCACCATTAAATTGGCATGAAGTAGGAGAGAGGCAGATTTTGGGCTTAGAATTAGTTCGCTAGTGTGCAAAAACAGTGAGATTCATTCAAGAAAAATTGAAAACAGCCCAGAGTCGCCAGAAAAGTTATGCAGATGTTAGATACAGACCATTATAGTTTGAGGTTGGTGATTATGTATTTTTAAAGGTATCTCCTACTAAAGGTGTATTAACATTCAGTAAGAAAGGCAAGTTGAGCCCGAGATATGTTGGGCCGTTTCAAATAAAAGAAAGGATGGGTGAGACAGCTTATAAATTAGATTTGCCAGCAGATTTCACTGATGCTCATGATGTGTTTCATGTTTCAATGTTAAGAAAGTATATTAAAGATCCAACCCAAGTTGTCAGTTATCAAAGAGATGATTTGAAGCCAGACATGACAATGCCAGAATATCCGGTGCAGATAACAGGCCACAGAACCCAAAAGCTCAGAAATAAGGAAATTGAGTTGGTAAAGGTTAGATGGGAGAACAGGCAGGGTGGTGAAGATACTTGGGAATTAGCGGAAGAAATGAGGAAAATGTATCCATACTTGTTTGAGTAAGTTTTATTCTTTTTAGGTGATAGTTAAGTTTTATTCTTTTTAGGTGATAGTATTATATGAATTGAATTGAAATGTTGATAATTGGCTTCTGTTTTGAATTTCGAGGACGAAATTTCTTTTTAGGTGATAGTAATGTAACGTTCCAACCGTTCAGATCGTCCTTGTGTGATCATGGAGGCCAGTGTGTGGCCGATGACACGTGTGTAACAGGTGATTTCCGCAGGTTATGAGATTTTGCTCAATGTGTTCACTGTTTCTCGGTTCCTATCGCGACAGTCAGGAGTGTCGCGTTCTGGTCGCGACAGCTAATGGCGCCGCGTTCATGGAACCGTCAGTTTAAGTGAACGTTTGCATGTTTTTCGCGTGTTGCGTGCTGGGCGCACGGACTGACGTCATCAGGCTTAACGCGACAGCCTAAAGTGTCACGATCAGGTCGCGGTTGTGAAGAGCATCGCGTTCTTATCTGCATTGCGTTTTTAAGTAACCCTAGCAGAACAGAGCTGATGAAAGCTTTGCTCGGCCAGGGGGTTTTTGCTGTGGAATTTTGGGTGATTCAGCTTGTTAGAGCTTGGTTTGACGAGCTTCCACCGCGAGGACGCTTAGTGGAGCGGGGGAAACGTCGTACAAGCTTCATTCTTCACGTTCTTCGTGAAGGTAGGGAGATATCCCGTGGTTTGATCCGTGAATCGTTCGTGTGTGGTGGATAATGTGTTTCCTGCTTTCTAAACCTTAGATAGCATGTGTAGGAACACATTAAAGCATGAAAATGGAATGAAAACCATAGGTTCTAAAGAGTTTTGGGGTGATCCGGATGAAGGATTTCGGATTAGGGTTCGCACCTGCTAAGGCGTCGGCCTTTGGCGACGCGATCATGTCGCGTCCCTGCGATCCACTGCGTTCTGAAGGCGACCCATCGTGCCGCCGCGACAGCAACCGAAGGTTGTTAACTGAGAATGCAAACAAGTGTATGATTATCTGTTTAGTGTAGTTGTGTTATATGATGTTAGTGGAGGTGCATTGGCACTCCTTTTATGCTCGGAGAGCATGTGGTGTGTGATTTATATGGTATTACGTGGTTTGCGTGGAGGTTTCACGTGGCTTGTACGTTGTGCACATGGTTTCTGTGTGCGTTGCTTGTAGTTTGATGCCTTTCGTGGATACCTCTTTAGTTGGGAGCCCCAGGTTTTGTGTGAGCCAGGCACGTGAGTGCTCGGGGCTTGTCCTGGTACTGGGTACCGATGAGGTCTTGTCGTCTTCCTGGACACCCTCACTCTTGTGTTGAGTAGTACGTCCGGCTGAGGGAAAGACGGCAGTGGGACAGCGACTAGAGAGAGAGTTTGTTGTGTTGTCGCTTGTAGCGCGCTCGTAGTTGGGGGAGACGGACACCAGTAGACGTACTGGACCCCAGCTAGTTCCTGTTTTCCAGTGCCTCACTTTAGGGAGCTTAGGCAAGAGTCCCTAAAGGTACCAGGCATGGGCCTGCGAGGTGTGTGGCCTGCAGGTTGTGGTGGTTTAGTTGGACTCCACAGTTCTTTGTACTTGTTTAGTGGAGCGGCAGCTGGACCTTTCGTCCGTGGCTGCGAGACTGAGAGGTAGTCCTGTGTGGTTTGTCTGGGTCAGTAACTGGTGTCGCGAACCAGTTGACGTGGCTCGAGTGTGGCGTTTCTCTACAGTAGCTTGTACACCTGTTTGGTGTTGCCGTTTATTTATTTATTGACGTTGATTCCTGTTAAGTGGTAAATGGTAAGTGGTACTTACAATTTTATATCTTGCCAGTTAATACTATAAATTGTTAGCGTAGCATTTCCTACTTTGCTACTTGTGTTCGTTTGCTCGGTTTCTTGGGAGTTTCCCTACTGAGCCAGTGATACGTGAGGCTCACCCCTACCTCCTACCAGGTGAGGGAGATCGGGAGATTTCACACCCGTCGTCCAGTGGAGGGTCTGCACCACAAGCAGTGTAATTTTACTTTCTTGTTATTCACCTCAGGGTATGCCCCAGGTGCTGTTGTAGTTTGGTTACAGTTGTGCTATGGCTATGTATATTTCATGTAAATATTTGTGAGATTGCCAGATCTTATGAGTAATTAAGTTGGTTCCTTTATGTTTTTACGGACATGTGGTTTGATATCCCTTGCGAGGCTTCGGCCCGTTCGCGGGAGGCGGACTCGAGTTAGGATCGTTGTTCGGTTAACGGGTCTGAACAGCGAGGACCGTCATAGTTGGTATCAGAGAAAGGTCCGTAAGAATATAAAGGAAATGGAAATTGCATAGCCATGTCTTTACTGTAATCCACTGCTGGTAGTGACCCTGGTTTTGAATTGATTTCTTGTGTATCGTATTGTTGGAATAATGTTTGTGCAGGAATAGTAATGGCCGACAGGAGAAATGTGGAAGGTGGTGGAGAAGGGTCAGGAGAGGATCCTACGCAGAGAATGATAGAGAGAATCTGGGAGAGATTAACAGAAATTCGGGTAAGACTGGATCAGCAACCACCGGTACAGCCATCGGCAGCAGTACCACCATTTCTAGTGGAGGCAGTACCAGTAGCTCCAGTTCCACCCCCATCCGGAGTAGAGGTACCTCATGTAGTACCTGTACAACCGGTAGTTCCAGTGAGACCAGCTATTGGAGAGGAGACTACGGTACTTGTGGAGCGATTTTTGAGATTGCAGCCCCCTACATACTCAGGAGGTCCCAACCCAGATACGGCAGAACACTGGATACATGAGATCGAGAGGCTATTTGCGATAATGAGGTGTCCTCAGGAAGATAAAGTGATTCTTGCAGCATATCAGCTACGAGGGTTTGCGCAGGAATGGTGGCGGTTAAAGATGCAGACAGTTTTTACAGGTAGGACGGAGGACACTATTCCATGGTCGAAATTTTTGTCAGTCTTTAATGATTCCTTTTTCCCAATACAGATACAACAGATGAAGAGAGAGCAATTTAGGACACTTCAGCAAGGGAATCTCTCAGTACTTGAATATCATATGAGATTTATAGCCTTGAGTAGGTATGCCCCATATGTAGTGACGGATAACACTATGATGGTGGAATACTTTATTCGAGGCTTGAGGCCTGAATTGTAAGATGCAGTGATCCCATTGATGTATAGAACAGTGGAAGAGGCAGCTCAGCGAGCAGCAATACTTGAGAGGACTGTTCGGGCCAGGCAAGGGCAGTCTCAGGCAGGTGGTTTAGGTTCAGGCAGCTTCCGGCATCCACAATCATCAGGAGGAATCAGTAAGGGGAAAGCACCTTCCGGAGCTTCATCATCATCTGGAATAGGAAAATGGGGCAGGCAGATCAAGAGATTCTTTCAAGGAGGCAGTGGTAGAGGTAGGCAACAGGGTTTTCAGCAAGGAGATTTTCAGCAGGGCCGTGGTTACAGGCCACCAGTTCCATAGGAATCCCAGCAGAGTACGGTAAGGCAGCCGATGGTGCCTCCAGCTTTACGATGTTATAATTGTGGGCAGCCAGGACATTTAGCAAGGAATTGTCCGTATCATCGAGAGCAGACTTATGGTAGAGGGACCCAACCACAGCAGCACCAGCCTTTTCAGCGGTCAGCGGAGCAGGGCAGAGGTACACCGTACTAAAGAGGAGGACGGGGTCGAGTGATGGCTGTTACCAGAGCTCAGGCGGAAGCATCCAATCTTATTGAAGGTATTCTACCTTTCTTTGATTTTACTGCTAGAGTATTAATTGATCCGGGTGCTTCCCATTCATTTATTTCCGAAGATTTTCTAGATAGCATGGTACTTCCTTTAGAAGAAAAGTCTTATGAGTTGGTAGTGGAAATTCCTTCTGGAGGGTATTTGTTGACCTCCTGCTTTTTAGAAGATGTCCCAATAGTGATTCATGGGAATCAGATGCCAGCAAGATTGTACGCTTTAACATTGAAAGAATATGATGTGATTTTGGGAATGGATTGGTTAGAGGCCTACGGGGCATTGGTTGATTGTAGAAAGAAGAGAGTCAGATTTTGTAGACCTGGTAGTGAGGTGTTTGAATTTCAAGGTATGCCTTTTTACACTCCCAAGTTTATTATTTCTGCACTTAGAGCTAGAAAATTAATTAATGCGGGATGTGTAGCGTACCTTGCCTCTGTTAGTCTAGTTGAATCTGGTAAGTCTGTAGATTCAGTGCCAGTGGTTAGAGAATTTGCAGATGTGTTCCCAGATGAGTTGCCAGGGTTAGCTCCGCGCAGAGAGGTAGACTTCACAGTTGAATTGCAACCAGGCAGTTTACCCATCTCTAAAGCACCATATAGAATGGCTCCAGCAGAATTGAAAGAGTTGAAAAAGCAATTGCAAGAATTATTAGAAAAAGGTTTTATTAGGCCTAGTCAGTCACCTTGGGGAGCGCCAGCGTTATTTGTCAGAAAGAAAGATGGCAGTTTAAGGATGTGTATAGATTACCAGCAATTGAATAAAGTTACAATTAAGAATAAGTATCCACTTCCTAGGATTGATGATTTATTTGATCAACTGCGGTCAACTAAAGTATTTTCTAAGATAGATTTGAGATCAGGATATCACCAGTTGCGGATCAGAGAAGAAGACATTGAGAAGTCAGCTTTTCGGACTAGATATGGGCATTATGAGTTTGTTGTAATGCCTTTTGGATTGACAAATGCACCTGCAACATTTATGAATTTGATGAACATAATATTTCATCAGTATTTAGATCAGTTTATAGTGGTCTTTATTGATGATATATTGGTTTATTCAGCATCAGAAAAAGAGCATGCAGATCATTTGCGGATTACTTTGCAAATATTGAGGGATCACCAGCTATTTGCTAAATTTAGTAAATGTGAATTCTAGTTGAAAGAGATTCAATTTTTGGGTCATGTGATATCAGGTGAAGGTATTGATGATCAGTCTGTCCCCATGTAATTTTAATTAATTACATATGTATTTTGGTGTTTAACAAAACTAAACTAGTTTTTATCAATAATAGCTAATGAATATTTCATAAGTCTTAAAGTACAGGAAAAATACCAAGGTCAAACAAGCCAATAAAGGTATGCATTACTTTTCTGAAGCTTTAATCTTTTCAACATGATATTTCTCTAAGTCTATATCGATTTCTGTTGAAAATCTTAACGATTTCCTTGTAAGACTGAAAAGTCATGTTGTTTCAAACAAGTCGATTTCCTTGTAAGCTAATGACTATGTATATTTCATGTAAATATTTGTGAGATTGCCAGATCTTATGAGTAATTAAGTTGGTTCCTTTATATTTTTACGGACATGTGATTTGATATCCCTTGCAAGGCTTCGGCCAGTTCGCGGGAGGCGGACTCGAGTTAGGCTCGTTGTTGGGTTAACGGGTCTGAATAGCGAGGACCGTCATATGTTTGATCTGTTTGCATACCAAGGTTGGACAAACTTTGTAAGTAAGCATAGAACCTTCTATCCGAAGCTCGTTTAAGAATTCTATGCAAACTTGGTTAGTAATGGCAAATCTTTAGAATCCAAAGTGAGGAACAAGAAAATTACATTAACTTATAGTGCAGTCAGCAAGGCATTGGACATACCAACGGTTGGAAAAGACTATGGAGTTTTCAAGTTTGACCATCATGAAGCGTATTCAGTGTTAACATGCTTGCCAATAGATGTGAATGATCAAAAATAGGCTTTGGTCACATCCTTGAATGCTAATTGATTCCCTGTAGTGCACCGAATGATACATCACATATGCACTACTATTTTGACTTCCAAAGAGGAGGAAAAAGAAGAGTGACTCACATTCATAGATTTTTGATGTTCTGCATGTTAAAAAGGATAAAGGTAAATCTGGGAGTAGTTTTTCTACACATCATTCGTGACTCCACAAGAAGTGATGTGAGAAAATGCCTTCCCTATGCAACACATCTTACAACACTATTCAAAGAAGTTGGAGTGAGATTGTCTAATGAAGAATAAAAAAAAATCCCAAGTACAATATCTACTGTTTGTCAAACATGCTAAAATTTATGAAGTTCAAGATGGAGGGAGATAGAATTGTAAGGGAACCAATTCCTCATGTGGAGCAACCTTATGTGGACCAACCAAAAGTACCTCAAGATGAAACACCACATATCCAAGAAGATGAGAATGATGAATTCAGGTGGATCAACCACCTCTTGAGATGAACCAAGATAAGAATGTTGGAATTTAGGTGGATCGGCCACCTTTTGAGATGAACCAAGATGAGAGTGTGAGAGATGTACACTACTCATTTCTAGTTTATGTACATCCACCACCTAGTCCAGTGGCATATGAAGTTTTGAAAGCTCAAACAAAAACATCCTCTTTAGCTACTGAATTTGAAATTCCTAACCAATTAGTTGTACTGATTCAAGGGCAGTTTGATAAGATGCACAAGTCCTTGGCACATTTGAATGAAAAAGTGGACCAACAATCCACTAGACTTGAAGAAAGAGTGATAGATATTGAAAAGTCAATTGCAGCTGGTCTTAAGATGATGGAAGAAAAAGCTGATTTTGTGAGGTTTAGACTCAACAAGCTGATTGAGAAGCTTGGCCAGATGTTTGATCATGCTGCATATACTCAATCTCACATCTATGATGAAGTACAAATTATTGAGAGGCTCGTGCGAGATAGCAGAGGGAAGATTAATGATCTTCCATCCCCTAGAGTTTCATACATGTTTTGTGGAAGCTCAGAGACAACTTCACATCCAGAGGATGGCCCCTGTCATGGGCCCTTCCTACTCTATGGTTTTTGGAGCCTTCCAAGCTTATTTTGAAGAGCAGGAACGTAAGGCTTGGCCAATCATTACCCGCCATGCCTCTCTTTTGTCTCCTGCCTTCTGTCTTCCTGTACCCTCCAAGGAGTAATATAAATGATTTCCTTTGCTCCCATTTATTTTTCTTCTCTTCTTTCTTTGTGTTATTTTTTTGCTTAATGACAAAAAGGGGGAGAAAAATAACTATTCTGAAATACATTTCTCAAATTTCTTCCGCAAATTTATTTAGTTCAGAACTTTCTATACTCATGTTATGTTTTGTCATCACCAAAAAGGGGGAGATTGATGATCAGTTCATCCCCATATAATTTCATTTATTATATGCCTATTTTGGTGATTAACAAAACTTTAATAAAGTACTGTCTAACAAGTTTTCCTGAAGCTTAATCACAGGAAATAAATCAGGCAAAATCAAGCAAAACCTGTAAGTACTCTTACACTGTAGCATTTAAAGTTTAGAGCATGTAATTTTTCTAAGTACACATCGACTTCCTAAGTTTCATATCGACTTCATTAGAATCATAACGATTCCTATACTATTATCGATTTCAGTTTCACAAGGATTTCATAAGTATCACATCGATTTTAGTTTCACAACCATTTGTTAAGTGAGAAATCGATTTGGTTCTTACAACGATTTGTTAAGTGAGAACAACGATTCGATAAGTTACACAACGACTTGATCGCCATAACAATTCGATAAGTTACATAACGACTTGGTCGCTGTAACGATTCTATAAAGCAAAGAACGATTCAGTCACTGCATCGATTTGATATGTGAAACAACAATTTGTGTTCACAATGATTTGCTTATAACGATTTGCTCACAACGATTTGTGTTCACAACGACTTGCTTATAATGATTTGCTCACAACGATTTGTGTTCACAACGACTTGCTTATAACAATTTGCTTATAACAATTTGCTCACAACGATTTGTGTTCACAATGACTTGCCTATATCTGTATAACGACTTGTGTTCACATCGATTTGCTTATGCTTGAACAACGATTTGTTCAAACAACGATTTGCTTATGCTTGAACAACGATTTGTTCAAACAACGATTTGTTTAAGCTTGAACAACGATTTGTTTGTATCTGCACAATGATTTACTTCTACTATAAGAATGATTCGCTTGCTCTTGCAACGATTCCATTAGTGGAACAATGTCTTATGGATACATCGATTTCTCTATCATAAATTTAATGAATATATCTATTATTCTCATATATTTTCTAGTTTTGTGGAAGTCAAAGTCCTCCCCCCTGCACATCTCTAATATCCTAGTATTTATTATGAATGTTCACATCATCTGCTCGTTGCTTTCTATTCTTATGTTTCTATAAGAAACACTTTTTAGAAAGCAGAATGACATTTCTATTTTGGTGAATAGTCTTACTGCTTGAATTCTAACGTTGACTGATAGTAAGAGACAGCATAGCTGTCTATGCTTTGGCATTTAATGTGTGCAGGTCTCTGCCAGTACCATGTCATACAACGTTGGACAAAATAGAAGCTGAAGGATATCAAGATGGATCTTCTCCTTGCATGCATGGGTCGTAAAGTATTAAATGACTACAAGCACACCTGTCGTACTCGACGAACCATGCAGTCTAACGAGCATCCAACCTAGAGACAACAGACACTTCAACAGATATATTTTTCAAAGAGAAGGATATATATAGAAGACTGATGACTCCATAAAGGATAACTTTTGAACTTTTGAGCTTTCAACTTACAACCTGCGAGCATCAGAAAGAAGAGCCCTGAGCTTCACTCCCTAGCTTGTTGTAGCTCTTGCTCTCCGTTTTTCATTATTTTTAGCATTTGGAGAGCTAGTGTGTTCTGAGAGATTTTCTTATTGTAGATCTTTCTCTCTCAGTCACTGCCTCAGATCGAGCATTTGTTGTAAGCTTGATCTAGGGACATTTTGCCTTTATTCACACTTGTGGTGAAATTCCTCTTCGGGCTGTGAAGAGAAGACCTGTTGTGAATAGGTGGTTTGTGTTCCCTTCGGTAAGGAAGGAAGACCTATGCATCAGGGTGTTTGTATTCCTCTTCAGAGTTAGAAGAGAAGGCCAACTGCGGCTGGATGTGTAGGGTCCTTAAGGGGGACAGTACCCTTGGTAATGAATGCCGAAGTTGTTACTTGGGGACTGGACGTAGGACTCCTTGGTATAGGAGGGCCGAACCAGGATAAAAATCTCCTGTTGCATGTGTGATTGTTTTTGTGCGTTTGTTTGACTTCATTCATCTAACACTAACTATTCTCTTTAGTGTCTTTCTGTTAAGCGTTTTTGTTAACATGCTTTAATCTAAAATTTTAGAATCCCATTCACCCCCTCTCTGGGCTTGCTAGCTGGGCAACAAGTGGTATCAGAGCCAAGTCTCTTCAACAAAGAAGATATCACGATCTGAAGAGCAAAGATAAATGGCAACTCAAGGGTATGCAGAAGGCCAGTCAGTCAACAAACCACCTTTGTTCAATGGTGAAGACTACAACTACTGGAAGACCAGAATGAAGTTTTTCCTTCAAGGTCTTGATTTTCAAATCTGGTCAATCATAGAAGAAGGAGATTTAGTGGTTCTCAACAATAGAGATAATTGGACAGAAGATGACAAGAAGAAAATATCCTTAAACTGCAAAGCAAAAAGCATCTTGTGCTGTGCGCTAAGCAAGAAGGAGTTCAACAGAATCTCAGCCTGCAAATCCGCTATGGAAATGTGGGAAAAGTTGAGAATCACATATGAAGGCACAGACAAAGTAAAGGAAACCAGAATAGATATTCTAGTAGCTCAATATGAGCGATTTCAGATGCAGTCAGGAGAATCAATCACTCAGATGTACAGTAGATTTACAGACATTACAAATGGTCTGGCTAGTCTTGGAAAGCAATATGAAATGGGGGATATGGTAAGAAAATCCTAAGATCCCTACTAGCCTCGTGGACTCTAAAGGTGACAACCATAGAAGAGGCAAATGACTTGAGAAGGATGTCATTGGAAAAGCTTGTTGGGTCACTCATGCCCACGAGATCAATATGGAAAGGTTAGGAGAGTCCTCTAGTAGAAAGAAGCATAGCAATGCGCTAAAAGTCACAGAAGGTAGCACCGAAGAAAAATCAGAAGATGAAGATAGCAGCGAAGATAGTGAAGATGAAGAAGCTCTTCTATCTAGAAGACTGCAGCGAATATTGGCAAAGAAAAAATATCAATATGAAAGAAGACATTTTAAGAAAGGAAAAGATCTCAGAAAATCTGAAGGAAAAGAGCTCAAAAAGTCAGAACCCATATGCTACGAATGCAAGAAGCCTGGACACAGCAAGGTCGAGTGTCCAAAGCTGAAGAAGACCGAGTTTAAAAAGAAGGACAACGCAAAGAAATTCAGAAAATACAAGAAGAAGGCCATGGTAGCAGCATGGGACAACGACAGTGACTCAGACAGTGAGTCAAGCTCGAGTGAAGAAGAAGAAGAAAAGGCCAACCTGGCCTTCATGGCAAACATCGACGATAAGGTAACCTCTGACTCATCATTCACTTCATGCAATGAGTCTGAGTCTGACAATTTAGAAGATGCTTTCAATGAACTATATAGTAAATATAAAGAGGTATGTAAAGTACTAAAAACCACCAAGAAAAATCATGCTTGTTTAGAAAACACCAACTCAGACCTAAAGTCAGAAACCGAGCAATTAGAAAAACAAATTTCTGAATTAAAGAGGAGAAATAATTTATTATGTGAAGATCTAAAAGTTAAAAATGATCAGATAGCTAAGCTGGAAAGTCAGGAAACTGTAAGTAAACTTAAACAGGAAATTAGCACACTAACAAAAGAAAATGAATATTTATGCAGTACAATTGAAAAATTTACAAATGGTAAATCATCCTTAATATTAAAAGAAGCTAGAAGATTAGGGAAAAAGAAACATGGTTTAGGATATACTTCACCTGATAATGAAGAAATAATAGTCCATCCTAAGGTATATCCAACTCCAAAATTTGTAGCTGAACAAGATACTGAATATAAATCGAACTTTAAATATATCCCAACTGAAAACGTAAGTAAAATATCCTATTGTAGTCACTGTAACAAATTAGGTCATACCAAAATAACCTGTCCCACTAAACACCTAAAATGGATACTTAAAAGAAAAAGTGAGGAAACTAACCAGCAAGGACCTACAAGAACTTGGGTACCTAAGTATTAGTGTTTCTATTGCAGGGAAGCCTTAGAGTATCAAAATGGTATCTGGATAGCGGGTGCTCAAGACTTATGACAGGTAACAAGAAACTATTTTCGTTCATCAAGGATGAAGAAGGTACATTGACATATGGCGACAACGGAAAAGGAACATTGATAGGTTGTGGATCAGTTGGCAGTCAAGGCAGAACTCTTATAGAAGATGTCCTATGTGTGAAAGGACTTAAGCACAATCTAATCAGCATCAGTCAACTTTGTGACAAAGAGCATCAAATTAAGTTTCAAGAGACTAAGTGCAATATCATGAAAGATGGTGCAATAGTATTCGAAGCCTGCAGAGAAAGAAATCTTTATGTGCTTCATCTAGAAGAACTGAAGGATTAGGATGTATGTCTTGCAGCAAACAAGGATCAATCAGCTGAACTGTGGCACATGCGTTTGGGCCACTGCAGTATGGATGGAATCAGAAAATTGGTCAAAAGGAATCTAGTAGATGGTCTGCCTAAGATAAGCTTAAGAGTAAAAGGTGTGTGCGAACCTTGTGCAAAAGGGAAGCATACAAAATCATCCTTCAAGTCTAAAACAGTTGTAACCACCTCTAAACCCATATGGGTCTATTTGGGCCGATGAGAACAACCAGTTTAGGAGGAAAGAACTTTGGATTCGTGATTGTAGATGATTATTCCAGATTTACTTGGGTATCATTTTTGGAACATAAGGATGATACCTTCAACAGTTTTGTTAATTTCTGTAAGAAAGTTCAGAAAAATAAGAAGTTCAGCATAATAAGTATTCGATCTGATCATGGAGGAGAGTTTCAGAATGATAAGTTTGCAGATTTTTGTAATAATCAAGGAATAGAGCACAACTTCTCAGCACCAAGAACACCTCAACAAAATGGAGTAGCTGAGAGGAAGAATAGGACTTTATTGGATATGGCCAGAACAATGCTGTCAGAGTATAACCTTCCAAGATACTTCTGGGCTAAAGCCATCAACACAACGTGCTACATAATCAATAGAGTGATGATCAAGCCAATCCTGAAGAAGACGACATATGAACTGTACAAGGAAAAGAAGCCAAAATTCAGTCATTTTAAAACTTTTGGATGTCTATGCTTCATCCACAATAACGGTAAGAGAGATATTGGTAAGCTGGACTCAAAATCTGATGAAGGTATATTTATGGGGTATGCTTCTAAACCCAAAGGCTATAGGGTATTTAATAAACAAAGTTTATTAATTGAGCAAACTGTACATGTTATTTTTGATGAAAGTAACCCTTCCTTGAGAAAGGAAGTAGACACTGATGACGATGCAGAAAATTTAGCCAGGAAATTGAAGGATACATCTCTCAAAGATAAAGAGGATCCACCCTTGGAAGAACTACAACAGAAAGAACTATCTCATGATGATCTTCCAAAGGAATGGAGATACAAGAAGGATCACCCATTGGATAACATCATTAGAGATCCATCAGTTGGGGTAAGAACTAGAGGTAATGTAATTCCTTGTGATTACCTAGCCTTTGTATCTCAAATAGAGCCTAAGACAGTCAATGAAGCACTGTCTGATGAATCTAGGATACTAGCCATGGAAGATGAACTTAATCAGTTCAAAAAAAACCAAGTTTGGTCCCTTGTTCCGAGACCATCAGATCATCCTGTGATTGGCACCAAATGGGTGTTCAGGAACAAATTGGATGAAGCTGGTGTGATCACTAGAAACAAGGCTAGACTGGTTGCTCAAGGCTATTCCCAAGAGGAAGGCATAGATTTCGATGAAACCTATGCACCAGTGGCTAGACTAGAGGCAATTAAAATTTTACTTGCTTATGCATCTGCATTAGATTTAAAGCTTTTTCAAATGGATGTGAAATCTACATTTTTAAATGGTTTCATAAAGGAGGAAGTCTATGTAGAACAACCTCCTGGTTTTGATGATGTGGATTTTCCAAATCATATTTTTAAATTGCATAAAGTATTGTATGGTTTAAAGCAAGCACCTAGAGCATGGTATGAAAGGCTCAGTACATTCTTATTAAAACATGGTTTTATCAGAGGACATGTAGATAACACATTATTTATTAAATCAAAAGTCAAAAATATATTACTTGTACAAATATATGTAGATGATATAATTTTTGGATCTACTGATGAATCTTTTTGCAAGTATTTTGAAAAGCTTATGCAGGGAGAATTTGAAATGAGTATGATGGGGGAGCTAAATTATTTCCTTGGATTGCAAATCAAGCAAGGAAAAGAAGGCACACATATCTGCCAAGCTAAGTACACCAAGGAATTATTGAAGAAATTTGGATTCGATAATGCAAAGTCACTGTCAACACCAATGAGCACATCTACAAGATTAGACAGTGACAAAGATGGTAAGAAGGTAGACCAGAAGCTCTACAGAGGTATGATAGGTTCACTACTTTATTTAATTGCCAGTAGACCTGATGTTTTATTTAGTGTATGCATGTGTGCAAGGTATCAAGCTGATCCTAAAGAATCTCACTTAACCTCTGTCAAAAGAATCTTTAGATATCTAGCTAAATCTCATGATATAGGCTTATGGTATCCTAAATCATGCAAAGTAAATTTAGTAGGATATTCTGATGCTGACTATGCTGGATGCAAGATAGATAGAAAAAACACCAGTAGTTGTTGTCAATTTCTTGTAGGATGCTTAATCTCATGGTCCTCAAAGAAACAAAATCTAGTAGCACTATCAACAACTGAGGCTGAGTACATGGCTGCTGGAAGCTGTTGCACACAACTCCTTTGGATAAAACAACAGCTTGAGGATTATGGACTGCACTTAAAGACAATTCCATTGCTGTGCGACAACACCGGTGCAATAAATCTCACAAAAAATCCAGTTCAGCACTCAAGGACAAAGCATATAGAGGTTAGATATCATTTTATTAGAGATCATGTAGCTAACAGAAATATAAATATTTCTTTCATAGATACTTAAAATCAGTTAGCAGATATCTTCACAAAAGTCTTACCTGAAGAGAGATTTACCTCTCTTAGAAGAGAATTAGGCACGTGTAATTTGTGATAGATTTATCTATATAAAACTAAAAAACTAATATTTCAGAATAACCCTTATTCTCTCCCCTGGATTTAAGTGAATTCTTTAAATTGCTCGCTTCATATATAGCTTTGACGTTTTGTTATAAATATTTCTTTAAATTGTCAAAGCCTTTATTTATCTCGAACTCGTCTCCATTTTGTTGTTTTCTGTATTTAATGCTCTGTCCCCTCAAAAGTAACTTTTTGCTTATCTCTAAAATCCCGCAATCTGTGTCACAACGATTCACCTCCCTCTCTCATCTCTTCCGACTCGCCTGGAACGAAAAGCCCTATCGATTCTGGCTCTCCTTCTCCGAGAGATTTCAAAGAATCCCTTTCTTCCTGCGAAAAATTTCTTGAGGGCTTTTGCTCCAATATTCCTCTTGATCCTCAAGAACCTCTCGTCATTCAATTCCATGGCGGCTTCTGGGGTCTCCGGCACCGTCGGCGGTTACAGCACCGTGTTCCTCACAGCAGAGCAGCAAGAGAGGTTTGCAATGGTGAAGATGAAGCTGTGCGGCAACAAAGCAGTTGATGTAGCTGACCTGGAGAAGAACAGGATGCATAGCGTAGTAGCCGCGATGCAGAGGATGAAGTGGACGTAGATGACAACTTTCTCTGAGGCAAGTTACCCGGATTTGGTAAAAGCCTTTTATGTCTGTTTGAAATCAGAGGCAGATGGGTCCTTGACTTCCACAGTCAAAGGAAACCAGATTCATATCACCTATGATCTATTGGAATCTCAGTTTGGAGTTTCTACCTCCGGTCACAATGGTGTACGCACTGTAGATGTTCATGCCAAGGGTTTAGGCATTGTCAGAACTGAATATAAGTTAAAGGATGGAAAAATCGACATCAACTAGTTAAATGCTTTCAATAGAATCCTGCACTTCATTGTCTGTCAAATTCTTGTGCCCCGGAGTGCTACCTTCTCCACTTGTACTAAGGTAGACTCCGATATGATGTTCTGGGCCATCCAGAACCAAAATATTAACATGGCTGAGGTGATTATCGAGCGGATGAAGTTTGCGAATGCGATGATTTGGGACAAGAAGAGTAAATTAAATGTGTCCCTTCCCTATGCTCATTTGTTGACAAAGATTTTCCAACACTACAACATCAGCCTGTCTGGAGCAGTTTATGAGAAGATGGGCCAAGCCATTAGGAGCAGAAATTTGAAGAAAAGTGGGTTCTCTTTGGTAGCTGGGGTATGGACCAAGACCTTAGTAGCTGAAGGTGAAGCCATTATCGGTGAAGCTCAGAAAGTTCAGAAGAAGAAGTAGTTGTAAGGGCTGAAACCTCTTCAGCAGACGTTCCACTTGTGCCAACAGTTCAAGAACAACAACAAGAAGAAGCAGCAACAGGTGTTAGAGTGGACGATTTAGTGGTCAGTGAAAGCAGAATAGATGATATACCTCTAGAACATATTGAGCCCGTTGGGCAAGTATCGGAGGCAGACACCCCCACCTCTCTTGTAGCATCTATACTTCGAAATGTGCTGGACTCTATCACCAGCACTCAGGGGGAGCAAGAAGTTTTGGCTGAAGATGTGGCACCAGACCACAATGAGGATGTTCAGATGGAGGATGCTCCTATTCAGGGGGAGCATGTAGTTGAGAAGGAAGCAGAGACTCAAGGGGAGAACACTGCTCGTGCCCCTGTTGATGAATTTCAGGAAGGTGTTGTGGAGAGCACCTCAGATGAAGAAGAAGCTCATGATGAAAATGTGGAGTCCGCTGCTAGGGCAAGTGACAAAGGCAAAGATGTAGCTCCTGAGATTCCTCTCCTCACAAGGAAGCCCCACAGGAGGCTAAGGCAGAAGAAGCTGAAAGTTAATATGAAGCCAATTATTAATCGATTGGATGCTCAAGGTCAAATTCTCTGCTCTGTCCAATCTGATATAGCTTCAATTTTCATAAGCCAGAGCAAAGCAGCTACGAAAATGGGAATGGTTAGGAATGCCCTAAGATGGGTAAGAAGTGAGCTGGGCAGCATCAAATATTCCGTGGCTACTCTTTCAGATCTTTTGAGGGCGCAATCTACTCCTGCCCCTCCTGCTCCTTCTCCTGCAGTTCCTGCCAGCAACTCAGTACCATCAGGGCCAAGGCAAGAAGAAATCCGGCCATCAGGGCCAGATAATGTTGAGCAGTCTGGGCCATCTAGGCCATCAGTTATGGCAGATTCAGGGCCATCAGAGCCAGTTGAGGATGCATCTGGGCCATCCGGGCCAGTGGAGTCTGAGGCTGTACCTGCCAGAGCAGATGAAGACCAGGCTGTAGCCCCAGAGCCCCATATCTCTTCATCTCTTTCCACTCCAGCACCTCCTTCTCCACCATCATCCTCCACTACTCCTCCAGCACCTGCCACATTCAAACAACTCCTTCCTAAACACATTTCTTCTCCTACGCCCTTTCCTTCACAATCCTTATCAACTCCTGCTTCCTCTATATCCAACCCTCCTCCTATTATTGAGATTCCTCTAGCATCATCTTCAGCTGGAGCCTCTTCTTCTGGTTCTTCATCTTCTGGACCATCCATACCACCTCCATCTACCTCTCATTCTTTTCTTCATCCTCCTACTCCTCCCTCTTCTGTCACCATAATTCTTGAGGGTGCCCAACTTGAACATCATATGATCCAGGACATTAAAGATGAGTTTGAAGTAGCAATGCTTCTCTGAGTCCTGTCAGTTGGGACTCATCTCCATAGGACATGCTCTTCCAGCCCTGCTCCTAAGAAAAGGAAAATTTCCTCCAACCGTGCCATCTCTTCTGAACCTCTCTTTCCACCTCTTTGGTTTTCTCTCTCAGTTGAAAATCCAAGAAGGTCCCTTTACAGTGAATATCTCCAGAAATGCTCCTTTGTTACTATTTTTGGACTTCCTTATCTAAATCTCACCGAACATCTTAATATCATTCTTCCTTTTTTTTCCTTATCCAAGGTTGAACAGTAATTTTTTTTTACCCTGACTGAAGTCAAAACTGAAGAACAGTGGGCTCGGGGGCAAAAGTCTCTTTACATCAAATTTCCTCAAGCTCAGGCAGCTAGATACCCACCTCGAGATCATCCTTTAACTCTCTTTGAGTGGTTCCAGATCCATCACAAGGATACCTGGGGACCCTTTGTTCAGAAAGAAATCAAGCTTATCCGTCACTTTCAGATGTTCAATGATTACTATAGCTTAACAATTTACCTGAAGTTCAGCTTGGCCAATTCTGGCGAGCTCTTTCTGCTCTTGGTTCACATGATGCTCATACCACTTCCATCCAAGTGGATTTTGCAACCTTGGAAATTTCAGATGTTGTGTTTCTGCCTCCTCTCCACTCCCTCGTCATGGAATCTGCCGTGGGCACCTTAATTTTTGAAAGATTTGCAAGGGTAATGGGCAGAATTTCAGTGTAGAAAACCAGTTCACTCTCTTTCCACAGATTTGTCTTCAGGGAATATCATCAGGGCCACATCAAGTCTGATGTTCTTGCCCCTCTCTTGTCTGAATGTGAGCACCTATCTCCACCAGAATGGGAAAAGCTTTACCCCCTCACCGCTCAGCAACTTATTGATCTCAATTCTTCTCAAGCCAGATCAAATCAACCTCCTCTGTCTGCTGCAGAATTTCTAGATCTTAACTCCATTCATATTGTAAGAGACTCATATGATACATGGGTTGAGAGATACAAGGTGTATGTGGCTATGAAACAAGAACTGAAGCAGCACCAGATATTCTACCCTATAACCATAGATAAGTTCCTTCAGTATGCTAGTTTTAGCTCCTTCAGCACCTACAAAATGTCTCTCGGTAGGGATGAGTATGGAACTTTTGTGGAAGCTCAGAGACAACTTCACATCCAGAGGATGGCCCCTGTCATGGGCCCTTCCTACTCTATGGTTTTTGGAGCCTTCTAAGCTTATTTTGAAGAGCAGGAACGCAAGGCTTGGCCAATCATTACCCGCCATGCCTCTCTTTTGTCTCCTGCCTTCTATCTTCCTGTACCCTCCAAGGAGTAATATAAATGATTTCCTTTGCTCCCATTTATCTTTCTTCTCTTCTTTCTTTGTCTCTTTGCGTTATCTTTTTACTTAATGATAAAAAAGGGGGAGAAAAATAACTATTCTGAAATACATTTCTCAAATTTCTTCCGCAAATTTATTTATTTCAGAACTTTCTATACTCATGTTATGTTTTGTCATCACCAAAAAAGGGGAGATTGATGATCAGTTCATCCCCATATAATTTCATTTATTACATACCTATTTTGGTGATTAGCAAAACTTTAATAAAGTACTGTCTAACAAGTTCTCCTGAAGCTTAGTCACAGGAAATAAATCAGGCAAAATCAAGCAAAACCTGTAAGTATTCTTACACTGTAGCATTTAAAGTTTAGAGCATGCAATTTTTCTAAGTACACATCGACTTCCTAAGTTTCATATCGACTTCATTAGAATCATAACAATTCCTATACTATTATCGATTTTAGTTTCACAAGGATTTCATAAGTATCACATCGATTTCAGTTTCACAACGATTTGTTAAGTGAGAAACAACGATTTGGTTCTCACAATGATTTGTTAAGTGAGAACAACGATTTGATCTCACAACGATTCGATAAGTTACACAACGACTTGGTCGCCATAACGATTCGATAAGTTACATAACGACTTGGTTGCCGTAACGATTCGATAAAGTAAACAACGATTCGATCACTGCATCGATTTGATAAGTGAAACAATGATTTGTGTTCACAACGATTTGCTTATAACGATTTGCTCATAATGATTTGTGTTCACAACGACTTGCTTATAACGATTTGCTTATAACGATTTGCTCACAACGATTTGTGTTCACAACGACTTGCCTATATCTGTATAACAACTTGTGTTCACATCGATTTGCTTATGCTTGAACAAGGATTTGTTCAAACAATGATTTGCTTATGCTTGAACAACGATTTGTTCAAACAACGATTTGTTTATGCTTGAACAACGATTTGTTTGTATCTGCACAACGATTTGCTTCTACTATAAGAACGATTCGCTTGATCTTGCAACGATTCCATTAGTGGAACAATGTCTTATGGATACATCGATTTCTCTATCATAAATTTAATGAATATATCTATTATTCTCATATATTTTCTAGTTTTGTGGAAGTCAAAGTCCTTACCCCCGCACATCTCTAATATCCTTGCATTTATTTTGAATGTTCACATCATCTGCTCGTTGCCTTCTATTCTTATGTTTCTATAAGAAATACTTTTCAGAAAGCAGAATGACATTTCTATTTTGGTGAATAGTCTTACTGCTTGAATTCTAACGTTGACTGACAACAAGAGACAGCATAGTCATACAATGTGCAGGTCTCTGCTAGTACCATGTCATACAATGTTGGACAAAATAGAAGCTGAAGGATATCAAGATGGATCTTCTCCTTGCATGCATGGGTCATAAAGTATTAAATGACTACAAGCACACCTGTCGTACTCGACGAACCATGCAGTCTAACGAGCATCCAACCTAGAGACAACAGACACTTCAACGGATATATTTTTTAAAGAGAAGGATATATATAGAAGACTGATGACTCCATAAAGGATAACTTTTGAACTTTTGAGCTTTCAACTTACAACCTGTGAGCATCAGAAAGAAGAGCCCTGAGCTTCACTCCCTAGCTTGCTGTAGCTCTTGCTCTCCGTTTTCATTGTTTTTAGCATTTGGAGAGCTAGTGTGTTCTGAGAGATTTTCTTATTGTAGATCTTTCTTTCTCAGTCACTGCCTCAGATCGAGCATTTGTTGTAAGATTGATCTAGGGGAATTTTGCCTTTATTCACACTTGTGGTGAAATTCCTCTTCGGGCTGTGAAGAGAAGACCTGTTGTGAATAGGTGGTTTGTGTTCCCTTCGGTAAGGAAGGAAGACCTGTGCATCAGGGTGTTTGTATTCCTCTTCGGAGTTAGAAGAGAAGGCCAGCTACGGCTGGATGTGTAAGGGTCCTTAAGGGGGATAGTACCCTTGGTAGTGAAAGCCCAAGTTGTTGCTTGGGGACTGGACGTAGGACTCCTTGGTATAGGAGGGCCGAACTAGGATAAAAATCTCCTGTTGCATGTGTGATTGTTTTTGTGCGTTTGTTTGACTTCATTCATCTAACACTAACTATTCTCTTTAGTGTCTTTCTGTTATGCATTTTTATTAACAAGTTTTAATATAAAATTTTAGAATCCCATTCACCCCCCCTCTGGGCTTGCTAGCTGGGCAACAATACAATCACCTAATTGAGAGTTTAAATCGGCTAAAGGGCCACAACATTGAAATGGGAAGAGATTTGGTTCAGTTGAAAAATGACATTGATCAAGATCAGAACAACAACCATGCTTCTTTCACATCCTAGCATGAAAATTCTCGATACCAAACTTCAAGCAGTGAATATCTACCTTGAGCACAACTGAGATGATCTGAATGCCTGCTTGGCCAAGATTGAGGGTAAACTTTATGACAATTCTTCTGCATCTTCAGTTCCTCAACAACAGTAGGTTTAAGCCCCCTTGTTTTGATGATGTCAAAGGGGGAGACAAGTTGATAATGATTTTGAATGATGGTTGATTGTAAATTTCGTCATCGTTAGATGGGTTGGGGAACACACTCATGTCATGCCATGTTGGTTGTATGTGTTCTTTTGTGAAATGAAATTAAAAACCTAGGGTACACTCACTTATGTTCTCCATGTGTCTATGACTTATCTATGGATGTTTCCTCATGATTGATTGGATAATGTGTGTTTGAAAAAGTTGAGATGGACTTGTGGTGGTGGTTTGACCTGTATGAGTGAATACACAAAATGAAAAATTATATATCATAGTTGCCATCATAAAAAGGGGGAGATTGTTGTATCCTTTGTTTTGATGATGACTAAGATAATGTCTAACTATGATACATAATTTACACTAATGCTTAAAAATACTCTAATATATTTGTACTTATGACATGTACCAACATGTGTCGACATAAGATTGCTATCAGGTTGACACATGTGACCTATCCAGTAAGTGATCAACGGAAAACTGATCAGGAGATCGACGCAAAAGACTAATTAGGTCGACGTACCTAAAGCATCCAGTGAGCTCTAAATTGAAAAGGGATCAGGAGGTCGACACAACAAGTGTAACAGGTTGACCTCATCTATGTTTCCAAAGAGACATGTTTATAGAAACACACAGGAGGTTGACGCAAGATGGCTATCAAGTCGACACTAGTGCTCATCCAGTGGACTGTTTCTAAGTAAAAATACTATGTGTCGACGTAGTGCACAAGATGCGTCGACACACATCAGAGCTTTATCTATCAACGATAAAGTTAAAATGAACACGTGGTAAATTTGGGAACAAGAACCAAGGTCCAATCAAGGGGATTCTGTGGCCCACACTTGAAGCTTCTAGAAAGAGATAGGCTGGCTGCGAGAGAAGAGACATTAACATCTCTGAAGTGCTTCTTTCTGGAGGAGAATACAAGAAGCAAAATGGATGCTACGCCAACGTCAACGCTGATGATTCAAAATCAGAGCATTACCAGTTAAGTCTGATTTGAAGGAGATCAAGTCAATTTGTTTCAGGAACTCATCCATATGGTGGACTCACGCAAGATGATCTGAAGCATAATCCGAGCCATCAGGACTTGAAGAATCTGAGTTCAAGTTGAACAGAACAAAGAAGATCAAACATGATCGAAGAACTAGTGTTTGAGGATTTGTCTATCTGAACTCTAATCTTCTTGTGCAATTCATTTTAGTTTTAAATTTCTCCAGAACTTTTTGGCTACTCCTACTAGTGTTAGGAGTGTTGATCCCACATCGTGTTGTGTGTGGATTGAGGAGGTCTGTGTGACCTTGAAGTTGTGAATCAACGATTTTCAAACTGTTAGTCAGTGGATTTAGAAGATGTGAAACAGTGGGGGTGTGAGTGTATCACATTGTTGAGTTATTCCTAGTAGAGCCTCACTTGGTTTAAGTGAGGGGTGAACGTAGGTCTCCTCATTGGACCCAAACCACCTTAAAAATCTGTATGTCCTGTGCGATTTGTTCTCTTGTCTCTTGCTCTCATCTCTTATTTTCTAAGCTTCCATTGTGAGGTTATTTTAAGGGGTAAGATCTATTCACCCCCCTATAGATCTAACATTCCACATCCAACACCCTCCCTCTTGTCTCTCTCCTCCATTGCAGAGAAGAGAGAGAGAGAGAGAGAAGAGAGAGAGAGAGAGAGAGAGAGAGAGAGAGAGAGAGAGAGAGAGAGAGAGAGAGAGAGAGAGAGAAAGAGAGAGAGAGAGTGGATCGAGTGAGGGGAGGATGCAATGGCACAGGGTGGCATCCTCCCCTCACTCGATCCACCCTCTCTCTCTCTCTCTGCGATGGAGGAGAGAGACAAGAGGCATTGTGAGGTTATTTTTAAGGGGTAAGATCTATTCACCCCCCTATAGATCTAACATTCCACATCCAACACCCTCCCTCTTGTCTCTCTCCTCCATCGCAGAGAGAGAGAGAGAGAGAGAGAGAGAGAGAGAGAGTGGATCGAGTGAGGGGAGGATGCAATGGCACAGGGTGCTAGAGCTCCTCTAAACATTGAGTTCTAGGGGAGGGGACCAGGCAATGAGAGGGGCAGTGGGAGCTCTCTCTGGCGTAGAGAGAAAGAGAGAGCCGCGGGTGGGGGAGACAACACTTGCTTTAAGAGAGAGAGGGAAATAGAGAATTAGTGGTGGAGAAAGCTATTGGGCATGTGTAGTTGTCGCTCCCCATTCCCGTCACCACTAACAAGCACCAATCAAGAAAGACTCGAGAAAAGGACACACAAAGATGTTGACCAGGTTGCAAGTCCTGAGGGGCGGTGAATGGATTGCTTAAAATAATTCTTTAACTGTTATTTGTCAAGGATAATTAAAACAGAAACTAAATGTAGAAGTTAAGGTTAGTAAGTAGCAGATAATAAGACAAAAGAAATCACACATGCAAGAGGATTTTATCCTGGTTCGGACCTCTTATCACCAGGAGTCCTATGTCCAGTCCCCAAGCAAACTCTTGGGATTCCACTAACAATGGTACAACCCCCCTTAAAGACACTTACACATCCAGCATCTGCTGGCCTTCTCTTCAACCCCGAAGAGGTAGACAACCACCTGTAGCAACAAGTCTTCCTTTCAACAAGAGGAACAACCGCTTGCTCAACAAGCATTCTCTTCACACCCGAAGAGGAAAACACCTGTAAGAAAGATTTATAGAGAAGCCCTAAACCAAACTTGTATGAACAATCAAAGAGCTTTGGTTTGAGGCACAGTCTAAGGATTCAGAAAAGAATACAAAGAAGATCAACCCTCTCAGATTGAATAGACTCTCTCCAAAGAAATAGGAAACATAAGCTTCAAGGAGAGTGAGAGTCGAGGAGCACAAGGACCAGCTTGAACACAAGATCTTTCTTTCGCTCTTTGCAATCTGGCTTTCTAACACTTTTTCTTCTCTTTTTGTTTCTGGCTCAGGATGGATGGACCGCTCAGTGTTACACTCTATGTGTGTTATGGATCAAGTGTGCTTCTATATATCTTCATGCAGATGAGGTATCCGTTGAGATGTCCGTTGTCTCTCATTTCTTGATGCTCGTTTCCATGCAGTCATAGCAAGTCTTACATTGTAGGAACATGTGACTACCGAAAACCTACGTGCATTAAGTGCTAGGATACAAAGAGAAAACATAGAATATCGTCAATCAACATTCTGAGTAGGTACATAAAGATGTTATACTGAAATAGGTATTTCCATTCAGTCACCATATAACACATAAGAAGACATGTCATGAAAATAGTAAACAGAGGACGTTCAACATGGGAACTGTATCCAGTAACTGACCATACCACAGACAGATATCTTTGAATACTTACGTGAGAAAAATATGCTCCAAACGGCCGGAGATTTGAATTACAAACCATTAAAACAATAAGGATTTCGAATAACATTGTAACCCACGGTCACAACAATAAAGTATATCTATAATATTTTTTGATCAAATGAATTCTTTAAAGATAATCGTTATGATAAAGATAATAAAAATATTAATGATAATCAATGTGAGATAGTAGTCGATATTCATGGAGCAATCGATATGATAAAGACAGTCGATATATGATGGCAATCGATTGTTTAAAGAGAATCGATGTCTAACAAAAATCGATGTCTGAAGGCAATCGATGTCTAAGGCCAATCGATATCTAAATGCAATCAATGTCTAACAGTAAAGACAATCGATGCCTAAGGCCAATCGATGTCTAAAGACAATTGATGTTTAAAGCCAATCGATGATGATGGGCAATCGATGTGAAACTTAAAGGCAATTGATATATCAATTCGATTGGTCAAGAAAACAACATAGACGGTCGAAGTGGAACTTCGTATATGACTTCGGATATGATGAAGTAGAACTTCATATATGACGAGGTGAGCTTCGACTGAACACGACAAAAACCATTCATGACGAAGTTAGCTTCGTATAGGACGAAGTAAGCTTTGGATATGATGAAGTTAGCTTCGTATATGACGAAGTAGAATTTTGACTGATCATGACAAAAAACCATGCATGACGAAGTTAGCTTCGTATATGACTAATTAGAATTTCGTATATGACGAAGTAGAACTTCGTATACGACGAAGTAGAACTTTGACTGATCAAGAGAAAAACATGCTTAGCAATCGATCTGGACTTAGAATATTGATACCAAAATGACTTTAACTTAATTGAGTTTATTTAACTTACCAGAGTGTCCTTTAAATAGAGAAAATTGTAATTGTGTCCTGTTGATAGACTAAAATAATAGATGTTAAAGCAACAATTGTCATTAAGAATAATAAGAACATAAATTAACAAGAGTGAAAGGACAAATGTGTGTCAACACATGATGTTCACAGTGTCAACACATGTGCTTCAGAGGTTAACACAATGGTTGTCATCTATCGACAGATGCATCAATTCTGTCGACACTTAAGCAACATAGGTCGACACCATGGATAACATGTGTCGACACACATGAAAATAAGATTAAGCAGATGAGTGCATATGAAGATGTGATTAAGGTCTATTTATTTTGTTATCACCAAAATATATGGTAATGGAGATAAAAGAGTCAACAAGAGAAACCAAGACAAACCTAAATGAGAGAGAGAGAGAGAGAGATAAATGGCAGCAAGGGTGTGTAGACATGCCAAATTTGACAGCATACTGAGTAAATTTCATGTTATATTGCAATACCTCAAAGTGTCTCTCCTAAATTAACCATTTGAGTGATTTCCCCCTTTTTTTCTTCTGATTTTTATAGAATGTTTAGGGATTTTTATAGTGTGCTATTGGGGGTCTTAATTAATAATTGATTCGCAACAGGTCAAGTGATCACGTTTCATACATCGATTGATAAAGGCTGAATCGATTAAACATCGATTGTTAAGGTCAATCGATTGGGTTCATCAATTGGTGAAATCCACGTCAGATTACTTCGTCACGTATTCGTATGCCGATTGGTGGAGACAATCGATTGGACTTACATCGATTTCTATTATACGTGTCGGTTCACAACGTCGTGTTTCATACAATCGATTGTATTGTGGAGAACAATCGATTGAGCTTAAATCAATTGCTGAACCCTAATTCGTGACAGTACTAGTCATCGTGTTTCTCTATTCCGATTGATGCTTGTTTCGATTGATTGACTCTCTATCGATTGGCCCTTACATCAATTGCTAAACACTGATTTGCAACGATACAGGTCATCACGTTTCTTTGTTCTGATTGGTGCTTGTTCCGATTGAAGCTTGTATCGAATGAATACATGAATATCGATTGGTGTGATACGCGACAGGTAACGTCGACGCAATTTTCATATCGATTCCCAGTCTTATTCCGATCGATGGTATTATAAACACATCTTGTCATGATGTCGCGATTAAGAGTTTTCATATTCGATTTTTGACAATTTCCAAAATGGTATTTAGAAAGTGTTTTATTACTAAATATAAATGTGTCCACTGAGGTCGTCACTTTTGTGGACCTTCCTTTAATTCATAAGATCGATTCCCAGTATAACATCGATTCTTTCCTAAATCGCAAAAGGTCATGTCGTCGCGATTCAAACTTTCCATTTATAAAATTGGACAAGAATGATTAATATTAGAATTGTTCAAAAGTGCGATGACCCGGGTGGTCGCAATTTATAACTGCTATATTTTAACCGAGTTAAAGTAGGGAAAGAGCCAGTCGAAGTATAGAAAGCTTTTAAATGCGACAACTTGATCGAACGCGTTTCATCTTTAAAGACGACCAGTGTGTTCGTCACAATTTATAATTTTACCCCTATAAAAGGACCCCCATGGCCATGTTTTTTTAAGAGAAAAACTTCAAGTCATAGAGGCGAAGCCTTGTTGTGTTCAAGAGCCTTCAAACTTCGAGGTTTGAAGAGAAGAACTCCCTCAAGATTGCTTGAAGGGTTCTTTAATTGGAGAGGCGGTGTTGCCATTTACCAAGCGTCATCCGAGCATGGAGGATGGTCTTCTTCTTCCTCACCTTCAACCTTTGCTCCACCTGGAGCTTCCGCAGATTTTTCTCTTCTTCTTTCCTTTTACTTGCTTTCAACTGTACTTTAGTGCATGCATCTCACACACACCTAGATTTTTCTTCACTTTCACAACACATCATTCAACTCACACCCATATTCTTAGGGGTTTTAAACACCACCACAAGGTGTGCTCAAGCCCATGCAAGTTTTCTTTCTAGTTCTTTTGGATTTGATACTACACAACTTGTTCTAATCATTTCTTACACTTGTTTATTTGTGTCTTTCTTGCAAGGTAACCAAGAGCTAAAGTCTTCTTTGTCGGTCGGCCGGTTGGAGAAGTAAGAGTCAACCCACCATTCAACTCCTGCGATCTTCGAGTGAAGGTAAGCAACCCGTCCTTTGCTCTCTCCTTCGGTACCCACGTGTACCTGGTGATCACACTCCATCTCTAGTGCACACACGCACTCTCTCTCCCTTTCTTTTCTTTCTTTCTCCATATTTTCTTTATCATTTTCTATTGTTTCACTCTTGAAAATCTTTTTTTTAAATTACTCTCTATGGCATTTTAAAGCATGTTCACAAATTGGCGAACATGGTGGGACTCTTTTTATTTTAGTTTTTGGTTACCACTCCTTCGGCACCCATGTGTGCCCCTCCCTTCGACACCCACGTGTGTCACTCCCTTCGTACCCCATGTGGTACAATTCCCCTCCCCTTATACACCACGTGGTACTCCTTTGAAACCATCGTGATTACCAAGCTGTGTATTTGTGCCTTTTCCCATAAAGTTTAATTAAAAAAAATCATCATCCTGCTCCCTTTTCCTTTTACTTGCTTTCACTTGA
Organism: Colocasia esculenta; assembly: GCA_014218235.1. Taxonomy (NCBI): domain Eukaryota; kingdom Viridiplantae; phylum Streptophyta; class Magnoliopsida; order Alismatales; family Araceae; genus Colocasia; species Colocasia esculenta. The sequence goes on from CM024757.1 coordinate 84,842,486, forward strand.
AGAGACCAGTATCATTTGACTCTTATTTCTCCAATTGGTTGGCCATATATCATGCTTGTTTGAGTTACTATTTTTATTTAAACTCTCAGGTGTTCTTTAATTCGCGACGTGTTGATGTTGCCTTTTTTCTTGTTGTGCGACGACTTGACCTATTGCGTTTCTATGACAGAAAGCACCGGAGGGAGTTGTCGCATCTCTGACAGTCTCTTTGAGGTTTCAGATCTGCGATTGACTGAACGGTCGCGATTCACATTGATGCGCGACGACTGAACTCATCGCGTTTCAATCTGTTCACAGAACACCATATATGCTTCTATATCTACATTCTTATTGCATTACAGGGCATACTCGGCACTGGGACCTCCTTCCCTCCTTTTCCTAGGATACAAACACCCCTCTCAGTGTGGACAATCTCTCCTTTGGGCATTCCGTCTTATTGGACTAAAAATTCTTCACCGGGACCTCCATAAGTCTCCGTACCCCGTGGATTCCCTTACGGTGGACCGAGTAGGTTGCACCACTCTGGAGACCAGTGCTAGAAGATCCCATCATTGAGAAGGAGAGTGCTTAGTGAACCCGAAGTTACTACTGATACCCATCTAGGTTCATACCCATATTGGAGTGAAATATTTGAATAAAATTCACATTGAACTATATTGGAATAATTCAATTAGACATAAGCATCTCCCAAGTGTTTGATTAAAAGATATTAACTTCTTCTCTCAAACTTGTTTGAGTAGTTGTTTGTTAGTAAACTTTGTGTGCTTAAATATCATGATGCTACGTTCAGGGAAATTTGTTGGAATGGTTGAATATGAAGACATGGGTTACCAAGATGATTTGTATGATGAGCCTTACAATTCTAATGATCAATTTGCACAACTCCCCAATGAATCTTACGTTGATCAATCCAATCCACAAGTTCACGCGATGGATTCAAACCAAGTCAAGTCTCTCTATCACTCCCCGAGGCATGTTACTAGAAACACCTCTGCCTCCATTGATTTGTCCCAATTTGGACCTTCTCAATAATCTTCAACCCTCTCAACTCAGGGAGGTTTAGAATGGTTTGAAGGGGAAATCTGTCCCCGACCCCCCTCAATCTCTTCACCCAAACATGGGTGCCATCCATGTTCAAACCACTCGGGACTCGACGGTCCAAGTCTCCCCTGCCCCCTCGTGGGCCAATTCTATTATCCACTCATGACCTCAGAGTCTTGTTGGGCGGCCTTCACTTGTCCGGCCAAGCCCCTCCCCGGCAAGGCCTGCTTACCTTCCTCGGGCTCCCGCCCATCCTTCTGCACCCACTGGCTCCCCTGCTCCTTACCAGTCGGTTCAGGTGAGTGCACCCTAACCTTACACTTCCGGTGCACCTCACAAGCAACCATCTGATCAGCTCACCGAAGCACTTCTCGCTATGGTGAGTAGACTAGAACAAGATCTCAAAAGGGTGTCCATACCCAAAGATTCCCTTGAATTGGCTCTTCCTTCTATGCCAGTCTTCCATCTTCCGTCCTCAGAATAGCCCGTCTATCGCCACTACAATGGCAGAGGCAACCCATTTGTTCATCTTAAGGAGTTCACTTATGAATCCTGTTTCTGGAAAAATGATAATAAAGTTTTGGCATTCCTTTTCAGAAGGTTATTAGATGGTCCTGCCTTGGAATGGTTCTACTCCTTGGAGCCAATGGATGCAGAAATTTTTGATGTTGTTCAGAGGAAATTTGTGCAAAAGTATAGAGACCGGGTTGGTACTTCCCTATCTATTACTGATTTGATGGCTGAGAAAATGAAGGTGGATGAGGAATTCTTACACTATGTTGATAAGTGGAGAGCTATGGCTAAAAAGTTAAGGGACCCATTATCTGAGTCTGAACAAGTGAAGATGATAACTACCCATGCCACACCATAGTTAAGACACATTTTGGCTATGAACAAATTGACAACCATGGAAGAGTTGTATGAGAGAGCTAAATATATCCAGACATAATTGAAAAGCTCTCGCATCTTGTCCATGTTCGAGCCAAAGGTAAGAACTTTCAAGAAAAACAATGGCAACCCTAAAGCTGGTGGTCCCACAGTTGAAGGGGTTAATAACAATGAATAGGTGAGTGCAATGGGAAATCCCAACTCCACCCAATATCGCCCAAACTCCAACCAATGGCCTCAACAATCTCAATACCAACAACAACCACAACAACCACAGTTTAGGCCCAATAACCCTCCCATGTTGCGTACCCCAACTCCACAGCCTCACCAGCCTCCACCTCCACTGCAATACCAGTAATACCAACAAGCTCCACCATAGTACCAACAATAGCCACCACCTCTTCAACGTCCCCAGCAATACAACCAAGTACCTCCCCCTGGCTCTAGAAGAGCACAATACCCTCCACTGTCGGAGACTCTCCCTGACATATTCAATGCTCTTATGGCCGCCAATGCACCCACTCTGCCAAGGGAACGACTACAATGGCCTCCCAATGTTGATACCTCTCGCTACTGTGCATTCCACAGGGGACTTAGTCACATGTTAGAGGCTTGCTTTCACTTCAAAGATTATATCTATGATCTGAATGACCAGGAAGGCATTGATTGGGATGAAATGAGGAAGTACATCAAAGAAATGAAGACAAGAAGACCACCTAGGCAGAATGTACAACAACCACAACAACAACATCATCAGCAATAGCCCCAGCCACCTACACAATAGACCCAAGTTCCCCTGCAACAACTTAATATGGGGCCCTGCAACAACTTAATATGGGCATTGTGCAGAACCCACTCCTGGAGCACCCTACTCCAAATAATTAACTAAATGCTATTAGATCATCTCCCAAAACAGATAGAAGGCCAGGCGAGCATATGGAAGCACCCTCCACCACCGCGCCACAATCCAACTATTCACTACCCCCTTTCCTCCGTATCTCATGCCTTCCAACCCACACCCGCCTTTTCTCCGCATCCCTACAACCACCGCACCACGTCCACCACAACCCAATCAACCGCTCATCTGCCAACCACCCACATCCTCCACATCACAAACCACCAACCCACTCCCTCCGTTTCTTCACACTCCCACCATGCCATCACAATCCAACCCCACACACATACACCAACCCTCCACCATCCCATCTCACAAGCATCACTGTCCAATTCACCTCTTCTCCGCACCCCAAAAACTACCCCTATCACCATCCCTAACCCATGAGCTCCTTTCCTACACACCACTACCTCCATCCCGAATCCTATACCATCCACTTTCGTCTTCCCCCAGGTCTTCCTACCGATCCCCCTCGACTCCACCTCCTCTAGCCACACCTGGTGCAGCCCCAATGTCCTTATGGCGAGCCTCAGGTGAAGAGGCTCGATCTTGTTCAGGCAATAGACCCAAAGGTCCCGCCCAAAACGAGGTCGACCACCCTCCACCCAAGGCTGGCCCTTGTTCGTCATGCTTAGGTAGGGCTGCCACACCACCTGCATCCACACACACATGATGTCATATGTCACATCCATAAGAAATGCATGGGAGAAATAGATCAGATTACGTACCAGGAGGGCCGGGAAATCCCGAATGTCGCGTCAGAGGGTGTCCAATTGCAGGGAGAAGGATGCAGCCATCACCACGGGCAGCCATCGCCTGGCGAGAGGAAGTGCATCCAATAGCACCTACTGGCCCTCCCTAGGGGGAAGTAATAGTAGTTCCACACCTACACACATGAACATATTGATTATTTGACTAAAAAGAGTAATGCAGGAAAAAATGAGAAAGTTAAAAGGAAAATCATGTACCTGGAGGAAAGGGGCAAACCTGCCCACAGTAGTCTCCCGGCCTGTGCCGCTGGAGAGGTTAGCAAATGTGTGCGCCAGGAAGGCCGCACCCGATGCGTAATCTCCAACCCTCTCCAAGTCGGCCAGGATCTCTCGAAATCAGAAATGGATGCCGTCTCCCTTCGTGCCCAGAAGCATCTTCCTAAAAAATAGAACAAGGAACCTCCTCAGGTCCCGGTCTGCACGCTCCTTGTCCTGGGGGTTCTGGCCGCACACTGCCCTAGCCAGCCCCGCCGCTCGTTGCACGAACTCCTGCAGCGACTCCTCACCTAACTGCCTTGCCCCCTGTAGTCCCAGGCACTCCAAAAATTCCACTCGGTTGACCATCCTCTGGTCGCCGAGGTCATATGCACCCACTGGCTCCAATCCCAGCAGGTCCTATGCGAACGTAGTGTAGTCTGCGTATGTCACTCCCGTCACGGCCTCCCCATCCACCCGGAGGCCGGTGATCCTCACCACATCCTCTAGGTTGGGCACCATGTGCCCCCAGGGCATCAAGAAGGCCCTGCTCGTCCTATTCCATCTCTCCCTCAAAGCCTGAACGAGGGGGCTGTCCACATAAAAGGGCTCAATGTCCAAGATCGGCCTGAATCCCATGCCCCTCACGCGCTCTCTCTGGAACTCCGACAGTCCCCTGTATGCCGCAATCACCAGCGGCCAGTGAATCTGGGGCCTCATGATCCTCTGCATGCAAAGTAAACCAAAAGCATAAGTCAACACAATTAAAACAACCCAATCTGGCCAAAATAGGGCCAAATTCCAGCCCTCGGGTGGCCCAATTGAATCGTGACTGGTTCGAGGTCGTGGTTCAACTTTGAATCGCGATGGTTTAAGCCTTCGCGATTCCACTAATGAACCGCGATGACTGAATTTGTCGCGATTCTTGCCCTCTTCTTTTCTGGCTCCGATGGCCATCTCCTCCTCCTCACTGCTTGCAAACCATGGTTTACGAGTTAAGGTACTCACCGTATAACCGTGTGGGGGTGCCTCCCGGCCTCGGCATCCTCGCCAGAGCCTCCCCATCGGTGCCTCCACCGCCATCTCCTCCTCTTCTTCCATCGCCGCCGAATCCTCTTCCTCCTCCACCACCACCGGCGCTTCCTCCTCCACTCCCATTAACTCTTCCACCATGAGCCTTGCTGCTGTGGTCGGTGTCTCCCCTTCTTCCGTAGCCATCACCGTCGTCGTGGGTGTTTCTTCCTCCACCGATGCACACTCCCATCGCCGGTGTTTGGAGGTTGTCAGCTTCAGAGAGCTTGAGAGAGCAAAAAGAGGAAGCTTGAGAGAGTTGAGAGCAAGGGAGAGTTTGAAGAGTCGGGTGCCGAAAGAGAGGAATGAAGGGCCTCTCAGGTGTTTTGTAGAGGCATTTTGAACTTCATTAAAATGCAACGGGTTCAGTCATCGTGCATTTGGAAGGTTTAATTGATACACGACGGATCATGTGGTCGCGATTCAGAAATGTCATCATTACGCCGGCGCTGAGTTTGAGGCGCCAATTTTGAATTTTGAGGTATAATTTAAAGCGCAACGGGGTAAGTGGTCGCCAATTAGGTAATGTGCAATGACTTGAGTGGTCGCGGATCATGAGATAAAGCATGACATCTATGTCCATCGCAGTTTTAGAAGTATACTCGATGGCTATATTTTGAGGTTGCATCTCATTGTTTGGAGGACATGATCATTGTACACATAGATTCTTGGCAAATAAAGGATGACATTTATTTCTTATTGAGATAATAATCATTGTGCTTACAAATGGCCACCTTGCTCCAGAGTTTCTTAAGCTCTGTTACATAATTCATCTAGTCGCTTTCAATCTTCTCTACATTCGGGACCGGTCGCCTGTAAGTGCAGATTTTCCAGAGCGCTTTGATCATGTCCGCTTCCTCTCCATCGTTGTTAGTCCCAAGTTCTCTTTTCTTGATCGGCGGGAGATGTGAAGGTCCTTCAAAGTTATGCCTAGGGAGTCTGAGTTGAGAGAGGTAGCAGTGTGCATTGTAGAACATGAACTCGGTTGTCCCAGTGAGCCGGAGTTCCACACTGGGTGCTAGCCTTGTCCGCACGTCCTTGGCTAGAAGTGGCTTTGGAACACAAGAAAACACATTTTGTGGCATGCTTCAGAGGTGTCACGCCAGGCCGCCCATGTCTTGAGCTGAGGCATGCAGTTAGCAACTCGCCCTTCTAAGCCCACCAAGCTATCCATGTGCTGGAGCGGGCTCTTGAAGAAGATTTGGGACAAGCTTGTTGCCTCGTTGTTCACATCAAACTTAAAGTGCAAATCAAAGTGAATAATAACATAGATCCGTAGGGAGGTTTACCCAAGCTTGCCGCTGTGAGTCCACTGTAGAGGTAGACTAGCACTGCGGATCCCAATCTCTCGCCTTCCCTTATGCCGCATATTGCACTCAATTGTTCCTCTTCAAGCACATTGTCCATAGATGGAAAGAGGAGCGCTCTCGCTAGGCATATGGCGAAGCCTTTCATCACTCTCTCAAGCTTCTCGTCATCTTCCGCCTTTGGCAACTCCTTGATCATCCAAGCCGCTAGTTTTTGCAAGTTGACTCCTTTCACGGCTTGGACATCTTGGGCCGCCTTTCCGCTCCCCATGAAGTTCTCAAGTACTTCCCTGCTTGTAATTCCCCTCGGCATCTACTTTTCAGTCATTCCATTCACACATTGACATCTACTTTTTAGTCATTCCACTTCACTCCACCAAACTCATCCCATTCCATTGCTCTCATTTTGTGTCCTTATGCTCCACTTCCTTGCAAAGCAGACGCCAAGGCGAGGCAGTTGTAGACACGCCAAATTTGACAGCATACTGAGTAAATTTCATGTTATAATGCAATGTCTCAAAGTGGCTCTCCTCAATTAACAATTTGAGTGATTTTCCTATTTTTATGATTTTTATAGAATTTTTAGGGATTTTTATAGTGTGCTATTTGGGGTCTTAATTAATAATTGATTAGCAACGGGTCAAGTGGTCGTGTTTCATACATCGATTGATAAAGGCTGAATCGATTAAACATCGATTGTTAACGACAATCGATTAGGTTCATCGATTAGTGAAATCCATGTCGGATTACTCCGTCGTGTATTCATATACCGATTGGTGGAGACAATCGATTGGGCTTACATCGATTGCTAATATATGCATCGGTTCACTACGTCGCATTTCATACAATCGATTGTATTGCAGAGAACAATTGATTGGGCTTACATCGATTTTTGAACCCTAATTCGCGACGATACTAGTCATCGCGTTTCGCTGTTCCGATTGATGTTTGTTTCGATTGATTAACTCTCTATCGATTGGCGCTTACATCAATTGCTGAACATTGATTTGCGATGGTACAGCTCATTGCGTTTCTTTGTTCCGATTGGTGCTTGTTCCAATTCAAGCTTGTATCTATTAGAGACATGAATATCGATTGGTGTGATACGCGACAGGTAAAGTCGACGCGATTTTCATATCGATTCCCAATCTTATTTCGATTAATGGTATTATAAACGCGTCTTGTCATGACGTTGCGATTAAGAGTTTCCATATTCAATTTTTGGCAATTTCCAAAATGGTTTTTAGAAAGTGTTTATTGCTAGATATAAACACGTCCACTAAAGCCGTCGCTTTTTTTGACCTTCCTTTAATTCATAAGATCGATTCCCAGTATAACATCGATTCTTTCCTAAATCATGACAAGTCATGCCGTCGCAATTCAAACTTTCCATTAATAAAATTGGACAAGAGTTTGATTAATATTGAAAGTGTTCAAAAGTGCGACGACCCTGGTGGTCGCTATTTATAACTGCTATATTTTAACTGAGTTAAAGTAGGGAAAGAGCCAATCAAAGTATAGAAAGCTTTTAAACGTGACAGCTTGATCGGAGGCGTTTCATCTTTAAAGGTGACCATTGTGTCTGTCGCGATTTACAATTTTACCTCTATAAAAGGACCCCCATGGCTATGTTTTTTTAGTGAAAAAATTAAAGTCATAGTGTAAGGTCCTCGCATTTCGTTGCATTATTTTATTTCGTGTAAATAATTTATGTTTGTGTATGCATAGATGTACATATCTACGTATGTATTAACTAGTTATACTTATGTGTGCATGTGTATAATTAGTTGTAAATAATGTATGAATGATATGTTGGTAGTGTGTACATGATAATACATATGTATGGCATGTAAATATGTATAAGTTAAGCATGGTTCTGCATGTTTTGAGTTCTGGCCGAAGGGCCAAGTTGGCGTCAACATGGATGGATGCCCATGCTGATCCAGCGTCCACATCGATGGACGCTAATACTTAATCCAATGTCCATGGATGTGGACGTTAAGATTTCTGACCTGCATGCGTTGCAGACCCCGAAATCCTGGAAGAAGGAAGCTCAACCATTGGGGAGCTGTCCCCAACGGCTCTGAGCCTTTCCCATCACCCCTACGTGAAAGGAGAGTCCCCTCTCCTATATACCAAGCCCTTTTGCAACCCCAAAGCCCCTTGGCTCTTTGCAAGAAGAGGAGAGAAAGAAGAAAAACCCTAGTTCTGGACTGTGAGAAAAACCTACCTTTGCAAGCTTAAATCCGACCATCTGAAGCTCGTTCTGGCCATCTACCACGACAAGGAGGTAGCTGGGACAAAGGGGAAGGCTTCCCCAACATCTTCTTGGGGTCTACTGCATCAAGGAACCCGGAGGAAGGCATCTTTGGGAGCTTCTTGGGACTGCCCAAGGAGAGCTTCACCGGCTCATTTGATCCCTTTGGAGAGTTTCTGAAAGGCAAGTAACCTACACACATCGTCCCTGTAGATGTCTAGTAGGGTTTTCTTATTTTTACACATTTTTCCTCGTGTCCTAGATCCCCCAATCTTCTTGTATTTGGAGCTCGGTCTGTGTTCTTGCACAGACATGAACTTGGCGTCAATGCCCTTGACGCCAAGATCTCCAGTATGCGTCCAGCGATCTTGCCGTCCAACAACTTGAACGGCCAGACACTGCCTCCAAGTTCTTCAGTGCAGAACAGTGAACTATTCTGCCTTAAATAAGTATTTTCCGGACTTTGACGCATGAGGATATAGTGTAATTTTGATATGTTATGTATAATAGCTAATGTGATGTGTGTGGAAATTTCTATATTTTTCTGTGGATGGCATAAATTATTGGATTTATTGAAATACATGTTGGGGAAAATGGATTATGCATGATTACCTACTGTCTATATGATTCCTGAGGAATTAAATACCCTAGATTTTTATATCCCATGTGTATATGTGTCAATTCATACCTCGCAAATTTGAGGAATTGTTCATGTTCATATGATTTACTGTAAATTCCGCAACGAAAATAGAAAGCATGAATAGGTTATTCAAAAATCCACAGTAAATTGTATGTAGTGAAATAAATTCGGGGAAAATTTCTATAACAACATGTATGATAGATTCAGATCTGTGAAAGGTCAAATCTGAGATTCAAGTTATGTTCCATGACAAGTTGAATTATGAATGGCATGCAACTGAATGTTTTAATTTCTGTAAATGCAATATGTGTCAGAAAAATGTGAAATTTTGCATGTGAAATCATAAACCTATAATCAGAATGTGGCTAAATTTTCAGGTTGTTTGGACAACTGTAGAATGCAATATGAAACTTCCCATGCGAAATTATGTGAATAATGCATGCTTTTGTGAAAGTGATTTAAATTACGTGTAACCTGATTAATGCAAGATACTGAATGTGAAATCTCTGTCATCTGTAGTACCATGTTAGGAAAATAGAGCCACATGTGTGAATTAGAAAATAAAAAGATGTGTGAGCGTCATGTGTAAAAATGTGTGCTAAAACCGGTATGTGTAATGTGTAAAACTGTGCCAAGCGTGACACTGCTTCCAAAGAGGGCAGTGGAACCGTATCATGGAAAAGTCTCCATGAGAATGTTCAATGTGTTGTGATCCTAAGGGCATTAGGATGAAATCCTGGAGGTGGACAAGTACCACTGGTTAGGGTGGAGACTTGTTCTCCCGGTCTGCGCAGTCCAAGAGTCGTCACTGTATTGCCTAGGTGACGTCTATCTGTATGTGATGTGTATGTGTCCTTCTTATGGTGGTTTGGACTATGTGTCACGGCACTAAAGTGTAAAGTGTAAATGTGAAATGTGAAATGTGAATGTGATCATGTGTAAATTATGTAGTGTGAACATGTGTAAATGTGCAATGTGTAAAGAAGTGAACTATGTGAATGAGGAAATTGTGCAAACATGTGAAACTAATGTATTAGATGATGAAATGGTGATCCATGATATGTTAATGTTAAACTTGTGTCATAACAGCAACCTAATTGTAGTTGTGGAAATGTTTTACATGTGTACAAATGCATAGAATCCATGCTAGTAGCATTTCTTACTTATGTGTAAATGTTTTCATGTTTAAGCGCCACCATGATATAGTTAATTGAGATTGTAGCTCTCATGTGATTGTTGTGAACTTCTAATTCATGCCAAAACAGCAAGCTAAAAGTGTATAAAACGAAAATGTGCATGTGCAAGAATGTGTAGAAATCATGATAGGAAGGTCTCATTTCATGTATATAAGCACACCATGTTTGGTTGCTCTCATGTTTTGCTTAATTGGAGGTGAAACCATTATGTGATGGAATAAGTAGAAAGCATGTGATAGGACATTTTATTTTGGAAAATCCGGAATCATGAACCATGTGTTTACTTTGGTAAAATTACCATGATAGGTTGTCTTTTATAAATGTCCAAGCATGCTATATGTTTTGATTTGTGAAATAGAATGTAAAACCTACTATGATATATGCATGTATGATATGTGTGGTGTTATTTGCTGAGTCTTTTAGACTCATTACTTGCTTCGGCGTACAGGTTTAGTAGGTGATACACCTTTGGAGGAGACCGTGGAGAGTGACTCCGAGCGCGGGGAGTAGCTTGACGGAGTTGTAGAGTGAATTTTGCTTACATTGTATGTAACAAGACATTGTAATAGAAACATTATGAAATTTGTGGACAAACTATGTATTTGAGTTTAGTATTTCATTATGTGGACTTTAGTTCTTTTAAAATTGTTAGTTGAATCATGTATGTTAAATGTGGATGATGAATGAAATGAAGACATTGGTTTTTTTACTTCTGCTACTCTGTGTCTATATTTATGTGTATCTCAATCGTATGTTATTGTTTGGGTAAATGCTCCACTGTGATAACGTTCACTATACCGACGTGGGTTGGTATAACCGTACCGGTATAATGAGGGTCGTCACACATAGAGGTGAAGCCTTGCTGTGTTAAAGAGCCTTCAAACTTCGAGGTTTGAAGAGAAGAACTCCCTCAAGCTTGATTGAAGCGTTCTTCAATTGGAGAGGCGGTGCTGCCGGCTTCCAAGCATCATCCGAGCGTGAAGGAGGAGTCTTCTTCCTTACCTTCAACCTCTGCTGTGCCTGGAGCTTCCTCAGATTTTTCTTCTTCTTCCTTTTACTTGCTTTCAACTTTATTCTTTAGTGCATGCATCTCACACAATCACTATAGTTTTCTTCACTTCACACACATCATTCAACTCACACCCATATTCGTAGGGGTTTTTAAACACCACCACATGATGTGCTCAAGCCCATGCAAGTTTTCTTTCTAGTTCTTTGAATTTGATACTACACAACTTGTTCTAATCGTTTCTTTCACTTGTTTATTTGTGTATTTCTTGCAAGGTAACCGAGAGCTAAAGTACTTTTCCCCAGCCGGCCAATTGGAGAAGTAAGAGTCAACCCACCATTCAATTCCCACGATCTTCGAGTGAAGGTAAGTAACCTGTCCTTTGCTCTCTCCTTCGGTACCCACGTGTACCTAGCGATCACACTCCATCTCTAGTGCACACATGAACCCTCTCTCCCTTTCTTTTCTTTCTTTCTCCATATTTTCTTCATCATTTTCTATTGTTTCACTCTTTAAAATCTTTTTTTTTTAATTACTCTCTGTGGCATTTTAAAGCACGTTCACAGGGTGGTTTTCTCCTCTAGCTCCGGTGCGTGGGCGCAAGGGTGGAGGAGGATGTAGATGGGGGGGGGGGGAGAGAGTTTGTGGTGTAAGAAGGGGAGGGAGGGGTATATATGAAAGAAATATTTTTTTATAAAGAGTTTTTTTTTTTACAAATATGCTAAGAGACGTCCAGTCATTGACATCCTTCACGTTCTGTTTCACTTCCTTTAAATAGTGAGGTCTCTTAGGACATTTTTAATGAGTAAGAGAGAAATATATGATAATATAAATGCAAAATGGATTCTCGTATATATGCAAAATACCCTTTATATTTTTGGGATAATTGTAAATTGCATTCTTATGTAAGCTAGTTTACAAAAATGCCACTAATATACATATTAATTAAAATAACTTTCTTACATAAATACAAGTGGAAGAGTACCATGGTTCGCCGTGCTACACGGATCGATAGTGCCACATTTTGTACCGTACCACTAGGATACGATGGGAAAAGGGCCAGTTTGATTTTTTTTTTTTTTAAGTTTTGTGACATGATTAATATTTAAAATTAGCAAAATTCAAAAGAAAATGAGCAAAACATAAGAACATCACATAAAGAGGTTGAAAATTATAAGAAATTCCATCTAGTCATTTAAGTCAACCTAACATAATCATCTAGTATCATGATCTATGCCGTCTTGGGTGCACGAAATGGATGCCAATTAAAGTTCTTATTATCTAACTATACGAACTTTACATCCCTCCATCACCATGGGGATTTTGCCAAGGAGGGACCTTCGTAATTTAGTATTATAATATGAACTGGATTGTACTATATCATGTTACAGCGGTCTGAGCCGGTCTAATTCAAATCAAGTTTTTTTTTATGTTCTATTTTTATTATTATGAGATTTTGGAGTTTATGTTACATGTACTATGCATATCATATAAATTAACTCTATTCGCTAACTTAATAAGATCTAAATTAATATCTTATTTCATAAAAATACTCGTCGATCTCCACGGAGTCGTCGGATTCCAGTGACAGTTTATCGAAATCCGAGGACTCCTCAGTCATCACTGGTTGGAATCTGACGACTCGTCGGTCATCAGTAGTCAAAATTTGGCAACTGGTCGCCGACAAAGTCATCGTATTTCAGCACGACTTTGATTGTGTGTACCTCGATAGGACGACATTCGATTATAAAAATAAAGTCAAATCTGAAGTCACCATAATTATAAAAAATATAGGGATTCTAAAAACATAACTATAAAAAATTATTGATGCATAGATATTGAGATTAAGTCGATCTAATAATTTTTGGGTAATTTTCACTTGATGAAAAATTAATTAAAAAAATTAAATTAAAATCATCATAATTTGTACCATCTTTTAATTAACTAATGTTTAAAATTTCATCTCAATTAGACATCATTTAGACCCCTTAGATGTGTCGAATGTGGGGAAGGAAAATAAAGGGGTGGGGGGTGGGGGTGGGAACCGAGGGTATGGATTAGCTGTGCCGCCGCAATATGCGACGATACGACCAACCATGAAGAGTACTCTAGTAGTTTACTTTGATAAAATATATTTTTAGTTTTTGGCCCTTGAATACTTTTATAATTAGAAAATAGTCTTTGAAATCTATCTATTTAGGAAAAATTACATATATACCTATGAAATCTTCCATATTCAGCTATATACTTTTAAAATTCAACTATTAGATTGTATACCTCTGAAATAAAAAAAACATCATATATATCTATATCATTTTCTTCCATCCATTTTACTCAACCACAGTTGAGTTAAGATGACAAAAAGATTAACTTGCCCTCCTTAATTCTTAAATTTTTTTTTTAATTTTCCTCACCCACCCTCTCTCTCTTTCTCTCACTTGTCTGAGACAGAGGGGGAGACTGTGAATGTGCTTTTTCAAAACACCCACAAAGAGTAATTAAAAAAAGAAAATTTAAGTAAATGGGGAAAGGAGAAGAGAGTGCGTGTGTGCACTATGGAGGAAGTGTGATCACCAGGTATGCGAGGGTACGGAAGGAGTGAGAGAAAGGGCGTTGATTACTTACCTTCACCCAAAGATCGCGGGAGTTGAGGTTGTGGCTTGACTCTTACTTCTTCAACTGGCCGGCCGGCAAAGAAGACTTTAGCTCGTTGGTTACCTTGCAAAAAGAGAGAAAACAAGCAAACAAGTGAAAGAAAGATTAGTCTAAGTTATGTAGTGTCAAATTCAAAGGAAGATTAGAAAAATGTAATTGCATGAGCTTGAACACACCTTGTGGAGGTGGTGTAAAATCCCTAAAAAGTGTAGGTGAGAAGGAAATGAAGTGTTGTGTGTGAGAATGACGGAGTGTGATGAATGCACTAAAAATGAAATAAAGTAAAGAATGAAAGGGGAGAATGAAAAGTTTGATGGAATGACTTGGCGCTGTAGTGCTTGAAGTGGAAGAAGATATTTGAAGGGTTGGAGATGACCTCCAATGGACGAAGACTTGAAGTAGTGCTTGAGGGGAGGGTTCTTCTCTTTAAGCCCGGGGTTTAGCTCTTCAGTGCAGCAGGGCTTCGCCGTAATACTTGGATATCTTAAAACAATATCCTCGGTGGTCTTTTTATAGGGGCAAATTTGGTAAATTGCGACAGACACAGTGGTCGCCTATTAAGGTGAATCGCAACCGACAGAAGCGTCGCGTTTAAAAAGATCTCCTTACTTCAATTAGGCCTTTCCAAACATCAATAATAACATGTTTCAAAATTGCGACAACATAGTCGGACACGTTTACAACACTTCCAATATCGATTTATTCTTTCCAAATTTAATAAATGGAAACTTTTAATCACGACGACCTGAGTAGTCGCGGATTTGAAAGAATTGATCTTCTAATAGGAATCGATCTTCAAACAATGGAAGGTTAGAAACATGACGGACCATGTATACATGATTCTAATTAGCAACAAAATCTTTCTAAAAATAATTTTGAAATTTGCCATAAATTGAAATTGAAAACTCTTAAACGCAATGACTTTGATGGAAGCGATTACAAAACATAGTAAGTGTCATAAATAGGATGGAAATATGCGACAGTTTTACCTGTCGCGGATCAAATTTCTGAAACACGACCATTGTGTCTATCGCAAATCAATGGTGCATAGAGGACCCCTTGAAAGCCCTAGAAAAATTCCTAAAAATCCAAAAAAATCTAGAAAATAGGAAAATCACTCAAATGATTAATTGAAGAGAGCCACTTTGAGGCATTACAGTATAACATAAAATGTACTTGATATGTTGTCAAAATTGGCATGTCTATAGCTGCGTCGCCTTGGCGTCTGAGACGGTCCTCGTCGTTCAAACCCGTTAACCTAATAACGAGCCTGATTTTACTCCGTCTCCTGCGATCGAGCTGTAGCCTCGCAAGGGATATCAATCACACGAGTCTGTAGAAATATAAAGGAAACAACTCAAATATATATAAGATTTCACATCTCACAAATATTTACATGAAATATACATAGCCAGATCTCAACTACAGTCTAACACAAAGTACAATAACCTGGGGCATATCCCGAGGAGAACAAAAAGTAAAGATCACACTGCTGGTGGTGAAGACCCAACTCCGCTACGGCGCGGCTCTGAACTAGACGAAGGATGAGAAGGCTCCTGCTCTCCCTCACCTGGAAGAAGTAGGGGTGAGCCTCACGAGTCACAGGCTCAGTAGGGAAACTCCACCAAAAGCCGAACAAAACCAAACCCACGACGTAATTGAAGCAGGAAGCTACGCTAGCAATTTATAGAACTAACTACGCAGGATATTAAAGCTGTAATTACTACTTACCACATGTCATTAATAGAAATCAACCTTTAATAAATAAACGGCAAACCTCGCCAAGTGTACATTCTAAAGTAGGAAACGCCACACTCAGGCCACGAAGACTGATTCATGACACCAGCAACTAACCCAGACAAACCACACAGGACTACCTCTTAGCCTCGCAGCCATGGACGGAAGGTCTAACTGCAGCTCCACCACAACAAACCAAAGAACTGTGGAGACCAACCAACACCACTCCTGCGGACCACACTACCGCAGGCCCATGCCTGGCACCTTTAGGGACTCCGGCCCGAGCTCCCTAAAGTGAGGCACTGGTAAATAGGACTAGCTGGGGACCAGTACGTCTACTGGTGTCCGTAACCCCCAACCACGGGCGCGCTACAAGCGACAAAACACAAACTCTCACAAGTCGCTGTCCCTCGGCCATCTTTCCCTCAACTGGACGTACAACTCTACACAAGAGTGAGGGTGTCCAGGAAGACAACACAGACCTCGACGGTACACAAGTACCGGGACAAGCCCCGAGCACTAACGTGCCTGGCTCACACAAAATCTAGGACTCCCAACTGAAGAGGTATCCATGGTAGGCGTCGTCCTACTCGCCATGCACACACAAACCACGTGAACACCACGTCAACTATGTGTACAACACGTTCCTCAAACTCTACAAGTGCCAATGCACCACTTACCAATGCCATGCACACCAAATAACAATAATCCGATAATCACGTAGCCAAGCATAAGCTCATTGCCATCGGGAACAAGAACGCGACGGGGTCCACTGTCGCCTTCAGAACGCGACGCCACGATACGACGCGTTCTGAAGAAGAACGTGACGGGTCGGGCTGTCGCGATCTGATCGTGATAGTCAGGTCCATTGCCTTCACAGACAGTGACCTAAATCCGGGGTTCCATCTCTGGAATCCCCACACAAACCATGCTAACTACCATGAAACACAAATATACATGCTCCAAGCACTACATTAGCATGGTATCTTGTGTCTATAGCATGTAAAACAAGCTAAACATGCAATCTACGTCGAGAAACAAGGTAGAATCTCCCTACCTTCGCGAAGAACACAAAGAACGACGATATCCCGCTGTTTCCCCCGCTCCGTACCACGTCCTCGCGGCGAGACCACGCCAAAAACTACTCCAAAATGTTGAATCGCCAAAATCCTTCGCAAAAACTCCTTCCTGGCCGAGCAGAGCATTCTTAGCTTTGTTTGGCCAACCTTAGTTAAGAACCCCTAAGAGTTGAGAACGCGACGTACCCTACTGTTGCGAAAAGAACGCGACGTAGGTGGCCGTCGCCTTCTCACTACTGACGCCAGCAGGCCGCCCTGCGCGTGCCACGCGGCGAACTTGCAGATGAAGAGCTTGAAACAGCGGTAACAAGAACGCGACACCCAGGACCGTCGCATTAAGAACGCGACGTCCAGCCCTGTCGCGTTCACAAACAGTGAACCGATGGGTGCTTTGGGCCCAACCGGTCAGCCCACAAAGCCCCACAACCTGCATAAACACCTGAAACTCAAGCCACAGGCCACACACTGGCCTCCACAACCATTAAGCCACGATCCGAACGATCAATACGCTACAACATCTGCTTTGCAAGGAAATGAAGCGAAAAGACACGAGATGAAAGCAATGAAATGAAGTGATTTGAGTGGAATGAAGTGAAGTGACTGAAAAGTGGACGCCAAGGTGTGATGAGACACGCCTTCAACAACATACGACAGGAGCTGTTCTTCAATTCAAGATGAAGAAGCTTGTAGAAAACCTTAAGAGATAACTCAATTGTTTGGACGGAGGGAAAGGGTGTGCACGTGGGCACGAAGGGGAGAAAGATCAACTTCCAGAGTTAGGGAAGTACCTACGGACACAATCTGGCAGGTTTCACCATTGGGGAGCGTTTACCAGCTTGTGGACGTGCTGCAGCCAAGATGGATCTATGGAAAAATAGACGAATTGATATAGGAATCCAAAACAAGGAATTTCTCAAAAGACGGTCTCCAAACATCAACAAGGTGAACTGAATACTTGACTCGGGATGGAATATTTCATGTTAATCGGGATTGAGATAAGTGGTTCTCTTTAGTTAAGCACGAGGGTAATCTTCCGGAAACGAGCTCAAAATCCTACATGATGCATGCTGGGCTAAAAGAAAAAAGAATAAAATAAAAAAATATAAAATAATCAAGGATAATGCTATTACAATGCTGAGTTAAGTCAGGACACTGGAATTTCCAAGCATGGGTCTGTCATCCTTCTAGCAAAGCGTAACGACCTATCCTCAAGTCGTAAGAATCCTCTGAAATTATCACTATTTTTTGGCAGTGGAGGGGAACTCAAATTTCAGATTCACCAGAGCCTCAAGGTCCTTGATATGCTCTAATAAAGTATACTGTATAGTAAAATGCAGTGGTACCAGAGATTTCCGACGATGGACGTGAAGCTTATGGCGAGAGTTGCATTTCCAAACCTGCACTCAAAGACTGATTAGCATGACAAGCAACAGATATAAAGCTCAGATATCAAAATAATGATGCTTGTAAATCGCGACAGGTTGAGTGGACACGTTTTACTTACCTGAATCGCGACGACTTGGTCAGTCGCATTTTACCTTCACCAGTCGAACTGGAAGTCGGAGTGAAGCGCTTGAATCGTGATGTATGTGTCGGTCGCGATTTTAAAGGTTTCGCCCGAGGCCAGATTTCCTTGCCTATTTTACATTTCTAGTGGTCTTGAGACTTACCTTGCTGGCTTGTGCGGCTATGGTGCTATAAAAACACCTCTTTCTTGCTCTCTTCAAGCTCTCTACTCTCTCTAAAGTGCAAGAATCAACCATCAACCAAGAGAGAAGAAGAAGAGAAGGAGATTGAAGCCATGGATCATGGTGATACTCCCCCTCCCAAGAGGCAAAGAGGTGGTGGATTCCAAAGATTGAGCAAGGTGGAGGGACACATATGCAAGTTGATTCAAGCTAAGTTGGTAAGTTCATGTGATTTTCTTTCATTAGATTTTCACGTTCTTGATGTTCTTGGTGTATTCTTACTGTTCTTCTCTCTTCTTTTTATTTTTCCTCTTTTCTTCTACTTCTTCCAACTATGGCCGAACCATCTTACTACCATAACTCCATCTATGATCATGCCTCCATGAGCCATCCTCCTCTCATGGTCAAATCAAACCCATATTTCCCAATGATCAAATTTTCCCTCCTATGGCCCAAACTCCCATGCACATGCCTCCATGTGCCATCTTCTCTTGCCAAATCAAAACCCCTATTACTCAAATCCATCTATGCATGGCCAAACAACCCATAGGACTATCCCCTTTTCCTGGGCACTAGAAGATATATGCGCCTCCTATGGCTCCAAAAGTTAACTCCTTCATTAGTCTGGATATGAAATCCATCCTCTATAGGTGGGGAATCCAAAACTTAGCCATCCATGCCAAAAGATACCATGAAATCCACCTTGATTGGGAAGCCATAGGTGCACTTGTAGAACTATGGCATCCTCAAACCCATACCTTCCTTGTCAAGACCTTTGAAGCCACTATCTTGTTGGAAGAAGTTGAACTCTTGTTAGGCTTGAAGCGGATGAGAAGAGGTGACGAGGATGAGGTGCTCGAGAGCTTCATGGGGAGCAGAAGAGCGGCCCAGTATGTCCAAGCCAGAAAGGGAATAAACTTGCAAAAATTGGCGCTTGGACTATGAAAGAGATACCAATAGCAGAGGAGATGCGAAGCTGGAGAAAGTGATGAAAGGGTTCGCCATATGCCTAGCGGGTGCGCTCCTCTTTCCATCTGTGGACAATATGCTTGAATAGGAGCAATTGAGTGCGGTCTGTGGCACATGGGAGGGAGAGAGGTTGGGACCGGTGGTGCTAGCCATCCTCTACAGCGGAATTACGACGGTGAGCTTGGGTAAGCCTCCCTACGGATCTATGTTGTTATTCACTTGCTGGACTGATTTGCACTTTAAGTTCGATGTGAACAACGAGGCTACAAGCTCGTCCCAGATTTTCCTCAAAAACCCACTCTGGCACGTGGACGGCTTAGTTGGCTTAGAAGGGCCTGTGACAAATCGTGTGCTTCAACTAAAGACACGGGCGGATTGGCGCGATCACCTCCGAAGCATGCCAAGGAATGCGTTCACTTGTACTTCGACGCCACTTCTAGCGAAGGACCTACGGACACGGCTAGCACCCGACATGGAACTGCGGCTGATTGGGGCGACCTAGTTCATGCTATACAATGCACACCGCTGCCTTTCCCAACTCGGGCTTCCACGACGCGACTTCGAGGGGCCGTCTCATCTACCATCGATCAAGAGAAGGGAGATCGGTACCAACGGCGATGGAGAAGAAGCGGACACCATCAAGGCGCTTTGGAAAGTCTGCTCTTTCAGGCGGCCGGTCCCAAATGTGGAGGAGGTGGAGGAAGAGTGGATGAAGTATGTAAAAGAACTCATGAAGCTGTGGCCCAAGGTGGCCGTCTGTAAACGCCGTAATTAAGTCCTCAATAAGAAATGAATTGCATCCTTTACACGGGCAAAATACATTATGTTGCATGATTGTATCATCCAAAACACTAAGATTTTGCCAAAAAAATTGGCCCTTGGGTGAGCTTTTTTTAATCGCGACGGACACAGTCATCGCGCTTTACTTATTGATCCGCGACCATATGGGCCGTCGCGCTTCCCCTAAATCGTGACCATATACCCCGTCGCGTTTAAAGTTGTACTTCAAAATTTCAAAATCCGTGCCTTAAACTCAGTGCCAGGGTAATCATGGCTTTCTGAATCATGATGACGACCTCCGTCGTGTATTAGTTGAGTGCCTCAAAATCGCGATGACTGTGTCCGTCGTGTTTTAGAATGCTTTCGGAAGCTACAAAATGTCGGTCGCGTTTTAAAACATTAATCTTAATAATAATGAGAGAAGGTGTAAAAAGTGCTTAAATGTTGTTAACTCTTCTAGAATCTACTAGAAATACAGTGGATCATAGTGAAATATCATTTCCTCAAATGTGTTGAAATTTGGCCTCATTCTTAATCTCATAGTGTCGACACTCTCAATCTTAGAGTCGACACTTCTCTAACTTGTGGAGTTGGTTCATGTTATGCTTTCACTGTTCGTCAGGTTCTTTGTACTCCTAGGACAGGTTGACGCTTTTTGAGGCATCTCATCGGACGTCTCTCCACTTTAAAGCAGTTTTGTACTCTCTGCTTTCGTTTATCTTCCTCTCATCGTCTCTCCAAGAACATCTCTTTTTCTTCTACAACTAGATTCCCCTTTCTTCTCCCTTCTCGATATCCTGTTCATACCATCATGGCTCCTAAGCAGCAGTCTCGACGCGGAGGGAAGAGGAAGCAAGATGATTCCTTTGCTTTTGAACGGAAATCCAAAGCAGCAAAGGGGATAGAGATATGAGAAAAGAAGTCCGCAGCACCGTCTTTTTCAAGCCGAAGATACTCCCATCCCGAACTGCCAAGGAAAAGACTTTTTCCAAGGGTAAGAAGAAGTTGGAATTTGTGGATTTGAGTAGCTCTGATGAGAATGCCGCAAGCCTACAAGGTGCTCAGGCATCGTTTGAAGAAAGCCCTAATTCCTAGGGAATCGACATTGGCTCTATCAAACAGGAGATGCAAGAGCAGTTGTCATCATCACCGCAAAAAACTAGTGACAGTGAAGAAGTACCATCTAAGGAAGACAACTATGACCAGCTATTAGTTGAGGAAGAGGGTGTGCGGTCCTGATCATGAGGAAGAGGGTGAAGACGAAAATGCTGCAAGGGAAACTAATTCTGAAGAAGAAGCACTGAATGAAGAACAAGAAGAAGAAGAATCTTAACCTGAAGTTGGTGACTCTGATGAAGAAGAGACACAGTATCCGCTTTCAAAGGTGAAAAGAATGATCATTGGGAATAAGTCCATTTTGCATGCAAGGCTCATCAATATTCACGATGAAGGTATGATAAACTTGGTGCCAGAACTCATTGGTATGTTAGCATTTCAGGGATGGACTGACTTTGTTAATGAGCATCAGTCATACTATCCCATTTTGGTTCAAGAGTTTTTCAAAAACTTGGTTAGCAAAAAGTACACTCTTGAGTCCAGTGTTCGGGGTGTTTCCATTGTACTCACAAATGAAATCGTGAGTCAACTGTTGAAAATACCCAATGAGGGTAGTAATCCAAAAGATCTACATTTCTGTGCTCATGAAGCTTTTACAGTACTAACTGGGCTGCCTCACAATGTTTTGAACATAAATCAAGCAAAGGTGTCTCATCTGAATGCAAATCGATTCCCACCAGCAAATCGTTTGCTACATCATTAGTGTACTACCATCTTGACTCCTCAGGGAGGTGGCAGACAGAGAGTCACAAGTCTGCAAAGATGCATTATGTACTGCTTGATTAAGAAAGAGAAAATCCATTTGGCTACTATATTTTGTCAACTGCTTCATGAAGTAACCATACCAAAGTTGAGTCGAAGTTTGCCCTATGCAGCTCATCTATCTACAATATTTCAGTTGTTAGGTGTTCTAGTTGCAGGAACAAAAACTCAAAAGATTGCCAGATTGCACATATATGATTTGGGTCACATTGAGAAGTTTATGAAGTTAAACTTGGGTCCCCAGGAAAATATCAATGAAATTTTGGAGTTAGAACAGGCATAGCAAGCTGAGGAAGAACATCAAGGGCAGGAAAATGTTGCTAAAGAAGAATCTTTACCCATTCCATCTCCTCCACATGTTCATGATGCTCCTGACATTGATCCTCCACACTTTTCTCCTCCTCATTTTCCTCATTCTGCATACATTCCATCTATGGATGATATTCCTTCATCATCCTCTGCAACAGTTCAAATTCCATCCAATCTCCTCAAATTCCTGGAAGAGAAATTTGATTCTGTCCATAGCTCTCTTCATGTATTGAACACCAAAATGGAGCAGCAAGCCTCATAGTTTGATAGCCGATTGGAAAGAATTGAGCAACTATTTACAGCAAATGTTGACAAACAAGATCAGAATTATAGATTCATAAAGGTCAGATCTGATATCCTCATTCAGACCATTGAATATGTCTTCAATTCAGCTGCTTACACACAAGCAAAAATCTTTGACAAAGTTGAAACCATCTTCTTGGATCTTCAACAAGGAGCTGACAGGTTCAATGCAATTCATGGCCTAGTTAAGACTGTTCAAGTTATTCTTCAAAGATGAATGTTCTACGAAATTATAATGAAGACATCTCTAAGGAAGTCCAATTGATTAGAGATGAATTTAACAAAGTTTGGAGGCTGCATAATATACAAGAGTCTGATGACAGTAATCAGGCAACATCTTCTGCTATTGCGCCTACCATGCCACATGGTGTTGACAATGTTCTAGCTAATGTTGCACATCAGTTTGCACAGTTGCAAGATTTTCTGAACACCAGATTTAATGCTGTTCAAATTTATCTCAACGACAATTATGAGGATTTGCACTTTCGTTTGGCAAGGATTGAGAACAAGCTTTTTCCAAAGCAGCCAACTCCTCCACAGTGATATCTCTTTTCGATTATGTCAAAGGGGGAGAAGATACATTGATGTTTGTTGTTTTTGATTGGCCTTTGGCTAATGGATGTTTTTTTTTTGTGGATGAATGTTTTTGAATGTGGATGAATATTTTTGGGTTTGATGGTTAATCGATGTTGTGACTGTATGGGTGGTATTTTTGATGTTTCACTTGTAAGAATCTCAGCTTTTGAAATGAAAACATCAGTAATTGACTCTTGCAAATGAAGTTGTACTTATGTTGTCTCATTTCCATAAACGACTTGGGTACTTATGTGAATGGTTTGGATGAATCATTTGTTTTTTCAACTCCTCAAGCTCAAACATCTATGACCAATTGTTGCCATCATAAAAAAGGGGGAGATTGTTGTGTCCCTGGTTTTGATGATGTCATATTTGAAGGAAAAATGTAAGAACATTTGACCAATAATATTTGTTTTTACAGGTACAACTCACTTGCTTCAAGAAATATCCGATACAGTCAGATAAGGTCGACACTACTTGGGACATAGGTTGACACTAGTGACCTCTCAATGTCGTGCTAAGAAGATGTGGCTATGACAGATCTGTAACACCCCCCTCCGACCGCACACATACCCATACGTATCACATATAACACAGCTCTTGATCGGAAGAGGGGTTACAGTAACAAACTTCGTTATGGGCTATCAAATCTATGTAGTGCCCAAGACTAACAAACCATTCCACAAAAGCATCTTTGAAAATTTTATACCTCAACAAAATAACTTAGCAACAACACCCCTTATTTACATAAAGCCAAACTTTCTCTTCTAAACCTTTAATAGTACAACAAAACTCTAAAGAGTCACTAAAGCTATGCTTTCTACTTCTCCTTCTTCATCACCAGCAGAGTTGTGAACAATCTGTAGCTGAGATTGATTTTTCCTTCAATCTGAAAGGGGTGGTGGAAACAAAAGCGTGAGTCGGAAGGACTCAGTAGGTGACAGTAAACATAAAGATAGGAGTTTCAAATTGCAGAACTTCAAGAGTATTCAGAAAGTGCATATATGAAACAAACATAATTGCTCATGAATCTTCATACTTAACATAAACATATAGCCCAAGTTAATTTCATAACGGGCTCAGATGAATCTCAGAACAAAAGTCATATTTGTCTTTCAAAATTCATATCATAACTTGATTTCAGAACGAATTCGACAGGCATCACTGCTCTCAAGAGGTTACTATATAGTCGTAAATACATCCTCCGTGCCTAGGCGATTCCAGCACCTTGGATCTTGTTCATTGCGCAAGAACGGGGCATAATTTTTTTATTACCCACCATCGTCAGTCTATTGACTTGGATTTACATACGTACAAACTGTCGCCCTCAGCTGATCACAAGTGGCTGGTGCTACGACAAGTGATCCTAAACCCTCTTTGAAGAGAGCACTGTCTTCAGATCATAAATTTCTTCTCATGAGCATAACAGAAATGGGAAATCCAAAGGTAGTTTTGATTGAGAATTAATACAGATATCTTGGTGACAAAGTAGTTCAGAGTTCAAGAGTATAAGGAAGACAATTGGTTGAGACAGAGTTATGACTCAAGCCAATAACTTCAGAAGATTTGAATCACATAAGAATCCAAGAAAATGAAGATCCATAATGGTCATCATAATTACACACATCCCATAAGGTATTCAAACATATAAACTCTCAAATGATCAAGTTTTATAAACTCAGTTACTGAATACTAAAGAATAGACTCAATCGGAGTACTATTCGTAATTGCCAACTTTAAGAATAACTTAAGGGAGGTTAAGGTACATAATGTGGGTAAACTTTGCATTAGTATGACAGTAAATACTAAGGTAAATGAGAGGGTAACTTCCTTGGTTTTTAGGGTGAAGCTTTAGCATGGATTTAGACATGAAAGGGTGCAGAAATTCAGATCAGATTTGCACCTATCGACAGCCAAGAAGGGGCTGTCGACAGACAGCAATAGATAGAGCTCAGGTTGCTGGTATGTGTGTATCTGTCGACAGAAACAAGATGGCTGTCGACAGCTACACACAGTCCAGACATTCTAGAGTTCAGAAAGGCTGGCCTGTCGACAGCTATGAGCTACCTGTCGACAGCCGCCAATTTTCTTGCATAAGGGACTTTGTATTCATTCTAAAAACTCTAACCATGGAACTTATAAATCAAGGCATGATTTATATCAAATAGAAGAGTCTAATTGTAGATCTCACAGTGGTTTATAAGCTAAACAAGAGAGATGGAACAAGAGGCTTGCAATTCGAACTTGTCTAGCTAGAAGCTAACATAGTATAGTGTTGGAAGTGTGGTCTTGATAGAAATGGTTTATTGGAAGATTCCTACAAGATGGACACTAAAAGACAAGGTATTTAATGTTCCAAATCAAGATTTGAGGTACAATCATCTAAATGGAAAGAAATCACAATGTTCTAAGATATCAAAATTTCTAGCAAAACTCTATAACATAAACATGGATCAATGGTGGAAGAAGAAGTTAGAAACCTACTTGATTGGTAATGGGAGTGAAGAAGATCCTTGGTAACTACATGATTCCAAAGGTAATTGGGAAAATCAAACAAAAGAATTTGAGATTCCAATCTCGTATACAAATTTAACCGAGACTGGTTAGCAGGCTCAAAGGCAATCTCGTATGAGGCTAAATTATTCCAACATGAATAGAGAATAGAAGTTCAAGGAAAGGATGAGAACCTACTGAATCTTGAGAAAGAAATAAGGATTCTTCTTCTTCATCTTCTTCTCATTGGATTAATATCAGTGCAGAGAAGAACAAAAGAACTGCAGAAACCTTCAGCTGGTCGCCAGTTCAAGAGAAGCATAAAGAGATTTTGAAATCTTTAGCAGGATCAGAGACAAGGATTTAAAGAAGAAGGAAGAACCCTACTTGACTTCAAGATCAACAAAATCCTTGAATACATCTAATAAAAAATGAAGCAAAGCAAGAAGAACTATACAGGTCATGGCACAACCAGGAGACATGGTTTCTACGAATGAAGAAACCATGAGCGTGTACATAGGAAACTGAGAAGGATTTGAGGTATGACACCTACTTGACTTGAAAGGTAATGCTTCCACTCCGATGGCCCACAATTGATGAAAGGAAATGGAACCAAGGGTGCAACACAATAGTCCCCTGAATCAGCTCACAACACCTCCGATGGAAGCTATGGAAGCAACAGCTCAACAGCCAGTCTCCCACGCGAGGGTGCAAGCACAGCTACCACAAGAACAACTCCAGCAAAAATGGCTCCAACGCATACATCCCCAACAACAATTCACCAACACCAGGCTTGTAACCACAGCAACAGCAGGACTAGGAAGAACAAGAGTGTTGGAAAGATGCATACGATGGGTGTTGGGAAGCTTATATAAGCTCCCAAGTTCCCTTGCAAACTAGGCACATTGGCCATGGACGTGTCATGGTGTAAACCCCCTTAAACCATGCGAGGCCACCTATCTCATGCAACACTCTAAGCCTAACACCTAAGGGATAAGCGTGTAAGCTTCAATCCCATGAGAAGTGGCTCACTCACCCCCCAACACGTAGCCAAACTAAATTCCCAGAAAATTCACCACTATAAATAGCCCACAATTCGACTGGCCCAAAGATCCTTATGTAAACATACCTAAATGATGTCCATTTCAGTTGAAATTTCAACCATAGACTAATAGGAAGATTTTTACAAACTATAGTGATTTTATTTTAATTTTTAGAATTTATTTTCCACTGTGTGAAAAATCGCCTCAAAAATAGTTGCGTCAGCTTAATATCTAAATCCGTATGCCAAAAATTACGAATAATTACATTTTTAATATCTCCAAAATTTTCTAAGAATTATGGTGTTCTCAGATTTCATTTTCGTTATAGTTTTCCGGTGTCGCCTTGTCGGAGCGCGCACCTCTGAGTACGATACTAGAAATAACATTTATTGTCTCTAATAAATCCTACATTAAGATTAATCACATCCATAATAATAGTTATGTTTAATTATCAAATTATTCACATTTTTCTAGGTAATAAGATTTTTGGGGTGTTACAATTCTCCCCCACTAAAAGAGTTTGGTCCTCCAAACTCCATGACTAGTTTAGTTGGATTCAAAAATTATGTTTCCATTCTTTGAACTTTTATTTATTCCAGATTTGTCTGACCAATCTTGTTATGTTTATTATATTATAAGTTGAAGGGTTTCTGAATGTTAACATCTCTAGTTATCAAAGAGCCATATTGTGACCATAGGTTTAATTAAATGCAACCTTCACTATATTCTTTATCTTGGATAATAGGGTATTATGTATTGAGCAGATCCTTCCTAATAGCATATTATACTTAAAGTCTCCCCCACTAAGGATTAACATTAATCCTTAGAGAGTTATATGAATACATATTTCCTTAGAAAGGGTAATACGACAAGAAGGCTGAGCATCGAGAATATGATGATAAACAATAAAAGATTTTATTTATCTCATAAAGTTTCTAGTACAAAATTCCATAATTCACCCTTACCAAATTACATAGGTTGGCAAAATTTACTAAGCTTTGGCATGCCATAACAACTAAACTCAAGTATTTCTCACTATATTCTAGTCCTATTGATTTATACATAAAAATTACTTCCAATAACTTCAATCAATTCTTCTTAGGCTTAAGATTTTCCTGAACTCTTGTCATGGTTTTGTGAGTGTATACAAGACATTCTGAGATTCAGTGTTTTAGACTTCCACACTTCCAATATGCTTTTAGTCTCTGCCAACAGTCTTCTTTGACTTGGCCCGGTTTGTGACAATATGCACAAGCTTTCTTAGGTTGTGCCTTGACATTCTCTTGCTTATTAGTCTTCTTGATCTTTTTGCTCTTCTTATTCCGCATCACCATCTTTTTATCAGTTGTTTCTCTTTTATTGGAGGGAGCTATCTTTTTCCGTATAGATATTGTAATACTCACTATTTCTTGGAGATTTGTACTTTTAAAATTTTAATACAGTTTCATTTTCCTTTGATTACCAACTAGAACTACTCGCTCTAAGGACTGAGCAAAGTTGTTCATTGCATATTGAACCTCTTTCCAACTCATTTCTTTTCCCATCACGCTGGGTGAGCAAACAAATTTAACTTTGGTTAATCAATCATGTAATTTAGATCTCAAGTTTTCTAACTTATACTATTAATACAATTGTTAATGTGTGTACCTAGTTACTTGACACATTAATCTCCATGATTAATGATTCATCTTAGTGATATAATAATTTAGAATCCAAAAAAATGGGAAAGTCAACGGAAGAATACATCATGAGGATAGTCATAAAATCTATATGATCGATTGAACCATTCATTTAATAATTCTTATTTAGAGTTGGAGATAATAACATATCAATGTAAAAGTCATATTAATGTAAAATAAGGAATGCGCAGGTTTGACTTTTCCTTCAGTAGGAGAGGGCTCCCTTGGAGAAGTCATATGTGTGTGTATCAATTTTCACCGGATTTTGGATTTTTAGCATTCTACTAGGTTCATTTGAATTATGAAACTTTCAGATAGGCCAAATTATGAGAAATTAGAAAGACGCTATTTTGATGGAATTGCCAAAATCGTGTTTTTCTTCTTCGGTGGGAGAGTTGACTTTTTATTGGTAAGAGATATGATTTTTCTGACATTTTTATTGGATTCAAATGGGGGGGGGGGGTACTTCCTTATTTACATGTAATATCTTAAATAAATGAAACATCAAATTATAACATTTACTTAAATGATATGGAATGTAAATAAGGTATGAGTTCCAGTCTTACAAGGGTCCTGCTGACACTTCTGACTAAACCTGCTGACACTTCTGACTGAAGAAGAATCAGTTCATTTTCTGGAGTCTGACACTATCTGTCGACAGATCAGAATCGACTGTCGACAGGTGAGGAACATCTGTCGACAGCTACTGTCAGTTTTACATTGACTGAGCTCTGGAAGCAGGGTACCTGTCGACAGCTGGATTTTGTCTGTCGACAGATATAGGTTGATCTTCCAGAAATGGTTTAATCATCAACTTAGGAGACTCTTCTAAGAGTTCCTATCATTCCATGAAGAATCAAACAACATCTAGTGGATCTTATAAACAATTCTTGACACATCTTTCATGGAAAAAAGGATAGAACAAAGAGGAAATCTTTACAACATGGATATCATAGGAAAACTTATGCTAAGAAGGTCATGTAGATATAACTTCTTTTTAAGAGTCTTCCTTGCATCTAGTGGAAAGTCTACGTGAAGTGCACATAAACATCAACCCTAGGCATAGGCATAAACTAAATGAAATATGATCACAATGGATAAGAAAGACATTTCTATTGGTTTTTTCTTTTAACACAAGATCATGATAACACTTGAACTCAAGGTTCTAACCGAAGGAGACAAGAAAGTGGAAATCCTACCTCTAGATATTCATTTCATACTCAATACAATCTATATCCAACTTTACTTATCTAGCTTAACCTCAAGCTTTCTACCCATCCTCACAGGTCACTATAGGATGTTGAAGACCAATAACTCTATAGTATTGGATCCTCAATTGACTTTTCACTGATACCACCTCTGTAACACCCCCCTCCGACCGCACACATACATATACGTATCACATATCACACAGCTCTTGATCAGAAGAGGGGTTACACTAACAAACTTCGTTATGGGCTATCAAATCTATGTAGTGCCCAAGACTAACAAACCATTCCACAAAAGCATCTTTGAAAATTTTATACCTCAACAAAATAACTTAGCTACAACACCCCTTATTTACATAAAGCCAAACTTTCTCTTCTAAACCTTTAATAGTACAACAAAACTCTAAAGAGTCACTAAAGCTATGCTCTTCTACTTCTCCTTCTTCATCACCAGCAGAGTTGTGAACAATCTGTAGCTGAGATTGATTTTTCCTTCAATCTGAAAGGGGTGGAGGAAACAAAAGCGTGAGTCGGAAGGACTCAGTAGGAGACAGTAAACATAAAGATAGGAGTTTCAAATTGCAGAACTTCAAGAGTATTCAGAAAGTGCATATATGAAACAAACATAATTGCTCATGATTATTAATACTTAACATAAACATATAGCCCAAGTTAATTTCATAACGGGCTCAGATGAATCTCAGAACAAAAGTCATATTTGTCTTTCAAAATTCATATCATAACTTGATTTCAGAACGAATTCGACAGGCATCACTGCTCTCAAGAGGTTACTATATAGTCGTAAATACATCCTCTGTGCCTAGGCGATTCCAGCACCTTGGATCTTGTTCATTGCGCAAGAACGGGGTATAATTTTTTTACTACCACCATCGTCAGTCCATTGACTTGGATTTACATATGTACAAACTGTCGCCCTCAGCTGATCACAAGTGGCTGGTGCTACCACAAGTGATCCTAAACCCTCTTTGAAGAGAGCAATGTCTTCAGATCATAAATTTCTTCTCATGAGCATAACAGAAATGGGAAATCCAAAGGTAGTTTTGATTGAGAATTAATACAGATATCTTGGTGACAAAGTAGTTCAGAGTTCAAGAGTATAAGGAAGATAATTGGTTGAGACAGAGTTATGACTCAAGCCAATAACTTCAGAAGATTTGAATCACATAAGAATCCAAGAAAATGAAGATCCATAATGGTCATCATAATTACACACATCCCATAAGGTATTCAAACATATGAACTCTCAAATGGTCAAGTTTTGTTACCGAATACTAAAGAATAGACTCAATCGGAGTACTATTCGTAATTGCCAACTTTAAGAATAACTTAAGGGAGGTTAAGGTAAATAATGTGGGTAAACTTTGAATTAGTATGACAGTAAATACTAAGGTAAATGAGAGGGTAACTTCCTTGGTTTTCAGGGTGAAGCTTTAGCATGGATTTAGACATGAAAGGGTGCAGAAATTCAGATCAGATTTGCACCTGTCGACAGACAGCAATAGACAGAGCTCAGGTTGCTGGTATGTGTGTATCTGTCGACAGCAACAAGATGGCTGTCGACAGCTACACACAGTCCCAGACATTCTAGAGTTCAGAAAGGCTGGCCTGTCGACAGCTATGAGCTACCTGTCGACAGCCGCCAATTTTTCTTGCATAAGGGACTTTGTATTCATTCTAAAAACTCTAACCATGGAACTTATAAATCAAGGCATGATTTATATCAAATAGAAGAGTCTAATTGTAGATCTCACAGTGGTTTATAAGCTAAACAAGAGAGATGGAACAAGAGGCTTGCAATTCGAACTTGTCTAGCTAGAAGCTAACATAGTATAGTGTTGGAAGTGTGGTCTTGATAGCAATGGTTTATTGGAATATTCCTACAAGATGGACACTAAAACACAAGGTATTTAATGTTCCAAATCAAGATTTGAGGTACAATCATCTAAATGGAAAGAAATCACAATGTTCTAAGATATCAAAATTTCTAGCAAAACTCTATAACATAAACATGGATCAATGGTGGAAGAAGAAGTTAGAAACCTACTTGATTGGTAATGGGAGTGAAGAAGATCCTTGGTAACTACATGATTCCAAAGGTAATTGGGAAAATCAAACAAAAGAATTTGAGATTCCAATCTCGTATACAAATTTAACCGAGACTGGTTAGCAGGCTCAAAGGCAATCTCGTATGAGGCTAAATTATTCCAACATGAATAGAGAATAGAAGTTCAAGGAAAGGATGAGAACCTACTGAATCTTGAGAAAGAAATAAGGATTCTTCTTCTTCATCTTCTTCTCGTTGGATTAATATCAGTGCAGAGAAGAACAAAAGAACTGCAGAAACCTTCAGCTGGTCGCCAGTTCAAGAGAAGCATAAAGAGATTTTGAAATCTTTAGTAGGATCAGAGACAAGGATTTAAAGAAGAAGGAAGAACCCTACTTGATTTCAAGATCAACAAAATCCTTGAATACATCTAATAAAAAATGAAGCAAAGCAAGAAGAACTATACAGGTCATGGCACAACCAGGAGACATGGTTTCTACGAATGAAGAAAGCATGAGCATGTACATAGGAAACTGAGAAGGATTTGAGGTATGACACCTACTTGACTTAAAAGGTACTGCTTCCACTCCGATGGCCCACAATTGATGAAAGGAAATGGAACCAAGGGTGCAACACAATAGTTCCCTGAATCAGCTCACAACACCTCTGATGGAAGCTATGGAAGCAACAGCTCAACAGCCAGTCTCCCACGCGAGGGTGCAAGCACAGCTACCACAAGAATAACTCCAGCAAAAATGGCTCCAACGCATACAGCCCCAACATCAATTCACCAACACCAGGCTTGTAACCACAGCAACAACAAGACTAGGAAGAACAAGAGTGTTGGAAAGATGCATACGATGGGTGTTGGGAAGCTTATATAAGCTCCCAAGTTCCCTTGCAAACTAGGCACGTTGGCCATGGATGTGTCATGGTGTAAACCCCCTTAAACCATGCGAGGCCACCTATCTCATGCAACACTCTAAGCCTTACACCTAAGGGATAAGCGTGTAAGCTTCAATCCCATGAGAAGTGGCTCACTCACCCCCCAACACGTAGCCAAACTAAATTCCCAGAAAATTCACCACCGTAAATAGCCCATAATTAGACTGTCCCAAAGATCCTTATGTAAACATATCCAAATGATGTCCATTTGAGTTGAAATTTCAATAGACTAATAGGAAGATTTTACAAATTATAATGATTTTATTTTAATTTTTAGAATTTATTTTCCACTGGGTGAAAAATCGCCCCAAAAATAGTTGCGTCAGCTTGATATCTAAATCCGTTTGCCAACAATTATGAATAATTACATTTTTAATATCTCCATATTTTTCTATGAATTATGGTGTTCTCATATTTCATTTTCGTTATAGTTTTCCGGTGTCACCTTGTCGGAGCGCGCACCTCTGAGTACGATACTAGAAATAACATTTATTGTCTCTAATAAATCCTACATTAAGATTAATCACATCCATAATAATAGTTATGTTTAATCATCAAATTATTCACATTTTTCTAGGTAATAAGATTTTTGGGGTGTTACAGATCAACTCTATTCAGGGAGTGTGTCGACACTCGAGGCTTCTACAAGTTTTACTGAGGAGAATCAAGTTGCTAAGGTTAACACCAACTGAGGATAAGGTCAACACTACCCTGAGAGCAGATCAACACTTCTGGACTTCTCTATGCTGGATTGAAAAGAAGCTTGTTGATGAGGTCGACACCAGCTGTAGATGAGGTCAACACTATTCAGAAATTTAAGAGTTCTGTGAAGAGAAGTGGATATAAGGTCGACACTCACTCTACATGAGGTTAACACTATGGTAATGGTTTTTATGTCACTTGCAATATTTCAAGCGTTCAAGTGTCGACACTACATCTTTGAAGTGTCAACACTATTATACTTAAGATGTTTTTTCATCAAAGCAGTCATTAGCATATGAGTGCTTGGCACGTGATCCCAGATACAATGTTTGGGACTTTTTTGGTACACGTCACTCTCTTTCTAGAAGATACCATACTCTTGGTGGAAAAAAGGGTATCTCTCAAAAAAAGTAATGGGAATCTGTTGAGGGCCCCACTGCAGAAGAATCCCGCACAATCAGATAAAGAGGAAAAATGCTCAAGTTCGGAAAAGGGTGCTGCGTGCCTCAGCGAGAAGAAGTGAAGAGCATGAAAAGCGAGAAGAGAAGTGTTATGAGTTCAGCACGAAAAGGTGATTTTAGCTTGGAGCAAGGATTTCTAGGATGTGCTGCTGAATTGAGTCAACTCGATGATTCAATGTGTTGCTGTTGAGCTTCTAGAACAGAGGATCAGAATGCTTCTTCGATATTGATGTTTGTGATCCAGATGCAGAAATTGCCAGTGGATTTCACTTAAGGAGAGATCGAAATTAGAGCCAACAAGCATTTGCAGTTCGAATCTAGATTCTGAGCAGGAAGTTTGAGGATCTCTTAACACATTCTGGCATCCTTTTACTTTGTTCTTCTTTTCAATTTCTTCTGAACATCGAAGTTGTGTGCTGTCTACTTCTTTGTGAAGTAGATTGTGTTGATCCTTCACAAGCTGTGATTGGATCATTTGGATTGAAGCTGTGTGTCAGTGGATTGTTCAAGTTGTGAGTCAGCAGATGTGATGAAGCTGTGAATCAACAGGTGTACGAGAACTTCTCACGTTTATTCTTGTAGTGGTACCTCACTGGTTTAGTGAGGGGTGGATGTAGGTCTCCTCATTGGAGCC
Source organism: Colocasia esculenta (assembly GCA_014218235.1). Lineage (NCBI taxonomy): Eukaryota > Viridiplantae > Streptophyta > Magnoliopsida > Alismatales > Araceae > Colocasia > Colocasia esculenta. The sequence continues at coordinate 84,876,959 of CM024757.1, forward strand.
GAACCACCTTAAAAATTCCTTTCTCTCTTGTGTGTGGTTTGTCCCTCTTTGCATCGAATTTACAGCTGTCTAATTAGTGTCCTCACTTCACTGATTTCGATAAGTTTAAATTGTCTTAAAATTCTGAAGATTCTCTATTCACCCCCCTCTAGATAATCTTTCTACACTCAACACGTGGTATCAGAGCCTGGTTCTCCAATTTATTTGGTTTCACGACCAGGAGAGTCTAGTGTATGATGGAATCTAGAGGTTACATTGCTGAGGGTCATTCTGTGAACAGACCACCTCACTTTGATGGTACTAATTATGTATATTGGAAAACTCGTATGCAGGTTTTCTTGCGAGCTCAAGACCATCAAATTTGGAGAGTTGTGAACAATGGACCTTATGAGCTGTCCGAGGATGAGGAGAAGTGGACTCTTGATGAGATCAAGAAATCTAACACAAATTGGAGTGCAATGAATATAATGCAATGCTCTCTGCATCCAACTAAGTTCTCGAGAATATCATCATGCTCAAGTGCAAAAGAGACCTGAGATCGCCTCATGGTAATCTATGAAGGCACATCTGAGGTAAAAGAAACTAAAGCTAACATGTTAGTTTCGGAATATGAGGCATTTCGAATGAAGCATGATGAAATAATTTCCGAGATGTATGGTAGACTAACATTGTTGACAAATGGGCTAAAACATTTAGGCAAAGTCTACACTGATAAAGAATTGGTTAGAAAAATCCTTAGATCCTTGACACTCATATGGCATACTAAAGCTACTGTTATTGAAGAATCTAGGAATTTATCCACAACAACTGTAGATGAATTAATAGGTTCTTTAATGACATATGAGTTGGGGTTGAAAAGAACTGAAGATGATATGAAGAAGAAGAAGCCTCTTGCTCTTAAGGCAAGTCCCAGCACAAAAGAGGCTACTGAAGAAAGTGAATCTTCTAGCTCGGAAGATGATTCAGGTGAGTTTGCATTGATTACTAGAAAATTCAGGAAATTCTTGAGAAAGGAAGGTAAGGGTTTTCTAAAAAAGAAACCATATACAAATAATCTATCAAAACCCAAAGTGAATACAAATAAAAAGACTACTGATAGAATTGTTTGTTATAACTGCAAGAAACCAGGGCATGTCAAGTCTGAATGTCCTGAGGTTCAGAAGAAAATTCAGCCCAAGTGGAACAGAAATAAACAAAAGGCTATGGTTGGTACCTGGAGTGAGGAAGAATAAGATGAAGAAGAAGAAAGCTCAGATGCTGAGGACAATCATTCAAAGCTATGTCTGATGGCTAGAGAAAAAGAGGAGGAAGAAGAAGAGGTAAGCTCTCTTTTTAAAGATTTCACTTTGGATGATTGAGAGCATGTTTATTTTGAATTAATGGACCAGTATGATGAACTTAAAAAGGAAAATAAAATGCTCAAGAAGAAATTGAAACAGTCTTCTCAGAACACTCTAACAGAAGAAAATGAGAAAGAATTCTCACAAGAGATAAATGCATTAAAAGAAGTCATAAATGAACTGAAAAATCAAAACATTGAAAGTCTTGATGAAATATCTCTTGTCTCTGAAAAATATGCTACCTTAAACAGTGTCAACAATGAACTGAAAAAGGAAATTGAAGTCTTGCAAAAAGAAATAAACAAAAGGAAAGAAGTTCTTGAAAAATTTGTCGGTGGCAAGAATAATCTTGAGGCCCTTCTAGGCACAAGAGTAAATTTCAATAAAGAGGGGTTAGGATTTAATCCCACAAAGAAGAAAGAGGTAGGATTGAAAACCATAACATTCATTTCCTTAAAAACCTCAGAAGCTTCTACCTCAACAGGGAAAAAAAACAAGAAAAGTGAAAAAAAATAAGAAAAGATCAGACAGCAAAAACTATTTTCAATAAAAAATCAAATGAAAAAAGGAAAACTAAAGTTGAAAGTAAACAAATGTCTCAAAGGAACAATAACTTGAGGTCCTCAGTCTGGGAAGGTCGACACTATGTCAATGATAGGTCGACACCATCTTACATTAAATCACAGGAATTGATAAAATTGACCTATGACAGGCCAATGTCATCACAAGGTTGGACAAACATCAAGTGGGCACATAGTAGGTCAAGACCTAACTGTGTGAATACCTCAAACAAAACAAAATGGAACAGTGTAGGTCGACACTATCCTCACATAGCGTCAACACATGTCAATGATTTCAGCAATTCATACAGAACAAGATATTCTAGAGTTTTCAGGAATCAAACCAGTTTCTGGCCTCACTCAAATGCTTATAAAAATTATGGTGGAAAATTCATGAATGTTAATGTTCCAAAACGACATGAAAACAGTTGGAAGAACAAAAATCAACAAACTCTAAGGAACGAAAATATTTCCACAATAAAGAAACAAGTTTGGATTCCAAAGAGTTTGCTATCTTGTATTTTTAATCTGGAAGCTTTGAAAGGACCCAAATGTACTTGGGTTCCAAAGAATTGTCTTTGATTGTATGTGTGTAGGTGTGTCTTACAGCCAAGAACAATATGTGGTATCTTGACAGTGGCTGTTCAAGACACATGACGGGAGACAAAGAAAAGTTCTATCTCTTATCTGAGAAGAAGTCCGGGCATGTTACATTTGGAGGAAGCAATAAAGGTAAGATTGTTGGCTCAGGAAAGGTAGGTAAAAATCTTTCAAATTCGATTGATGGTGTTCTTCTGGTGGAAGGTTTGGAGTACAACCTTCTAAGCATAAGTCAATTGTGTGACAAGGGTCACAAGGTAATTTTCGATTCTCTTGGTTGTACTATTTTTGAGCCCAATTCAGATCTTGTAAAATTCACTGGAAAAAGAATAAACAATGTGTACATGGTTGATCTTGATGAATCGGAAAACACCAACCTGTGCTTAACAGCAAATAAAAATGACTTAGCTTGTTTGTGGCATCGTAGACTAGGACATGCTAGCTACAATATGGTTCATAAATTGGCAAAGTTCAACATGGTTAAAGGTCTGCCTGAAATCTCCTTCAAAAAAAATTTGAAACTGTGTGAAGCATGTTCTCAAGGTAAGCAAACAAGAAAATCTTTCAAAAGTAGATCAGAAAGTCAGTCCACTAAACCTTTTGAACTTATTCACATGGATTTATTTGGACCCACACGGACAAATAGTCTAAATAGAAAAAGGTTTGGATATGTTCTTGTTGATGACTTTTCTAGATTTACTTGGGTTTCTTTCTTGCTCACAAAAATGATGCATTCACAGAATTTCATGAGTTTTACAAGAAAATTGCACAGGAAGGAAAGTTTAAAATTGTAACAATCATGTCAGATCATGGTGGTGAATTTGAGAACACTGACTTTGAAACCTTCTGCAGGAATGAAGGAGTTTTCCGCAAGTTCTCATCACCAAGAACACCTGAACAAAATGGGATTGTTGAAAGAAGAAATAGAACACTTGTGGAAATGGCAAGAACTATGTTGATTGAGAGTGATTTGCCAAGGAAGTTCTGGGCTGAAGCAGTAAATACCTCTTGCTATATCATAAACCGTGCAATGGTAAGGACTTTTTGTAAAAAGACTCCTTATGAATTGTTGAAAGGTAAGAAACCATCTATTGCACATTTTAAAGTTTTTGGAACCAAGTGCTTTATTCTGGTTAACAACAAACATGACTTGGATAAATTTGAGCCCAAAAGTGACTTAGGAATATTCCTTGGCTATTCTGATCATTCAAGAGCCTATAGGGTTTTCAATGTAAAAGATCAAATTGTTAAAGAATCTCCTCATATCACATTTGATGAATTTAATGTTGATCTTTGCAGAGAAAAGCAAGATGGGGAGTTTCTAGAAGGAGAAAGCTCTAAGGAACAAGAAGAAAATGAAGAAACAACCAAGAAAAATTCAGACCGAAGTGAAGCACATGATTCAGTCAATGAAGTTAGGGAAAGAGATCAAATGAACATAAGAATGCTAAGAGATCATCCTCAGGAAAGTATCATTGGTAACATACTTGACCCTTCTAGGACAAGATCTCATTTTAGAGCAATTTCTGAACTTGATCAAATGGCTCTAGTGTCTCAAATTGAACCTAAGAATATAGAAGATGCTCTAAAAGATTCATTCTGGATAAATGCAATGCATGAAGAATTAAATCAATTTGAGTGAAATAATGTGTGGCACTTAGTTCCAAGACCTTCCTCTCAAGGAGTCATTGGAACCAAGTGGGTTTTTAGGAACAAAATCAGTGAGGATGGGAAAGTGATTAGGAATAAGGCTAGGCTTGTAGAAAAAGGCTATAATCAGGAATTGGGAATAGATTTTGAAGAGTCTTTTGCTCCAGTAGCTAGGCTTGAAGCTATCCGAATTTTGCTTGCTTTTGCTTGTGCTCATAGTTTTAAATTACAGCAAATGAATGTGAAGAGTGCTTTTTTGAATGGGTTGATTAAGGAGGAAGTTTATGTTGAACAACCTCTTGGTTTTGAATGCACTAACCTTCCTGACCATGTGTTTAAATTGGACAAGGGCTTATATGGTCTAAAACAAGCTCCCCGAGCATGGTATGACTGGTTGAGCTCATTCCTTATAGGTAAAGGGTATTCAAGAGGTAAAGTTGATCAAACACTCTTTACAAAAATTCAAGATAAGGATATCTTGGTGGTCCAAATATATGTCGATGACATTATTTTTGGATCGACAAAGTCCTCCTTATGTAAGGAATTTTCAGAATTAATGACCAATGAATTTGAAATGAGTCTAATGGGAGAACTCAAATTCTTTCTTGGACTGCAGGTTGTTCAATCAAAGGAAGGGATCTTCATAAACCTGTCCAAATACATTCAAGATTTACTGAAAAAGTACAAGATGGAAAATACCAAAGCAATGGGAACTCCAATGAGCACCACTGTGAGTTTAGATGCTGATTTGAGAGGTAACCCTGTAGATCCAAAAATTTACAGAGGTATGATTGTCTCCTTACTATATCTAACAGCATCTAGACCGGACATTCAATTTTCAGTGTGCATGTGTGATAGATTTCAGGCTTGTCCTAAGGAGTCCCACATGAGTGATGCTAAAAGAATTTTCAGATATCTTGCAGGAACTCATGAGTTAGGATCGTGGTATCCTGCATTTAGTGAATTTAACTTGATATCCTATTGCAGATTTTACTGGTTGTAAACTAGATAGAAAGAGCACTAGTGGTTATTATCAGTTTTTGGGTGGATGTTTAGTTTCTTGGGCCTCCAAGAAACAACACTCAGTTGCTCTCTCTACTGCAGAAGCTGAGTATGTTGCTGCGAGGAATTGTGGCACTCAAGTGTTGTGGATTAAACATCAACTCCAAGACTACCAAGTAGATCTTGGATGTGTCCCAATCTTGTGTGATAACACTAGTGCAATTTGCTTGGCAAAAAATCCAATCCAGCATTCTAGGACAAAACATATAGAAATCAGACATCATTTCTTGAGAGATGAAGTAGGAAAAAATTCTTTTGAATTGCACGTTGTTGAAACCTCAAAACAAATTGCTGATATCTTTACAAAACCCTTGTGCAATGAAAGATATTCTTTCTTAAGAAGAGAACTAGGTCTTTGTTTACTTGATCAATGATTGTTTATGTTGAAGCTGTTATGAAAGTGTGTTTGAATAATTGTCTGTATTGGAATAAAATTCTTGCAATTTGTTGGCAAATTTCCTGTGTAATTTCTGTTAAGCTTGTGTAATAAAAAAAAAGGTGGTTGAAAGTCTATGCTTGGTGAATCAGTTTATCCGACAGGTTGGTTCAAAAGCAATCAGTTCTTGTGCAGTATGTGGAGTGAAAATTTCTCAATATTTCAAAAGTGTGCTTTAGATCCAAGGTCGACTCTATCGACATGAGAGTCGACACTGCTCTTACCTCACCAGAAAATCCTTGGCTTTCCTTCAACCTCTACATCTGTGATTTCTTTCTGTACATAAATCTCATCTTCCTTCAGCAAATAAAACTTTGCTTCTGATACTGCATTGACTTATTTGGTATATAAAATGGTGACTTGAAGAAGGACAAGTTAAGCTTGTCTGGAATCTTTCACTATGCGTGATTATATGTCTCCGCCAAGTACCAAAAGGTCGATATGCAGTTGTTGAGGGGGAGTTTTTTTTCTCTATCCTCCTTGTTTCACAAGCCTAATTCTTGAGGGGAAGTAATTTCATTGTGAAAAGCTAAATTTCTAGGCATTTCTCAGGGGGAGTTAAGTTCATTTACACACTTTCTAACTCCTCTATCTCATAAGTTAAAAGATTGTGGTTTAAAAGTTATTAACTTTTGGATTAACTTTTAAAAACTGTTTGAAAGATTCAAGTCGATTAAAAAGCAGTATAGAAGGTAACTCATCATGTGAGAATCACATTACTATAAATCCTTGAAAATTTTCATGTAATTTTAGGTCTCATTGGTCAGAGTTCTAAAGCATCTGAAATGTTTTGTCTATGAAAAGTCTTCTTGATCCAGAAAATATCTCATCTCTTTGGTGTTATGAAAAGTCTTCTTGATCCAGAAAATATCTCATCTCTTTGGTGTTATGAAAAGTCTTGTAATTGGCAGAACACTGACTATGCTATGAGAAACTGTAAATCTCTGATAAAATCAGAAGAAGTCTTGTATGTCATGAAGAGCTAGTTAACTCTGTTCAGGGCTGTTAAAATTTTTTTTGGTGCATTCTGAGTAATTGGGGATTCTGGTGTTTGATAGACATGTATCCTCACATGAAAATATGCAAACCTTCCCTGAGACAAAATGATTCTCTACACAAGTAATCAGAAGCTCTGGTGTGTAAAAAACATGGGCTCTTGCATGAAAATGTGAGGGACATCAGACTGTTCAATTGTGTTAAAAAGAAGAAGAAGAAGATTTGATTAATTCAAAATATTTTAGAATGCTTTACCATTCTTCCAAAGACACCTTGTTACATGTAATGTGTAAGTGGGTTTATAATGATGCAATTTCTCAATCTGACGAATTATTCTTTTCTCTGTTATTTACTCACATGAATTCTTCAAGGTTTTTAATGGTTAATCTAAAAATTTATAATTTTCAAACCATTAATCTTAATAATAATGAGAGAAGGTGTAAAAAGTGCTTAAATGTTGTTAACTCTTCCAGAATCTACTAGAAATACAGTGGATCATAGTGAAATATCATTTCCTCAAATGTGTTGAAATCTAGCCTCATTCTTAATCTCATAGTGTCGACACTCTCAATCTTAGAGTCGACACTACTCTAACTTGTGCAGTTGGTTCATGTTATGCTTTCACTGTTCCTCAGGTTCTTTGTACTCCCAGGACAGGTCGACGCTTTTTGAGGCGTCTCATCGGACGTCTCTCCACTTTAAAGCAGTTTTGTACTCTCTGCTTTCATTTCTCTTCCTCTCAACCGTCTCTCCAAGAACATCTCTTTTTCTTCTACAATTGGATTCCCCTTTCTTATCCCTTCTCGATATCCTGTTCATACCATCATGGCTCCTAAGCAGCAGTCTCGACGTGGAGGGAAGAGGAAGCAAGATGATTCCTTTGCTTCTGAATGGAAAGCCAAAGCAGCGAAGGGGATAGAGATACGAGAAAAGAAGTCCGCAGCACCGTCTTTTTCAATCCGAAGATACTCCCATCCCGAACTGCCAAGGAAAAGACTTTTTCCAAGGGTAAGAAAAAGTTGGAATTTGTGGATTTGAGCAGCTCTGATGAGAATGCCGCAAGCCTACAAGGTGCTCAGGCATCGTTTGAAGAAAGCCCTAATTCCCAAGGAATCGACAGTGGCTCTATCAAACAGGAGATGCAAGAGCAGTTGTCATCATCACCGCAAAAAACTAGTGACAGTGAAGAAGTACCATCTGAGGAAGACAACTATGACCAGCTATTGGTTGAGGAAGAGGGTGTGCATCCTGATCATGAGGAAGAGGGTGAAGACGAAAATGCTGCAAGGGAAACTAATTCTGAAGAAGAAGCACTGAATGAAGAACAAGAAGAAGAAGAATCTGAACCTAAAGTTGGTGACTCTGATGAAGAGGAGACACAGTATCCGCTTTCAAAGGCAAAAAGAAGGATCATTGGGAATAAGTCCATTTTGCATCCAAGGCTCATCAATATTCACGATGAAGGTATGATAAACTTGGTGCCAGAACTCATTGGTATGTTAGCATTTCAGGGATGGACTGACTTTGTTAATGAGCATCAGTCATACTATCCCATTTTGGTTCAAGAGTTTTTCAGAAACTTGGTTAGCAAAAAGTACACTCTTGAGTCCAGTGTTCGGGGTGTTTCCATTGTACTCACAAATGAAATCGTGAGTCAATTGTTGAAAATACCCAATGAGGGTAGTAATCCACAAGATCTACATTTCTGTGCTCAAGAAGCTTTTACAGTACTAACTGGGCTGCCTCACAATGTTTTGAACATAAATCAAGCAAAGGTGTCTCATCTGAATGCAAATCGATTCCCACCAGCAAATCATTTGCTACATCATTGGTGTACTACCATCTTGACTCCTCAGGGAGGTGGCAGACAGAGAGTCACAAGTCTGCAAAGATGCATTATGTACTGCTTGATTAAGAAAGAGAAAATCCATTTGGCTACTATATTTTGTCAACTGCTTCATGAAGTAACCATACCAAAGTTGAGTCGAAGTTTGCCCTATGCAGCTCATCTATCTACAATATTTCAGTTGTTAGGTGTTCCAGTTGCAGGAACAAAGACTTAAAAGATTGCCAGATTCCACATATATGATTTGGGTCACATTGAGAAGTTTATGAAGTTAAACTTGGGTCCCCAGGAAAATATCAATGAGATTTTGGAGTTGGAATAGGCACAACAAGCTGAGGAAGAACATCAAGGGCAGGAAAATGATGCTCAAGAAGAATCTTTACCCATTCCATCTCCTCCACATGTTCATGATGCTCCTAACATTGATCCTCCACACTTTTCTCCTCCTCATTTTCCTCATTCTGCATACATTCCATCTATGGATGATATTCCTTCCATCCTCTACAGCAATTCAAATTCCATCCAATCTCAAATTCCTGGAAGAGAAATTTGATTCTGTCCATAGCTCTCTTCATGTATTGAACACCAAAATGGAGCAGCAAGCCTCATAGTTTGATAGCCGATTGGAAAGAATTGAGCAACTATTTACAGCAAATGTTGACAGACACGATCAGAATTATAGATTCACAAAGGTCAGATCTGATATCCTCATTCAGACCATTGAATATGTCTTCAATTCAGCTGCTTACACACAAGCAAAAATCTTTGACAAAGTTGAAACCATCTTCTTGGATCTTCAACAAGGAGCTGACAGGTTCAATGCAATTCCTGGCCTAGTTCAGACTGTTCAAGTTATTCTTCAAAGGATGAATGTTCTGCGAAATTATAATGAAGACATCTCTAAGGAAGTCCAATTGATTAGAGATGAATTTAACAAAGTTTGGAGGCTGCATGATATACAAGAGTCTGATGATAGTAATCAGGCAACATCTTCTGCTATTGCGCCTACCATGCCACATGGTGTTGACAATGTTCCAGCTGTTGTTGCACATCAGTTTGCACAGTTGCAAGATTTTTTGAACACCGGATTTAATGCTGTTCAGATTTATCTGAACGACAATTATGAGGATTTGCACTTTCGTTTGGCAAGGATTGAGAACAAGCTTTTTCCAAAGCAGCCAACTCCTCCACCACAGTGATATCCTCTTTTTGATTATGTCAAATGGGGAGAAGATACATTGATGTTTGTTGTTTTTGATTGGCCTTTGGCTAATGGATGTTTTTTTTGTGGATGAATGTTTTTGAATGTGGATGAATATTTTTGGGTTTGATGGTTAATCGATGTTGTGACTGTATGGGTGGTATTTTTGATGTTTCACTTGTAAGAATCTCAGCTTTTGAAATGAAAACATCAGTAACTGACTCGTGCAAATGAAGTTGTACTTATGTTGTCTCATTTCCATAAATGGCTTAGGTACTTATGTGAATGGTTTGGATGAATCATTTGTTTTTTCAACTCCTCAAGCTCAAACATCTATGACCAATTGTTGCCATCATAAAAAATGGGGAGATTGTTGTGTCCCTGGTTTTGATGATGTCATATTTGAAGGAAAAAGGTAAGAACATTTGACCAATAGTATTTGTTTTTACAGGTACAACTCACTTGCGTCAAGAAATATCCGATACAGTCAGATAAGGTCGACACTACTTGGGACATAGGTTGACACTAGTGACCTCTCAATGTTGTGCTAAGAAGATGTGGCTAAGACAAATCAACTCTATTCAAGGAGTGTGTCGACACTCGAGGATACTACTCAAGTTGCTAAGGTTAACACCAACTGAGGATAAGGTCAACACTACCCTGAGAGCAGATCAACACTTCTGGACTTCTCTATGCTGGATTGAAAAGAAGCTTGCTGATGAGGTCGACACCAGCTGTAGATGTCACGCCCCTCCAATTTAGCAGCGGAATAAATCGGAGGGAGACGCGAACAACGAGTATGGTAACGACAATTGCGCATACGTTCGCAAACATCAGAGCATCTAATGAACAATAATGGAAATAACTCTTGATCTCATTATAAAATCACTAAGACTATTACAACCACTAATTCAGAGCCAAACACAAGGCTCAATGACATCACTATATTGAAAAGAAATCCAAAACAATAACTACTAGACTCCATGGTACTAAGGTAACTCCATGAGTTGACTCCAGGTCGCTCATCACTCTGGTCTTGTCCCATTGGTACGTATAATGTCATCGTTCGACTTACCTGAGACACAATAACAAATAACGAAGGGTGAGCGATAACGCCCAGTAGGACTTAAATCTCAGGCTCAAGCAGGCTTTAAATAATTAGTGCATTAAATGGCAGAGTAACTAAAGATAGAGCGAGTCATGTAAAGTCGAGAAAGTAAGAGCACAAGTAACATGGTTCAAATAGCAGATGAATTCAAGTATAGTACAATGAATAAGATGGAGTCACGATAGAAAGCAACACAACAACACGATGGCACATAGCGTCAACGTCAAGCAATATCAAGCAACATGTATAGCAAGGAGAGAGAAAGTAGTTGGCCATATAGAGAGTAAATTGCACTTTGATTGATTTTCTTATCAATCGAAATAGTCTGGCACTTTTGATTAACTTTCGTCAATCGAGATAGTAATTGCACTTTGGTTATCCGAAGATAGCCGAGAGAGAGTATAGCACTTGTTTGTCAAAAGACAACGAGAGAATATAGCACTTTGTGTTGATTGTCTTAGATTAATCTTGATAGTATGGCACTTGGATGTAATACCGATATCCTGATCATTTAACTCCCGTGGGCAAATGGCACTTTCGGGCGCTCCTCCCAGGACCTGATCGGGCCCTATTGCGCTGGCATTGGTTATATTGTTTATCTTTAGACAATCAATTAATGGCCAATTTGAGAGTACCAAGAAATAGATAAGAGCACTAGATGAGTAGATGAGATAGTAGAGTGAACGTGAATAGGTGAGCGAGTAGAGTATAGATGAGAGCTAGTGGACATTACGTAAAACAACGAGTAAACAGGCGATAGTAACAGTTGCACAATATGCGCACGTCGTATTGGCAGTCAGGTGGAATTCACGATCTTCTAGCTGGCCATGTTATGCACAAGTCCAGAGGTCTGACGTGATTCAAGGTAAGAGCGAACTTCTAATAGCCGTTTGGATCATATCGATCCCTAAAGGTGTAATGGGTGTGACGTGATTCAAGTACTTCTTGAGGTAGAGCCCACTCCAAGGGTGGGAGAGTTCCTCACCCTCCGCGTTCACTAACCTGTACGCATTGCCTAGATATACTTCTTTAACGACGTACGGCCCTTCCCAGTTTGGTTGAAGTTTTGAACGAGGAACACCGGTTTTACAAAGATCCTTTTGATAACCATCTCACCGACTTTGAATTTCCTCTCAATTACCTTCTTTTGGTAAAAATGTGTGAGTCTATTCTGATATGCTTTTACGTATTCTGCGGCGACTAGACGCTTCTCATCTAAAAGTTCCAGTTGTGCAAGGAGCAATTCACGTTGCTCATCAATTGACAAGTCCTTGTTAAGATAGACTCTTAGTGAGGGGATGAGAATCTCGTATGGTATGGTACTACAACCTCCATTCCATAAGTGAGGGTGAAAGGTGTTTGCCCTGTGGGAGTACTGATTGAAGTGCGGTAGGCCCATAGAGCTTCTACAAGCTTATCTGGCCAATCCGAGAATTTATTAGCCTCACACATCTTCTTTATGATTTTGATTAAAGTTTTGTTTGTGGCCTCTGCTTGGCCATTGCCTTGCGGATAATATGGAGATGAATGGTGTAATGTAATTTTATACCTGTTGCAGAGATCCTGAAGCTCTTGAGAGATAAATTGCGTCCCATTGTCGGTGATGATGGTACTTGGGATACCGAATCTAGTGATGATGTTCTTCATGATGAATTTGCATAAAGTTGTTGCTTTGACCTCTGCATATGCTTCAGCTTCCGCCCACTTGGTGAAGTACTTCATTGCAGTGAGGATGTATGACTTTGATTTATTTTGGGAGTTCGAATCATCAGAGTGAAGAGGATGGAGAATGAATTCTATCGGCGTGTAGTTGGCACTTGACACACCGACGGACATAAATAGAACAATCCTCCTCTAGAGTGGGCCAGTAAAAGCCTTGCCCAAGGATTTTCTTGGCAAGTATTTGGCTATTCACATGGCCACCACACACACCTGAATGAGCCTCCTCAACAACTTTCCATACTTCACTATCATCCAGACATCTTAGTAAAACACCGGTGAGACCCCTTCTATACAGAGTGTTACCAACCAGTGTGTATTTTTGGGACATTCTCCTTATGGCTCTCTTTTCATCAGTTGTGGCCTCCTCAGGGTACGCCTGATCTCTGCAATACTTGGCTATCTCATAGTACCATGGTTTCTCCTCATCATCAAATTCTTCTTCTAGCTCTAGCAACATGATTTCTGTTTTGTTCTTCCTCTCTGCCTTTTTCAACATCTCTTCTTTGATCCATAGAAAAATAGAATTTTGAATAGCTGGGGTATGATGTCGTGCAATAAGGATGCTGTCAAAATCCCCAGGATAAGTCATATTGAGGGTTGAAGCGATAGTAGCAAGAGCGCCTGCTAGAAGATTTTGGTGACGAGGCACATGGACAAAGATAAGCTTAGAGAATAGCTTGGCATATTCTGAGGTGAGTTCCTGATATGGCCTGAGCTTTGGATCACGGGTGTGGTATTTGGTTAGCACTTGGCGGAGAACCATTTGACTATCACCTACAATTCACAGATAGGTAACACCATAGAAATGTGCGGCCTCCAGTCCGGCCAGCAAGGCTTCATATTCAGCTATATTGTTGGTGACAGAAAATGCCTGCTGAAAAGCCTGCAGAATGGTGACCCCTTCAGGTTATAGTAGAGCAATCCCGATACCCTTCCCATGAGAATTCAGAGATCCATCAAAATATAACATCCACATAGGATCAGATTGGCTAAGGGACATTAATTCCTCATCTATAAACTCTGAACGAACATGATCAAATTGGGGGATAGGGTGATGAGCGAGGTGTTCTGCTATAACATAGCCTTTAATCAATTTCTGCTAAACGTAGGTGATGTCAAACTGAGAAAGGAAGCTTTGCCAATGTGCTAGCCTATCAGTGAGAACAGATTTTTCAAGGAAGAATTTGATAGGATTCATGCGAGCGATTAGGTGGACCTCGTGAGCAAGAAAATAGTGCTTCAATTTCTGCACTACCCAAACAAGAGCGGCACATGTTTTCTCCATTGCTGTGTACCTCTGCTCACAAGGGTAGAGAAGCTTGGACAAGTAGTATGCTGCCCGCTCTTTACCTTCTTCATCCACTTGTGCAAGGACAGCTCCCACAAAGTCTTCCAAGACAGATACATAGAGAATTAAAGGTTTGCCTGGAGTTGGCGGCCTCAGGACAAGAGGATTAGCTAGATATTCCTTTAATCCGTCAAAGGCAGCCTAACACTTCTCGTCCCAATGGAATTTGGCTCCCGGCTTAGTGAGGTCGTAGAAGGGTCTACACCTCTATGAGTGTTGGGAGACAAACCGGTGAATGAATTGCAACCTCCCGATTAAACTTCGAACTTCCTTCAAATTCTTGGGAGGAGGCATCTCTCTTATTACTTTCGCCTTATTGGGATCAATTTCAATACCCCTCTTGCTCACGATGAACTCTAGGTGCTTACCCAATGACACACTAAACACACACTTCTTGGGGTTCATTTTCAATTGAAACTCTATTAACCTTTGTAGAACCTTAGTCAGAACCCCAGGATGCTCAACCTATGTTCTTGATTTAACAACTAGGTCATCCACATACACCTCAATATGAATATGAATCATGTCATGAAAGATGGCCATCATTGCTCTTTGATAAATAGCTCTAGCATTCTTAAGTCCAAATGGTATGACCACATAGCAATATGTGCCCCAAGGTGTAGTGAATGATGTCTTCTCCTGGTCGTCCTCAGGGAGCTTGATCTAGTTATACCCTGAGAAGCCATCTATGAAGGAGAGGGTTTCATACCCAGCCGTGTTATCTATGAGCACATCGAGGTGAGGTAAGGGGAAATTGTCCTTAGGACATACATGGTTAAGGTCCCGAAAGTCAATGCAAATTCTGACTCTTCCATCCTTTTTCATGACCAGGACAATGTTTGCCACCCAATTTGGATAAAGTACGACTCTAATAAACTTGGCTTTGTGGAGTTTGTCGAGCTCATCTTTCATTTTCAAAGCCATCTGAGGGTGGAAACATCTTAACCACTGCTTAATGGCGACTGATTTTAGATTAAGTGTAAGGCGATGTTCAACAAGCGCGGGGTCCAGTCCTGGCATATCTTTGTAGCTCCAAGTGAATGTGTTCTTGTATTCTCCGAGAACCTCAATAATTGCCTCCTCTTTAGCTAGTGATAAGTTACTGCTTATAAGGATGGTCCTAGGGTTTTCTTCAGTTCCTAGATTTATCTCCTTGGTGGTTTCTTCTGCAGCAGATGACGGTTCATCGAATCTTCTGACTCCACTTGCGAATGCGTCAGCTTCGTCCTCAAATTCTTCGTCCCCTTCTTCAATTGGGTTGTTGTCATCCATGATTTCATAGACTTCGAACCCATCATCAATAAAGCACAATGATTGCTCATATTCCACATCCGGCAACAGCAAGGGCTCTTCAATAAACTCTGAAATTTCTAGACACGCCTTGCACCTACGGGCTAGATCGGCTAGGAAATGGTGAGGAACCCTCTTATCCTTGGACTTCTTCTTTGGCACTACCCCCAGATTAACACTAAACTGGCCAAGACTCTCACTACAACTACCAGAATCTACAACAGGAGGTGAAGGAGTAGGAAAAGCAGAAAAGAAAGATCCCTGCGTGGGAGAAGATGGAGGAGGAGTGAAAGCAGTAAAAGATATTCCCTACGTGGAGGGAGATGGGAGCCCTTGCGTGGAGGGAAATAGAAGGTCGGTCATCGCACCGGGGAAGAGTGGCCCGTAGGTTGGGGCACACTCAGTGGAGAGGTAAGAAGTCTCCTTGATGGAGACAATGGAATCAGCCATTTGGAAATTGGCACTTTTTTGTTGTTGTCATTTTCAGAATTATTTGAATTTTTATGATTTTTATTGATCATGAATAGAGGGCGAGGTGAAATCGCCAATTTGGAGAGTTGAGAGATGAGCATATGCTCATTTGGAAAGAGATCATTAGGAAGAGGGAGTTGGAGGGTGAGTGTCTGCTCAGGGGAAGGGAGGGAGATTGTGAAATGGGGCGTCGGTGCCCGAGGAATGCCTAAAGAAATAAAGAGGGGCCACGTGGTGGCATGGAGGAGAGTGGGTGCAATGCCCAGAAAGAAGAGGCCCGCCCCGAGCCCGTCTATAGTGGAACCTTCTTCAAAAGGGATATTCGGCTCCCCTTTATCTGTCAATCCATTCTTCAGTTGCTTCTTACTCATGAGTGCTATCGGCTTCTCCAAAAGATCATGGGTTAATGGCAGCCACTCGGTATCTACTAGCGTGAAGAGTCGACTTAAGGAAATAGCAATGTCGCTCATGTCGAACCAACGATACCATTCTGATTCAGGGTTGCCCATTTTTCTTTGTTTCTGGGGCATGAGATTTTCCAGTGCCTTGTATGTAGCCAGGTGGGTAATATGCACATCTTGATGTGAATGTTCAGAAGTGATAATTGAGGTTTATTCATCTCCTGGCTGTAGCGGCCCCTTCTTGAAGTGCTGATAGAGGGTCCATATGAGTGGCTGTTTGTCAGTTGATACTACCCTCTTCTTGTAGTCTTCTCTGTCTAGCTTATACCCCAGTCCTACCGTGGGTCTTGATTTGTTGTCTTGCATAGATTTGGTCCTTCCCTGTAGATGCACACCCAGCCCTCTACCTAGCTAGTACCCCATCTTCAGCATAATCTACTAGCCCATTTCAGTCATTATCTTGCTCCTTGTATTGATTGATGGTGTGATTGGTTTTGGGCTTTGTGATATGCCGTACATGTCTAGCACTAACATGAGCGGCTGATTGCTTGGCCATATGGAAGGGACAGAATTATCAGTCATGGTGTCCACTTCCAAAACTGTTGGTTTGCTGACGACCCATCCCTTGTATGGGAATTTGAGGCACTGATGAATAGTTGAGGTGACGACGCCAAGTGCTTGAATGAATGGCCTGCCCAATATCATGCGGAAGCTCGAGTCCATGTCCAGAATGTGGAAATCTATCTTAGTAATAGACGGACCCAGCCCTACCTTCAAAGCAACCACTCCTTTTGGTGGCCTACTTGTGTTATCATAGGCAGTGTGTAACGTTCCGACCGTTCGGATCTTTGTGTCGTGCTTGTGGAGGCCAATGTGTGGCCGATGACGTGTGTAGCAGGTGTTCTCGCAGGTGTGAGGCTTCGTGGGCCGATAGTTTGGGCCTGGAGCACTCACTGGTTCACTGTCTGTGAACGCGACAGTGAGGGGCATCGCGTTCTGGGAACCGTTGTTTTGGGCGACGTCTGCATGTGCTCCGCGTGTCGCGCACGGGGCAGCGCTTGCTTACGTCAGGTGTAGGAAGGCGACGGTCCACTATGTCGCGATCAGGTCGCGACGTAGAGCTGCATCGCATTCTTAACTGAACTGTGTTTTTAAGGTGGTTTCCACCGAACAGAGCTTTGGCAAGCTCTGCTCAGATGGGAGAGGTGCTGTGCGTGGGTTAGAGGGCGATTTAGCATTTTGGTGGTTGCTTTGGCATGTTTCCGCCGCGAGGACGCTTCGTGGAGCGGAGGAAACGCCGTGTGGGACTTCGACTTCGCACTCTTCGCGGTGGTAGGGAGATTTCATGTGGTTACTTCGTGTGGATCGCTTGTGGTTGTGTTATTCACTTTCCAAACACTAGATACCATGCTAGGTTATTCATTAAAGTATGTAAAATGGATCAGAACCATGGTTTGTAGGGTTTTTGGGGTGATCTGGAAGAGAGGTTCTGGATTAGGGTTTGCGCCTGTGAAGGTGACAAACCCTCCCGTCGCGACAAGGTCGCAACAGGCCGACCTGTCACATTAAGGTTTCTTAACGCAACATATCTAGGTGTCGCGACCAGTAGGCGACCTGTGACCCCGTCGCGACAGCAGCCGAGAGTGCTGTCTGTGTGTGTTTATATGTGTGTTGCTATTTGATTATCAGGAATTGTACAGTGTAGCTATGGAAAGTGGTGCATGGGCACCTGTGGCGCTCGAGGAGCGTGTTGGGTGTTGTGTGTGCGTGGTGTTCACGTGGTTTGTGCGGTGTGTTCACATGGTTTGTGTGTATGTGGCGAGTAGTACGACGCCTACCATGGATACCTCTTCAGTTGGGAGCCCCAGGTTTTGTGTGAGCCAGGCACGAGTGTGTGCTCGGGGCTTGTCCCGGTTCTTGGTACCGACGAGGTCTTGTCGTCTTCCTGGACACCCTCACTCTTGTGTTGAGTAGTACGTCCAGCTGAGGGAAAGATGGTAGTGGGACAGCGACTAGAGAGAGTTTGTGTTTTGTCGCTTGTAGCGCACTCGTAGTTGGGGTAGGCAGACACCAGTAGACGTACTGGCCCCAGGTAGTCCTGTTTTCCAGTACCTCACTTTAGGGAGCTTGGGCCAGAGTCCCTAAAGGTGCCAGGCATGGGCCTACAGCAGTGTGGTCCGCAGGTGTGGTGGTTAGTTGGTCTCCACAGTTTCTTGGCTTGTGTTTGGTGGAGCGGCAGCTGGACCTTTCGTCTGTGGCTGCGAGACTGGGAGGTAGTCTGTGTGGTTTGTCCGGGTCAGTTACTGGTGTCGCGAGCCAGTTTGCGTGACTCGAGTGTGGTGTTTTTCCTACTTTATCACGTACACCTGGTTGGGTTTGCCGTTTATTTATTACTGTGGTTTCTGTTAAGCGGCAAGCGGTAAGTGGTATTTACAGCTTTATATCCTGCTAGCTAGTTCTTTGAATTGTTAGCGTAGTCTCCTGCTTTACTACTTGTGCTGTTTTGCTCAGTTTTTAGGGGAGTTTCCCTACTAAGCCAGTGACTCGAGAGGCTCACCCCTACCCCCTTTCAGGTGAGGGAGAGCAGGAGACCTCACACCCGTCGTCTAGCTCTGAGCCGCGTCGTAGCGAAGGGTCTGCACCACCGACATTGTAATTTTCTTATTGTTGTACACCTCGGGGTATGCCCCAGGTTTCTGTTGTAGTCTGGTTACTGTTCAGTATTGGCTATGTACATTTCATGTAAATATTTGTGAGATTGACAATCTTATATATATTTGAGCTGTTTCCTTTATATTTCTACGGACTTGTGAATGGTATCCCTTGCGAGGCTTCGGCCCGATTGCGGGAGGCCGAGTCATGTCAGATTCGTTATTGAGTTAACGGGTCTGAATAGTGAGGACCGCTACACAGTGACAGTGATAGAGGAGGGTCGAATTGACTGCAATGTGACCCCACACAAGTTCAACGTGTCCAAGGACATGACATTGATGGAAGCCCCGGTGTCCACCAGACATTGTGACACGCGGGTCCCGTTGATATTAACTATTAAGCATAAGGCATACCGTTGAGATTCCTCGGGTGCTAGCTCATGTTCGTGGAACTTGATGGCTGGATGCCGACTTGTGGGGGTCAAGACTGCGTTGATCTGATTAACTGGAAGGTCTTCATTCACCATAACCTTTGGCAAATAGTGCATGAGGGCTTCTTGATGTACCGGCGATCTCTTGATTAGTTCTAAAATGGAAATTCTGGCCGGCATTTTGTCTAGATGTTTAAGCAGATCATACTGAGTCCCAGGGATGGACTCTTCTGCCAGGGCTTCTTCTTCTTACTATGGGAGTGCCTGGTCTGCTATTGAGGAAATATCCTATTAAGAATGCGCCCACTCCGGAGCACCATGGTTTCCTCGGTATCATCTCCCACTACATGTGCTGTGGCTGGCATAGTGGAAGATGGATGGATAGTGGGGTGTTGGTTGTTGAACATTTGATGCGGCAGTTGAATACTTACTGCATTTGGCGTAGGGGTGGTGGTACGTAAGAAGGGAGCTTGGCAGTTGGAAGTGATGACGAGAGTGGTCGGTGGTGTGCAGAGAATAGGTGTGTTGGATGATGATGGTTGTAAGGTAGTGGTGGTAGGAGGTTGGCATATGAGTGGGCGGTTAGGCTGTGGTGGCATGGTGGTGGGGTTGCGTAAGAAAGGAGCTTGCGAGTTAGGGTGTTGTGGTGTGGAGCTTACGGGGGGTTGGCAGATGAGTGGTTGGCCAGATAGTGGATGGCTAGATGGTGGTGGATGTTGTGCGGGGGTTGTGGGGATGTGGAGAAAAAATGGTAGTGGGTTGGAGGGTGTGGGTGTATGGATGAAAGGGGTAGTGTGAAAGTGGATTGGGGGGTTGAGGAAGAGGATGCTTCCATGTGCCTGCCAGGCGTTCTTTCATCACGAGGAGACATCCTGAGGGCGTGACTTGTTGGTTCGGAGCAGGGTGCTCCGGAAGTGGGTTCTGCACGATACCCATGTTAGGTTGTTGCATAAGGGCCTGGGGCTGCTGTGCAGGTTGCTGGGGCTGTTGTTGTTGCTGCTGTGACTGCTACTGCTGCATGTTTTGCCTGGGAAGTCTTATGGCCTTCATCTCAGTTATGTACTTCCTCATCTCCTCCCAATCTATTCCTCCATTATCATTCAGATCATAAATATAGTCCTTGAAGTGGAAGCATGCCTCTAATGTATGGTCCGGTCCCCTATGGAATGCACAATAGCGAGAGGTATCAACATTGGAAGGCCATTGTAGCCATTCCCTTGGCAAAGTGAGCACATTTGCAGCCATAAGAGCGTTAAAAATATCAGATAAAGACTCCGGTAATGGAGGGTACAAGGCTCTTCTTGGGCCAGGGGGGCACCTAGGCTGCTGGGGATCATAGTTGCCTAGAGGAGGTACCTGGTTGTACTGTTGGGGGCGTTGAGGAGGTGGCTATTGTTGGTATTGGGGTGGAGCTTGACTGTACTAAGGAGGTGGTGGAGCTTGACAGTATTTGAGTGGAGGTGGAGCTCGCTAGTATTGGGATGGGGGCTGTTGAGGTTGTTGAGTTGTTGAGCTGGGGCCCTGAACACGGGAGGGTTGCTTGGCCTAAACGTTGGTTGTGGCGGTTGTTGGTATTGAGGTTGTTGGGGCATGGGAATGGGGTTTGGGCGGTGGGAGGAGGAGTTTTGGTTGCCCATAGCACTCACTTGTTCATGTTGCATGACCCCTTCAGTTGTAGGACCACCAGTCGGGGGATTTCCATTGCTTTTCTTCACCGCCCTAGCTTTTGGCTCAAACATGGCCATGATGGGAGAGTCCTTCAATTGTGTCTAAATGTATCGGGCTCTCTGATAAAGCTCTTCCATTGTAGTCAATTTGTTCATGGCTAGGATATGCCTGAACTGAGGTGTAGAATTCGCAGTGATCATCTTAACTTGTTTGGGTTCTGACAATGGATCCCACAGTCTCTTAGCCACCGCTCTCCATTTATCAGCATAGTGCAAGAAATCTTCATTCGTCTTCATCTTTTCAGCCATGAGGTCGGTGACAGACAATGAACGACCGACCCGGTCTCTATACCTCTGCAAGAACTTTCTTTGTACTGCCTCAAAGTCTTCAGCATTGGTAGGTTCTAAAGAGTAGAGCCACTCTAGGGCATGACCATCTAGAGATCTCCGGAATAAGAATGCAAGGGCGCGATTATCACCTTGCCAGAAAGAGGACCGGTACATGAACTCTTTGATATGTACAAAGGGGTTGCCGGTGATGTTGTCACAGTAGTAGACCGATAGCTTGGAGGGAGGGAGGTGGAAGACTGGCATAGAAGGAAGGGCCAGTTCAATAGAATCTTTGGGTGTGGACACCCTCTTCAAGTCTTGCTCCAAGCGTGTCACGTCCCGAGAATTACGCAGCGGATGTTAATTGAATAAATAAAGTCGATATCCCGAGACGTGGACAGTCGGCAAATAAGCCTCTAGCTAGCACGCACTAAATGTGTATCAACACAACATCATAATAGGGCCCACATATTGAACTCAATATAAATTGTATTCAAATCTCAACTCATTATTTGGAAACTAGTACAGGACTAAGACTCGATAAAAACAAAAGTACATTTAATCCTCACTTCCTACTACATTGTTCTAACACTCAAAATAAACTAACTATAGATAGACTCATGATTGGAACGCTCTTCACTCAGACGCATTCCCATCCTCGACTTGCTCTTCCTCTTGAACTTCATAGTCACCTAAATTGGGTAAAAGTAGGGGATGAGCAAACTAGCCCAGTAGGATTTATATCTCAATGTGCGGGCAATGATATAAGTGATTAGCATTTTAGAACTAGGCAAGTACAATGAATGATATGCAAGTACGAATAAAACTTGTTAAAACATGGTATATAAAACAAGCTAGAGAGAGTGATTATGATAGAACAAGATTTGTGAACAAGATGACAAGATAGAACTAGCAATAGATCACTGTATACAAGCACGCAAGATTTCAATTGATGTCAAGAACGCAAGGTATCAATAATTGCATTAAATGCAGGATGGCCATATCACTCAAGCAAGCAAGCAAGAACGCACGAGCACGATCATGTAACACTAATCAGGCATGTAGACTCTAATGTACACCAAGGAAAGATCCACCAAGAATGCACACTAGGACACATGTATGTGGTATTGTATCTATCATTCAACAAGCAAGAAAGTACTCCCAGCGCAGATGCAACGCCAGTAATCATTATACCCCATGGTTAACAGTATATCTATGACTCGCCGTCATTGGGGCTAGATTGGAGCCCTTGGACACACGCCGTGCCCTGTCAGCATCTCATGTAAGTTTTTAAATGTAGATACCCACAGTCATTAAATAATGGCCAATGAGAGTTTCAATAAGTAAGCATGTGTAATGTCATGTTCATGATGATGATGTGAACAAGTAATAAGTAATTGAACATGATTTCATGATAACAATGGTCAAGAGATAAATTCGGCAGCATAACGGTACGATTTGTACTTTGGTTAAATCTTTACATTAATGGCTTTAGTCTAGATTGTCAATCACGCTCACGAGAAAAAGAAGAGAAAGGAAGTGCACGCTATCTCCAGGGAACTTCAATGGTACAACCAACTCGTCGGCCATGTGGGAATCCATGGTCAGAGGAGATTTACGGAGGCCTTGGAAAAAGGTTGCTAGTCTACCGATTCGGAATGACCGGTAGAGAGTTTCCAATTTCCCAAGAAAAGGCTGCCTAATAGTGCTAGTGTGTAGTGCGGTACGCGTGTCTCAATTCACAAACCATCGGTCTCAAACTCGCAGGAAGCACTTAACAATATAACGTGGAATAAACTATGCACTTTAACTAATCATGGTTCGCAAGATTTTATGATATCCATTATCATTTAAATGTAGAAGAACAGTAGGAAGATTAAATCACAAGGAGCATGAATGGATCATAACATTTAAGGAGCACTTAGAATAGCATTCATGCAATTAAAGCTTTTAAATGGGTTAATCAATTTTAAGCCATTAAATATCAATCATGTAATGATCAGACCCAAAACAGGCAACTTACACAGTAAGTATCACATTTAAACAGACCTCGGGTATATGCGAAAAACTTTGCAAGAAAATAAGTGGTTTTAGGTAAAGATCCTGAGATGACGACATAGCCATATAAGGAAGGCGACAGGGTCTGTTAGGCCAGGGTCAGATCGCGACATGCACCTAAGAGGAAGGCAACATGGCTGTTGTCAGGTTCGGAGTCAGGTCGTGACAGGGTCATGTAAGGAAGGCGACAGGTCGGGCCCAGAAGGCGACAAGGGGTTGTGAAGAACGCGACAGGGCAGTCAGGTCAGGCAGGTAGATAGCGACGGAGCACACGTCGCATTCAGAAGGCGACTAGAGGGGTGTCGCAACAAGACCTCTGAACGCGACCTATCGGGCCATCGCGTTCACAGGTTCTGCGCCAGACTCTGACAGAGCAAGGACATGCTCTTGGATTGCGGTCCAGAACTTCCATCCATTGACATAGGGTGCTTCCGAAATAGAGAACAAATTGTACAGTGTATGAAAAATAATGAAACCAGTTTTAAAACAACCTAGACATACAAGGGTACTTCCAGTAAATCGGAATTGGAAAATAAGGATGGTTTCAATAGGCTTTGATCACGTTGAACACAAAGTCAGAACAGGTGTAACCTGAAGTCATAGTTTTAGGCAGAAACCCTATTACCACGCTTATAACTCTCTAACTGACGACATTTAGACAAAACATTCAACACAAAACCTGAAGAGGATAACTAGTAGAATAACTTTCATGTTATGAGTTTACCCTAATTCGGTCATGAATCACATGAAACAGACGAAGAACATGGAAAGCCCTAAAAGTGCAGGACTTTGAGAAAACACTTATAATTCAAAATCTACTCAATGAAATTCGATGAAACCAGAGGGCAATGAAAGCTAACTTGATGCTCTACACATTTGGTATAGGAGATGTTAAGATTTGGCCCGAGAAAACCTACCTCTTGGGTTGATGAAGTCTCGTTCTTCAGAAATCCCGTGTTCAGACCACTGTTTGTAGAACGCCTAATAATCCGTGGATACTGCATGGAATTTGGGCATTCCACTTGGGTTAGGAAGTAGACTTGGCCCTCTTGCTAGCGGTATAAGCCTTGCACGATGTGATTTAGGTTTGGCCTACCTTTGATTGGCTTCAAGAAGTGGTTTGTGCAGGTCGTAGCAGATGAACGGGGGAAGAAGATGAGCTTGGTATGCTTGATCTCCTACTCTCCAGCCACCAAGAGCTCCTCCACACGACCCCAGCAAGTTCTAAACTCGTCCCTAGGGTTTGGGTGAAGAGTATTTTAGCATCCATGGTGTTTAGGAGTCCTATTGTAACTAGGAAAGAAGGGTTTCGGGATTGGCATGTTGGTTTCCTATTTTTGATGATTTCTTCCTCCATTAGAAGTCTTGGCCATCAAGCAACTTGCATGGATGGGTAGGCACGAATTTGGGGTTGCCATGAATGCATGTTGTATCCCAATTCAACTATAATTGCCTCTTTTAATTTCAGCTTATTTATGGTTACAAATTTCTATGTAATTTCTTGCTTCATTTGATTTCTGGGCCATATGGGGTCCATTGGCCCACTTATGATATTGGGTCATTATTATATATTGTTAGAAGCATTTCTAACATTTTTATTTAATTATGATTGCATCGTATTTCGTGTTAACGGTTTTCCGACTCGTTTCTTTATTTGGATAATCGGTCACAATAATTCTTAAACCTAGCTCACATGATTTTTATTGACTCAATTTCTTGATGGGTCATTATAGGATATTATTTGAAATCCATTTATGATTTTTATTTAATTTCCTGACTCGTCCAAGTACGTGTGATAATGATATTTCGACTTATTCATGAATTACGATAATAAGTGCGAAACACTTTAAACATAGCTAATCCAATTTTTCTTGGCACAAATTTCTTTGTGAAACGTTTAGTAATAATGTTTGGGGTTGATTTATTATTTTTACAGAATTTTCCGATGTGTTTTAGCACATACGATAATGATACATATGTTTTAAATACTTGTTATTATGAAAATTATTTATTTCCATTTTAATTGAATTTTTGTATAATTGAAATTTTCGGGGTGCTACACCCTCCCCCACTTAAGAGAATTTGGTCCCCAAATTCATATATAGAAAGATTTTGTACAAGTGAGGTGTACTTGTGAATAACTCCGGGTATCTTTTGCGCATTGCTTCTTCAGTTTCCCACGTGTCGTCTTCATCCATGCGTTGATTCCATCGAACCCTTACTAGTGGAATAACTTTGTTCCTTAGTTGGCGCAGTTCCCGGTCCACGATCTTAATCGGCTTCTCTTGATATGTTCCGTCTTTGTTGAATTCCAGAAGCTCATATTCTATGACATGCCATGGATCTCGTACATACTTTTTCAACATGGATATGTGGAACACATTGTGTATTCCATCCATTTGTGGTGGTAAAGCGAGACGATATGCCACCTCGCCGACTCTTTCAAGGATTTCGAAAGGCCCGACAAACCTTGGTGACAACTTGCCTTTAATGCCAAATCGCCTAATCCCACGGCCTGGAGACACTTTCAAGAATACATGTTCACCAACCTGAAACTCCAGGTCTCTTCTTCTATTATCTGCATATGCCTTTTGTCTTTGCTGCGCCACTGCCATTCTTTCTTTAATAAGCTTCACCTTCTCTGTGGTTTCTCTTATCATCTCAGGTCCTAGCATTTGTTTTTCACCAACTTCATACCAGCATATTGGAGATCGGCAACTCTTGCCGTAGAGTGCTTCCAATGGTGCCATTTGAATGCTAGCTTGATAGCTATTATTGTAGGCGAACTCCACGAGGGATAAATGTTCGTGCCAGCTTCCTCCAAAATCTAGGACACATGCTCTGAGTATGTCTTCAATCACCTAGTTGGTTCTTTCCGTCTGACCATCTGTCTGTGGATGGAAAGCTGTACTAAAGTTTAGCTTAGATCCCAAGGAGTAGTGCAGTCCTTTACAAAAGTGGGATGTAAACCTAGGGTCTCTATCAGACACGATAGACACTGGTACTCCATGTAGTCGGACTATTTCCTTCACATATAATGCAGCCAGAACATCTACTGACCACTTATTCTTCACCGGCAAGAAGTGAGCCGACTTAGTTAAGCGGTCGACAATAACCCAGATACCATCGAACCCACCTCTAGATTTGGGTAGTCCGAAAATGAAGTCCATCCCTATACCTTCCCATTTCCATGCTGGGATTTCTAGGGGTTTGAGTTTACCTGCGGGTCGCAAGTGTTCCGCCTTGACCCTTTGGCATGTTAAGCATCGGGCGACATATTCCGCCACCTCTCTCTTCATATTAGGCCACCAAAAGCTTCTTTTCAAATCTTGGTACATTTTGGTAGTTCCAAGATGAATAGTATATCTAGTCTTGTGAGCCTCATCCAAAATCATTTTCTTTGTCTCCGCATGGTCGGGTACACAAACTCGATCCCAGAACAATAACCTTCCATCTTCAGTTAATGAGAAATCCGGCCTCTGGTCTAGATTAGGTTTAATCTCCACAAGTACAGGGTCATTGTCTTGGAGTGTTGTGATGTCCTCCAATAGTATGGGTTGTGCTCTAACACTAGCAACAAAGCATCCCTTCTCTTTGACGTCAGCATCAATATTTAATTTGGCGAAATCTTCTAATAACTTCCATTCATCTATCATTAAACTTGACAGTGTGATCATTGGCTTTCTACTTAGAGCATCTGCCACAGAATTTGCTTTTCCGGGATGATATTGGATCGTGAAATCGAAGTCTTTGAGATACTCCAACCACCTCCGCTGTCTCATATTCAAGTCCTGCTGAGAAAACAGATACTTTAAGCTTTTATGGTCAGAAAACACAATGAATTTCTCACCATATAGATAATGACGCCATATCTTCAAGGCGAAGACTACAGCAGCTAGCTCCAGATCATGTACAAGATAATTGTCCTCGTGCTTCTTCAATTGTCTGGACGCGTAGCATATAACTTTCTCATTTTGCATCAGTACACAGCCAAGGCCGATCCCGGATGCATCGGTGTATACTTCAAAACTACCCCCAGCAACTGGCAGGGTCAGTACGGGTGCTGAGGTAAGGTATTCTTTCAATGCCCTGAAACTTTCTTCACATTCATTAGTCCATGCAAATGGATTCTCCTTCCTGGTAAGTCTGGTCAATGGTACAACTATCTTTGAGAAGTCCTTAATGAAGCGACGATAATAACCGGCTAAACCCAGAAAGCTTCTAATCTCCGACACAGTTGTCGGCCTTGACCAGTTCTTTACCGCCTCCACCTTAGATGGATCTACAGATATTCCCTCCTTGGATATGATGTGGCCAAGGAAAGACACCTTTTCCATCCAGAATTCACACTTACTAAGTTTGGCATAGAGTTGATTGTCCCTATGCACTTGTAGAGCCATCTTCAGGTGTTCTTCGTGTTCTTCTTTGGATTTGAAGTAAATAAGGATGTCGTCAATGAACACCACTATAAACTGGTCCAAGTATGGCCTATAGATATTATTCATAAGTTGCATGAAAGCTGCTGGAGCATTTGTTAAACCAAATGGCATAACTACGAACTCATAGTGACCATATCTACTCGGAATGCAGACTTATGAATATCCTCCCTCCTTTATTCTTAGTTGATGGTAGCCTGATCTTAGATCTATCTTGGAGAAATACTGTGCACCGGAGATCTGGTCAAACAGCTCGTCGATGCGGGGCAGTGGATACTTATTCTTTATTGTCAACTGGTTTAACTGACGGTAATCAATGCATAGCCTCATTGTCCCGTCCTTCTTTCTGACAAATAGCACTGGCGCTCCCCACGGGGATGTGCTAGGCCTGATAAAACCCTGATCTAGCAATTCTTGGATCTGCCTCTTCAACTCCTGCAATTCACAGGGGACATACGGTACGGGGCTTTGAAACAGGGGCTACCCCAGGGAGTAACTCGATGGTGAAGTTTACCTCCCGCTCAGGTGGTATACCAGGTAATTCCTCTGGAAATACATCAGGATAGTCCCTGGCTATTGGAATGTCTTCTAGGGATGGTTTCTTCTTTTCAGTTGCCAAGACAGAAACTAGGAAAGCGTCATAACCCTGGTTGATCAGCTTAGAAGCCTTTAGGGAGGATATCAAGATGGGGTGTTTGTGATATCGGCTGCCAAGCAGTGATAGAGTTGGGAGGTTTGGTCTTTTAAAAGTGACCCTCCTATGGCGACAGTTTACATCGGCATCATATTCAATTAGCCAATCGACACCCAGAATGGCATCATAACCCTTCATGTCTAAACAGATAAGGTCGGCAGGGAGATTGTGTCCTCCAATTATAGTTTCACATTTTGGCAAGTAGTGAGTGAGTTCAGATTCTGAGCCTAGTGGAGAGGCTACAGTGATCTTGGATTTCAGGGGTACAGGTTTGACAGGTAGAGTTGTAGCAAATGTGGTGGAAATAAAAGAATATGCAGCTCCAGTATCAATAAGTACAAAAGTAGGTTGAGAGTGTATGGAAATGGTACCTTCCACCATACCCCCTTCCTCGGGTAGGTCTGCTTCTATGACAGCATTAAGGTGTCCCTAACGCCGTGGTACATTCTGAACTCTGCCTGGCTGGTCCTTCAGCATAGGACAATCAGGAATACGGTGGTCACGACCACCACATCTCAAGCATGCCCCGAGCTTCTTCCAGCATTTCAGCTCGGTGTCCTGGTTTATCACAGAATTTGCAGTTTTCAGCCAACTGCCTACCTTCCACTTTGACTCTCTTGTCTCCCGTGACATCTCTTCCGGCATTCGGTCTCTTGTTGTTGTTGTGACGTTGTTGTTACGAAAGGTTAGAGCAATATTAGGTGCTCCCTTCTTGACGAAGACCGGCTTGGAGTTGTCCTTGCCCCTCATGCCATCCACTTTGGCCATGGTGTCTTCTACCAGCTGGGCTCTTTGGACCATCTCAGTGTAAGTTTGAATATTGTGTGGTCCGAGCCTTTCAATGAACATGGGCCTGAGCCCATCCATGAAACGGTTAGCCTTCAGTCTTTCAGTTCCCACCAGATGTGGGGCATACACAGCAAGACGCGCGAACTGAGCCTCATACTCAGCCACAGTCATTCCCTTCTGCTTCAGTGCAAATTCTGTCGCTTTCTTCTCCTTCACTCTCTCAGAGAAATATTTTCCCGGAATATCTCCAGGAATTCAGCCCATTCTAGTTCAGCTATATTAGGCAGGTGGGTCGATGTGGCCTTCCACCACGCTCGGGCATCCTTGGTAAATTGAAAAGTGGCCAGTACCACCTTCTCCCTATTAGTGCATTGCATTACTTGGAAGATCCTATCTATTTCTTCCTGCCAGTTTTCTGCCTCGTCTGGGTCAGGGGATCCAGAGAAACGAGGAGGGTTTAAACTCCTACAATTCCGATGCAGATCACCGGCTCCATTCCTTGCAGCTCCCGCTTGATTTCCAGCCTGAACTACATTTTGTAGGGCCTGAGTAAGTCCAGCCACAATGTCTTGCATAGCTTGCCACTGGTTGCGAGCCATCGTAGTTGAATGAGAGTGTTATGAGGGTTCCTGAGAAAAGGATGGAAACCAATTAATGTCTCTAGATATGTTATAAGAGTCAATGGGTAGGAGTGTTTAATTCTTTCTAACATATTCCCAGTCTCTACCCATTCTCACCAGGTACTGTATTTAATTTTCATGACCTAGGTTCCATAGGTATCTCCTATTCCTGAGACATATATCCTATTTGGTAATCCTAGGCTCTGATACCACTAAACTGTCACGTCCCGAGAATTACGTAGCGGATATAATTGAATAAATAAAGTCGATATCCTGAGACGTGGATAGTCGGCAAATAAGCCTCTAGCTAGCACGCACTAAATGTGTATCAACACAACATCATAATAGGGCCCACATATTGAACTCAATATAAATTGTATTCAAATCTCAACTCTTTGTTTGGAAACTAGTACAAGACTAAGACTCGATAAAAATAAAAGTACATTTAATCCTCACTTCCTACTACATGTTCTAACACTCAAAATAAAAACTATAGATAGACTCATGATTGGAACGCTCTCACTCAGACGCATTCCATCCTCGACTTGCTCTTCCTCTTGAACTTCATAGTCACCTAATTGGGTAAAAGTAGGGGATGAGCAAACTAGCCCAGTAGGATTTATATCTCAATGTGCGGGCAATGATATAAGTGATTAGCATTTTAGAACTAGGCAAGTATGATGAATGATATGCAAGTACGAATAAAACTTGTTAAAACATGGTATATAAAATAAGCTAGAGAGAGTGATTATGATAGAACAAGATTTGTGAACAAGATGACAAGATAGAACTAGCAATAGATCACTGTATACAAGCACGCAAGATTTCAATTGATGTCAAGAACGCAAGGTATCAATAATTGCATTAAATGCAGGATGGCCATATCACGCAAGCAAGCAAGCAAGAACGCACGAGCACGATCATGTAACACTAATCAGGCATGTAGACTCTAATGTACACCAAGGAAAGATCCACCAAGAATGCACACTAGGACACATGTATGTGGTATTGTATCTATCATTCAATAAGCAAGAAAGTACTCCCAGCGTAGATGCAACGCCAGTAATCATTATACCCCATGGTTAACAGTATATCTATGACTCGCCATCATTGGGGCTAGATTGGAGCCCTTGGACACACGCCGTGCCCTGTCAGCATCTCATGTAAGTTTTTAAATGTAGATACCCACAGTCATTAAATAATGGCCAATGAGAGTTTCAATAAGTAAGCATGTGTAATGTCATGTTCATGATGATGATGTGAACAAGTAATAAGTAATTGAACATGATTTCATGATAACAATGGTCAAGAGATAAATTCGGCAGCATAACGGTACGATTTGTACTTTGGTTAAATCTTTACATTAATGGCTTTAGTCTAGATTGTCAATCACGCTCACGAGAACAAGAAGAGAAAGGAAGTGCACGCTATCTTTAGGGAACTTCAATGGTACAACTAACTCGTCGGCCATGTGGGAATCCATGGTCAGAGGAGATTTACGGAGGCCTTGGAAAAAGGTCGCTAGTCTACCGATTCGGAATGACCGGTAGAGAGTTTCCAATTTCCCAAGAAAAGGCTGCCTAATAGTGCTAGTGTGTAGTGCGGTACGCGTGTCTCAATTCACAAACCATCGGTCTCAAACTCGCAGGAAGCACTTAACAATATAACGTGGAATAAACTATACACTTTAACTAATCATGGTTCGCAAGATTTTATGATATCCATTTCATTTAAATGTAGAAGAACAGTAGGAAGATTAAATCACAAGGAGCATGAATGGATCATAACATTTAAGGAGCACTTAGAATAGCATTCATGCAATTAAAGCTTTAAATGGGTTAATCAATTTTAAGCCATTAAATATCAATCATGTAATGATCACACCTAAAACAGGCAACTTACACAGTAAATATCACATTTAAACAGACCTCGGCTATATGCGGAAAACTTTGCAAGAAAATAAGTGGTTTCAGGTAAAGATCTTGAGAAGGAGACATAGCCATATAAGGAAGGCGATAGGGTCTGTCAAGCTAGGGTCAGATCGTGACATGCACCTAAGAGGAAGGCGACATGGCTGTTGTCAGGTTCGGAGTAGGTCGCGACAGGGTCATGTAAGGAAGGCGACAGGTCGGGCCCAGAAGGCGATAGGGGGTTGTGAAGAACGCGACAGGGCAGTTAGGTCAGGCAGGTAGATAGCGACGGAGCACACGTCGCATTCAGAAGGCGACTAGAGGGGTGTCGCAATAAGACCTCTGAACGCGACCTATCGGGCCGTCGCGTTCACAGGTTCTGCGCCAGACTCTGAAAGAGCAAGGACATACTCTTGGATTGCGGTCCAAAACTTCCATCCATTGACACAGGGTGCTTCCGAAATAGAGAACAAATTGTACAGTGTATGAAAAATAACGAAACCAGTTTTAAAACAACCTAGACATACAAGGGTACTTCCAGTAAATCGGAATTGGAAAATAAGGATGGTTTCAATAGGCTTTGATCACGTTGAACACAAAGTCAGAACAGGTGTAACCTGAAGTCGTAGTTTTAGGCAGAACCCTATTACCATGCTTATAACTCTCTAACTGACGACATTTAGACAAAACGTTCAACACAAAACCTGAAGAGGATAACTAGTAGAATAACTTTACCCTAATTCGGTCTTGAATCACATGAAACAGACGAAGTACATGAAAAGTCCTAAAAGTGCAGGACTTTGAGAAAACGCTTATAATTCAAAATCTACTCAATGAAATTCGATGAAACTAGAGGGCAATGAAAGCTAACTTGATGCTCTACACATTTGGTATAGGAGATGTTAAGATTTGGCCCGAGAAAACCTACCTCTTGGGTTGATGAAGTCTCGTTCTTCAGAAATCCCGTGTTCAGACCACTGTTTGTAGAACTCCTAATACTCCGTGGATACTGCATGGAATTTGGGCATTCCACTTGGGTTAGGAAGTAGACTTGGCCCTCTTTCCAGGGTATAAGCCTTGCACGATGGGATTTAGGTTTGGCCTACCTTTGATTGGCTTCAAGAAGTGGTTTGTGCAGGTCGTAGCAGATGAACGAGGGAAGAAGATGAGCTTGGTATGCTTGATCTCCTACTCTCCAGCCACCAAGAGCTCCTCCACACGACCCCAGCAAGTTCTAAATTCGTCCCTAGGGTTTGGGTGAAGAGTATTTAAGCATCCATTGTGTTTAGGAGTCCTATTGTAACTGGGAAAGAAGGGTTTCGGGATTGGCATGTTGGTTTCCTATTTTGATTATTTCTTCCTCCATTAGGGAGTCTTGGCCATCAAGTAACTTCCATGGATGGGCAGGCACGAATTGGGTTGCCATGAATGCATGTTTGTATCCCAATTCAACTCTAATTGCCTCTTTTTAATTTCAGCTTATTTATGGTTACGAATTTCTATGTAATTTCTTGCTTCATTTGATTTTTGGGCCATATGGGGTCCATTGGCCCACTTATGACATTGGGTCATTATTATATATTGTTAGAAGCATTTCTAACATTTTTATTTAATTTATGATTGCGTCGTATTTTCTTGTTAACGGTTTTCTGACTCGTTTCTTTATTTGGATAATCAATCACAATAATTCTTAAACCTAGCTCACATGATTTTTATTGACCCAATTTTCTTGATGGGTTATTAGAGGATATTATTGGAAACCCATTTATGATTTTTATTTAATTTCTTGACTCGTCCAAGTACGTGTGATAATGATATTTCGACTTATTCATGAATTACGATAATAAGTCGCGAAACACTTTAAACTTAGCTGATCCAATTTTTCTTGGCACAAATTTCTTTGTGAAACGTTTATTAATAATGTTTGGGGTTGATTTATTATTTTTACGGAATTTTCCGATGTGTTTTAGCACATACGATAATGATACGTATGTTTTAAATACTTGTTATTATGGAAATTATTTATTTCCATTTTAATTGAATTTTTATATAATTGAAAATTTCGGGGTGCTACAAAGTGACTCACCTTTGCCAAGAGTGCTTGGGTGAGTTGATTAGAGGATTGTTTATGAGGCACCCCAGAAGAATGAGGTTGGGGTGCACTCACTTGGATGGAATAGTGGCGGGGAGGGGCGCCAGCGGGCATAGAAGTAGGGGCCAGAGCCCGAAGGGGATAGGTGGGCCTTGCCACGAAGGGGCTTGGCCGGACAAGGGAGGGCCTCCCAACAGGGCTGTGGGGGTGGGAGTGTATAATAGAATTGGCCCGCGAGGGGGCAGGGGATGCTCAGACTGTCGGTCGTGAGTAGGTTCAGCATGAAGGGCACTCGTGTGGGGTGAAGAGACTAAATAGGTTCGGGGATGGATTTTCCTTTCAAAGTAGTTTGCACCTATCGAAGTTGAGAGGGCTAGAGATTATGGAGAAGGTCCACTAATTGGGACAGATCAAAAGAGGCAGAGGTATTTCCAGTGACATGCCTCGGGGAGTGGTGGGGAGACTGTGAATCCATCGCATGGACTTGGGAATTGGATTGATCAACATAAGGTTCATTAGGAAGTTGTGCAAGTTGTTCATTTGAATCATACACCTAATTATACACATCCTCATGGTACCCATGTCCTCGTATTTGGCCATTCCAAGGGATTTGCCTGAACGAAGCAACATGATATTAAGCGCAAAAGGTTTATTAACAAACAACTACTCAAACAAGTTTGAGAGAAGAAGTTAATAGCTTTTAGTTAACACTTGGGGGATGCTTATGTCCAATTCAATTATTTCAATATAGTTCAATGTGGATTTTATTGCAATGTTTCACTTCAATATGGGTATGAACCTAAATGGGTATGAGGAGAACTTTGGGTTTCACTAAACACACTCCTTCTCAATGATGGGATACTCTAATACAGGTCTCCGGGATGGTACAACCTGCTCGGTCCACCGTGAGGGAATCCACGGGGTACGGAGACTTACGGAGGTCCCGATGAGGATTCTCTAGTCCAATGAGACGGAATGCCCAATGGAGAGATCGTCCTCACTGAGAGAGGTGTTTGAATCCTAGGATAAGGAGGGAAGGAGGTCCCTCAGCCGAAGAATGCTCTGTGATGCAAGAGGAATGCAAGAGATGACAAAACCCTAGCTCTCTGTGTACAAACAGAAACGCGATGAGTTCAGTCGTCGTGCTTCAAACTGAATCGCGACTGTTCAGTTGGTCACGTATCTGACAGCTCGCAGAAGCTGTAAGGGACGCGATAACTCCCTCCAGTGTGGTGTCTGTCACAAACTTGTGACGGGGTAAACCATCGCACAAAAGCACGAAATGCGACGTCTGAACACATCGCGATTCAAAAGGCACCCAAAAGTTAAAAAAATAGGAAATCAAACAAGCATGCTATGATGTCCAACCAATTGAAGAAGTGAGAGTTAAATAAAGATGCTTTTTTCAGGTGAAAGTAAGTAAAAGGGGAGGGGAGCAAGATGATGATGATTTTTTTTCATTAAACTTTATGGAAGAGAAAAAAAACAAACACTAACACAACTTGGTAATGGCGGGGGATCTCAAAGGAGTACCACGTGGTGTATGAGGGAAGGGGAATTGTACCATGTGGGGTACGAAGGGAGGGACACACGTGGGTGTCGAAAGGAGGGGCACACATGGGTGCCGAAGGAGTGGTAACCAAAAACTAAAATGAAAGAGTCCACCGTGATCGCCAATTTGTGAATGTGCTTTTTCAAAACACCCACAAAGAGTAATTAAAAAAAAGAAATTTTAAGTAAATGGGGAAAGGAGAAGAGAGTGCGTGTGTGCATTATGGAGGAAGTGTGATTGCCAGGTATGCGAGGGTACCAAAGGAGTGAGCGAAAGGGCATAGATTACTTACCTTTACCCAAAGATCGCGGGAGTTGAGGTTGTGGGTTGACTCTTACTTCTCCAACCGGCCGGCCGACAAAGAAGACTTTAGCTCCTTGGTTACCTTGTAAAAAGAGAGAAAACAAGCAAACAAGTGAAAGAAAGATTAGTCTAAGTTATGTAGTGTCAAATTCAAAGGAAGATGAGAAAAATGTAATTGCATGGGTTTGAACACACCGTGTGGAGGTGGTGTAAAACCCCTAAAACGTGTAGGTGTGAAGGAAATGAAAGTTTGTGTGTGAGAATGACAGAGTGTGATGAATGCACTAAAAATGAAATAAAGTAAAGAATGAAAGGCGAGAATGAAAAGTTTGATGGAATGGCTTGGCGCTGCAGTGCTTGAAGTGGAAGAAAATTCCTCCTCCTTGCTCCAAAGGATTTGAAGGGTTGGAGACGACCTCCAATGGACGAAGACTTGAAGTAGTGCTTGAGGGGAGGGTTCTTCTCTTTAAGCTCGGGGTTTAGCTCTTCAGTGCAGCAGAGCTTTTCCGTAATACTTGGATATCTAAAATAATAGCCTCGGTGGTCTTTTTATAAGGGCAAATTTGGTAAATTACGACGGACACAGTGGTCGCCTATTAAGGTGAATTGCGACCGACAAAAGAGTCACGTTTAAAAAGATATCCTTACTTCGATTAGGCCTCTCCAAACATCGATTATACTAGGTTTCAGAATTGCGACGACATAGCCGGATGCGTTTATAACACTTCCAATATCGATTGATTCTTTCCAAATTTAATAAATGGAAACTTTTAATTGCAATGACCTGAGTAATCACCGATTTGAAAGAATCGATCTTCTGATAGGAATCGTCTTCAAACAATGGAAGGTTAGAAACGCGACAGACTATGTAGATGCGATTCTAATTAGTAACAAATCTTTCTAAAAATAATTTTGGAATTTGTCATAAATCGAAATTGAAAACTCTTAAACGCGACGACTCTAATGGACGCGATTACAAAACATAGCAAGTGTCGTAAATAGGAAGGAAATACGTGACGGTTTTACCTGTCGCGGATCAAATTCCTGAAACATGACCACTGCGTCTGTCGCGAATCAATGGTGCACAGAGGACCCCTTGAAAGCCCTAGAAAAATTCCTAAAAATATAAAACAATATAAAAAAATAGGAAAATCACTCAATGATTAATTGAAGAGAGCCACTTTGAGGCATTATAGTATAACATGAAATGTACTCGATACGTTGTCAAAATAGGCATGTCTACAGAGACCCCTCTGGCACCTCCTCCCCCTAGCCCGACCCCCCCTCTCTCTCTCTCTCCATTGACATCTCTAGTGCCAAGGATCTGAAGGCCATGTTCGATGCCACCGAGTAGGCAATCGAAGTCCCTACCCACATCTTGGTTGCTTGCGTCGGTGTGCTTGACCCCAAGTACCCACCACTGGCGATCACCACCGAGGAGAACTAGAACAAGGCCTTTGCTGTCAACACCAGGGGAGCCTTCCTCTATTGTCACGAGGCCGCCAACCACCTACTCCAGATGATGTTTGAGGAGCTACATGAGTCACTGGGGGAGCTGAGCAATTTGGAGGTGAATGAGGCATTCATCGATGGGTTCCTTGCCACCGATGCCTCCGAGTGGGTCAATGGGCAGGTCATCCGCTGTGTGTGTGTGTGTGCGTAGGCACACGTGCCAGAGGGAGATCCGGTGACTCTGCACCACTTGAGTGGTCCACCTCCCTTCCCCATCCAGCCCTCTCTCTCTATTTTGTGCATGCAGTGAGCCTTGCCACATCAAACTTCTGGCCTGAGTCGTCACTAGCATCTGTGCCGCCCTCGTCTTCGGCACTGCCTATCATCTTTGCCTAGGCGGAGCCACCAGTTGGGGTTCTGGGGTCGCCAAATTTGAGCAAGGTGACCAGGAAAGGGATATGTTAGAAAGACATCTCTCTCTCTCTCTCTCTCTCTCCTCTCTCTTCTTTCTCATGGATATTTTTGTCTTTTTGCCTTTGTTTTGACGATTCCGTTCATCTCAAGATAGAATATTCTTCAAATTCTAACGGCAAATTAACCACATGGAAATAACTGATGTTTTTTAATTTCAAGGGGTATGTAATCTAATAGTTGAATTTTAGGGATATATAGTTGAATATGAAAGATTGCAGAGATATATATGTAATTTTCCCATCTATTTATTAATAAACCTCCAAAATCTCTTAATACTTAAAGAGGGCTTTTAAAAAAAATTATATGTAACATTTTGATATTCCAAGAAATTCTTTGAAATCTTCATTATCTATGTAGCTCTCCTGTAATCTGTCATTCTTCCTAAAAGAGTTAGTTGTCGTTCAAAAAAGAAGTGTCTCCAGGTGAAATATTCCATATAAACTCGCTGGAGGAAGTTACCCTTGTATTAGAATGAGATAGAATAACATGCGACAATTGGGAGAGAGAGAGAGATGAACGACATATATGTACCCACAACCCCCCTGTGCCCTGATAGCATCACATGACCCCACACTTGCCTCGCTCGATCACCTCTAGTGACCACAGCTCGTCGTCATTCTCGAGGAAGGCTAGCTGCTTGGCCTTGGCCAAGGTGACTCCAAATTGCTGCAGCTAGTAAGATCCATGGAGAGTGTAGTGGCCAATTCTGGCCTCCTAGGCCCATAGGCCCATCATAGCCCAGTAAGGAAGCAGGGCGACGACTATTCAGCCATGTGTCTTCGGGGACAGCTAAGGTTCCCGAACACATCTCAATCGCCACTCATCCAAGGGCATCATGGACCCTAGCTTCCGAGCATCACCGAGCATATCCAAGCTGGATAAGATCACCGAGCACTAGCTGCACGGTAAGAAGCCACCGAACACCGAACAGCCCCACCGAGCTGGTTTGCGGTATCCTGTTCGGCACCCATAAAAGACAATCATGAGGAACAACTCTTTGCCTCCTCACCTCATCCATTGGTATGGTGTGACACGCCTCCCCATGAAAAGAGTAGCCCTGGCGTAGGTAAGGCCCAACAAGTTTTCTACAGGTTTGCACTTTTAGAAATTCATTTGGTTGGCATTTGAGACTCCAGACGACATGTTTCAGCTAAATCAGGG
This sequence comes from Colocasia esculenta, assembly GCA_014218235.1. Classification (NCBI taxonomy): domain Eukaryota; kingdom Viridiplantae; phylum Streptophyta; class Magnoliopsida; order Alismatales; family Araceae; genus Colocasia; species Colocasia esculenta. The sequence goes on from CM024757.1 coordinate 84,915,610, forward strand.
GTCTACTGCCAGAGAGCTCTTGACGTCAAGATGTGTGACGTCAAGTTGTGGTTGACGTTAATCGATGTTTACGTTCACATGCTAATCGGACGGCAATTTCGATTGCCGTCTATTTTGTGTTGACGTCAACATGTTTTGACGTCAAGTTTTCTTGGAATCTTGACGTCACCAACGATTGACGTCAATGTCTGTTGACGTCAATATCTGTTGACGACAATATTGGTTGACGTCTCAGTCCGAGTTTTTCTCTGAAACTTGTGGTTTTTTTTTGGATAGGTTTGATGGAATAGAGTCGTGTTAGGGCAAGGATCTTACCCTAATCACGATCCTTTGCTCTCTATATATAGAGAGAGTTCGTTTTGCGGAGAGAACTCTGGCTCTCTTGCTTGAGTTTGGGTGTCACGTTTCGAGAATGACGCAACAGATATTAATTCGGATAATTTGAGTCGATATCCCGAGATGTGAACAGTCGGCAAATAAGCCTCTAGCTAGCAAGCACTAATTGCGTATCAACACAACATCAGAATAGGGCCCAAATATTGAACTCAAATGAAATTGTATTCAAATCTCATCTCAATGTATCAAAGGTAACTAATACAGGACTAAGACTCAATAAAAGGAAAAGTACATTATTCCTCACTACCTACTACATGAATCTAACACTCAAAAACTAACTATAGATAGACTCAAGTGTTGGGACGCTCATCACTCGGACGCATTCCATCCTCGACTTGCTCCTCTTCTTGTATTTCATAATCACCTAGAATGGTTAAAAGTAGGGGATGAGCAAACTAGCCCAGTAGGATTATATCTCAATGTGCGGACAATGATATAAGTGATTAACAATTTAGAACTATGTAAGCATGATGAATGTCTTGATATGCAAGTACGAATAAAACTCATTAAAATATGAAACAAGCTAGATAGAGTGATCATGATAGAGCAAGATTTAGAATGATATAACAAGATAGAACTAGCAATAGATCATTTTGTACAAGCACGCAATATTTTCACTTGATGTCAATAGCTTTCAAGAACGCAAGATATCACTAATTGTAATAAATGCAGGATGGCCATATCACGCAAGCAAGCAAGCACGCATGAGTACGATCATGTAACACTAATCAGACACGAGACACTAATGTACACCAAGGAAAGATCCACCTTGAAATGCACACTAGGTCACGTGTATGTGGTTATTGTATCTATCATTCAACACGCAACTACTCCCAGTGCAGATGCAACGCCAGTAATCATTATACCCCATGGTTAATAGTATATTTATGACTCTTTGTCATTGGGGATAGACTAGAGCCCTTGGACACTCGCCGTGCCCGGTTAGCATCTCATTTCAATTTTAAATGTAGATACCCACAGTCATTAATGGCCAATAAGAGTTTCAAGATGTAAGCATGTGTAACGTTATGTTCATGACGATGATGAGAACAAGTAATAAGTAAATGTGAACATGATTTCATGATATAATAGTCAAGAGATAATTTTGGCAGCATAACAGTGCAATTTACACTTTAGTTCACTCTTTACATTAATGGCTTAAGTCCAGATTATAAATTACACTCACGAGAACAAGAGAAGAGAGGAAGTGCATGCTATCTCCAGGGAACTTCAATGGTACAACCAACCCGGTCTCCATGAGGGAATCCACAGAGTACGGAGATTTACGGAGGTCTTAGAGAAAAGGTCGCCAGTCTACCGATACGGAATGACCGATAGAGAGCTTCCAAATCCCCAAGAAAGGGCTGCCTAGATGTGCAAGTGTGTAGTGAACACGTGTCTCAATCCACAATCCATCGGTTTCAAACTTGCGGAAAACAATTCACATGATAGCATGAAATGAACTATGCATTTAACTATATATGGGTTTGTAATATTTTAAGATAACAATTATCATTTTAACAAGCTAGAACAGTAAGAAGAGTGAATCACAAGTTACATGAATGGTCACACCATTAAGAAAGCACTTAAAATAACGTTCGTGTAATTATAGCTTGTAAATGGGTTAATAAATTTTAAGCCATTAAACAGACATCATGTAATGATCATACCCAAGATAAGCCAATTACACACTGGATACCATGTTAAATAGACCTCGGTTAAGCCTTCAAATATGCATCCTACACAATGGACGTACTTCATAACACAGTGCACAGTCAAAACAGGCGAAACTGGGAAAACAAGTAAATCACGTCCACCTATGTGGCCGTGATTTGATGTGAATCGCGTCGGGGGAACCCGACGCGTTCATGAAAAATGTTAAATATGGCAATGGGCGGGAAAATCGCCTGAATCGCGTCGGGGTTTCCCGTTGCAGTTCAGACAGGCTCTGACTCCCAGGCGACGCGAAGACCCACGCGCGCCGTTGACTGGTCAGCGCGAGAATCGCATCGTACCAGATGGTCACGATTCACTGAATCACGTCGGCCACGAGCGACGCGATTCCAGACGCTTGAAACAGGTGCCTGAATCAGACGCGGTTCAGGGATCAGATCGAAAACGCCGAAACATGCAGGGAACTGGTGCTCGGTCCATGCAACGCTTATATCTTCTAAACTAGGGCTCTTGAGACAAAAGTCTCAACATGAAAGTTGTAGGGAACATGGAGTATAAGAGAACTATGATTTTTAAATAAATTAAAACGACCTCAGGATGCACGATAAATAGACAAGAACATAGAAAGTCCATAACATGCGCGACTTTGGCAAAACGCCTATAACTCAAGATGTACTTATTGGAATTCGATGAAACGAATTGGAAATGAAACTAGACTTGATGCTCTACACCTTGGGATAGGATTTGGTAAAGTTTGACCCGAGAAAACCTACCTTTTGGGTTGAAGAAGTCACATTTTTTTAGAAAACCCACGTTCAGACCACTTGGAGGAGAATGCTTATTGCACCCGATCCACTTAATGAACAATAGTCAAACCAGTGGGGTTAGGAAGTAGACGCGACCCTCGTTCCAGGGGTATAAGCCTTGCAAGGTTTGGGTAACGTTTGACATACCTTTGGTCGACTCCAAGATGAGCTTTCTACATAGGTCGATGCAGAATGCAGCAGAGAAGAAGCTCTGAGTTGGGGCGGTTTTCTCCTCCTTTGGGAGCTCAAGAACAGCCTCCCACGACCCCAACAATGTGTATTTTTGTCCCCTAGGGTTTCATAGCATGTATATATGCATCTAGTGTGTTTTGGAAGTCCCTTTGGGTGAAGGAAAGGCAAGGTGCGGTTCTAGCATTCCACCTTCCTTATTTCTCATCCCAATAGAGTGTGTGAGGCTTTAGGAAATCTCCCACCATTGTTAAGTACGAATTTGGGTTGCCAAGAAAGGCTAATTGCCTTGGGGTTTGCCCTACTTACCCTCTTCTATTTTCAACTTAATTAGGGTTGCTAATTTCTCGTATTTTTCTTGCTCCATTTTGTTCTTGGGCCAAAAGTGATCCATTGGCCCAATTTCGATATTGGGTCATCAATACATGATGTTGGAAGACTCTCCAACATGTTTATTTAATTTATGGTCGGGTTATATTTCCGTGTTAACGGTTTTCCGACTTAGTTTCCTAGTTAGGATAATTAGTCACAATAACTCTCAAACCTAGCCCAAATGATTTTTATTGACCCAAATTTCTTGATGGGTCATTATAGGATATTATTTGAAGTCCATCTATGATTTTTATTTAATTTTATGACTCATCTAAGCACGTGTGATAATGATTTTTTGACTTATTTATGAATTACGATAATAAGTCGCAAAACGCTTTAAAGTTGGCTAATCCGATTTTTTCTTTGCATGAACTCTTTCGTGGGTCATTATGGAGTATTGTTTAGAGTTGAACTATTATTTTTATGGAATTTTCTCATGTGATTTCATCTCCGTTATGTTGGTACCTAAGTTCTACCATTTTGATAATACAGAAATTATTTATTTCAATTTATTTAAAATTTTAAATTATCAAATTTTTCGGGGTGCTACATTAGGTGTTGTGAGAGAGGAGAGAGAGAGGGTTTCTCCGAGGTAGATCTGCTCTGTTACGACTTGTTCGAGGTTGTTTCTGTGAAGAGAAAGCTTCCACGACTTGAGAGGAAGGCTTTGGACGAGGTGATCGTGGCCGGATCATGCTCAAGACAGAGGATTTGATCGTGCTTGGAGGATACCTCTTTGGGTGTGAAAGAGGGCTTCATTGGCTAAATTCTCGTGTTGTAGAATTTTCTAGAGGTAAGTAACTTAGGGTTTCTCTCCATGGACTTGTCCCCTAAGGTTTTCCTATTTTTCTAGATTTTTAGAAAATTATTTTGATGCCGTTTACCACATTTTCTTGCCCTCGGTCTGCACTTTCTGCAATCTAGGAGGTTAACGACAACAAGTTAGCCGTTAACCTGAACTTGACTACAACAAGTTGGTAGTCAAGTTCATCTTGTCCAGAAATTTACGGCTTTACCATTTATGATGGTTTTGTGAGATTATGTGATGGTTTTTGAGTTCTTTTCATTCTATCTTGACCTGTTAGTCATCATGATGAGTTTGGGTAATCATGGATTAATTTTTGTTAATTATGATAATTATTTGAATTTATGTTTATATGAAAAAGCATGTGAATACTTGATAATTCTAATTTCCATGATGTATACATGTTATAAAAATCATTATATGCTATACTTCAGTTTGTTAGACTACTATAAGCATGATTTAGGGCTTGTTAATCTCGTTTTATTTTTGTTCATGAATAATTAGTACTTTTATGAATAATAACCTGATTTCTGACTTTAATTATGAAAAATAGTTGTACTGCTCCAAAAATTATGAACAATTATTGATATTTTCTATAAAATATATCTACCCCGTGGTTAAAATTTGCGCATGTTCTGATCATTGTACAATTAGTTATGAATTTCTGAAGCTTTCAGTACCATGTTTAATAATAATAAGTCCCAAACATGTTTAAAAACATGATTAGCATCATGATTAGGTTCTGTTAATTACTGTTCATGATTAATCTGAGTATCTTGAAGTGATTAATATATATTTTATGTTATATGTGTGCATGTGTATGGAAAGAGAGAGAATATGTGACGTGTGTATGAATAACACGATAATGTGAAAGATAAAAGTTGTGCCAATGAGACACTGCCACCATAGATTGCGTGGAGCCGTACTGTAGTAGTGCCCCTACGGGAAGGCTCAATTGTGTTATGTGATACCCAGGGCAACGGGTCGTGTGAAATCCTAGAGGTGGACAAGTTCCACTGGTAATGGTGGGGAGGGCTTCCCCTGGTTCTGCGCAATAACCAAGACTTCATCATTTTGCCTGACGATTAAGTATGTGTATGTGATTGTGTGTTCTTTCTAGTGGTGGTTTGGGCTGTGTCTCGGCTTGTGTAAAAGTGAATATGTGAATAATGTGAAAAGTGATATGTGAACGTGGCACGAGGTATGTGCAAGTGATGTGATATGTGATCGTGAATGTGCAAAGTGAAAACTATGTGGAACCAAGTGTAAGTGAATGTGAATGTGATAAATGTGAGAATAAGTGCATGTGAAAGCAAAGGTAAAAGTGCATGTGAATATACTATGAGAAAATAATGCATGTGTTAATGTGGTTTATATTAAATGATAATTGTGATATCATGTTTAGTACCATGTGTAGAATTATGTTAATTATGTCTATGAGTTAGTAATTACTTGATGAGCATGTTAGTAGTATCATGTTATAAGTTTTAATATAACCCATGTGTTAGTGTTAAGTGAAAGTAAGAATTGCAAGCATGTGATTATATGAATACTCTCATGTTAGTGACACCATGTTATAAGTGACCATGTTTAGAATTCTTGTTATACATGAGTTAGTATAGCTTTGTTTAATAGATTCCATGTTTACATTCTCCATGTTATAGCATGAGCATGTGTTAGTTTAATTATTAATTGCAAATAGTTAATGATGATGTGATTGTTAGTAAAGTGTTAAACTCTTAGAAAGCATGTGTGGTAAGTGCGTGGTTTGCAATTCTAAGTTTCTTGTTGAGTTTATTGTGTAGACTCACCCTTTCTAACATTTCAGGAAGAGTCGGGGACTTAATAGCCGAGGAGTTAGCGAGATCCGACGTGGAGCATGAAGAGTAGATTGAAGATTTATAGTTTATTTCTTAGTATGTGATGCAATTATGATATGGACTTTGGTTTATTGTATTTGGAACTGGCTATATTTAGTGGATGTTTTGTTATGTTATTTTCTTTTGCTTGGACTATATAGACAATGGTATGTGGATTATAAAGTTGATGGAATAAGAGTTGTTCATTTTCCGTTGCAATATTTTTTCTATTTGTGTATATCTCAGCCCATGTGACTATTGTTGGGATTTTCTCCCCTGTAGCGACTTGCTCTCGTCCGATGTGGGTTGGTATAACCGTACCGGGCGAAAGTGGGCCGTTACAGGCCACATCTGGTCTCATAGGCCCATAGGCCCATCAGAACGACGACTATTCAGCCACGTGTCTTCGGGGACAGCTAAGGTTCCCGAACACGCCTCAATCGCCACTCATCCAAGGGCATCATGGACCCTAGCTTCCGAGCATCACCGAGCATATCTAAGCAGGATAAGATCACCAAGCACTAGCTGCACAGTAAGAAGCCACCGAACACCGGACAGCCCTACCGAGCTGGTTTGCGGTATCCTGTTCGGCACCCACAAAAGACAATCATGAGGAACGACTCTTTGCCTCCTCACCTCATCCATTGGGATGGCGCGACATGCCTCCCCATGAAAAGAGAAACCCTAGCGTAGAGTCCCAGGGGACGTCTCGAACAGACATCCCTTCACCTTGGGAACTCAACAGTCGCGTCCTTCCAGACATCTTTGGAGAAGGCGCGTCTTGACCTTTTAGGTCACCCACCTATATAAAGAACAGGTAACCTTCATGCAAAGGTACGAGCAATCATCCCACACAATCGCCCACGCGCGAAACCACTCAAAAGAACCTTCTCCTTCTAACCCTACCACGGTCATCTCTGACTTGGGCTTTGGAGGGTTCTCCCAGTTCTTCAAGGGTTCCTTTGACTTCTTTCTGGTCTTGCAGGTCATCGTCCGCACCGGAGATCGTGCGCTCTCAGTTCTCTAGTGAAGGCCTATTCGGCCCAGTACCGAACAGAGAAACACCACCACATTTTGGCGCCGTCTGTGGAAACAATGACAACTATGACTCGTGGACGATCCTCTCACCATAACCATGGGAGCTGGGCAACGTGATCCTACCAGTCGTAGGAAGACTCGCATGATCAAGTCCCTCCTGCCAAGACCAATGCAGTCCCCGCCGGAGCAGCCACCAACGGACTTGGGGCCGAAACCCCAGTTTTGGCCCAAGAAGTAGTAGAGCTCTGGGGATAACTCCAACAATTGGTGGGGGTTTGCAGGGGCTTCAAGCTCAACTAGCAAGGCATCCAGCCCCTCTAACCCATCTGGCTTTCGAGCAGTAAGTGGAATCCTCCCGATGGCCACAATCGGTCCCATCGGTCCAGCAAGTGCCAGACCACCGCGAGGCATCTGTCTGTAGGTTGCGGCATGCCCTGTCAGTCTGCCGAACGCCGGAGCGCAAGGAGGAATCACCCTGTAGGTCTACTGTGGCTCCACTCCCTCCACAGTTCGTTGTCTACGAGAATTACCACAACTCCCAATGGGAAGGCTCTGTGCACTCTGACCAAGAGTTGGCAAGGAGACTCCATCACATCGTCGACCTAGAGCGGCGGATGGAGGACCGCACCCGCCAGACGCGATGGTCCACAGGGCAGAGTGCATAGCCCCAGCAGATGATGACTTGGACTTCCACTCCCCCTTCACGGTGGAGATCCTGGAAGCCCGGGTATCAATAAAGATGCCTCTACCCTCCATCACACCCTACGATGGCACTACCGATCCGACGAACCACATCTACGGGTTCGAGTCGCACATGGTGTTCCACGAAGCATCAGACGCAGGGAAGTGTCGGGCCTTTCTGGCCACCCTAAAGGAGACTGCGAGGGCATGATTTGAAACCCTCCCTGCAAGTTCTATCACTTCCTTCCACCAATTGAAGAAATCGTTCTAAGATAATTTCCTGGGCGGAAGGTCATAGCCCCGCACAGCGGCTTCCCTGCTGGCCGTGCGGCAGAAGAAGGGCAAAGCCCTTTGGGACTATGTCAAGAGGTTCCAGAGTGAAGCCCTACGCATCCCACACCTGGACGTTCCTCTCACCACCAGTGCCTTCATTCAGGGCACGCGCGACGAGTTCCTCCATAGGACACTGAGGGTGCAACAACAAGCCACGTTAGTAGAGCTCCTGTCTATCGCCCAGTGCCATACTGTGTGCGAGGAGAGCCTTGCAGCCAACCGCACCGACCAGGGCAACCTGATTGATAGAAAAATGCCTTTCGACAATGGTTCCGACTGCTATCGGAAGAAAGGACATCACAATGGGGACTCACCGTGCAGGCCGCGCCAATTCATTGAGTACACTCCCCTCACGATAGCCCTCGAATAGATCCTAGACAAATTCCGAGATGAACAATATGTTTGGTGTCCCACCAGGATGCACTCGGACCCCCACAAGCGCAACGCCGACAAGTACTGTCGCTTCCACCACGACCACGGGTACAACACCTCTAAATGCCGCCAACTGAAAGACAAAATTGAGTCTTTGATCAAGCATGGCTATTTTGGGCGGTACGTGCGCCGCAATGAAGATTGCCAAAGGCTCCGAGAGAGGACCATCGAGCATCCCATAAACAACGCTCCGAACGGGAAGGAGATCAAGGTGATCGCAGGCAAAGAGAGCAACTGAAACTGGTACGACTACGCTCGTAGAATGCACCAAGTGGAGCAGTCTCCTACACCACAGCCTGGGCCATATCCGTCCAGTCCAGCATGCGCACAACTCGAAGAGGCCATCACCTTTACGAATAGTGACCTTGTAGGAGTTACGACTCCACACACTGATGTGCTGGTCATTTCGGCCACCATCAACCATTGTACCATGCGACGTATTCTGGTGGATAATGTAAGCACCCCTAATGTGTTGTCTTATGACTGTTTCCTCTTAATGGGTTTGAAAACCGAACATCTGTCCCTGGTAGAGATGCCCTTGTTCAGCTTCTCTGGGGTCTCAGTTCAACCAATGGGTTGGATTCGTCTACCCATCACCCTGGGAACAACACCGAAGAATGTAATGAATATGGTGGAATTTTTGGTGATCAGGAGTATGTCAGGCTACAATGCCATCCTCGGAAGGGGTTTGATCGGACGTATTAAAGCCATCCCTTCATCCCTGCACCAGAAGATGAAGTTCCCCACCCCACAGGGCATGGTTGAGGTGCTCGGAAGCCAGCGCGAGTCTCGGCAGTGTTGTGTCCTCTCTCTAAGAGACAAACAGCCTGCAGTGGAAGACCCAATGGTTCCAACCGCACTTGCCGAAGAGCCTTCAACCAGCTGCAGAATGCTCGCCTAAGACCTACTGTCGATCTAGGTGCATGAAGACCGCAAACATATTCTCTACATTGGAGCGTCATTACCAGAGGCCGAGCAACTCCACTACAGAGTTCCTGCTCACAAATTGAGACACATTCACATGGTCGGACGACGAGCTGCCGGGCATCCCTCCAGAGGTAATCACTCACCATTTGAACCTGGACCCAAGGGTGTCACCCGTGTAACAGAGGAGGCATCTCGTCAACCGAGAGCGATAGACGGTGATCCATGATCATGTCACCAAAAGTTAGTCGACCGGCCTCCTCCGAGAAGCTCAGTATTCGAGGTGGATCTCAAATGTGGTCCTCGTCCGTAAAGCTAATGGCAAATGGCGAGTGTGCTTGGACTACAAAGATATCAACAAGGCAATGCCGAAGGATAACTTTCTGTTACTATGCATAGACTAGCTGGTAGACGCAACATCCGTGCACGAGCTCCTCAGCTTTCTGGATGCCTACTCTGGTTATCACTAGATCAGCATGCATCCTCCAAACCAAGATGCCACAACGTTCGTCACCGACCTTGGCCTCTACTGCTTCACCAGGATGCCGTTCGGGTTGAAGAATACAGGCATGACATACCAACGACTGATCAACAAGATGTTCAAACATCAGATCGGGCGCAACATGAAAGTCTACGTCGACAACATGTTGGTCAAGACCCACCCAAGCACCGACCACATCGCCTACCTAGCAGAGACCTTTGCAACTCTATGAAGGTACAAAATGAAGCTCAATCCGGCGATGTGTGCGTTTGGGGTTCGCTCAGGAAAGTTCCTTGGCTTCCTCATGTCCAACATAGGGGTAAGCAGCCCGAATACGGTACGCGACGTCCAACGGCTCATTGGACGCCTTGCGGCGCTCAACTGGTTTTTATCTCGAGCAGCAGAAAGGTGCTTTCCCTTCTTCAAGTTGTTGCGAGTCCCCAAAGGAGCCTCACTGTAAGGGGGGCAAGTGCTTTGGACCCAGGACTGCGAAGCGGCCTTCACCGAGATGAAGAAGTACCTGGTCACTCCGTTGGTTCTCTCAAAACTCGTTCAAGGAGAGCAGTTGTCCATGTACCTATCAGTCACCGAGCACTATATCTTTGTGGTCCTGATCAGGGAGGAGGCGACAGTGCAACATTCGTATACTATGTCAGCAAGGCTCTACATGAGGCAGAGAGAAGGTACCATCGGGCAGAGAAGCTTGCTCTGACGCTCATCACGGAAGCTAAGGCCTTATTTCCAAGCCCATCCGATCACGGTGTTAACCGATCAGCCATTAAGGCTTATACTATAGCATCCAGAGGCTTCCAGAAGACTCATCAAGTGGGCCATTGAGCTCGGAGAATTCAAAGTTGAATTCCGCCCAAGAATTGCTATCAAAGCTCAGGCACTCAAGGACTTCGTGGTGGAGTGTACTCTCACTACTGAGAAGGACCCCCCACTGGAGGATGAACCGCCGTGGGAGATCCATGTGGATGGGTCCTCTTGTGTCATAGGGAGTGGCACGGGGCTGGTCCTAACCTCCCCATAAGGGCTGGAATTCCAGTATGCCCTCCGGTTCTACTTAGCCACCTCCAACAATGTTGCCGAGTACGAAGCACTTTTGTCCGGAATCAGAATGGCCAAGTATCTTGGTGCTCTTCGCTACGAGCCTTTAGCGATTCGCAGCTCATCGTCAATCAAGTCAACGAACATTTAGAAGCAAGGGAGTCTCGCATGGCGCAATACCTTCAAGAGGTGAAACACCAGACAAATGGCTTCCTCTATTTCAAAGTTGTACATGTTTCACGAGAATAGAACGCACAGGCAGACGCACTTGCCCAATTAGCGTCCGTAGACGACATTGCTTAGTCTCACTCCATATTTATCGAAGAGCTCACTTCACAGAGCACGAAGATTGATGTTGTAGTTATAGGAGCCATCCAACTAGCTCTGAGCTAGAAGGACCCTATCCTGGCCTATCTCCTCCGAGGAGAGCTTCCTTCCGATCAGGCTGAAGCTCGCAGAGTTTGACTGCGAAGTCAGAGGTTCACTATTGTCGAAGGTCAGCTCTATAGACGCTCCCTCTCAAGACCCCTCCTGAAGTGCCTCAGTCCTTCCGAAGCGACGCCAGCGATCGAAGAGGTGCACGAGGGTCTATGCAGTAGCCACTTGGGCGGAAGGACTCTAGCACGTAGCATCCTCCGAGCAGGGTTCTAGTGGCCAACTTTGCAAAAGAATTGCCTATCCTATGCGAAGAAATGCCCGGAATGTCAAAAGTTCGATCAGCTCATCCATCAGCCTACCGAACAACTGCACTCCCTCCTAGAGTCACGACCCTTTGCTCGGTGGGGAATTGACATTATGGGACCCTTCCTAGAAGCCCAAGGAAGAAATAAGTTCCTCTTGGTCACCATCGACTATTTCACAAAGTGTATTGAAGCTGAACCTGTCGCCACTATTACCGACTAGGCAACCTAGAAGTTCATGTGGAAGAACATTCTGTGCCAATTTCGGCATCCTAAAGGTGTTCACCATGGACAACGGGAAGTAGTTCGACATCACATTCTTCAAATAGAAGTCCTCAGAGCTAGACATCTACAATCACTTCACCTCAGTGGCACATCCCCAGGCAAATGGTTTGGTAGAAAACGTCAACCGAACACTGTTGTATGGGATATACACGAGGGTCGAAGCTGCAGGAGGATCATGGACAGAGAAGCTACTCAACGTTCTCTGATGACACCGAACAACTGCCCGAGTTGCTACCGGTGAGATGCCTTTCCACTTGGCCTATGGCACAGAAGCTGTGGTGCCCTTGGAAGCTGCTCTTCCAACACTCTGAACAAACCACTTCGATGAAGCAGCCAACAATCGCACACTAAGAGAAAACCTTGACATGCTCGGTGAACGTCAGAGCGACGCCAGAATCAGGTTGGTTTCCTACCAATAGCGACTCGCACAACACTACAACTCCAAGGTTCGTGAGCGGTGCTTATTCGAAGGAGGTCTGGTCCTACGCCGTTGCTCCTCTTCGGATCCCCGAAGAACAACCAGAAAGCTCGCCCCAAAATGGGAAGGACCTTGTAAGGTTATCCAGGTTCTCGAAAAAGGGTCCCACAAGCTATCTACCCTTAGAGGCGAGACCATACCCAGAACTTGGCACATTTCAAATTTAAAGGCCTACTATTCGTAAGAGCCTCTTTTATTCTCCTTAATCAAATAGAGATCTCTTTCTTTCCTACTGATTGGGGGAGATGGGTGTTCGGACAACCCCTGGCCTATTCCAAGCTCTTCAGCTCAAAAGGCTTGTGCGGTACCTAAAAACCCTAGTTACTTCGACGAATTCCGATTCGATAAAGAAACTGGCACAAAAAGAAAGAGGATAAAAAAGGGGAACACCTTGTTCATTCATTTGCAAATGTTTGTACATGGGCAAGTTACACCCCAACAAAAAAAAAAGAGATACATAAGTGCAAGGCTTAAGGCCCTTGCTCGGAAGGACCGACGTCCTCGGCGCCAGATGACATCCACTCTGTTCGGAAGCTTGCAAAGCAGATCCCATCTAGGCGAGGGTCTTGTGTTCTCCGATGGCACTCCCAAAGCAGCCTGGCTTGTCCGTCATGTACGTCTGATCCTCGCGCATCAGGACGATGTCGTATTCCTCTCCGATGCGGAATCATTCGAGGAGACCCTCGAAGCACTGGTACTTCATGGCTTTCGTCTTTGCTAGCGATCTTCTACTCGCCTCCGTAGTGGCAACAACCTTTCCCTCCCTTTGTGTCATCAGTACCGGAGTCGAAGAAGAAGACAAATGGAGCAAATGAGGGGGAAGCGAAGAGGGCATGAAGACTAGTAGTGAGGATGAGGAAGCAAGGTTCGAAGCAGGGAAGCGTGGGGCATTCTCACCTCTTCACCTCCTTATAAGGAAGAAGAGGCGCGGAATTTAAAGGCAAAATGCCCGTTTGCCTGGTCGAATGACACGTTTGAGTGCCCTAGTCACGTCATGTCTCTTCCGCCATCATGAAATGGGGACCTCGAGGAAACCCCAATGTCGTCACTAACAGCCGTATGATCTGTCACGGCCAACATCATATTTAATGTGAAGGGATCGACGCCAGACTATTATCTCCCCTCTTATGTGCTCCAGGTCACATCCGAGCAGGCTTGAGAGGGTGGGGGGAAGTGTAGAGGCCATTTATGGCCTCCTAGGCCTGTAGGCCCATCATAGCCCAGTAAGGAAGCAGAACGAAGGCTATTCAGCCATGTGTCTTCGAGGACAGCTAAGGTTCCCGAACATGCCTCAATCGCCACACATCCAAAGGCATTACGAACCCTAGCTTCTGAGCATCACTGAGCATATCCAAGCAGGATAAGATAGCGGAGCACCAGCTGCACGGTAAGAAGCCACAAACATCGAATAGCCCCACCGAGCTGGTTTGCGGTATCCTGTTTGGCATCCACAAAAGACGATCATAAGGAACGACTCTTTGCCTCCTCACTGCATTCATTGGGATGGCGCGACATGCCTCCCCATGAAAAGAGCAGCCCTAGCACAAAGTCCCAAGGGACATCTCAAACAGACATCCCTTCACCTTGGGAACTCAACAGTCGCGTCCTTCTGAACATCGTTAGAGAAGGCGCGTCTGGATCTTTTAGGTCCCCCGTCTATATAAAGAATAGGTAACCTTCATGCAAAGGTACATGCAATCATCTCACACAATCGCCCACACGTAAAATCGCACAAAAGAACCTTCTCCGTCTAACCCTACCACAATCATCTCTGACTTGGGCTTCGGAGGGTTCTCCCGGTTCTTCAACTGGCTTCCTCTGACTCTTTTCTGGTTTTTCAGGTCACCGTCCGCACCGGCGACCGTACTCTCCCAGTTCTCTAGTGGAGGCTTGTTCGGCCTAGTACCGAACGAAGAAACACCACCACAGAGGGGGATGCCCTCCCCTAGAACTTGGAATCTTCCGAGGAGGTCTCAATAGCTAAGGAGCGTTCTGCTTCTGTACCTTGCACCATAGTGTGTCAGTGACTCTCTCCATGCCGCCGTGGTCTGCTCGGTCTTGGCCATGATAACGAGGGTCTCTTCGTGGTCGCTAACTCAGGGACCCATCAAACGGGGAGGGAGGGGTGATCGTCGACTCGGGGACGTAGGTCACCCGAATGGCGCGTCGGCATATGCCGCATTCCGTGATGCTTTTAGGGCCAGCGTGGCGGGGCTGAGGCCGGCCCCGGGTGTAACACCCCAGAAATTCAGTAATTAGAAAATTAGAAATAAATTGAAATGATAGATTCAATTGCTTTCGCATGGCAGAGTCTCTTGGCTTTCGGTTATCTGTCATATACTCAGATTCAATTGCTTTGGTCAACTCTCTCAAGACTGGCCGATGTCCTTCCTGGCAGGCTTACCGTTGGTGGTGGGAGGTTAGTATATCGCTAACTAGAAGTTCATATGACATTTGCCATGTGTTCCAGGAATCTAACCAGGTTGCTGATGCTTTGGCTAGCTATGCTTGTCAAGCCAAGGAGAACAAAGTTTTCTGGGGGACTGGTAGCATCCCAAAAAATTGTAAAGGGCCAATTGTTTTAGATAAAATCGGTCTTCCTCATGTGAGATCTTCTTGACCGGGTCTCAACTGTAACTTATCTATTTTATTATATATTTTGGCCCAGGTGCTATTCTGGTGGAGTGAGAACATTCGCCCCTGATGGGGGAGGGTGCACTCTCCCAGCCTTAGTTCCTGAGGACCACTTAATAAAAAAAAAAATAGTGAAATAGCAAAAACGTACGTGCCATTATCGTACGTACAAAAACACATTGTAAAATTCCATAAAAAGCATAGTTCAACTTTAAATAATACCCCCTAATGACCCACGAAGAAATTCGTGCAAAGGAAAAATCTGATGGTTCAAGTTTAAGGTGTTTTGCGACTGATTATTGTAATTAGGGAATACGTCAAAAATCATTATCACATGTACTTAACGGAGTCCTAAATTATAATAAAACTTATGATGGACCCCAAACCATATGTGGGGATAGCCCATAAAAGAATTTGGACCAATGGATAACTTATGACCCACGAACAAATTCAAGTATGAAAATAGTAAACGAATAAAAATGTTCAAATAAAATAAAGATAAAATCATAGTTAAACTCCCAAAAAGAGAAATCAACTATTTAAATTATATTGGGTTAAGACAACTCTAAATGGGCCAAAGATCAAAACCCAAGAGCAATAAACCCCAAAATTCGTAACCATAATTGTGTAGAAAATAGGAAAGGGCAAATTAGGGTTAAATCATGGGTGATTAGCCATGGAGGGCAATCAAAATCATGCCTAGCCATGATGGGAAGTTCCTAATGGCATTCCTACTGCAATTGGGTGGAGAATCCCCAAAGCAAGGAAGGGGCCAAGCCAAAACAGCAGCCCTCCTTCCTAGTCTTGTTAGGACTTGAACTTAAACCCTAAACATATAAATAATCGTCATAAGACGTATGGGGAAGGTTTACTATAGTGTTGGGGTCGTGTGGAGGCGAGCTAGGGCTCCAGAAGGAGAGGAGAACGACCAAGAACTAAGCTACTTCCCCAAGCTGTTCTCTACTGCAACCTGTGCAATCACCCATCTTAGGGCTACACAAAGGTAGGTGATCTCGGGCTTAACCTAAACATTACATATATCAATGGAAAGAGAATCAAGTCTAGTTTCGTTTGCATGTAGTTTCCCCAATTTTCAGAAATCATGTGAGTCGTATTAAGTGTTTTTCAAGAGTAGCACAGATTTATGGCTTATTGTGTTCTTCCTGTGTTTCACGCAAACCGAGGTCAAATTGGGTCAAACCAAAATGATAGTTTTCTTCTACTTGATGTCCTTGACACTTTTCATGTTCATAGTTTGGTCTGAATATCGCTAGATGTCAAGTTATAAGTCTATCATGAAGGAGTGTCACATTTTTCTGCGTTTCCGGCAAGATCCAAGAACACGACGACTCCAGACGTCGCAATTCTTGTTGCATGAACACGACGTACATGTACATCACGACTCAGTTAAAGACAACAGACCATTCCATCGCGTTTTGAAGTCTGACCAGTCAACTCTGACGCATGAAACTGTACGCCGCATGGGTTTTCAGTTCCCTCCTTGAACGCGACAGCACATGCCGTCGCGATTTGGAATTTTTCCCGCCCAAACATTTTTGCCGGTTTTTATATCCGGAGTTTAAAGTCAACTCTTGAACGCGACGGTTCTACCCGTCGTGATTCAAAGTCGTCGTGACATATCGTCCTATCACGTTCTGAATGCGACAGACGGGTCCGTCGCGATTCTGTTTGAACAATCGATCTGACATCGATTCCCACCTAAAAAGGCGACGATCTGTCCCGTCGCAATTTGAGCGCGACTGGTAGGTACGTCACAATTTAGTAGCTTTGTACAGGACTGTGTTTCAACTGTGTATGGCCCTTTGAAGTGCGACGACTATGTCCTTCGTCATTTAAAGGCCAACCCGAGACTGTTTTAATGAGCTGTTCAGTCTACTATATGCATGTCTTTATGTCATATCGTGTCATGTAGCTAGTCAATGGCCTAAAAGTGATCAACCTACATGAAAATCATACGAATATGAATATCTATTCTAAGTGTTAATGATTGATCTACCATGTGATCATGTGATTGATATATGTTATGCCCATATTCTGACTTGTCCATAATTGAAATGTGATATATGTTAAAAGTACAGCAACTATGTGATAGATTGAATTACATACATGTCATGCACGTTTATTATAAGCTTTCCGCCTTGTTTCAAACTGATGGATTGAGGATTGAGACACACTCTACACGTCACATCGCACTTATAGGCAGCCCTTTCTTGGGGGATTGGAAACTCACAGCCGGTCATTCCGTATTGGCAGTCTAGTGACCTTTCTCTTAAGAGCTCTGTAAATCTCCGTACTCCATGGATTCCCTCATGGAGACCGAGTTGGTTGTACCAATAAAGTACTCGGAAGATAGATTGCACTTCTATTCTTATCTATTTCTCGTGAAGTGATTTAATAACATTGAAACCAAGCCATTAAATGTAAAGATTGAACTAATGAGATTAAGCCATTGCTGCCAAAATTAATCTGGATCATGTCCCTTTGACTTGTTCTCTATCATCATTGACATGATCTTTAGTTCATAATTGTCCATTGCTTGAAAAATCACGTTGGCCATAAATGAATGAATGGAATTACCATAAACTATTGGAACTTCAGTTCACAACTATGCCTGTGCAAATAGGGCCCAGTCTGGTTCTGGGAGGAGCACCCGAAATACTTATAAATCACGAGAGTATATGATCCATTGAGGTGTCTGACAATCACCTAATTGAATGCAAGATTGATCTGGGTAATTTGCACATTGTTATTGAATGATTGATTGATTGATGAATTGATTGAACTGTTATATGTGAAATGGCCAATCTATTGTACATGTCATCGTTATTGAACCTATATGTCATTGTCCATTGGAATTCTACGGAATTCAACTTGAGATATCCATTGTACATGCTATATGCTATTGAATCTCCTACATGTCAGTGATCGTACTGTCATCATATCTATGATAATTGTTCCGTCCTACATGAGAGCTATCATGAATTTTTACTGAACCATCATTATACATGTTATAGCTTGAAATAGTTTCCATCGTTAGTGACATGAGCATTGCATGATAGTATTGCCACTATTACCATGTTAATTACGTAAAGCATGCCCACACCATGAGATGTAAATCCTACTGGGCGCTAGTGCGCTCACACCTTCTTTCCTTAATATTTTCAGGTAATAATTATGAAGAGCTTGAGAATGATGGGACTGGGGACGAGTGATGAGCTGATCAAGTGTACCAGTCTATTTAGCATGTCAGCCATTGAAGTTTAGAGTTCATAGAGTCTGTAATAGGTAGGTTTAATTTCTTGAAGTCTTATGTACTTGAGATACAATATTGGGCCCTGTTATTGGCTCTGATGATGTAAGGTTTTAAATTAGTTGAATGGAAATGAAATAAAAGTTATTTGGCTGTCAATCTTATTGTCTCACATCTTGTGTTATATTTAGTTGCTACTCTGAATTACTCGACTGTGATACTCATACTCATATCGCTCACGCATCCGATATTTATTTCCGCTACTAAATGTCAGGGCGTGACACCGGGCTTCTCTCTGTTCGAGACTTCAATGACCTGAGCGGGAAATCAGAGGTGGAGGTGCCGACCATGGTCATGCACTTTAAGGGCGAGGCGGCCGCGCCAGTGCCACAAACCTATCTTTCCTGGCAACAAATACATGATCCTAGAGGGCACGGATGGGACGAGCAAGACCAGCTAGAGGCAGTTTGCCATGTGTTGCACCAGCACCCTATAGCCCCATTACCAGACAACGTCATGAGGAAGACAACAGTGGCGATGGGTTGTTGCCCCGTTCATAGGCGGCATACCCCTCCGACAAGTAATGTGGCCAGAGGGAGATCAAGAGATGCATGGTCATCGAGATGGTGATGGGTTGTTCCCCATGGCCCTACATCATTGATCCCCTTGCCACTATCCACTGGATCGCCTTCTCTGCTGACGTGCCGGAGTTCCCCTGAAACGTCTTCGACGACGCTAGGGACTTCTCAGACGGTGCCTGAAGAGGGACCCCATGGGGAGGTGGACAGCGGAGCAGCTGCTGAGCCATCCATTCCTGAAGCAGTGCAACGAAGACTTCCTCCTAGAGAGGGAAGGTGAAGATGAACAAATCAGCTTGGAAGAGTACCTTGCACGAACATAGCTTTTGGGAGTTGTGGGTGGAGGAAGAAGAGGGCGTGGGAGGTGTCATTGAACTACTAATCAATGGCTGGAGGTCGAAGTCCCATGGGAACATGTAAAGAAAATAGAGGTAGGAGAATGCAGGGGAAGTGACCCTCCATATTAGATTATATATATATTATATATATATATATATATACGTTACACAACCAATATCTATCCACGTCGTACATGATACCACGATCCCTCCTAAATGCTAGGGACACTTTATAATCTACAGCAGGTGAAACTGTTATGAGATGCCTGGTACGGCTTAGTGGATAGTTGAGCTTCAGTATATCCAGAGATTTATTTGGAGCCATACTACACATGTTGCTGCTAGCTAGTTGAAGAAGATCATGTCGTTGGTGTAGGAGATGACTCGATATCTCTGGTAGCTTATCGACACCCGCGTCCCAGGTTCGACTTCAGAAACTTCCTCGACATGGGAGGGCGGCGGCTCTTGGATTCCTGTGAGAAATGGAAAGGAATCTAATGGCGCCAACAACAACAATGATAGCGATGTCTCCAATAGACTAGGAGGCCAACCGTCGACAAGCGCCTCATCATTCATGGTCGACCAACACGACATGGCGATGCTGGCAGGAGTAATACTTGGTGCACACCATTGGTGTGCGACACATTGGCAAGTATATCCAATGGGTTGTTTCCGAGTGGACAAGGATAGGGAGAAGTGGCAAGTTTTTTCAGGGATGTCTTGTCTCTCACAATTTCAAAGAGAAAGACATCATTGATCTTGTCTTCCTTTCCCTCCTTTGTCACCGAACTGCCTTTTCCCCCACTCTGCTCGCCTTCTGCAGCGCGAAGTGCCTGCCTTCCTTTCTCACATGTACAGAGGTGAAAGACGAGCGTGTAGATGGGTAACTCCTTCGTTTCTCACTTGTGCGGAGGTGAACGACAAGTGCACAGGTAGGTGAGTCGAACCATGCAGACGGGTGAGTCCGACTTGTACATCACTCCTTCTCCCTAGCGCGTGGTGTCACTCCGCCTCTCTCCCACTCAAGCGGCAACATTATTGTGGTTTAAATCTCTCAGTCACTCCGCCTCTCTCCCACAGGCCGCAACACATTTGCTCCTACATGCTCCCTCGCTATTAGGTCTCACTATCAGGCGACTGCTTTAACTACTACTGCAGAGCTTCTCTCTTCGATTTGAACATACATAAACACTTTTAAGGGCATAGAAGAAGGTAGGTGGATTGATAGCATAGAGTTGATCTTTTTTTATGCCTTACATGCAGAAGAAGTAATTTTTTTCCTTGTTTGTACTGCAGTTGAAGTTTTGAAAACTGTATTTTCATTTTTTTTCAGCTGTGGTTGAAGTCTTTAAAGTTGTATTTTTATTTAACTCTATGCCTTAAAGCTGTCTTTAGAGAAGGAGTTATGGGTAGATGCATTGATAGCTTAAAAGTTAATATCTTTTTTTATACCTTACATGCAGAAGAAGTAGTTTTTTCCTTATTTCCGCTGTGGTTGAAGTTCTAAAAGATGTATTTTCATTTTTTTTATTTATTTCAACTATGGTTGAAGTCTTTAAAGCTGCATTTTCACTTTTTTTTTGTTTCAACTGCGGTTTTAGTTTTTAAAGCTGCATTGTTTTTCCTTATTAGAGAATAGGTGAATGGACAATATTTATATGTGAAAAGGAAGTATTATAGGTAAATGGACAACATTTATAGGTGAATTTTTTTACACTTCTATATGTTATATGTCTTTTCTTCATATACACATTCTTATTCATTTTTTACTCTGAAACGCAGGTGATAAAATGCTTCAGAAGGTTTTGAGGTTAACACTCTAGGGAAAACTAACTCTTCTAATGCGAAATCCTACAATAGAACACAACCAAGTGAGGGATGCAAAACATTTTAGATCACAAGACATGACCACATGACAATAGGTTCCCCAAGGTGTAGTGAAGGATGTTTTCTTCTGATCCTCTTCATCCAACTTAATCTGATTGTACCCTGAGAAGCCATCCATAAAGGAGAAGGTTTCATACCCAGCCATGTTATCAATGAGCACATCGATGTGAGGCAAGGGGAAATCATCCTTACGACATGCACCATTAAGGTCCCTAAAGTCAATGCAAATCCTGACTCTATAACACTAATCGATACCATTTCTTATCAATTGATAGGACACTTGAACATTTATGAAGTGATCAGAAGATCTTGTGTCAAGTTGTAGTAACCTAGGTTGGATCGAATATGCAGTGAGGCACACACACACATGCGCGCTAGATCTTGTCCACAAGAAATCAGACCCTCTAGCTTGGATCTGATTTACACATCCACACACATAAGTTCTTGATATGTATAGAACAGTTGCTTGACCAATCGATATGTGTTGGTCAACAATCGATAGGAAGGTCACCAATCGATATGAAACTATGTTTATAACACCAATCGGTAGAAATATAGAAGCAATAGATATTATAGAAACAATCGATGCAGAAGACAATAGATATGCATAACAGCAAGCGATGTGAATTAGTCAACAATCGATATGGGTTGGTCAACAATCGATATGAAACTGTAAGGCCTTAGAATTTTGATCTCTTGCTTAGGTTTGTTTTTGTGTGAGATTGATGTTTATTTGTTTGTAGTTATGTATATATATATGTATGTATATACATATTAGTTGAGTATTGTTATATATAGATGTATATTTGTTAAGTTATAATTGTATTATATATTTCATTTCATGAATAGTACAAATTTTATAAAATATACTTTGTATGGTTATGTATATGTATTGAGTAAGTATGTTTTTCCTGCTGTTTTAAGTTCTGTGCGCACGACCTGTTTTTTGGCGTCACATGAGTTGACATTCATGGTGGTCAGCGGCCCATCGATGGACGCCAACTACATATTGGCGGCAGTGATGTTTGATGTTAACCTCCCAGATCTGTTGCGATTTCAGATCTGAAACGCCTCTGGAAATGTCGCCCTTGGTTTAGGAAACCGTCCCCCAACAGTTAACCTAGCCTACCAAGCGCGTCTCCACCCTTTACCCTATAAAAGACTCATTTGGGGCGCAGTTGGTCCTTTTGGCATTTGTCAAAAACCCTAGTTCTCTCTGAGCAAAACCCGATCTTTGAACCCTGAAATCTGGTGATTTTGAGGCTTCTTCCGGCGTTCTTCACGACTGGAGCGAGTCTGATCGTCAGGGTGCACCTTTCCAACTCCAGCGCGCTTCGAAGATCAACACAGAATCCGATTTGGAGGAGTTTGGAGACTCTTTGGCACTGCCGAGGAGAGCTCTCTTCGACCCAAATCACTTTTGTAGATTTTTCAAAGGGCAAGTAAAACCCTTCACATCACCATCATATTTCTAGTATGTCCTAGGTATTTTATGGATTTTATTCGAGTCCTGGAACCCCCCTTCAAATCGATTTTATATCGTTCAGTCTGTGTTTTGCACATATAGGAACTTAACGGCAGGATCTCTTGCCGTTAAGATCCTAAGTTGGCGGCGCCCTATGTTTGCCGTTAACATGGGTAAATGACTACCCACATTGCCGCCAAGTTCTTCAGACAGTGACAGAATGCCTGTTTATCTATAATGATCTATTTTTTGGATTTTTGCGCATGAGGATATAATGTAAAAGTGATATGCTATATATAATACCATTATTGGATCATACTGTGCAAATTTTATGAATTTCTGTGGAATACCCTATTTATCTGAAATTTCTGAAATGCATGTTAACATGTTTTTAATCTTGTAAATTCCGGTTTATGTGATTCACATGGAGTTTGAATGTCATAGAATTTATGCACATGCTAATAGATGTTAGATCATACCAGGAAAATTTGGGGATTTTCTACTATCTGCGTATTAGTTAAAAATTCCTGACTGTAAGACAGTAAGTATGCATAACTAGTTTTAAGCTCCAATAATTGTACGATGCCAGGTAAATTCTCAAAAATTTCTAACAATATCATGACGTTGGAACAGAATTTTGAATAGAGAAATATGTATGTGTCCCTGTGTACCATGTTTACTTAGTACTCTGCTAAAATAGGCAGAATGCATGTTTTAATTACCATAAATTGTGTATAATTCTGAAAATGTGAAATTTGTATGAATGATGCTTACCTGTAAATGGTGTGTGAAGTAAATTTTCATGTAAATCTAACAACGTAGGTACTAGATTTCACTAATCATGAGAAAATGCCAATTTAATCATACTTAATGTAAATTGTGTTAAATTAGATAATTTCAGCATGATTAAGATTTTGGTATGGTTAGTTAAATTCTGTAAACAGTGATAACATGATTAGGTAAATCTGAACCAATGTTATGTGTAAGCATGAATAGATGTGGTAAATTGTGTACTAGTGTGAGTTTAAAAGTGGAAAATGTGTAAATGTGCCAATGGGTTACACTGCTACCTTAGAGGGCTGTGGAACTGTACTGTAGTAAGTCCCTATGGGAAGGTTCATATGTGTGTGAATCCCATGGACATTGGAATAAATCCTGGAGGTGGACAAGTACCGCTGGTTAGGGTTGGAGAGTGCTTCTCCCAGTTCTGCCAGTAACTAAGATTATCACTGTAATGCTAGGTGATAGATATTGTGTGATGTGACAAGTGTGTGTCCTTCTAGAGGTGGTTTGGACTATGTGTCATGGCATGTAATGATAATAATGTGAACTTATGTATGTGAAAAGTAAATGTGTAAGTCGCGTAATGAATAAATGAACATGTGGATATGTGAATTAGTATGAGGATATGTGAAATGGTACCGTGTGTGTTATAAATGCGTTATAATTTTGTCAAAACGCAAGCATATTATGTTTATAATGTGTCATTCATGTGGAATATACTTAGAATCCATGATAGGAACATTTCATCGCTTATGCATAAGCTCCATGCTTAAATTACTATTACGTTGCAACGTATGTGACATGAAATATGAACTAAGGTTATATGTGAAAGAATGTGTAGAAAGCTTGTGATAGTTTTATTATTGTATGAACATAACTATGTACCATGTGTCTGAGATTAATAGAAGTATCATGTAGGCTTTCTTTCAGATTGGTTTAATCCATGTTCATGTACTAGTGAAGTTGTTAAATGAGTATAATGTCATATGAGTATGTATGCTTATGTGTGGGAAGTTACTTGCTGATTCTCGTAGACTCACTCTTGCTTCGGCGTACAGGTGCAGATATCTCCACTTCCTTGGAGGAGACAGTTAGGCGCTTGACTCTAGCAACCCTTGATTTTTATAAAGAAAAATAAATTTTATTATTTAATAATGAGATAATGAATTTAATTATAATAAAGGGAGAATACATAGAATAAAAGGGAATTAATGCAATACCCATTAAGCTAATTATTATATGGGTTACTCTAATAACCCAAACCAAATAGATTGGGCCCAATTAGTGATAGCCCATCTTGAGAGGAGAAGTAATTAGGTGAAATTCGTACCTAATTAATTAATAAATAAAAATGGTCAAATTAACTATTAAAATAAGTCATCTATCCTAAAAAGAGTCCTACACTTACCCTAAACCCTTACCCACAAATTGGAACCCTTCCAACTCTATTAGGTGATAAATAAGAGAAAGTGGAGATAAATGTCAATTTTCGGAGTGGATGAGAAAGAAAGAGTTTTAGGTGATTTAGAACTCTATAAGCCATCAAAACCCTCCATTTGACCCTAGCACCCCCACAATTTCGTGCTAAGACTTTTGGAGACGAAGAGGATAGATCTGGACCAAGGAGCAAGGAAGGAGAAGGCTTGGAGCAAGAAGGGTTCTCTTATTTTCGTCGTTCAAACTAGGCTTCTTACTTCACAAAAAGGTAGGCAATCTCTCAAGAACAATTGTGAAATAATTACCCTAGGTAGCCTTCATGTACCTCTTCAAAAGCCCTAGGTTTCGTTGTATTCCGTTCATCCATTGGGCGAATTTAATTCGTGAAATCCTGCTGTCACCATGAACCCAAATCTCATATTTTCTCTAATACCTTGCACTACTTGTTCCCATATACGATGAGAAAATTCTCATTGATACTACCATGTAATAGCTTTCAAACCCCTCTGGTTTCGTGCTATTTTGATCTCCCATGGGGGAGAATTAATTCATTAAATCCCCTGTCGATACATGCACCCTACCCTTCATGATTGCTTGTGAACCCCGTTCGTGCTTGACTTCAGATCATGATAAAATTACTATAAATACTAATTCTTGTTAGCTTTTAAATGCCCCTGGGATCGTAATTTTTAGTCATGTATATGTCTCTAATTAATTCGTTGAACCCTGACTGCGTCGTTTTAGGTCACCGAAAAGTAACTTGATCAATGCATATCTAAACCTTGTCTATTTTCAAATTAATCGTGCATGTTGATAGATATACATGTCTATTTCGTTTAAAACTGGTTTCGTACTTTTTGGATTACCGTGCGATTTTATACTGAATTTAGAATGACCCTATGTCAAGAAGGGTCACCCAGAGAAAAAGGGGAAACCAGGACTGCCCCGTTATCGCGGCGGCGCTATACGCCGCGATAAGAGGAGTGTCGCGGTTGGCCTTCAGGCCGCGTCATGAACGCGATGGGCCTCGCCGCCGCGTTCCCAAAACCGAACCCGGCCACAGGCCGGCCGGTTCGCCCTGTCGCGCCAGGCCGCACTGCCGCGGCCAGAACTGCGACCGGGATACCGCGTCGCGACACCATGAGTAACGCGCCCATAGACGCCCCGTCGCTACATGATCGCGACGGGCAATCCTGTCGCCTTCATTAAATTTCGACCAGAATCTTATATTATGCATATACCCCGCTTTATTTGTCATACGACACTTATACAAGTTAAACTATGTACTATTAAGCTTAATAATCGACCTGAATAGTTTTTATTTAAAATATTTAAATAATTATTGTTAATTTAAAGCCTTGAGCACGACTTGTCACATCCTCAAGATTTCTTTACACCTGCACCACATAACATTGTAATTGCCATTTGACCTTGATAAATTATGCAATAATGTATTCGTAATTATCGAAATAAATGACTAAATTACCCTATTTTGTTAAATACAATTGTTTCCGTTTTGACTCGCGTATTTTTCTACCGTTACCATTTTCCATCGGCCTACGACCTCGAGGCACGACGGACCCATTTTTACACACTTCCCTGACTTGGACCACCTCTCCACCGGAATACTCTCGATTTGGACCATGGACTCCTTGTCGACCTTCGTAAGTCTTCTTGGCTTTGACGCACGTCCTTAGCAACGACTGGTTGTACCTCAAAACCCGTTACACCTTAGGGATCAGTACGATCCCTACCTTGTATATTCCTTCTCGTCTTGAGTCACACCGACCACCTGACCCGTGTACACAGCACGGCTAAGGGTCGGTTGTGACTTCTACCAGACTGTCGGCACCCGACTTGGTGCTGTGCACCGTTACTATCGTGTTTATCGTCGTTTTACGATTGTACCCCTCTCATCTACAGTCACTTTACTCTCATCTGTTCATGTTCTCTCTACAACTCTCTATCATCTCGTCTAGTACTCTCTTATCTCTTCTTGGACTATATATTGGCCATATCGTGTGATTGTCTAAGATAAAAGAAATGACTAATGGCAGCGCGATAGGGCCCGATCAGTCCTGGAGGAGCGCCCGAAAAGTGCCAGTACCCATGGGAGTTAAAAATGATCATAGGATGTGTTACGGCATGCATCCAGCACACCATTTTACTATCTAGATTAATCTATGACAATCAAAGTGCTATCTCTACAAGGCAAGTGTGATCGTTACTAGTGCACCGTTGTGCAATTTACATGTTATATCATTACATGGCCATTCTATTATCGTTTCTCGTTGTACTATTTTCTGTGCCAGTTGCAATTATTCCTCGTTATCGTGACATGCTCTACATGACTTTACTCTCTAGTTAACCTGCCATTAAGACATTAACTATTTAAAGCATGCTTGTGTATGAGATATTAAGTCCTACTGGGCGTTATTCGCTCATCCTGCGTATTTATTTAATGTGTTTTCAGGTGAGTCGATCATGGCCACACTCACGAGAATGGGTGTCCGATGAGGATGCTTAGGAGTGACCCTTCTGCAACCAGTACTGTCTAGTAGTCAGTTAGTATAGTTATGAGTCATTAGTCATGATGTAATAGTCAATTTGGAATAAAGTACTCTGGGCCCTAGTTTTGGCTCTGATATGTTGATGTATTAGTCAGTTTATGAAGTTGATGAGTTATTAGTAAATGTAATGGAGATGTTGGATTATATGAAATTGGAGTTACTTGGTATTATCCAATTGTGCAATGGTTTGCTTTATTTTCTCTCGCTCTGTACTACTTATAACGTAATCCCGCTCCGATATTCCGCGTCGGGGTGTTACAGTTTTGTGGTATCAGAGCCTAGGTTATTCTTAAGTATAGGATGATCTAGTTTGACTTGCCTTGACTTAGAGTCTAATTCCATACCTATGTGAGATGGGTAGAACCGTGGGGAATAAGATAAAATGTATACACACACGCACAAACTAGTGCAAACCCAATGACTTAATTTTTAATTCTCTTTTGAAGGAACTTAAACAATGGCAGCGGAGCGTGCACAACTCTGTGATATGCAACACACCGATTCAGCAGCTCACTCAAGCTTTACTTCAGGCTGCTGGGGCAAACAATAACAACAACAAACACCGAGGAGCTGGTGAATTGCACCGGAACTTCCGCAACCTGAACCCGCCTCGATTCAGCGGTACCCACAGACCCTGATGAGCCGAGACTGGCTCAAGGAGACTGAGCGTATTTTCCACGTTATGCAATGCGTGGATGGAGATAAGCTTTTACTTGAACATTCCAGCTTGAAAGGGACGCCCGTGCGTGGTGGGAGTCCATTGAGCCACACGGGCAGATGCTCAGTTTACGTGGAATGAGTTTAAGGAGCAATTCAACTCCAAATATTTTTCAGAAAGAGTTCAAGAAAGGAAGCCGCCGTTCGCCGCTCTGAAACAGAGAAACCTAACACGGTTGCTGATATGAGGCACAGTTCTCTCGATTGGCTCGCTATGCCAATCATCTGGTTAGTACCCAGAGGATGAAGGCGAAGAGATTCCTCAACGGGCTTAGACCCGCATATATTACACAGCTGGCACCATTTGATATTCAGACCTACCTAGAGATGGTCAGGAGAGCACAATGCCTGGAAGATGCGACTGAACTCACTGAGCCGCATCAAGGGTAGAATGTTCAGGAAGGAGCAAACTTCCGGAGTATCGAGCAAGCCTACTAATGGCAAAAAGCCCGTTAAGTATCACTGACGGGCCAAGCCAGGAGCGGAAGCCCAAAGTCCCCCTACCACTACTACTCCGAACAATAAGCCCAGATGCAAACATTGTGACAAGCTGGGCCATACTACAGAAGAATTCTGAGGAAGGCTGTGCATGCCTTCGTTGTGGAGCCGAGAGCACGGATTCCCTGAATGCCCATTACTAATGGAGAATGAGAAGCGTCCTGCGGACTAAAGAAGCCAGGCAGACTCCAAGCCCTACAAGAGGTAGAGACCACCGAGGAAGGTGGAGTTGTAGAAGGTACACTACCAGTCTTTTCTCAATCAGCATTTGTTTTGTTCGATACTGGCGCAACGCATTCGTTCATATCACACATTTTGCTGATACCCTAAATGAGAAACCTGCATATATGACATTTGAATATCTGTCACAACACCATTAGGAGAAAAGGCTCAATTAAATAATATTTTCCATAGCTGAAGTTAAGGTTGGTGAACTTAACCTTAGAGCTGACTTGATCTATATGCCCATGGAGGCTACGATGTCATTCTGGGAGCCGTTGGCTATCCACTTATGGGGCTATCGTGGATTGAGAAGAGGGAAAATTCTTTTAGTGAATTCCCTAAGCTGATCTTCACAGGCGTAGACACAAGAGGCACTTGTCCTCTCGTCTCTACTATAAGGCACAGAACATGATAAGAAAGGGCTGTGTGCATTTCTCGCCGCAATTGTAGTTGAGAAGAAAGCAACTAAGATATCAGACATCCACATAGTGCAAGATATCCAGACGTGTTTCCCGATGAGCTGCTAGGCATTCCACCCGAGAGATGTAAATTTCTCAATGATCTTGTACCTGGAGCTGCACCGGTTTCACGCCAACCCTACAGGATGTCCCTGCTGAATGAAAGAGTTGAAAGAGCAATTGATGGAACTTCTAAAAAGGGTTTTATTTAGGCCAAGTACTTCTCCTTGGGGAGCACCAGTGTTGTTCGTCTAGAAGAAGGACGGATCTATGAGGTTATCCATCGATTACAGGCAGTTGACACATCTCACTATCAAAACAAGTACCCTCTGCCGCGTGTCGATGAATTATTTGATCAAATATCAGGAGCTAAATATTTTTCTAAGATTGACCTTAGATCGGGATATCATCAGATGATGATTCAAGATGCAGATATTTACAAGACAGCTTTCAGGAGCAGTACGGTCATTATGAATTTGTAGTCATGCCTTTTTGGACTAACCAATGCTCCTGCAGCTTTTATGCAATTATGAACAGCATCTACCAGCCCTACCTCGACAAGTTCGTCGTGGTATTCATTGATGATATTCTCTATACTCCAAGACCAAAGAAGAGCACGAGGAGAATCTGAGGATCGCTCTGCAAATCTTGCGGGACAACCACTCTACGCCAAATTGAGCAAGTGTGAATTCTGGCTCGAGGAAGTGTCGTTCCTAGGCCATGTCATTTCCAAGGATGGTATCGCTGTCGACCCTTACAAGTAGAAGCTGTGCTGAACTGGGAAAGGCTGACCAATGTCACCGAGATCAGAAGCTTTCTTGGACTGGCTGGATTACAGACGTTCATAAAAGACTTCTCCAAGATAGCTGTGATAGCTGTACCTCTTACGCGTCTTACGCGGAAGGAAAACCCATATGTCTGGAACAAGGAGTGCGAGAAGAGCTTTCAGACACTCAGCAATTGTTGACATCTGCACCTGTCCTCGCATTACCAGTCGAAGGCGCAGGATTCTCAGTTCTACACTGATGCATCTGGAATCGGTCTAGGCTGCGTATTAATGCAGAATGAGAACGTGATAGCCTATTCATCAAGGCAATTGAAGCAACATGAGGTTAACTATCATGTCCATGACTTAGAGCTAGCTGCTTGGTATTTGCACTCAAGATCTGGAGGCATTCCTATATGGGGAACAATTCATTGTTTACTCCGACCACAAGAGTTTGAAGTACTTATTTTCTCAAAGGAGCTCAATATGCGACAACGGAGATGGCTGGAGTACTTGAAGGATTTTGATTTCAACATTCAACATCACCCAGGCAAAGGTAATCAGTAGCTGATGCACTTAGCAGAAAGCCAGTAGCTTCGATATCCTATCTAGTCATGGCGATATGCAATTGTTAGAAACAATTCGCCACCTGAACCTGAACATTGAAAAGAGGAATGATAAGATGTTAGTGGCTAATCTTAAAGCTCAACCGACATCTTTGTCGAGATCAGAGAGCAACAGCTAATGATCCTTTCTAGTCAGTCAGAGAGACCCATAGCTGACAAGCCAGACTTCTCCATTGCTGAAGATGGAAGAATATTATTCCAAGCCAGGACATGTGTCCTACAATGAAGAGCTGAAAAGGAAACTGATGGATGAAGCCCACAAGACCAAGTACACAATACATCCAGTGCAACCAAGATGTACCAAGACATGAAGAGGTCATTTTGGTGGCCAAACATGAAGCGTGAGGTAGCTGAGCATGCCGCACACTGCCTCACTTGTCAACAGGTAAAAGCAGAACATCGTCGTCCTGCGGTGTACTTAGACCCTTGGACATACCTGATGGAAGTGGGAAAGCATCGGAATGGATTTCATCATGGGTTTACCTCGAACTCGTGGTGGACTTGATGCTATTTGGGTTATTGTGGACAGATTGACAAAGTTCTGCACACTTTCTAGCAATTCGAAGTACCTGGAGTGTTTGATGTGCTTGCAGCTTTGTATGTGAAAGAGATAGTCAGACTACATGGGGTTCCAGTATCCATTGTCTCAGATCGTGACCCTAGGTTCACTTCTAGAATCTGGAAGGGACTCCAGGCTGCCCTAGGCACAAAACTCAACTTTAGCACAACATTCCACCACAAACGGATGGACAGACTGAAAGAACAAATCAATAGTGGAAGACAGCTGCAGCGTTGTGCTATAGACTTTGAAGGGTAATTGGAATGAACAACTGTCTCTAATAGAATTTGCCTACAATAATAGCTATCAGGCCAGCATTAAGATGGCACCATTTGAAGCATTGTACGACATAAGTTGCAGATCGCCAGTATGCTGGAATGAAGTAGGTGACCTGCAATGGCTGGGACCACATGGTGCAGAGCACTACAGAGACATACAAATTATCAGAGACAGAATTAAGATAGCTCAGTCCAGACAGAAGAGCTATGCTAGATAAAAGAAGAAGGGACTTAGAGTTTCAAGCTGGAGATCATGTGATGCTCAAAGTATCCCTGACCTGAGGATTTCAGAGGTTTGGGAGAAGGCAAGCTGAGACCGAGATTCATAGGTCCATTTGAGTAGTGGCGTACCGACTAGCACTACCTCTCGAGTTCTCTACCGTACATAACGTGTTCCATGTGTCAATGCTGAAAGGTACGTGTACGATCCATCGCACGTATCAGCTATGATGACATTACTCTGAACAAGGATATGACCTATGAAGAAAGGCCAGTGAGATCTTAGACAAGAAGATGCATAACTTCGGAATCGGTCTATACCCGGGTGAAGGTATTATGGAGAAACCATGAAGTCGAAGAGGCCACGTGGGGCCCGAAGCGTTTATTGCGACGAAATTATTCAGTAAGTCATTCTTTCTCTTACGATTCTATGAATTTGGGGACCAAATTCTTTAAGAGGGGAGGATGTAGCACCCTTGATTTTTAAAATAAAGAAAAATAAATTTTATTATTTAATAAATGAATAAATCAATTTAATTATAATAAGGGAGAATACATGGAATAAAAGGAATTAATGTAATACCCATTAAGCTAATTATTAATGGGTTACTCTAATAACCCAAACCAAATAGATTGGGCCCAATTAGTGATAGCCCATCTTGAGAGGAGAAGTAATTAGGTGAAATTCGTACCTAATTAATTAATAATAGAAAAGGTCAAATTAACTATTAAAATAAGTCATATCTATCCTAAAAAGAGTCCTACACTTACCCTAACCCCTTACCTACGAATTGGAACCTTCCCAACTCTATTAGTAGATAAATAAGAGAAATGGAGATAAATGTCAATTTTCGGAGTTGGATGGAGAAAGAAGAGTTTTAGGTGATTTAGAACTCTATAAGCCATCAAACACCCTCCATTTGACCCTAGCACCCCACAATTTCGTGCTAAGACTTTTGGAACGAAGAGGGAAGATCTGACCAAGGATCAAGGAAGGAGAAGGCTTAGAGCAAGAAGGGTTCTCTTATTTTCGTCGTTCAAACTAGGGCTTTCTTACTTCACAAAAAATGTAGGCAATCTCTCAAGCACAAATTGTGAAATAATTACCCTAGGTAGCCTTCATGTACTTCTTCAAAAGCCCTATGTTTTTGTTGTATTCCGTTCATCCATTTGGGCGAATTTAATTCGTGAAATCTTGCTATCACCATGAACCCGAATCTCATATTTTTTCTAATACCTTGCACGTACTTGTTCCCATGCTATGAACAAATTCTCATTGATACTACCATGTAATAGCTTTCAAACGCCTCTAGTTTTGTGCTATTTTCGATCTCCCATGAGGGAGATTAATTCATTGAATCCCTTCAGATACATGCACCCTACCTTCATGATTGCTTGTGACCCCGTTCGTGCTTGACTTCAGATCATGATACAATTATCATAAATACTACTTCTTGTTAGCTTTTAAAACGCCTTTGGTTCGTAATTTTTCGTCATTTATACCTCTCTAATTAATTCGTTGAACCCTGACTTGCGTCGGTTTAGGTCACCGAAAAGTAACCTGATCAATGCATATCTACACCTTGTCTATTTTCAATTAATCGTGCATGTTGATAGATTGCATGTCTACTTTCGTGTAAACTAGTTTTGTGCTTTTTGGATTACCGTGCGATTTTATACTGAATTTAGAATGACTCTATGTCAAGAAGGGTCCACCCAGAGAAAAAGGGGAAAACCAGGACCGCCCCTGTTATCGCGGCGCGCGATACGTCGCGATAAGAGAGTGTCGCGGTCGGCCTTCAGGCCGCGTCATGAACGCGACGGGCCTCGCCGCCGCGTTCCCAAAACGAACCGGCCAGGCCGACCGTTCGCCTGTCGCGCCATGCCGCACTGCCGCGGCCATAACCGCGACGTGATACCCCGTCGCGACACCATGAGTAACGCGCCCATACGCCCCGTCGCTACATGATCGCGACGGGCAACCCTGTCGCCTTCATTAAATTTCAGCCAGAATCTTATATTATGCATATACCCCTACTTTATTTGTCATACGACCCTTATACAAGTTAAACTATGTACTATTAGCTTAATAATCGACCTGAATATTTTTATTTAAAAATATTTAAATAATTATTGTTAATTTAAAGCCGTGAGCACGACTTGTCACATCCTCAAGATTTCTTTACACTTGCACACACATAACATTGTAATTGCCATTTGACCTTGATAAATTATGTCAATATGTATTCGGTAAATTATCGAAATAAATGACTAAATTACCCTATTTTGTTAAATACAATTGTTTCCGTTTTGACTCGCGTGATTTATCTACCGTTACCATTTTCCCTCAGCCTAGCGACACTCGAGGCACGAATGACCCGTTTTTACACACTTTCCCTTGACTTGGACCACCTCTCCTCTGGGAATACTCTTGATTGGACCAGGACTCCTTGTCAAGACCTCCGTAAGTCTTCTTGGCTTGGCGCACGTCCTTAGTCCAACGAGCTGGTTGTACCTCAAAACCTGTTACACCTTAGAGATCAGTACGATCCATACCTTAGTATATTCCTTCTCATCTTGAGTTCACACCGGACCACCTGACCCGTGTACAAGCACTGCTAAGGGCGGTTGTGACTTCTACCAGACTGCCGGCACCCGACTTGGTGCTGTGCAACCGTTACTATCTGTTTATCGTCGTTTTACGATTGTACCCCTCTCATCTACAGTCTCTTTACTCTCATCTGTTCACAGTTCCTCTACACTCTCATCTACTCGTCTAGTACTCTTTCATCTCTTCTTGGTACTCTATTGGCCATTCGTGTGATTGTCTAAGATAAAAGAAATGACTAATGCCAGCACAATAGGGCCCGATCAGGTCTTGGGAGGAGCGCCCGAAAAGTGCCAGTAACCCATGGGAGTTAAAATGATCATAGGATTTGTTACGGCATGCATCCAGTGCCATTTTACTATCTAGAGATAATCTATGACAATCAATGCTATCTTTACAAGGGAAAGCGTGATTGTTACTATGCAACCGTTGTGCAATTTACATGTTATATCGTTACATGGCCATTCTATTATCGTTCTCGTTGTACTATTTTCTGTGCCAGTTGCAATTGTTCTCCTCGTTATCATGACATGCTCTACATGACTTTACTCTCTAGTTAACCTGCCATTAAGACATTAACTATTTAAAGCATGCTTGTGTTCATGAGATATTAGTCCTACTGGACGTTATTCGCTCATCCTGCTTATTTATTTAATGTGTTTCAGGTGAGTCGGATCATGACCACACTCACGAGGATGGGTCCTATGAGGAGGCTCAGGAGTGACCCTTCTGTAACCAGTACTGTCTAGTAGTCAGTTAGTATAGTTATGAGTCAGTTAGTCATGATGTAATAGTCGATTTGGAATAAAGTACTCTGGGCCCTAGTTTTGGCTCTGATATGTTGATGTATTAGTCAGTTTATGAAGTTGATGAGTTATTAGTAAATGTAATGGAGATTGTTGGATTATTAATGAAATTGGAGTATATTTGGTATTATTCAATTGTGAAATGGTTTGCTTTATTTTTCTCGCTCTGTACTATTTAATAACTGTAATCCCGCTCCGATATTCCGCGTCGGGTTGTTACACTGAGCATGAGGAGTAGCATCTTACGTGGAGATTTGCTTTTGTACTTCACTTACATAGTATGTAATAAGAGAGACTTGTATTATGTGGAGATTATGTAATTTATTTAGTTGCAAGATGTGGACAATGTAATAGTTTAATTTCTCAGTTATGAAGTATTTGTTTCCCTGTTCTATATAGACTGTGTATAAGTGATGATGATGGAATACGATATTTATCTCCAGTTCTTTCTATTCCGCTGTTATGTTTATATTTGTGTACATTTCAGTCTATTGTATAGTGCTGGGTAAATGTCCCACTGTAGCGGCACTCATATATCGATGTGGGTTGGTATAGCCGTACCGGTATAAGGAGGGTCGTTACAGAAACTATGTTTATAACACCAATCGGTAGAAATCTAGAAACAATCAATGTTTTCTTAAGGATAATCAATATTATAGAAACAATCAATGCAGAACTTAAAGACAATTGATATGTATAACAACAATCGATGGGTACGACAATTGATATTCATTCAACTATTCACTTCAAATCATGCATGATGAAGTGAAAGATTCAGATATGACAAAGTGGAACTTCGTATATAACAAAGTTAGACTTGGATATGACGAATTAGCTTCAAATTATCACGACCAAATCATGCATGATGAAGTGAAAGCTTCGGATATGACGAAGTGGAACTTCGTATATGACGAAGTTGGACTTCGGATATGACGAAGTTAGCTTCGACTGATCACGACCAAATCATGCATGATGAAGTGAAAGCTTTGGATATGACGAAGTGAACTTCGTATATGACGAAATGAAGCTTCGTATAGAATAAAAATCACATTGTCGGTCTAGATTTGAACTTCTTATAAGACTTTGGATATGACAAAGTTCTTTCTCTTAATTAAAGAGCAATAGGAACTCTCTTAAACCCTCTTGGTCGCCCCTAGCTCGTTGCCAAAGGTTGTTGGACGTGGAGAGAGGCCAGGAGGAGAGGATCTCGTGTGGAGAAGGAGTTCTTGAGCTTCATCCTCGTTCCTTGGAGATTTTTAACCCTAGAAGACAAATCGAGTCAAGGTAGGCATTCTCACAAGCAAAACTAAATCAATCCATCTATAGGTAGTTCCAATCACCAGGAACAAAAGTCCTCTTATTTCATAATTTTCCATCGAGCCAATCTTTTGTTCTTGATTTTAGAAGTTCTGCAAACATGATAACTCTGAGTCATCATGTTTGAATCATATCTCCTGTACACTTGATCCCATGCTACGAATTTTTTACTGTAGACACTTCATGTGTGTTAGGGATCTTTTGCCCCTGAAAGCACTAATTTTTGTTGAGCATGTTGCTCAAATTAAATCAGCAATAAGAGTTGGAATTGGATTCCTAGCCTACCCCTTATGATTTAGCACGAATTAGATCCCATTCTACACCTAATAGAGGTTGGAAGCAGAAAGGAAGGCTAAGTTAGGAAATCTCGTTTAAGAGCATTAAATAGAAGTAGGAATAGGACCCATACATGCATAAATACATCTCTTAAACCCTCTGGTCGACCCTAGCTCGTTGCCAAAGGTTGTTGGACGTGGAGAAGAGGCCAAGTAGGAGAGGATCTCGGGGAGAAGGAGTTCTTGGAGCTTCATCTCGTTCTTGGAGATTTTAACCCTAGAAGACAAATCGAGTCAAAGGTAGGCATTCTCACAAGCAAAACTAAATCAAATCCTCTATAGGTAGTTCCAATCACCAGGAACAAAGTCCTCTTATTTCATAATTTTCCATCGAGCCAATCTTTTGTTCTGATTTTAGAAGTTCTGCAAACATGATACTCTGAGTCATCATGTTTGAATCATATCTCCATGTACACTTGATCCCATGCTACGAAATTTTTACTGTAGACACTTCATGTTGTTAGGGATCTTTTGCCCCTGAAAGCACTAATTTTTGTTGAGCATGTTGCTCAAATTAAATCAATCTTGCTCTCTGTATCATGTTCTATGTTACTTGTTATTGTTCATGCTCAAACCATGTTTCAAACCATGCTCTCTCTCTAATTCCTATTTACTGAAGTACTCTCGCATGTCTATTTCATTTGCCACTAGTTTCATGATTTTTCATCATGTATACAATTAGTTATGATTTTCTGAACAACCCTATATCAAAATCTGATATTTCTGGACTGCAATCCAAGACGGAGCAGAACTCTGTCAAACTCAGGCCATGGACCTGAGAACGCGACGGCCCGATAGGTCGCGTTCTCAAGCCCGTCGTGACGCTTTCCTTGTCGCGTTCTGAACGCGACAGTACTCTACTTCGCGTTCTGGCCTTCTGTCCTGGCAGCCCTATCGCGACCCTTTTCAGGCCCTGTCGCGATCTGCCCTGACCCTGTCGCGACCCTTATTGGCCTACGTCGCATTCACAGGATTTTTGATGAAAACCCATAAAATGTATTGCTCTCACTTCTACAAATTCTTACGCCTTTTTAACAGTCATACACGCAGTAAAACACCTGTTTTAAAATGAGCTATATTGAATGCTTTAAAATACATATTCACGACTTCGTTTCTATCTATGATTTCTCTTACACATACACACACATGAACCAACCATATATGGCTGAAATCTGACATAAATAATTCATAATGTATCTGGTAATTTATTGCAATAAAGTATATTAATTGCCCTATTTTAAAGGACTTGTATTCGTTTCTTGCGTTGTTTATATACCGATATCGACGCTCCACTGTTCTAGAATTCCTCTAGAACGTCGAGCACCTATTTTTATATACACACTTTACTTGGCTTGTGGTGAACTCTCCGTCGGATATTCCTTTCGCCGGACTAGTGAACCCTTGTACGAGGCCTCCGTAAGTCTCCTTTGATCATGGATTCCCACATGGTCGACGAGCCGTTTGTACCCTAACACCCATTACACCTTTAGGATCGATATGATCCAAACGGCCATTAGAAGTTCGCTCTTACCTTGAATCATCGGACCTCTGGACTTGTGCATAACATGGCCACGGAAGATCATGAATTCCACCTGACTTGCCAATACGACGTGCGCGTGTTGTGCACTGTTACTATCGCTTGTTTACTCGTTGTTTTTACGTGATGTACCCTTAGCTCTCATCTATACTCTTCGCTCATCTCTTTCACGTTCTCTCTACTATCTCGTCTATTCATCTAGTGCTCTTAACTATTCTTGGTACTCTATATTAGCCATTGACTGATTGTCTAATGATACAATATAACCAATGCTTGGCAATATATAAAGAGCCCGATCTGGTCCTGATGTGCGCCCGAAAGTGCTATTGCCCATGGGAGTTAAATGATCAGAGTGTTTGGCATTACACTCAAGTGCTATCTATCTCGACTATCTATATGACAATCAAAACACAAAACGTGCTATATTCTCTCGATGTCTAGAATGACAAACAAGTGCTATACTCGTCGTGCTATTATATACTTGTGCTAGTTGTGCTATGGCCATCCTGCTATTCGTGCTATACTCAATACTGGTGCTATTTTGGAAACTATACTCGATCTCGTGCTATTGTGCTATCCTGTTACCTGTTTGCTATCTCTTGCTATATTTTGACTCTCTTGTACCTGCTATCTTTAGATACTCTGCCATTAAATACGTTAATTACTTAAGCCTGCTTGAGCCTGAGATTTAAGTCCTACTGGGCGTTATCGCTCACCCTACGTTATTTGTTGTTGTGTTCTCAGGTGAGACCGAGGATGACACATACACTCACGAGGAAGGGAATGACCAAGAGTGAAGCCAGGAGTACCCTCGAGTCATTATGTTATCTTAGAGTTGTAGTTAGTTATTTCCTTTTAGTGCAATGTAATTGGGCCTATAGAATGGCTCTGATATTAGTGGTTGTAACTAGACAATTGAAAGTAATTAATGAGAAAGATTTGCTTAGTATTATTCAATGTGCAATGGTTTGATGTCTAGTATTTGCTCTATACCTTTGTCTTGCAACTGCCTTCGCGCTCCGGTATTCCGCGTTGGGGCGTGACACCTATAGCCAACTTTAGATCTCTCTCTTTGTTACTGGAGATGGGAAGAGCTTCCAAGAGCAAGGGGGATGAGCTAGTTGAAAGGATTCAAGGAGTCTTCATCCCCTTAGCATCCACTTCGACTTGTAAGGACTCTGGTGTTGGAAGGAACAAAAGGTAGGTGATATCGGGCACAACCTTAACATGACATATATCATCTGAAAGTCCTTCAAGTCTAGTCTCATATGACCCTATTCTTCTCTATTTTCGTCATTCAGGTAAAGTGTCTTAAGTGTTTTGTAAACATCATGCGAGATCTGGACCTTTTTGTTCTTTCGTGTTTCACGCAACCGAGACCAAACTGGGTCACACCAAAGCCATAGATCTATTTTACTTTTTGTTTCCAACAACTCTCGGATTACAGTTGCATCCTAGGAACCCTAAATTTGGAGTTATGGATCAAATAAGGGAGACTATGTCATTTTCTTGGTATTGTTAGCATGTTGATTGGTCTAGGTCGTACTTTAAAAGTTATCAACCGCATGTTAAAAGTATTAATTACATGAATATGATTCTAACGCTCTATATGAGAGTGATTGATCATACTCTTCATTGATTATGCCTCTTTGTCCTTATGTTCCAATTCGATGTAAAAAAAAAGGAGGCAACGTCTTGCTATAATTTGTGCTATAACCATGTTTATGAACACATGCTAGTTTAAATGTAGTCTACTTCGTTTAGGCTTTCTTTCCTTGATCCTTACTATGTCGTGTGTAAGGCCCTCGAATTTTGCCCTTTTATTCGGCCATGCGTTGTTTAGATGTCTTGTTTATATTGCCATGTATATGAATATATATGTATTATTTCTGTGCACCTTGTATTCAAATGATGTTATATGAGTCTACTATGTACATATTGTTGTATTTACATAGTATCTATAATAATTAAGTATACATTACAATTGCATGCATGTATATAGTGTATATATGTATATTCTGGATATTTCTGTGTTTTGGCCAAACGACACGTTGGCGTCAACATGAGTGGACGCGCATGTGGATGTCAGCGTCCAGATCGATGGATGCCGACTCCTAGTAGGCAGCCAAAGATGTGGACGTCTATATCCCAAAACTTGTTGTGTTTCAGATCCAGAAACGTCTGCGATTTCTTCGGCTTCAGTTTAGGAAACCGTTCCCCAACGGTCGTACACCCTATCTACGCATACCCCAAAACCCATTGGCTTATAAAAACCCCCTCTTGCGGTCGGATTGAGTCTTTTGACTCTTTGGTCAAAACCCTAGCTTTCTGTGCGAACCTGAGACTTTGAGACTTTGGATCTGGCGATTGAAGGCTTCTTCCGGCGATCTACCACGACTGGAAGGAAGACTGAACATCGAGGAAGGCTTCCCCGACTCTGGCGTGCTTCATCCTTCAACACAGAAGTCGGATCGAGGGAAGATTGGAGGACTTCTTGGCTTGGCCGAGAGAGCTTCTTTGACCATTAAATCTTGTGTAGAATTTTTCCTAAGGCAAGTAACCATTGGACATTGTCCATACCCATGTCTAGTAGGTCCTAGGTATTATTATAGATTTTTTCTTGTGTCCTGGAACCCTCGTTCTCTCTTGTTTGTGAGTTCTATCTGCACTTTTATAGACAGGAACTTAACGACAACATTTGATGCCATTAAGATCTATGGTAGGTGGCAACCTTTGGTGCCGTCAACCCCTGTTGGCGGCCAACTATGTGTCGCCAAGTTCTTTAGTGTTTACAGAATGCATGATTGATCTTTGTGATTTATTTCTTGGACTTCTGGATGTAAGTACATGCTGTAGATTTTATATGTGATTCAATACATGTAGTAGGTCATACCGTGAGGCTAGGGCGAATTTAGGTTTACAAGTTTATTTAGTTAATTTTCTGTAAGTGGGCTGTAATCATGAATAATGCTAGAATTCTTGAAGAATTATGTTTCTGACACATTGGGTTTTCATAATATTTTTATGTATTCGTGATGACTGTAGCAAGTTCTAAACTATTACACCTAACTGTCCTACTGTGTACCTTGTGTAGATGAATTAGCTTTGTTGTAGTGTTTATCGATGATGTGTTGGTTATTCTTCGGATGAGGCCACACACCGTCAGCATTTGAGGGTAGTGTTAGAAGTTCTCTGAGAGCACAAGCTATATGCAAAATTCAGCAAGTGCGATTTTTGGATGCACGAGGTTCATTTCCTTGGGCATGTTATCTCCAGCGCTAGTGTAGCAGTTGATCCAGCAAAGGTTCAGGCTGTGTTAGATTGAGAGATTCCCAGAACCCCATTGGAGATTCGGAGTTTCCTTGGTTTAGCGGGTTATTATCGGCGATTTATTGAAGGATTTGCATCTATCGCCGTCCCTTTGACTAAGCTAACCAGGAAGGGTGTAAAGTTTGTTTGGTCCAAGGAGTATGAGAGTAGCTTTCAATTATTGAAGGCTAAGCTTACTTCTGCACCGGTATTGGTATTGCCTAGTGGTGATGAGAGTTTTGCCATCTATACGGATGCGTCTCGGATTGGTTTAGGTTGTGTATTGATGCAGCAGGGAAGGGTAGTGGCGTATGCTTCTCGTCAGTTGAAGGAGCATGAGCGTAACTATCCGACTCATGATTTAGAGCTTGCGGAAGTGGTGCATGCACAAAAGATCTAGAGGCACTATCTTTATGGTGTCGGATTTGAGGTGTTCACTGACCATAAGAGCTTGAGGTATCTCTTCTCGTAAAAGGAATTAAACCTGCGACAGAGAGATGAATTGAGTTCCTCAAGGACTATGACTTTGACCTTCAGTATCATCCTGGAAAGGCGAATGTCATAGCAGATGCTCTTAGTAGGAAGAGGTCATCACTCCAGTAGGATTGAAGATGTTGGAGGATGCGGCTTGCGGATGACTGAGTTAGAGCCATTATTGTTGGGGATCGGATGGGTGGATGGATCAGATCTAGAAGGGGGGGTTGATTAGATCTAACACCAATTAACACAGAAGCTTAAGCAATTAAAACTTACTTCGAATTAGAGATCATTCACCCAAACAATTTAACGATCTGAAGTGATTAGAGTGTGTGAGCAAATCATTTAGTAGTGTGAACGAAATCCCTATGCATGCATCTAGCGAGATACAAAGGCAAACCACAATTCAAACCACTGCACAGAGAATTTTAGGTGGTTCGGAAATCACCTCCAGTGACTCCTACGTCCACCCTTCACACATGAGGCCACACTACTCAAAACCTTGAGTACAACTCACACAGGAGCACGACGACTCCAAACACCCTTGAGCACGACGACTCAAGAAACACCTGGAGCACGACGACTCCAACTGAGCACGACGGCTCAAAACAACAACCGGAGTGCGACGACTCCAAATTGAGCACGACGGCTTCAAACCACACAGTGAGTGCGACGACTCACAAACCCAGAGTTCGACGGCTCACAGTATAAAAGCTAGATCAAACACAAAAGAGATCAGATCCTCTAGCAATGATCTGATTCAAGACAGTTTCGTACATAGAAATTTGTACAGAACTTCATGCACAAATCTCATTGACGAAATAAGGAAGAACAAACTCAGAAATAAGGAAAATGGATGTAGAAGGAGTGTTCTTCGATGAAGAGGCCTTGCAGACGCTTCAATTGAGGAGCCTTGATGGAAATCGATGGAGATTCTCCTCAATTGGCGATGCTCTGCTTTGATGGCATCTGAAATGCCAGAAATCCTTCTTCTCCTGCGCCTCTTCAGTTGGATCTGCTCCCTTGTCTTGCACAACAAGCTTCTCTCCAGGGATTCCCCTTGATTCCCTTGTCCTTCCTCTTGAAAGGATGGCTTGTAGCTTCTTCTTGAAGTGTATGGGCTCTCTTACCATTGGGGTACAATGAACATGGGTATTTATAGCCCCATATGTCCATAAAGTGCCTTGGGGTGCATGGGCATGGAACCCTAGGTCAAATACCCTAAATCCCAAGCAGCCACATGTACAGAGAAATTCACGATTTTGACTTTCAGCCGGAGTGTGTCGACCTGCCCTGAACTAGTGTCGACCTGCTGTCCCATTTCTGCAAAACTGGTCTGCTGGAAACTGGGTCTAGTGTCGACCTGCCCAGAGCTAGTGTCGACCTGCCCTTCTGGAATCTGGGACTAGTGTCGACCTGCTTTGATCTAGTGTCGACCGCTGTCCCAGTCTGGCACCTGGGTCTTCTGGAATCTGGGACTAGTGTCGACCTGCTTTGATCTAGTGTCGACACTACCAAGACAAAAATGTGTGAACCTGAAAATTTAACACATAAACCATTAGTACAAGATATTATCATTAAAATATGAGATATTAAACATCAAAATATGTTGTTTAAGCACTATTGTGATATGTATAAAATGTATAACATGTTCAACATATCATCATCAAATCACAACATGTCACCATCAAAATCACAATATGTCATTTTAAAATCACAACATGTCATCATTAAAATCATAATATCTCATCATTAAAATCATGATATGTCATCATCAATGTTACAGAATGTCATCATTAAGATCACAGTATGTCATCATCAAATCAAGGTATGAGTGATGTTCATTGGATATCATTAAAA
The DNA here is from genome assembly GCA_014218235.1 of Colocasia esculenta. Taxonomy (NCBI): domain Eukaryota; kingdom Viridiplantae; phylum Streptophyta; class Magnoliopsida; order Alismatales; family Araceae; genus Colocasia; species Colocasia esculenta. The sequence goes on from CM024757.1 coordinate 84,959,648, forward strand.
TACAACTTTAGGAAGTTCTAAAACACTCAACCCAACAATCTCCCCCTTTTTGATGATGACAAAACATATCTCCCTTGACTGCAATAACTCCCCTTGACCATATGCATCCTTTGAACTTTCTCCCCATAAAGAACATTCTCCCCTTAGAAACTTTTACTTTCTCCCCCTTTCAAGGAACTTTCTCCCCTTTTTTGACAACATCAAAAAGATAGACAAGAGAGAGACACAATGATGGTCGGAGACTAAAAGATAAAAAGTGGGAAATGAATGTTCAGAAATGATCAAAATAAGTGAGGCAAAGTGATATTATCAAATGAGAGAAAAGATAATGTTTTTGTTATTGTGCAACAAACTTTAATCACAAAGACACACTCAACACAAAGAATAGCAAATTATAATGAGCTGAATGTAGTTAAAATAATGATGCAAATGTGAAGAAAAGTGACCTATATGAATGAGCAGAAATATTTAACAAGGATGCTAGGAGCTTTAAGTTTAACACAATGTAAAATAATAGATCTAAACTCAGTAAACATGAACTTTATTAAGATCTTAAGATTTCTATCCTGTCTTGATTTGTTTTTCATTTTGAACTGGGAAAGAATACAAGAATAAATTAGTTAAATCTCACTTTTCAGTGCAAGAGATCACATTGATCAGATGCAAAATCTTCTGATTACTCAGTGGTTTAACTTTCATTATCTTATACAGAGTTGAAAACTTTGATTTCCACTTTTTGACGTGAAACAAATCACTTTTTAGGTGAAATGACCCGGTTACTCAGTGGTTAAGAATTTGCATTGCTCTGTTTGTATCTTTCCAGATTGATCAATTTTCTTTTGATATTTTGCAGGAATATATTTGCTTTGACCAGAAAGTCATGATTACGAATTTAGAAAAATTATTCTTAACATGTGGTAAAAATAAAGCTTAAACATATGCAAGTGAAATATTAAAGCCACTCATGTGCCTATAATAATGTTTTGCAAATCATTTTAAAAACATTCAGTATTATGATTGCTTAACCTTGAAATGATACTGAATCTTTGAAATTAAACTAAATGCACAATGAGTTTAGTTTCTATGTCTTAATTCTCTCATAAGAAAATAACATAAGGACTCAAAAATTCTGATGATTTTGGGGTTCAAGATAGACAACAATTGTTAAGAGAAATTAGTGAAGAATAGACAATAACTCCCCCTCAACAAATACTCCCCCTCAACAATTGCATAAAGGAATCTTGATACTTGGCAGAGACATATACTCACGCATAGTGAAAGTGTCTAGATAAGCTTAACTTGTCTTTCTTCAAATCACTATTTGATATACCAAGAATACCAATGCAATGTGAGAGTGAGGAATATATGAGCAAGAATATTTGTCAACAAACTGAATGGGAGTTGATGATGAATCAGATAAGACAAAATATTTTTCAGCAAATTTCTCCAGCAGTTCACTCAAAGATTCTTTCGAATTCACTCCCCATAAGATATGCATGATATGAAATGATCATTTAAGCAATTCAGATATGTTCATTCCAAGCAATTTGCACAGAAAGAGTATGAACATGATCAAGCATATTTCAACAGGCAATTTATTGAAGAAGAAGAGTTTTGCAAAGACTCAAAATAATGTTTTTGAGATTTTCATTTTGCTTGATGACCTTTATGCAGAAAAGACTATTGATACTTGGCGGAGAATTTTTCTCACGCATGATGATAGTTTCCAGACAAGCCTAACTTGTCCTTTCACATTTCATCATTTGATATACCACATAGTCACTGCAAAAAGGGTCAATTACACTTTATTTTTAGCATGAAATCATTGCATTTATTGAAAACATTTTTGCACTTTTTCAAATTTACTCCCCCTTAATATGTGCATGGAATGACAAAGCTAGCAAGCAATTCACACATGATTATGCACACCATTAGCTTTAAGCATAACATGACTTTTGGTACTTGGAGGAGTATTTTACTCACGCATAATGATAGTTTCCAAACAAGCATAACTTGTTTTTCCACATGTCATTATTGATATACCAAAAAGTCAAATCAGTTGACATGCACACAGAATCATAGTCATAGTTAAGCAAGCATGATAACATAAACATGATTCCAATTGTTATGATATAAAGTTCATTGTTGGGAGTAGCATTGAAACACATTTCTCATTGTTCGGATAAAAATTAAACATTCATTCCAATTCAAGCAATTCAAGTTTGAAATGATAAAGAAATTTTACCTGAACAGTCTTCATTTCTTTTTCAAAGATTTTACCTGTGTTCTCCAATCATTTCTTGCCTTGCACAGCCAATATCTTGTATCCATTTACAATGTATGGATGCAAGACTCCTTAGCTTGCTGATCAAGCTGGTTTTGGGACCCACACTTGCTTGGGTCCTGGTGAGCTTTTCATTTTCTTTCATTCTTTTCACTTACTTTCCTTGTAGCCTTAGTCATTAAGCCTTCATTTTGAAATTGACTACAAGGATCCCTGCATCCAACATTCAAGCAGCACATTTCAGAACCCAAACTTGTTTGGGTCCTAAGGATCTTCCATGAATTTGCAACAATGATTTTTGAATCCAAAAAGATTTTATATTGGGTGCATTTTGCTGAAGACTAGAAACACTAGAATCTTGGTTTCTAATCTTAGAGTTATTGGTATAGAATGCACCACTAACATACTGAACATTTTATTTTCTATTTTCAGATTTTTATCATGGAGATTTTTAACATGGAATTTAGAAGAAATCTTTTGTGCAACAGTTCCTTTTTCATGTACATAGAATTTCTGAGTGTTTTCAGCATGAATATTATCTTTATTCTTATGTACATTAACATGAAACATGGGAGCATGTACAAGATTATCAATTCTATGCCAACATTCCCTAGAAGTATGCCCAAATTTATGACATGTGAAGCACTGGACTGATTTGACATGTTTATTGAAATGTTGATCTTTATTCCAGCAATGTTTGGCAAGATGACAAAGTTTATTGCATTTAAAGCAAATGAGATGATTTCTTACCTGGGACTTACCTTGGCATGTATGCATTTTCTGAAATCTCCTTTTCATGTGAGGAGACTTACCATGAGGAAAAGAATGTACCTCTTTATAGCTCTTGGTATGATGTGAATTTGGAATTTGCCTTGGAGCTTTTTGGACTGATGAAGGAAGTAGATGACTCTTCTTGACAGTAGCATTCTTCTTTTTCCCTGTCTGTTTTTGAACAAGAACTTTCACAAGTTTTCCATTAGAATTAGCAGAGTTCTTATTTGTAGCAGCTTTAACAAATGTTATTGTGGTTTTCTTTTCATTTTTCTTAGTTTTCACAGAAGCAAGACTTGTGTTTGTAGTGTTTTTCAATTCATGTTGAAGCTTCCGTTTTTCAACTTTTAATGCAACAACTTCTTTTTCTGAATTTTGAAGTTTATTTAGCATGACATCTAAACCATTTTTCATCTTGTTCTTTTCAGTTTCAAGTTGAGCAATTTGTTTTTCCAAATCAGAAATTTTATTACTTAAATTGCTACAATCATTGTTCAAAGGTTTGTCATGCAACAAACATTCAATCTTCCTTTTTAGATGATGATTTTCTTCAACAAGTTGTTTGCATCTCTCATTTATTTGATGATCATGAGCCATGTTAGAAATCTGTTTGTTTAATTGATCATTATCAAATTTGAAGTTTTCATTGAGATCAATCAATTTTCCATTTTCATTTTCCAGATCAATAACTTTTGATTTCAATAGCTCATGGTTTTCTTTCAATCCATTCAGTTTAGTTTCACAGATTTGGACTTCATCTTCCAAATTCTCTTTCTCAGAATTTAATTTTTCAACTTCATTTTTCAAATTCTCATTTCTTCTGAAAAATCTTTATCATTGTTTTGGAGCAATTCAAGTGTCTTTGTTAAAATTTCAATTTCTTTATGGCAATGTTTTAAAGTCTTTTTCAAATCTTTATTCTTAGTGTTCAGCTTTGCATTAAGATTTTGTATCTTCTCACAGAACTCAACCAATTCAGCATAAGACATGCCTTCATCTGCATCAGAATCAGAATTAGAATTCATAAATGGATCTGGAATTGATTTACCTGATCTTGTAGACTTATTTGAACTCTTGTTTTCTTGAGAGGATGCAGAATGCTCTGAGCTTTTGGAATGTGCAGTTAAAGCCAAAGTCTTTTGAATTGTTGTTTTTCTGGATTCATTGAAGCTCTTCTTTGCCATTAAGTGCTTGTGAATTTCTTTTGCTCCTTTTCTTTGTGAATCCTTTCCATCACTATTGTTGGCATAAAGTATAACTCCTCATTTGCTGAACTTGAAGAGTTTTCTTCTTCATCGTCACTTTGGTCTTCATCCGACCAAGTTGCAATCATGGCTTTTGGCTTCTTCAATTTGTTGTTCTTCTCACATTTGTCTTTTTTGATCTCAGGACACTCACTTTTCATGTGTCCTTTCTTGTTGTACCTATAGCAAACAATATCTTCATCAGTTTTTTGATTTCTACTAGCATTAAAATTTGAAGAAAGGGCATTCCTTTTACTAGAAGAGTATTTTTTCTTTCCATTGAATTTTCCTCTTGTTGATTTTAAAATTTTTCTGAATTGTCTAGTCATGATGTCAAGTTCATCCTCATTAGACTCAGACTCATTAGAACTTGATGTTTCTTGATCTTTCTCTTTGTTGCTTGATGAAGCCTTAAGCATGTGTTCTTCATTTCTCTTCAGATTTATTTCATTAGTCATTAAAGATCCTATGAGTTCATCCAAAGAGATTTTGGATAAATCCTTAGAATCTTCAATCACTGTAGCCTTTGTGTGCCAAACAGATGATAGAGAGCGTACAGTTTTTCTTACCAGATCAGCATCAGTGTATTCCTTACCTGATGCATTCAGTCCATTGACAATTATCATAAACCTAGCAAACATTTCAGAAATTGATTCATCAGATTTCATCATAAACAATTCATATTCAGAAAAACAAGTATGTTTGCTTTGATTTCCCTAACTTGAGATGTTCCCTCATACATTAATTCAAGTTTATCCCACATTTCTTTAGCAGATTTACACATGGATATTCTTGAATATTCTTTAGGGTGGACTGCACACTGAAGCATGTTCATGGCACTGTAATTAAGAGTAGCTTTCCTTATCTGCTCTCTAGTCCAATTTCCTCATCTCCCTGATTTTCATAAGGACCCACTTCAACAATCCTCCAGACTTCATAGTTTTGGGCCCTAAGAAAAACTTGCATGCGATTTTTCCAGTATGAATAATCAGACCCATCAAAATATGGTGGTCTATTAATGGAATGGCCTTCAGCTACAAATCCTCGAGAATCCATCAATTAGAATTAAATGGAGAAAGAGCAAGCAAACAATTCAAGCAATTAATATAGAGATCAAACAGAAGCAATCAAATCAGATCAGAGATAGACATTAACCCGCTCTGATACCAATTGTTGGGGATCGGATGGGTGGATGGATCAGATCTAGAAGGGGGGGTTGAATAGATCTAACACCAATTAACGCGGAAGCTTAAGCAATTAAAAATTACTTCGAATCAGAGATCAATTCACCCAAACAATGTAACGATCTGAAGTGATTAGAGTGTGTGAGCAAATCATTTAGTAGTGTGAACGAAATCCCTATGCATGCATCCAGCGAGATACAAAGGCAAACCACAATTCAAACCACTGCACAGAGAATTTTAGGTGGTTCGGAAATCACCTCCAGTGACTCCTACGTCCACCCCTCACACAATGAGGCCACACTACTCAAAACCTTGAGTACAACTCACACAGGAGCACGACGACTCCAAACACCCTTGAGCACGACGACTCAAGAAACACCTAGAGCACGACGACTCCAAACTGAGCACGACGGCTCAAAACAACAACCGGAGTGCGACGACTCCAAATTGAGCACGACTGCTCAAACCACACAGTGAGTGCGACGACTCACAAACCCAGAGTTCGACGGCTCACAGTATAAAAGCTAGATCAAACACAAAAGAGATCAGATCCTCTAGCAATGATCTGATTCAAGACAGTTTCGTACATAGAAATTTGTACAGAACTTCATGCACAAATCTCATTGACGAAATAAGGAAGAACAAACTCAGAAATAAGGCAAATGGATGTAGAAAGAGTGTTCTTCGATGAAGAGGCCTTGCAGACGCTTCAATTGAGGAGCCTTGATGGAAATCGATGGAGATTCTCCTCAATTGGCGATGCTCTGCTTTGATGGCATCTGAAATGCCAGAAATCCTTCTTCTCCTGCGCCTCTTCAGTTGGATCTGCTCCCTTGCCTTGCACAACAAGCTTCTCTCCAGGGATTCCCCTTGATTCCCTTGTCCTTCCTCTTGAAAGGATGGCTTGTAGCTTCTGGAGATGGAGACAGATCTGGAAAACCCCCTTTGGCCGCCAAAAGGCTTCTTCTTGAAGTGTATGGGCTCTCTTACCATTAGGGTACAAGGAACATGGGTATTTATAGCCCCATATGTCCATAAAGTGCCTTGGGGTGCATGGGCATGGAACCCTAGGTCAAATCCCCTAAATCCCAAGCAGCCACGTGTACAGAGAAATTCACGATTTTGACTTTCAGCCGGAGTGTGTCGACCTGCCCTGAACTAGTGTCGACCTGCTGTCCCATTTCTGCAAAACTGGTATGCTGGAAACTGGGTCTAGTGTCGACCTGCCCAGAGCTAGTGTCGACCTGCTTTGATCTAGTGTCGAGCTGCTGTCCCAGTCTGGCACCTGGGTCTTCTGGAATCTGGGACTAGTGTCGACCTGCTTTGATCTAGTGTCGACACTACCAAGACAAAAATGTGTGAACCTGAAAATTTAACACATAAACCATTAGTACAAGATATTATCATTAAAATATGAGATATTAAACATCAAAAACATGTTGTTTAAGCATTATTGTGATATGTATAAAATGTATAACATGTTCAACATATCATCATCAAAATCACAACATGTCACCATCAAAATCACAATATGTCATTATTAAAATCACAACATGTCATCATTAAAATCATAATATCTCATCATTAAAATCATGATATGTCATCATCAATGTTACAGAATGTCATCATTAAGATCACAGTATGTCATCATCAAAATCAAGGTATGAGTGATGTTCATTGGATATCATTAAAATACAACTTTAGGAAGTTCCAAAACACACTCAACCCAACAATTATGTCAGGCTTTCATGGCTCTGTTGTCTATCTGATCTTCGGTGTTGGATGAGGTAATCGAGCAGCAGAAAGCCGATCCTAGACTCCAAGAGTTAGTGGGCAAGGCAGGCATTGCTCATGATGAGGAAGATGTGATTAGATTTCATCTCCGAGTATGTGTTCCCGACATTGTAGATGTCCGTGAGCATGTATTAGCAGAAGCTCATAGGTCAAGATTCTCGATTCATCCGGGTAACACTAAGATGTACCATGATTTGAAGAGATCTTTTTGGTGGTCTAGCATGAAGAAGGATGTAGCGGATTATGTTTCTAGATGTTTAGTATGCCAGCAAGTGAAGGCCGAGCGGCAGCGACCATCTGGCCTTATGCAAAAGATGGAAATCCTAGTATGGAAGTGGGAGGTTGTCACTATGGATTTTGTAACGGGTTTTCCCAGATCAAGGAGGGGTAATGACTCGATTTGGGTAGTTGTAGATAGATTCTCTAAGACTGCGCATTTCTTGCCTATGAAGAAGAAGCAGTCGGTTGAGAGTTTAGCTAGATTGTATGTTAGTAGCATTATTAGATTGCATGGTGTGCCAAAGTCGATCATTTCGGATCGAGATCCGAGATTTACTTCGAGGTTTTGGAAGGATCTTCAGGGTGCTTTAGGCTCTGAATTAAAGCTTAGTTCGGTGTTCCATCCCCAGACAGATGGACAGTCTGAGAGGACTATCCAGACGCTCGAGGATATATTGAGAGCGTGTGTGCTGGATTGGAAGGATGATTGGGAGCATCATCTACCTCTTGTGGAGTTCGCATATAACAACAGTTTTCATGCGAGTATTGGTATGGCTCCATTTGAGGCGTTGTATGGTAGGCCTTGTAGATCTCCTTTATGTTGGGAGGAGATTGGTGATAGGCAGTTGATCGGTCTGGAGTTAGCTCAGGAGACTTCGGATAAGATCCAGCTTATCAGGAACAGGCTTGTTGCGGCGCAAGATAGGCAGAAGAGTTACGCCGACAACAGAAGGAAAGATTTAGAGTTAGAGGTGGGTGAGCATGTCTTTTTGAAGATTTCGCCTACTCGAGGTGTTGTCAAATTTGGCAGGCATAGTAAGCTAAGTCTTAGATTCATTGGCCATATGAGATTCTCAGACGATTGGGCAACATGGAATATGAACTAGCTTTACCCCCAGCATTAGCTAGTGTTCATCCGGTGTTCCACGTATCTATGCTCAGGAGGTATGTCCGAGATCCATCTCACGCTATTAGTCATGAGCCAGTGGAGATCCAGCCAGATCTGTCTTATGTTGAGCAACCATTAGCTATTTTTGATCGGAAGGTTCAGCATCTCCGGAACAAGAACATTGCGTCCGTGAAGGTGTTATGGCGCAACTTCTCACGAGAGAAGGCTACTTGGGAGCTTGAGGATGCTATGAAGAATAAGTATCCTCAATTGTTTGAGTAGTGTCAGTCTAACTTCGAGGACGAAGTTTCTTTAAGGGGGAGAGGGTGTAAGGCCCTCGAATTTTGCCCTTTTATTCAGCCATGTGTTGTTTAGATGTCTTGTTTATATTGCCATGTATATGAATATATATGTAATTATTTATGTGCACCTTGTATTCAAATGATGTTATATGAGTCTACTATGTACATATTGTTGTATTTACATAGTATCTATAATATTTAAGTATACATTACAATTGCATGCATGTATATAGTCTATATATGTATATTCCAGATATTTCTGTGTTTTGGCCAAAAGACACGTTAGCGTCAACATGAGTGGACGCACATGTGAATGTCAGCGTCCAGATCGATGGAGGTCGACTCCCAGTAGGCGGCCAAAGATGTGGACGTCTATATCCCAGAACTTGTTGCGTTTCAGATCCAGTAACGTCCGCGATTTCTTCGGCTTCAGTTTAGGAAACCGTCCCCCAACGGTCATACACCCTATCTACGCATACCCCAAAACCCATTGGCTTAAAAAAACCCCCACTTGCGGTCGGATTGAGTCTTTTGACTCTTTGGTCAAAACCCTAGCTTTCTGTGCGAACCTGAGACTTTGAGACTTTGGATCTGGCGATTGAAGGCTTCTTCCGGTGATCTACCACGACTGGAAGGAAGACTGAACATCAAGGAAGGCTTCCCCGACTCTGGCGTGCTTCATCCTTCAACACAGAAGTCGGATCGAGGGAAGATTGGAGGACTTCTTGGCTTGGCCGAGGAGAGCTTCTTTGACTATTAAATCTCGTGTAGAATTTTTCCTAAGGCAAGTAACCATTGGACATCGTCCATACCCATGTCTAGTTGGTCCTAGGTATTATTACAGATTTTTCCTTGTGTCCTGGAACCCCCGTTCTCTCTTGTTTGTGCGTTCTATCTGCACTTTTGCAGACAGGAACTTAACGACAACATTTGATGCCGTTAAGATCTATGGTAGGCGGCAACCTTTGGTGCTGTCAACCCCTGTTGGCGGCCAACTGTGTGTCGCCAAGTTCTTTAGTGTTTACAGAATGCATGATTTGATCTTTGTGATTTATTTCTTGGACTTTGGATGTAAGTACATGCTGTAGATTATATATGTGATTCATACATGTAGTAGGTCATACTGTGAGGCTAAGGCGAATTTAGGTTTACAGGTTTATTTAATTAAATTTCTGTAAGTGGGCTGTAATCATGAAATAATGCTAGAAATTCTTGAATAATTATGTTTCTGACACATTGGGGTTTCATAATATTTTTATGTATTCATGATGACTGTTAGCAAGTTCTGAAACTATTACACCTAACTGTCCTACTGTGTACCTTGTGTAGATGAAATTAGCGGTAAATGTGACTGAATCATGTTTTAATTATTATAATTGCTGTATAGATTTGAAAAATATGAAAAATTCAGCATGTGATAGGTTTACTGTTGGGGATCCGTGATTAAAATTTCATGGCATTCTGATAATAGTGGACACTGTTATGGGTTATATGATAGAAAATATCCATGTTAATCATGCCAATGTTATTTATATGTACTTCAGTCATTAGCAGCATGATTAGGGTTGATTTTATGATTTGATTAACATTGTGAACAGTAGCATCATGTTAGATAAAATTGATCATATGTAAATTGTGTACCAGTGAGTGCAATGAGTAAATTAATACATATGAATAATATGAACTATGTGTTTAATGCAAATTGTGCCGTATGTGACACTGCTACCATAGAGGGCTTTGGAACCGTACTGTAGTAAAGTCCCTACGGGAAGGTTCATAGTGTGTGAAATCCTATGGGCAATTAGGATGAAATCTTGGAGGTGGTCAAGTACCACCGGTTAGGGTGGAGAGTGCTTCTCCCAGTTCTGCGCAGTTAACCAAGATCTATCACTGTGTTGCCTAGGTGATAGGTATGTGAATGTGTATGTGTGTCCTTCTAGTGGTGGTTTGGACTATGTGTCATGGAATTTAAATGTGAAAATGTGAATAAGTGTAAGTAAAATTGTGAAATGTGCAAATGTGTAAATGAGCATGTGAAAGTGTAAAGTGATTGTTTTAGCATGTGAGCATGAGTGAACCATGTGAATATATGTTAATTCATGCCAAAACAGCAAGTAAATTATGATTATAGTTGTGATAAATATTTGAAAGATTGTATAGGTTCCATGCTAGATATGCTACTCACTTCACACATAGTTTTGTGCTTAAATTGTATACAATTGCCAATTAACTTGGATATGCATTAACTTTGATTCATGTTAATAAAAAGGTGTTATCGTGTCTGATTGAAAAATTTTACATTAAAACAACATGTTAAATGTGTAAATTAAAGTGAAGAATGCATGTGAAATTGATTAGAATTCATGCTAGGTTGCTATTCTCTTTATGCTTAATTCGATGATCTAGTTTGGTAATATGATAGCATGATATGGATAATGTTTGACTATAAATCATGTTACATGATGAGGCTAGAAAGCATGAGTAGGTTATTATATGACATTGTTAATGTCTTAAGCATGATCCATGTGTTTAAATTGTCATAGGTTCCATGTATAATAGTCTGAATTGTATACTGCATGAAACCTGTGTATATGATGTGTGTATGAATGTTGTGTATGGAATACTTGCTGAGTCTATTTAGACTCACTCTTGCTTCGGCGAACAGGTGTGGCAGGTGACTCCACTTCTCTGGAGGAGATTGTTAGGAGTGACTCTGAGCGAGAGGAGTAGCTTGTTGTGGAGATAGCGATATTGTACTTTCATTTCCATAATATGCAAATGAATAAATGATGTATCTCATCATGACAATGTAAATTGATTTAGAATTTCAATTATGTGGACTTTAGTTTTTCTTAATTTGCTATATGGACTGTGGATATTTAATGATGATGATGGAATAAGAATGATGTTAAGTTCTTTTATTTCCGCTGTTCTATGTCTATATTTGTGTATATCTCAGCCATTGTTATTGATGGGTAAATGTCCTACTACGACGACGCTCACTATACCGACGTGGATTGGTATAATCGTACCGGTATAAGGAGGGTCGTTACATCGTGACTTTCCCAATTTGGACTTTCCTTATTGGATATGCTTTCCTATTATTGCATGTACTACCGTTCTTTGCATACATAGTTAGGAAGGTCTCTGTACTCTATGGATTTCCTCATAGAAACCGAACTGGTTGTACCATGAAGTTCCCTGGAGTTAGAGAAAACTTGGTTTTGTATGCGTTCAATAATATCTTGGTTAAGACATTAAAGTTTATGGAACTTAAAAATAAGTCATTATACTGTTCGGATTGATCTCTCAAGCTATTGTCATATCTTTGAACTCCATGAATGATCTTGTCCTTGTTACTATGAGCTTGTTCTTGGAAATCTGTGGCCATAATATGTATATGTTTGATCGGAACAATGTGGGACTTCGGTCCATTTGACTAATGCATGTGCAAATAAAGGGCCCTGTCTGGTCCTGTAGAGGAGCACCCCAACATACTTATTAATCGCGGGAGTATGGACTTGTGGTGTATGGCATGACACTGGTATGTGTGCAAGATTTGAATATGTCATCGTGTGATATGATAAGTTGACCATGTGAATATGTGTTATTTGTGTGATATGGCCAGTCTCTTTTCATATGATACGTCTGTTCATGAATTCATTGCCCAATACTTATGAAAGTCTATATGATTCGTTATGAAAATCTGTTGAGTATTCTACTCTAATCAGTCATTTGATCTTGTGGGTAATATCGTCCATGCTTTTGTCTTTCGCTTTGTACGAATTCTACTTCTTAAAAATGTTAATCACTTATATCATTGCCTGCACGTTGAGATATAAATCCTACTTGGTGTAAGCTCATTAAGTTCTTGACAATTTCAGGTAGTGATGATGAGACCATGGATAATGAAGGGGAAGGGCAAGAGTGAAGAGCACCCTCGATATTATGCAGCTATGGCATAGAAATCTTAGAATTTGCGATAGAGTCTGTATTAGATTATTTCACTTGAGTTTAGGATGTATTTGAACAATGGCCCCTAGGGTTGGATCTGAAGTTTTATGGATGTAATAAGGAGTTTCTATTTGAATTAATATTGGCTTACGGTTTAATGTTGTCATCTCATTCTATATATATTTGCTCTATTTATGATCCGAATACAATTGTGCATTTTGATATTCTGCGTCGGGGCATGACAATTTTATTGGTATCAGAGCTATAATTCTTTAAGAATAGGAATTAGGATGAAACTTGTCAAGACCACATGCGTCAAATTTGCCATACCTAATGTGAGCTTGGGTAGAGCCATGGGAAAGGAGTCATATGTGTTGTAATTAGATCCCTAACTAGTGTTACCATCCTAAAGGTACTTATTCCTTCAATGGTTGTCGAGCGTGTGCAAACAAGAAGTATGCAACAGACACTCCAAAACCTGACCCAGGCAATACTGCAAGCCACCCTAGGTGGTGGAAACCGTGGAGTGGGTGAACTCCACAGAAATTTTTGTAGCATGAACCCGCCAAGGTTAGAGGGTAGTACTGATCCAAACACTGATGAACATTGGGTCAAGGAGATTGAGAGGGTATTCAGGATCATGCAGTGCAACAAACAAGATAACATACTGTTGGAAACATTCCAATTGGAAAAGGATGCCAAGGCATGGTGGGAGTCGGTAGAAGCAACATTACAAGGTCAACAAGTGACCTGGTTGCAGTTTGGTGAACACTTCAACAACAAATATTTTTCTAAAAGGGTACAGGAGTGGAAGGCCGTCGAGTTTGCAGCCTTAAAACAACACGAGCTTACTATGGCTGCGTACAAGGCTCAGTTCTTTCACTCGGCCTGATATGCTGGTCATTTGGTCGTGATTAAGAGAATGAAGGACATGTAGTTTTTGAATGTGAGGCCCCAATTCATCACTCAACTGGTGCCAATGGCCATTTAGACCTATGCTGACATGATAAAGAAAGCCCAACTACTGGAGGATGCTATGGAGACTGCAGAAAGAATCAAGGGAAGGACTATAAAAAGGGAACATGTATCTGCCAGTGGGAGATTCCAACCAGCCATTGGGAAGAAAAGGCCCAGTGGTGGTTTGATGGAACAACAAGACAAGAAACCGAGGGAAGCAGGCAAGCAGCTGGCACTAGTCCCCTCAGAATGATGCAAGCACTATGACAAGGCTAGTTACTGATCCGAACAATGCTGGAGAGCTTAAGACAGATGCTTACGCTGTGGAAGCCAAGACCACAAGATCTCTGACTGCCCCTTGATCAAGGAGCAGACCCCGCAAGACAAATGTCCAGATGGACAAAGGAGGCAAGGTCACCTACAAGCCATACAGAACCCGAAACTGCTGAGGAAGGAGGAGTGGTGGAAGGTACTCTTAAAATACTTTCAAGTCTTGCTTTTATTTTATTCGATACTAGAGCCACACATTCATTCATATCATAAGAATTCACTAACACCCTATCTACGAGACCAGTACCAATGGGTGGTGAGTTTCCAGTCACAACACCCCCTGGGCAAAGAACCAAACTCAGCCAATACTTTCCCTCTGCTGAGGTTGACATCGGAGGAAGGAACCTACCAGCCGACCTAGTATGCATGGCCATGGATCACTATGACGTGATTTTAGGAGCTGATTGGCTGACGCAACATAGTGCTAGTATAAATTGTAGGAAGAGTAGAGTAACTTTTAGCGAGTATCCAAAGCTTGTTTACCCAGGAATTAAAAATCGTAAACACCTATCCCTTATCTCTGCCCTTCGAGCCCATAGGATGATAAGGAAGGGGTGTGTAGCATTCTTTGCTTCAGTAGTAGTGGAAAAGAAAGATGTTAATCATTGTGGTTTGAGATTTCCCAAATGTGTTTCCAGAAGAGCTACTCGGTATTCCCCCTGAAAGAGAAGTAAATTTCTCTGTTTCATTACTACCAGGTGTAACGACCCCGAGAACCCGACCCTCTGCCCTAGCCGAGGACCCAATTTTCGCGATCGCTGCCCACAGATCTGGGAACCTGGAAGGGCTATAACACGAGTCTAACAGAATATGTAGAGGAGACAAATGTCAACTACTGAACTAGGAGCACACACGAAAGTAAAGACGAGACTACTACGTAACGCTCTAGCTGTAGTCCCAACACGCAACGAGTACGGATAAGTAAAGGGGAAGAACAAAGCCCTTAGGGGCATACCCCGAGGGTGATGTTCAACTGAAGAAAGGGGGAGTCCCACTGCTAACTACGGGGATGAAGACGACTGCCCCGTCTACTCTGCCTGACGTGCACCCTGCCGCTGTTGGGAAGTCTCACCTGCAAAAAGGAGGGATGAGCTTCACAACTGAAGCTCAGTAGGGACTACCAATCTCCTATTGGCTCTAACAAGCAGGATAATTAATTATAATTAAAGTAAATGACAACAGTTATATAAATTAAATCAGAGCAGAAAAGTGCGGAAGGAAAGCTAACCAACTAGAAATAGTACGGGGAAGCGTAACACGGTCAAAAACTCCGTACGACCTGCACGTCGTGACCACCACACGGCTGGTAACACAGGCAGAGGGAATCCTACCTGGGCAAACGACACTAGCTACGGAAACTGCTACCACTAGTCAAGCGGTCAAGGAGCGTCCACTGACGTCTTACCCTCGACCTCGGTCCAGACCTCCACATCTCCTCATAGTGGAGGCAGGAACAAAGTAACCACAATAATAATCGTCGTAGTCTGGCCAGACTATAGTCCTACACCTGGCCTTTCTAGTTGGTTTTGGGGCCACAAAGAGCGAGGCAGTGAGAAGAAGGACTGGCTGGCCTGTGCTGGGAAGAACACCAAACAACCTCGACATCCCAGACCAATCACGAGAGCTCTACAAATGACTCGACGCCGCTGTCCTAACCACCGTTTTCCCCTCCGCTCTAGAGTCCATGACTTGAGCACGCCCATTGCCTAGAGCACTCCCTCAACGGGCGGACGAGGATGGGGGTCCCAGGTAAACGGTAATAATCTCTCACGGGACAAGCCCTCAGGTGCCGAGCACCAGGTGAACGACTAGTGTAGGACCGTACTAGGAACTAGAACTGGTGCCACGAGTACAGAAGAAACCAAGAACAGCAAAGACTCAATGAGAAACAGACTTCTCATGAACTTACCTAAATCTATTACTGTTGCAATGCCCATGGTTGTCGCGACGCCAAGGCCGGCAGCGACAATGTCGCGCTGCCCTGAGCCGTCGCGATGATGTCATGGCTCCTATGCCCGCCACAACAGCCGAAGCTTGTCACGGTCGGCGCATGCGTTGCGACACCATTGTGACCCTCAGGCAGGTCGCGATATCAGACGGTGGGGGTCCTGGTACAGTCCACCTAAGGATCGCCCAAAAAACCACCAAAAACATACCATTCAGGGGGAGGGGAGCATGAGAGACTCTAGGAAAGCATGTAAGCAAGCCGAGCCGCCCTCAAACCCCACGAATCATGCATTAAACAAGAAGTTGTACGCTCAAGGAAACCTCTCAATGAATGGAGCATGGATCTCTCACCCTAAACCCCAAACATGACGGTGAAACAAGGATCTCAAGGGGAAGGGGAACATGCTAGAACTAGGGGGAGAAGAGAAGTCCCTATCTCAAAGAGTAGAGCAAACCCATTGGGGTCTTCTCATAGGAATGGCCACCACCTCTTCGCTCCAAGCACCACACGGACGTCGCCTACACAGAGGGGACGTCACCACCTCGCCAAGAACACCAAGAAGATCGCTGGAGAAGCAAGAAGGCTTGGAGGAGGAACAAGAAGGAAAGAAGAAGGGGAGGAGGAAATGGGGCGCCTGCCTCGGTTTTGAACCGACGACCCCAGAAATGGGACGGATCGGAACGGCGTGACAAGAACGTTGTTGCGACGGCCCCAGAGGTCGCGACACCATGTCGTGATGACCCCCAGGTCGCGACCCCAAAAAGGGTCAAACCAAAGACCGGTCAAACCAAAATGCGACAGCCTGCCAGGTTGCGTCAATGTTGTACGCGCCCTGACACTCGACAAGGCTGTTCTGACAGAAAGGACAAACAACAGAATGCTCAAAAGTGAAGTCGCGTCGCCTCCAGACGCCGTGATAAAGAACACATCTCCCACCTCCGTTGCCACCTTAATGCGATGGACGGGAGAGCCGCGACAACAAGCATGTCATGACTGGCCCTGTTGTTATGCCCTGAAATTTTATTCATTTATAATTTGTGCATGTGCATTTGATTGTTGCAAGTATGGTAGGTGTATTTAGTAGCGTGTATTGTAATTCTATATTCCTCATGAATATCATGCATGTATTTTTATGATATTTAGGTGAGAATAGGCAATTAGCTAAATTGTGCATATTGTGTATATTAAACATCCCATGCATATAATACTTAAGTAATGTTGTGCAAGTTTAATTTAGTTACCGGTGTGCATGTGGTATCTATCTATTTCATGCATAATGTGCATAAGTATGCTACACTGTGTGTGTATACTATATATATTATATGTCAAATCAGGTGTGTGCATGCAAGAACTATTTTGTGGAATAGATTATTCCTAGCTAACTTAATTCATATCCACCTCCTAATGATTGTGAAGCCCTCGCAATTCTTGTCATATTATTTTGCCATGTGTTGAGTCACGCTTATGTAAAACATCATGTACGCATAGGTAGATATCTACGTACATCTTATCTTAGTGTACTTATGTATGCATGTGTATGCCTAGGTATAAATGTTATCGATTGCATGGTGTAGCAATATACATGTTATACCTTATACATTGTATGTATATACGTAGTGTAAATATAATTCTTTGAGCGTTGAGTCATGTTGTGTATATATATATATATATATATATATATATATATCATTGTATGCGTATGTAGATATTCATGTATGTGTTATTATCATGATGTACCTATGTATGTATGTGTAGGATTAGTAGTAAATATTGGATGTTTACATGGTGTAGTGATGTATACATTATACTACATAGGTTTCATGTACATGTATGTATGGATTAAGCATGGTTTCTGCATGATTTTAAGTTTTGGCCGAAGGGCCAATTGGCGTCATCATGGATGGACGCCCATGAGGTGTCGGCGTCCATATCGATGGACGCCAAGCCCTAAGTAGCCGTCCATATAGGTGGACGTTTACTTCTCTGACCGGCATGCGCAGCAGCCCGAATTTCCGGGGACAAGCAACCCCAGCCATTGGGGAGCTGTCCCCAACGGCTGTGAAGCCCTCACATCACCATCTGCGTGAAAGGAGAGGCCTCTCTCCTATAAACCAACCACTCCTTGCAACCCCAAGAGCTCTCCTTGGCTCTTTGCAAAGAGGAGAGAAGAACACCCTAGCTATGGGAGAGCAAGAGAAGACCTGAAGTTGGTGGCCTTTGATCCGTCGACTGGAGGTGCAAACCAAGGAGTTACAACGTCTGGAGGACAGCCCATGCATCCAAGAAGAGATCCCAACCCACATCGACAGGGGAAGAGGATCGAAGGAGTTTCTGAGCACATTTTGGGAAGGCCGAGAAGGGCTTCATCAACATATTCCGATCTTCGTAGAATTTTTAGAAAGGCAAGTAAACCTAGATCTTGATCCTATACATGTCCCCTTGAGTCTTAGTATTTTTACGGATTTTTCCTCGAGTCCTGGAATCCCACATTCACCAAATCCTTGGAGCTCGGTCTGTGTCTTGCACAGACAGGAACTTGGCGTCAATGCATTGACGCCAAGGTCTCCAGTGTGCGTCCAGCGATCTTTCCGTCCAACTCCTTGAACGGCCAGACACTGCCGCCAAGTTCTTCAATGCAGAACAGGGAACTGTTCTGCCTTAAGTAATTATTTTTCCGGACTTTGACGCATGAGGATATAGTGTAATTTTTATATGTTATGTAAAATAGCTAATGTGATGTGTGTGGAAATTTCTGTGTTTTTCTGTGGATGGCATAAATTATTAGATTTATTGAAATACATGTTGGGGGAAAATGGATTATGCATGTTCACCTACTGTCTACATGATTCCTGAGGAATTAAATGCCCTAGATTTTTATATACCATGTGTATATGCGTCAGTCTATGTCCTGAAAATTTGGGAATTTTCCCATGAATATGAAACTTGTTATAATTTCTGAATTAGAAAATAGAGAGCATGCCTAGATTGGTTTAAAACTTCAGAAAATTTGCATGTTGTGCAAAAATTTCGGGGAAAATTTATGTGACATTATGAATGATAGGTACAGACCTGTGAATGGTCGAATCGAACATTCACATTATGTTCCATGATAAATTGAATTATAAATGGCATGAGTTTGACTGTTTTAATTTCTGTAAATGTAATATGATTTAGAAAAATATGAAAATTTGCATGTGTGATCATAAACCTGAAATTAATTTGTGGTTAAATTCTCATGATATTTGGATAACTGTAAAGTACTCTATGAAATTTCCATGCGAAAACGAGTGTTCAACGCATGCTAATATGAACATGGTTGATTATGTATGTTTCAACCTGATTAGTGTGAGGTACTGAATGTTTGATTTCTGTTAATAGTAGTACCATGTTAGGGTTAACCGAGACATGTGGAATTTATGGATGTAACATATAAAATGATTCAACATAATAAGTAAAACATGTGAATAATGTGTGAAATGCGATAAAGCAAATGTAATGTGTAATAATTGGGCCAAAATGACACTGCTACCCTAGGGGCCTCGATAGCTGTACATAGAAAAGTCCCTATGGAAAGCTCTATGCATGAAAAGTTCGTCCTAAAGGCATTAGGGAAATCCCGGAGGTGGACAAGTACCACTGGATAGGGTGGAGAGGGCTTCTCCCGGTCTGCGCAGTTACCAAGATTCACCACTGTATTGCCTAGGTGGTGGGTATGTGATTATGAGTTGTGTTATGTGTTATGCGTTGTGAAAAGAGTTATGAGAATGAGATATTTGTTAGTGTCCTCTACTGGTAGTTAGGACTATGTGTCATGGCAATTTGTTTAAGCAATGAAATATGAATAAAGTGTGAAATGATATGTGAATGTGGCACATGGTAAGTGCAAATGATATGATATGTGATAAGAAAAATAAGAGTAAATGATATGATATGTGATAAGCAAAACAAGAGTAAATGATATGATATGTGATAAGCAAAACAAGAGTAATGATATGATAATTATGTGAAATGAGACGTGAGGGAGAGTTAATGCAAATGAGAAATTGTGCAAACATGTGAAACCAATGTGTTAGATTGTGAAATTGTGATCCATGATATGTTAATGTGAAATAATGTTATAACAGCAACCTTAAAGTGCATGAAGTGATAGTGTGCTTGCATGTGAAAACTAGTTTACTAGCATGCCATGTTTATGTTTTCCATATGTTAATATCTCAATCTAAATGCCATGCTTAGCATCATATCATGTAGTTTAACATTCATCATGTAAGGGTGTATGTGAGTAAACTTAGACAACCATGATTATTTGTGCAACACAAACTATGAACATGTAGACTTACCTAAGGATAAGATAATATGGGAATAATTATAGATCCATGTAATTGAATGAAATGCATACAAGAACCAAATAAAGTTTGATTATGAACATGGTAAATGCATGAATAATATTTGGATTCCATGCTAGTTGAAATGCCCAATTAGTATAAAAGTTTCATACTTAAGTGCTTATGGATTGCTAAATGGTTTCACCATGTTTTAACCTTCAATTCATGCTATAAAAATGTGAAGCTATGTGCATGTGATTTTATTATGTTAAAACACAAGTAAATTATTTAATTAGATACAAAAGTGCATGTGAAAAGAAAGTAGTCATCATGCTAGCTTGTTCTTTTTCCTCATGCTCAATTTTATGCTTTAGTGGTAGATATATCTATGGAATGAAATAATGTGTGGATGAACCATGCTACATGTTAGGTGCATTAAATATGTACATGTGTATGATGTAATGCTCATGATTTAGAATAGAAATATGATAGACTAAAGTATGCTCATGTGAATATAATACGTATTGCTAGTTAAGAGTAAGGACCATGAGTACCTTTGTGATTTGATGATAGTGTGCATCTCTTTAATGTTAATGCCTTATTGTGAGTGTGACATGTTTAGGTTTAAGTCTTTGGTTTGCTTGCTGAGTCTTTGGACTCACCCTTGCTTCGGCGTACAGGTTGACATGTATCATGCACTAGAAGGAAGCTTAGTGAGGATCGCCAATCAGAAGACTGTTTTGTGGAGCTGTGACTAGTTGTACTTTTCTTTTTCTCATAGTATGAAAATAATTATTGTATGGACAATATTTGGACAATGTAGTTCTTTTATCTTGTATTAATGTGGACATTGTCTTTCTATTTCGCTATTTAGATTGTGGAATGTGTGTTGGTGATGGGTTAAAAGTTGAGTTATTTATTTTATTCCGCTGTACTCTATTGCTATCCAAGTACATATCAACCTATCGACTAGTGTTGGGTACATGTCCCACTGTGACGACGCCCTTTATACCGATGGGGATTGGTATAATCGTACCGGTATGAAGAGGGTCGTTACAGAGATTTGTATCAGAGACCCAAGGTTGAGACTGTACGTGGATAGACCA
Organism: Colocasia esculenta; assembly: GCA_014218235.1. Taxonomy (NCBI): domain Eukaryota; kingdom Viridiplantae; phylum Streptophyta; class Magnoliopsida; order Alismatales; family Araceae; genus Colocasia; species Colocasia esculenta. The sequence continues at coordinate 84,980,955 of CM024757.1, forward strand.
TCACCGTCACAATATTGCAAAGTCTTCATAGGGAATTGTCCATATATGTAGAATTTACTAATAATAGATTGAAGATAGTAAGGAGAATAGTTAGAATATAGTAACCTAGGTTCTAACTGGGTTACTTATTTTGCAGACCATGACTGGACGTGGTAGACGTAGTGCTCAGTCTAGGAGGTATGAGCAGAACCGCAAGTTGAAGAAGTTCGTGAAAGGGCTTAAACCCTCAGTGAAAGCGAAGCTTCTGGAGCTTGATTCAAATACCTTGGAAGAAATTCTAGGAGTGGCAACCAAGCAAGAAAGTAGAGCGGGACCTCTCCAAGAGGGGGAGGCAACTCCAAAGGAGGATGTGGCCAAGCCATTCCAAAGGCAAGATAAGAAGAAGGAGAAACTCGTGGAGAGTCAGCAATCGACTGTGACATCAATTAGCGAGAAACCCGAGTGCATCCAGTGCGGGAAGCGTCATGGCGGGAACGCATGTTGGAGAAAGGAAGGAAGGTGTCTTAAATGCGGCAGCAAGGAGCATCGGCTTAAGGAGTGTCCGAATCTGAAGACAAAGTTTGCTCCACGAGGTGCTTCATCTACGACAATAAAGGAGCAAGGAGTAGCTGGTGATGACCTCGGCGACGTCACCACAGGTACTCGATGCGATCTTCGAGGACGAAGATCTTTTTCAAGAGGGGGAGAGTGTTATGCCCTGAAATTTTATTCATTTATAATTTGTGCATGTGCATTTGATTGTTGCAAGTATGGTAGGTGTATTTAGTAGCGTGTATTGTAATTCTATATTCCTCATGAATATCATGCATGTATTTTTATGATATTTAGGTGAGAATAGGCAATTAGCTAAATTGTGCATATTGTGTATATTAAGCATCCCATGCATATAATACTTAAGTAATGTTGTGCAAGTTTAATCTAGTTACCGGTGTGCATGTGGTATCTATCTATTTCATGCATAATGTGCATAAGTATGCTACACTGTGTGTATACTATATATATTATATGTCAAATCAGGTGTGTGCATGCAAGAACTATTTTGTGGAATAGATTATTCCTAGCTAACTTAATTCATATCACCTCCTAATGATTGCGAAGCCTTCGCAATTCTTGTCATTTTATTTTGCCGTGTGTTGAGTCACGCTTATGTAAAACATCATGTACGCATAGGTAGATATCTACGTACATCTTATCTTAGTGTACTTATGTATGCATGTGTATGCCTAGGTATAAATGTTATCGATTGCATGGTGTAGCAATATACATGTTATACCTTATACATTGTATGTATATACGTAGTGTAAATATAATTCTTTGAGCGTTGAGTCATGTTGTGTGTATATATATATATATATATATATATATATATATATATATATATATATATCATTGTATGCGTATGTAGATATTCATGTATGTGTTATTATCATGATGTACCTATGTATGTATGTGTAGGATTAGTAGTAAATATTGGATGTTTACATGGTGTAGTGATGTATACATTATACTACATAGGTTTCATGTACATGTATGTATGGATTAAGCATGGTTTCTGCATGATTTTAAGTTTTGGCCGAAGGGCCAATTGGCGTCATCATGGATGAACGCCCATGAGGTGTCGGCGTCCATATCGATGGACGCCAAGCCCTAAGTAGCCGTCCATATAGGTGGACGTTTACTTCTCTAACCTGCATGCGCAGCAGCCCGAATTTCCGGGGACAAGCAACCCCAGCCATTGGGGAGCTGTCCCCAACGGCTGTGAAGCCCTCACATCACCATCTGCGTGAAAGGAGAGGCCTCTCTTCTATAAACCAACCACTCCTTGCAACCCCAAGAGCTCTCCTTGGCTCTTTGCAAAGAGGAGAGAAGAACACCCTAGCTATGGGAGAGCAAGAGAAGACCTGAAGTTGGTGGCCTTTGATCCGTCGACTGGAGGTGCAAACCAAGGAGTTACAACGTCTGGAGGACAGCCCATGCATCCAAGAAGAGATCCCAAACCCGAGGTGCCATTTACATCGACAGGGGAAGAGGATCGAAGGAGTTTCTGAGCACCTTTTGGCAAGGCCGAGAAGGGCTTCATCAACATATTCCGATCTTTGTAGAATTTTTAGAAAGGCAAGTAAACCTAGATCTTGATCCTATACATGTCCCCTTGAGTCTTAGTATTTTTACGGATTTTTCCTCGAGTCCTGGAACCCCACATTCACCAAATCCCTGGAGCTCGGTCTGTGTCTTGCACAGACAGGAACTTGGCCTCAATGCATTGATGCCAAGGTCTCCAGTGTGCGTCCAACGATCTTTCCGTCCAACTCCTTGAACGGCCAGACACTACCGCCAAGTTCTTCAGTGCAGAACAGGGAACCGTTCTGCCTTAAGTAATTATTTTTCCAGACTTTGACGCATGAGGATATAGTGTAATTTTTATATGTTATGTAAAATAGCTAATGTGATGTGTGTGGAAATTTCTGTGTTTTCTGTGGATGGCATAAATTATTAGATTTATTGAAATACATGTTGGGGGAAAATGGATTATGCATGTTCACCTACTGTCTACATGATTCCTGAGGAATTAAATGCCCTAGATTTTTATATACCATGTGTATATATGTCAGTCCATGTCCCGAAAATTTGGGAATTTTTCCATGAATATGAAACTTTTTATAATTTATGTATTAGAAAATAGAGAGCATGCCTAGATTGGTTTAAAACTTCGGAAAATTTGCATGTTGTGCAAAAATTTCGGGGAAAATTTTTGTGACATTATGAATGATAGGTACAGACCTGTGAATGATCGAATCGAACATTCACATTATGTTCCATGATAAATTGAATTATAAATGGCATGAGTTTGACTGTTTTAATTTCTGTAAATGTAATATGTTTCAAAAAAATATGAAAATTTGCATGTGTGATCATAAACCTGAAATTAATTTGTGGTTAAATTCTCATGTTATTTGGATAACTGTAAAGTACTCTATGAAATTTCTATGGAAAAACGAGTGTTCAACGCATGCTAATATGAACATGTTTGATTATGTATGTTTCAACCTGATTAGTGTGAGGTACTGAATGTTTGATTTCTGTTAATAATAGTACCATGTTAGGGTTAACCGAGACATGTGGAATTTATGGATGTAACATATAAAATGATTCAACAGAATAAGTAAAACATGTGAATAATGTGTGAAATTGCGATAAAGCAAATGTAATGTGTAATAATTGGGCCAAAATGACACTGCTACCCTAGGGGCCTCGGGAGCTGTACATAGAAAAGTCCCTATGGAAAGCTCTATGTGTGAAAAGTTCGTCCTAAAGGCATTAGGGAAATCCCGGAGGTGGACAAGTACCACTGGATAGGGTGGAGAGGGCTTCTCCCGGTCTGCGCAGTTACCAAGATTCACCACTATATTGCCTAGGTGGTGGGTATGTGATTATGAGTTGTGTTATGTGTTATGCGTTGTGAAAAGAGTTATGAGAATGAGATATTTGTTAGTGTCCTCTACTAGTAGTTAGGACTATGTGTCATGGCAATTTGTTTAAGCAATGAAATATGAATAAAGTGTGAAATGATATGTGAATGTGGCACATGGTAAGTGCAAATGATATGATATGTGATAAGCAAAACAAGAGTAAATGATATGATATGTGATAAGCAAAACAAGAGTAATGATATGATAATTATGTGAAATGAGACGTGAGGGAGAGTTAATGCAAATGAGAAATTGTGCAAACATGTGAAACCAATGTGTTAGATTGTGAAATTGTGATCCATGATATGTTAATGGGAAATAATGTTATAACAACAACCTTAAAGTGTATGAAGTGATAGTGTGCTTGCATGTGAAAACTAGTTTACTAGCATGCCATGTTTATGTTTTCCATATGTTAATATCTCAATCGAAATGCCATGCTTAGCATCATATCATGCAGTTTAACATTCATCATGTAAGGGTGTATATGAGTAAACTTAGACAACCATGATTATTTGTGCAACACAAACTATGAACATGTAGACTTACCTAAGGATAAGATAATATGGGAATAATTATAGATCCATGTAATTGAATGAAATGCATAAAAGAACCAAATAAAGTGTGATTATGAACATGGTAAATGCATGAATAATATTTGGATTCCATGCTAGTTGAAATGCTCAATTAGTATAAAAGGTTCATACTTAAGTGCTTATGGATTGCTAAATGGTTTCACCATGTTTTAACCTTCAATTCATGCTTTAAGAGATTTCATCCTTGAAGATTTCATCCTTGAAATCGAAGAACTCGGTCTCAAAAGGAAAATAGTAAGGGAAAATAACATACCAATCACTCAAACATATATGGAAGCTACTCTCTTATCTCGTCCTCGTGCTCCCAAGTGGCTTCGCCACCCACGCGGTTCTCCCAAACAACCTTGACGAGCGGAATCTGCCTCCTGCGCAACTGCTGCACTCTGCAGTCCACAACTCTGACCTGGTACTCTGGTATTGACATGTTTGGTGCAACCTCAATTTGCGAGTAGTCCAACACATGTGTCGGGTCTGCAATGTACCTCCTCAACTGCAAAACATGGAAAACACTGTGCACTGCTTCCAACTTTTCTAGGAGACTCAACCTATACGCGACCTCCTCGATCCTCTCTAAGATGGGAAAAGGTCCAATATACCTCGGACTGATGTTTCCCCTCTTACCAAATCTCATAGCACCCTTGGTCGGCGAGACTCGTAAGAACACAAGGTCACTTGCCTCAAACTGCAACGATCTCTTGCGAACATCTGCATAACTCTTCTTCCTACTCTGTGCTACCTGCAGTCTCTGCCTGACTAAAGTAACCGTATCTACACACTGTTGCACCATCTCTGGCCCCAAGAGCTAGCTCTCACCCACCTCGAACTAGGGAAGTGGTGTCCTACATGGTCGACTATACAAAGCCTCATATGGTGTCATCCTAATACTAGAGTGATATTTATTGTTATACGCAAACTCTACCATCGGAAGGTGCAACTCCCACGTGCCACCCTAGTACAGACAACATGCTCTCAGCATGTCCTCCAAGGTCTGAATAGTCCTCTCTGACTGGCCATTTTTCTGCGGGTGGTACGCCAAACTCAACCTCAGCTCTGTGCCAAGAGCCCTCTATAAACTGCGCCAAAACCCTAAAGTGAACCTCTGGTCTCTGTCAGAAACAATAGAAGCTGGGTTCCGTGCAACGAAACAACTCGGTCCACTGACCACCACATCCTGACTGGAAGGAAGTGCGTTGACTTGGTCAACTTGTCCACAATCACCCAAATACCATCGTGCCTCTGCGGAGAACAGGGCAAACCAACCACAAAGTCCATGGTAATGTCGTCGCACTTCTACTGAAGAATGGGCAACGACTGCAGCTCACCACCAGAATGTTGATGCTCTGCCTTCACCTGCTGACAGGTAAGGCAACGAGCAACAAACTCCGCCACACTTCTCTTCATCCCAGGCCACCAGAAGAACCTCTTCAGGTTATGATACATCTTGGTGGAGCCAGGATGAACAACATACCTCGATCTGTGAGCCTCTGTCAATAGCGCCTAATGTGCATCACAAGGAACGTACAATCTGAACCTGACCTCACTGTCCTCATCTAGTTCAACCTCTGGCATCTGTAAAATGTCAACTAACTTTGAATCTACTTGCTGTGCCTCCAGCACCCTCCGGTACATGGATGGATGAACTGACAAACTGGTCATCACAGCACGCTCTCTATGCCTCGAAGGACAAAAAACTCCTTGAGCAAGTCCTCAAACAATCTCCACTCCCTGACCATCAACAAGCTCAAAAGAAGTTGTCTGCTCAAGGCGTCTGCCACGACGTTAACCCTTCCCGGGTGATAGGAGAGGGTAAGATCGTAGTCCTTCAAGTACTCCATCCATCTTCGCTGCCTTAGGTTCAAATCCTTCTAAGTGAAGATGTACTGCAAACTCTGGTGATCTGTAAAGATCTCGAACGCCTCACCGTACAAGTAGTGTCTCCACAACTTCAGAGCGAACACCACAGCTGCCAACTCTAAGTCGTGGGTAGGGTAGTTCTTGTGATGACACGATCTTTTTGGATCTGTGTTTACTGGTTTTGGAGTGGTGCTTATGACCAAGAGGTGGTCATTGGGCCTTAGACGTGGTTTTCGTGCATTGTGTGGGCATTGTGGGCCGGAAGTTCTAGCCCAAATAGCCCGTTGGTTCACTGGTTGTGAACGCGACGGAGAAAGTCGTCGCAATTTGAAACGCGGCGATCTCTCCCATCGCGATTCACAGAACCGCCTTCGTGTTTAGCGGCGCTTTAGGCTTTGAATGGCGACGGTTAGGGTCGTCGCATTTAAGAGTTAAATGCGACGTCTGACTATGTCGCGATTTTGAACAGAGGTTTAATCGCTCTGTTTCACCCAGACAGAGCAGAGGAGCTCTGTCTAGGCGAAGGGGGGAGGCTGTTGAGAGATTTTCTGGCATTTCAACTCTCTGGCAGCTCGTGCGGTGCGGGTTCCACGTGGGGATGACGTCTGGAGCGTGGGCACGCTGGCGGCGAGGTGTTCTTCGCGTTCTTCGGACTCGTTCAGTTGGTAGGGAGACTTCCTACTTGTTTAACCATGTCTTGACTGGTTTAGAGGGTGGTGGCATGTGTGGGTGGTTTTCCATGTTATGGATACCATGTTTATTGCTTTAGTTTGATAATTGTATTAGGTATGTGTTGGATTTCTGGTGAAGAAGGTGGGTTCAGCCTGTGAGCCGAACTCACTGTCGCGGTTGAAACGTGACGAGGTGCATCGTCATGTTCATGGTATGAACGTGACGCTCTGCGTCGTCGTGTTTCTATTTTGTCTGGTGTGCTGTGGCAGTGGTTTGGACGCGACCACTTAACCCATCGCATTCTTCTTAAACGCAATGGTATGGTCCGTCGTGATTTAATGTAATGGTTATTGTGGTCCATATCGCGACGTGTTGTGCCGACGCGATTTGGATGTTGACTGTCGGGTTGACCGATTGGGCCTGAAGGCGACGTATTAGGCCGCCGCGATTCTGTCGTGACACTGGGCCCTGTCGCGTTAAGGTTTTGAATGGCGTCCGGACAGGTCGTCGCGATTTGAAAGCAACGCCTGTGTTCGTCGCGTTTTAGCTTCTGTGGTTAGTTTGTGATGGTTGGGCAGTGAGGTTCTAGTGTGAACCTAGCCTTGGCCTTTTGGCCGTCTTTAAGTGTTGCTTAAGATGATTAAGTTAGTAAATCATGTGTAGGGTTGATATATGAGTAATTAGTGAGTTGTGTAACTCATGTTACATTTGTTATTATATTTAATAAAGTGGTTAATGAGCAAGGTGTTGTGTATTGCTATGGAGGTCATGAGATGACCAATGACAGGCAAGGTTAATGTATAATATTGTGGTTCATGTATGTATTAGTGTAGGATGGCTTAAGGGTCACATAGTGATCGGTGACGAGCTAGTCCTGACATTTGTATACCGTGGTTTACAAATAAAGGTTGTATAAGAATGTATATCGTGGTTTGTGTGTTGCTGCGTCTGGTGGTCCGGCTCCTATTCCAGAATACCTCTTTAGTCGGGTACCCTAGGTTCCTTAGAGAGCCAGGCACGTGTGTTGTGCTTGAAGCGTGTCCCGGTACGGTGTGTACCTTTGAGGCCTAAGTCGTCTTCCTGGACACCCTCATTCCTGTGTTTGAGTTGTACGTCCGGCTGAGGGAAAGATGACTGGGGCTGTGATTTGTGTTTGTGGGTGTGCAGTCGCTTGTAGCGGGTTCGTGGTTGGGGGATGGACACTAGTAGACGTATTGGTCCCCAGCTTGTCCTGCGTTTCCAGTGCCTCACTTTAGGGAGCTCGGGCCGGAGTCCCTAAAGGTGTCAGGCATAGGCCTGCATCTGTGTGGTTTGCAGGTGTGGTGTTAGTTGGTCTCCACTGTTCTTTGGCTTGTGGCTGTGGAGCGGCAGTTGGACCTTTCGTCCGTGACTGCGAGACTGAGAGATTGTTCTCGTGCTGTGTTGTCCGGGTTGGATACTGGCGTCATGAACTAGTAGTCTGTTCCCGTGTGGTGGCATCGTTCTGTTCCGAATCGTGCTTTGCCACCGGTTGTGGCCTGTGTGTAGTGATTCGCTAGTTGAGGTTTTACCCATTGGGGTGTGCCCTGGTGCTGGCACAGTTGTGGTTGCGATTTCGTGGTGGTACCTCATGGTAGTAGGTACCTGTACCCTTCGTGGGTAGCTTGTGTTGTGGTACGTTGAGTACCAGCCTCTTCAGGGTTGAGTTATTCTTGTGTTCTGTGGAGGTCGTGTGGTGTGACCTTTCACACGTTGTGTTTTACCCTTCTTCGGGTAAGTTTTCGATTGTGGTTTTAGTGTGTGGTGGATTGGCTTCCTAATGCTGGTTCTGTTACCCTACGTGGGTAGGTTTCCTGTGAAGCTTGTAGCTTAGGCGACCAGTTGTTGTCGTGGTTTGCCTGTGAGGCATGTGGCCTAGGCTTTTCAGTTGTTGGGCAGACTAGTGGTGCTGTGCTAGTCCTATTGTCCCTCTTATCTTCTAAGATTTGTGTTAGCTGATGAGATTATGTTTTAGTTGTTGTTAATTATGAATGTGGTGAGCATGACATGGTTTGGCTTTCGGTGTTGCCAGTGAGACCCTTTAGGGTTGAGGTCTCTTCAGTTTAGTTGTTGTTTTTGGGAGGTCCCTATTGAGCCAGTGACGTGTTGAGGCTCACTCCCTTACAGCTCTTTTCAGGTGTTAGCCGTTTTTGTGGCTTGCAGAGGCATTTGTGGAAGACTTGTACCACCAGTAGTAGAGTTAGTTGTGTTGTGTGAGCTTGCGCTCCCTTGGGGTATACCCCAGGTAGTTGTACTCTTTTATTAGACATGTAATAATGTAATGGGACAGTTGTACATTGTTGTATACAGGTATAAGCACTTGTACTTTCTTGTGTCTTATACTGTTGTTGTTGTCTTTTATATTCCTACTGGACACTTGTGCACGTTATCCCTTGTGAGATTTCGGTCCGATCACGAGAGACGGATTTGGATATGGAGCCTTATTGGGTATAAATATCCAAAGCCCTTACAGTTCTCCTCATGCTACTTCAACTTCCTAGAAGCATAGGCGACAACACGACACCCAAACCTAAACTCGAAGAGTCAGTGTACACCACAAAACCTCTGTTGCCTTACGGTACGACCAACACTGGCGCTGAAGTCAACCTCTCCTTCAGCTCCTGAAAACTCCGCTCGTAGTCCTCCATCCAAATAAACCTGGTCTCGAGCTTGGTCAATCTAGTCAACGACTCTGCTATCTTGGAAAAGTCCTGGATAAATCTCATGTAGTAGCCTGCCAAATCCAAAAGCTGCAAACCTCTAACACTGTAGTGGGCTGCTCCTAAGACAACACTGGCTCCACCTTGGTAGGGTCCACTGCCACACCAGAACCTGAGATCACGTGTCCGAGAAAGTGCACCTCCCTCAGTCAAAATTCACACTTGTCAAACTTGGCATAAAGTTGGTGACTCTGCAATGTCTTCAACACGATCCTCAAATGCTCCTTGTGCTCCTCTTTAGAAGCCGAGTAGACCAAAATGTCATCTACAAAGATGACCACAAACCTATCCGAGTACTCACTGAACACTCTGTGCATCCATAAAAGTTGCGGGCGCATTCGTGAGCCCAAACGGCATCACGACAAACTCAAAGTGACCGTACCTCGTACGAAAAGCTGTCATGCCAATATTTGACTCTCTAATCCTCAATTGGTAGTACCTTGATCTCAAGTCAATCTTCGAAAACACTGTGGCTGACTGTAATTGATCAAACAAATCATCGATCCTGGGTAATAGATACTTGTTCTTCACTGTGACCTGGTTCAACTGCCTGTAATCGATGCACAATGGCAAGCTACCATTCTTCTTCCTCACAAACAACATTGGTGCTCCCCACGACTAATGGCTCGGACGAATGAAACCCTGCTCAAGCAACTCCAACAACTGGCACTTCAACTCGCACAGCTCAGTCGGAGCCATCCAGTATGATGCCCTAGACAAAGGCATCATTCCTGGAAAAAGCTCAAAGGAGAAGTCTACCTCCTTCTCAGGCGGCAGCCCAGGTAGATCCTCTGAAAAAACGTCGAAAAACTCACACACAATAGGTAAATCAAAAATCGACAACCCGCCAAGCCCAGATGTACAAACAGAAGCAAGGTACGTTCACACAAACATCGTGAACCAATGTTGAGCTCTATAAAAAGAAATAAAAGGTCGACGGTTAGACCGAATACCTCGAAAGTAGAGAACAGGCGCTCCGAGTATCTCAAACCTCATGGTCTTTTGCTGACAATCCACCACAGCTGAGTGAGCCTCCAACTAGTCCATGCCAAGGATGACGTCAAAGTCACGAAGCTGCAACGCGTACAACCTAGTTGGAAACTAGTGTCCCTGAACCTCAACTGTGACACCCTCAAGGTAGCCGAAAGAACGTATGTAATCACCGGACGGAAGATCAATCATCATGTCACACTGCCTCTCAGGGGTGTGATGACTCAGTGACTCGTAAAACTCCTCGGAAGCAAAGCAAAGAGAAGCACCAGGATCAACCAGAACACGAGTAGCTCTACCAAGGATAGGCAAAGTACCTACGACCAGATTTGATGCCTTAGCCTCCTCCCTGGTAAGAGCCCGGACCTGCCCGAGCCTGAAGAAGTGGAAGAAGTCGCACTACCACGGCTACCAGTGGGACACTGGTACGGGGTGGTCCTAGAGGAAGCTTCTCTCTGCTGCTGCTGGGGCTGCCAGGCCTCTCTCTCCAAGGCGGTGGCTTTAGCCACTGCCACTCCCAAAGTGGCACACATGTGAGCGGTTATGCCGAACCACAAATCTAGCCTCAGTCCTACAATGAACCTCTCTACACAAGCCTGCTCACTGCTGGCCACATGAGGAACATGCCTCAACAACTAGACGAACTTCTGATGATACTGCGGAATAGTCATGTCCCCCAGTGTTAGCTCATGGAACTGATGCTGTGTCTCTCACGTTGAGCATAATCTGGAAATACTCACCGTGGAAGACCTCCAAGAACTACTGCCAAGAAATTTGATCTAACATCTACCCAGGGAAGTGCGTCTACCTCTGAACTCTCCACCACTCATGGGCTGGTCCCTTCAGCTGATACACTGCCATCTCACCTGATCCTCCTCGTTGCACTCCATGGTCTCGAATGTATGCTCCAACTCATCAGTCCAACTCTCAGCCCTATCTGGGTCATAGTCGACGAAGACCGTCGGTGGTCGGAGACGCAAAAACCTCTCCAAGAGGGTGGTCCTGTCCTCAGTCACTGCCGTCCTCACCCTACCGACTTGGGCACTCCCAGTACCCAATGCCTGCTGCACAACTGGCTGCACTGCTGGTGGGTCTGCTTGCTGCTCGGGTACCACTTAGGGACGTACTAGTGGCTGTCCTCCTGCTGCTGCCTACCCAGGCTGCCATACCCCGTGGAACATGGCCCTGAAAAACTGCTCGGCCATGGGAAACAAAGCCTCGTACTGCTGTGGTGGGGGCTGGTACCACTGCTGTGTTGGCCCTCTTACGGTTGATATGGCAGCAAGCTCAAGCTATCTAGAAGGGGGGGGGGGGTGAGTGAATAGAATAGCTAAAGAAATTATGAAACTAAAACACATAAATCACAACTTAAAAACATTGGTAGTGATGTGATAGTGTGTGATAGAGAGTAGCAATGTGGAAGCAATATATAAACAATCACACAAATGAACACAAGAATTTTATCCTAGTTCGGTACTTCACAGATGGAAGACCTACGTCCAGTCTCCAAGCAAATCTTGGGATTTCACTAACCAAGGTACAATCCCCCCAAGGATATACAAAACCCCCAGCTCTCCGCTAGTCCCTTTCCTTTCTGAGTAGGAAGGAAACTCACTTCTATTGCAGGTCAAGAAGCAACTCTCGTGGAACAAACCCCAGTGCGGTTCTGTTGGAACAAACTCCAACTAGGTTCTACTGACACCAACCCCAGGTAGGTTCTTCCCTTAACCAAAAGGAAGTGCTAAGAACAGTCCCTTAGCTGAACAGAAACAGCCAGCAACCCCATTGGCCTTCTCTTCACACAGGAAGAGGCTCACTGTATACAGTCCTGCAGCTGGACAAAAAGCTTTCTTAGAAAAGAAAGAACAGACTGAGAGTTGTACAAAATAGACACTATTTCAAAAACTCTCAGCCGAAAGACTCTCCCCAAAATTACAATTCAGCACAGAGAGAGTGAAGAGAAGAAAAGGAGCTTGAAGCTTGAAGACTTCAGATGGCTGCTTGCACACTTCTTTTTGGGCTCGAGCTCTTTCTCTTTTTCTTTTGAGTGTGTATGGCGTTGAGGCTTCTCATTGGATGTACACTCTTTGAATGATCTTCAGGAAAGTTCTCTTCTTGTTCTTCAGCCTTGCTTCATCCTTTTATAGAGTAGCTTTGAACAGATCCATTGATGAGATCCATTGGAACTCTTCTAGCCGTTGCTGATCTCTTTCTTTATTATCTATTCTTCTTCTTCTTCTTCTTCTCTCTCAACAGACACTGGGTGTAGAGGAAGTCTAGATATCTGCAGGCACAAATATAGAGTCAGACTGAAAAGGTCTTCTGACAACAGCCCATACCTTGCCTTCTGCTAACAACATCTCACCTACCTTGAAAGATAGACAACAAAAAGATCTTCAGTCAGACAGAGAAATAATAAGATAATATGTGAAGTACATTTGAACTTTTAGTTGCATCCACAAACATTTTGAAACATTTGAAATGTAGAGGCAGTCGATGTTTAAGTATAATAGTAATCTTTGTTTTGAGTGTAATCCATGTTTAAATGTAATCCATGTCTGTAATCGATGTTGAGGCATAATTGATGTTGGAGTGAAATCGGTGTTTGATTGAAGTCCATGTTAAATGAAATAGATGTTTCAGATGAAATCGATGTTTGAATGGAGTCGATGTTGAAGTCGATTTTTGAATGAAATCGAGATTTTAATGAATTGATGTTTTTGTATAGTAATCGATGTTCTAACTGAAATCGATGTTTGAATGAAATCGACGTTTGATGAGTCGATGTCTAACATGGAGTCGATGTTTTAAGTGAAATCGATGTTGAACCGAAATCGTATTATTTAAGTATAGTAATCGATGTCTGACTGAAATCGATGTTTTGAATGGAATCGTGTGGACTTAGAATAATCTGAGGAAACTAGCAGCTGTCGACAGGCAGGTTGCATCTGTCGACAACCCGCCCTTGATTCGAATATAGTTCTCGGAAGACACATATGCTGCAGTACTTGTCGACGGTTGATGAGCATCTTTCGACACCTGCCATTCAAACATAGTGTTTATAACATTGTTTTATGTTTATTACTATAGTGCTTTGAGATTATTTATGCAGATAGTTATGCACTCATTGAATGTTTAACTTATACATGAAATGCATGAGTTTTCAGATTAATATCAGAACATGATATGATATAAACATAGATTTATTTAGTCATGAGTTTTAGTTATCACCAAAACATGAGATAAACAAAAGAGTGGTTCAACATGCTGCTGCTGCCTCCTGAGGCTATGCCACAGACTCCTCCGTTGACACATCCTACTGAACCTAACTTGGTGCTGGCATATCTGACTCAGCCTGCTACTCCATCAGCTCTTTGGTCTGTCTGCGCCTATGCGGAGCCATATCCTGCACGGCACACCACCAACAAGGTTAATATTACTAACTCGGGTGGCTAGAAGTGTACTTGTGCTTCTTTTGGGACTTTCTGGTTGCGATTTAAATCCACTACAAGTCCTATTAGACTCTCTCACTTTGATACCAACTGTAACAACCCCGAGAACCCGACCCTCCACCCCAGCCGAGACCGATTTTCGCGGTCGCCGCCCATGGATCCGGGAACTCGGAAGGGCTATAACACGAGTCTAACAGAATATGTAGAGGAGATAAACATCAACTACTGAACTAGGAGCACACGCGGAAGTAAAGACGAGACTACTGCGTAACGCTCTAGGTGCAGTCCCAACACACAACGAGTACGAGTAAGCAAAGGGGAAGAACAAAGCCCTTAGGGGCATACCCCAAGGGTGAAGTACAACTGAAGAAAGGGGGAGTCCCACTGCTAGCTCTGGGGATGATGATGACTGCCCCGTCTACTCCGCCCGACGTGCACCCTGCTGCTGCTGGGAAGTCTCACCTGCAAAAAGGAGGGATGAGCTTCACAACAGAAGCTCACTAGGGACTACCAATCTCCTACTGGCTCTAATAGGTAGGATAAGCAATTATAATTAAAGTAAATGACAATAGTTGTATAAATTAAACTGGAGCAGGAAAGTGCGGAAGGAAAGCTAACCAACTAGCAACAGTACAATGAAGTGTAACACGGTCAGAACCTCCGTACGACCTGCACGTCGTGACCCAGAGGACGGGTCCAAGGCCCAAAGGAGCCGGATCTTACACCAAGAGCTGCCCCAGTCTCTAGGCCCCCTATAGAATGTCACTTGCAGAGTTGAGAGAGTTGAAGGAGCAACTAATGGAGTTGTTAAAGAATAGGTTTATCAGACCAAGTACCTTATCATGGGGAGCCCCTATACTATTTGTCAAGAAGAAAGACGGTTCAATGAGACTACGTATTGACTACAGACAATTGAATCAACTCACAATAAAAAACAAGTATCCCCTACCAAAAATTGATGAACTATATGATCAGATTTCTGGAGCTAAACACATTTCTAAGATCGATCTCAGATCTAGCTACCACTATATGAGGATTTCAGAGGAAGATATTCACAAGACGACCTTCAGAAGCAGGTATGGGTAATATGAATTTGTTGTCATGTCTTTTGGACTGACAAATTGCCCCTACAGCTTTCATGCAACTAATGAATGACGTGTACTGGCCATATCCTGATAAATTTGTGGTGGTGTTCATTGATGATATCTTGATCTAATCAAAAACTAAGGAAGAACATGAGGAACATTTGAAGATAGCCTTACAATTGTTAAGAGATAATCAACAATATGCTAAGTTGAGCAAATGCGAGTTCTGGTTAGAGGAGGGTGTCCTTTTTAGGGCATGTGATCACTGAAGATGGAATTGCAGTGGATCCATCGAAAGTGGAGGCTGTAATGAATTGGGAGAAACCTTCTAATGCGACATAAATAAGAAGCCTTCTGAGATTGGCCGGCTACTACAGGAGATTCATCAAAGATTTCTCCAAAATTGTTGTGCCTCTTACTAGACTGACCAGGAAAGAAGATCCATTTATGTGGATAGAAGAGTGTGACAAGAGTTTTTGCACTCTGAAGTAATGTCTAACTTCGGCTCATGTCCTTGTCCTATCCACTGAAGGCGGAGGATTTGAAATGTAGATAGATGCGTTAGGCGTCAAATTGAGTTGTGTACTGATGCTGTCAGGCAAGGTGATAGCATATGCCTCTAGTCAATTGAAGATAGATGAAGTTAATTACCATATCCATGATTTAGAGTTAGGAGTGGTGGTGTTCGCATTAAAGATCTAGCGACACTATCTATATGGTGAACAATTCAAAGTATATTCAGATCACAAGAGTTTGAAGTATCTCTTTTCGCAGAAAGAACTTAACATAAGACAATGGAGATGGTTGGAGTACTTAAAAGACTTCGACTCTAACATCTACCCAGGGAAGTGCGTCTACCTGAACTCTCCACCACTCATAGGCTGGTCCCTTCAGCTGATACACTACCAATCTCACATGATCCTCCTTGGCGCACTCCATGGTCTCGAATGTATGCTCCAACTCATGAGTCCAACTCTCAACCCTATCTGGGTCATAGTCGACGAAGAACGTCGATGGTCGGAGACGCAAAAACCTCTCCAAGAGAGTGGTCCTGTCCTCAGTCACTGTGGTCCTCACCCTGCCGGCTCGAGTACTCCCAGTACCCAACGCCTGTTGCACATCTGGCTGCACTGCAGGTGGGTCTTCCTGCTGCTCGGGTACCACTGGGGGAGGTACTAGTGGCTGTCCTCCTGCTACTGCCTACCCAGGCTGCCATGCCCCGTGGAACATGGCCCTGAAAAACTGCTCGGCCATGGGAAACAAAGCCTCGTACTGCTGTGGTGGGGGCTAGTACCACTGCTGCGTTGGCCCTCTAATGGTTGATATGGCAGCAAGCTCAAGCTATCTAGAAGGAGGGGGGGGTGAATAGAATAGCTACAGAAATCTGAAACTAAAACAGAGAAATCACAACTTAAAACTTTGGTTGGTGAATGTGATAGTGTGTGATAGAGAGTAGCAGTGTGGAAGCAAATATATAAACAATCACACAAATGAACACAAGGAATTTTATCCTGGTTTGGTACAACAAACATGGAAGACCTACGTCCAGTCCCCAAGCAAAATCTTGGGATTTCACTAACCAAGGTACAATCCCCCCAAGGATATATAAAACCCCAGCTCTCCGCTGGTCCTCTTCCTTTCCGATTAGGAAGGAAACTCACTTCTATTACATGTCAAGAATCCACCCTCCTGGAACAACCCCCTGTGCGGTTCTGTTGGAACAACTCCAACTAGGTTCTACTAACACCAACCCCAGGTAGGTTCTTCCCTTAACCAAAAGGAAGTGCTAAGAACAGTCCCTTAGCTGAACAGAAACAACCAGCAACCCCACTGCCTTCTCTTCACACAGGAAGAGGCTCACTGTATATGTCCTACAGCTGGACAAAAGCTTTCTTCTTTAGAAAGAAAGAACAAACTGAGAGTGTACAAAATAGACACTATTTCAAAAACTCTCAGCCGAAAGACTCTCCCCAAAATTACATTCAGCACAGAGAGAGTGAAGAGAAGAAAATGAGCTTGAAGCTTGAAGACTTCAGATGGCTGCTTGCACACTTCTTTTTGGCTCGAGCTCTTTCCTCTTTTTCTTTTGAGTGTGTATGGCGTTGAGGCTTCTCATTGGATGTACACTCTTTGAATGATCTTCAGAAAGCTCTCTTCTTGTTCTTCAGCCTTGCTTCATCCTTTTATTAGAGCTTTGACAGATCCATTGAAGAGATCCATTGGAATTCTTCTAGCCGTTGCTGATCTCTTTCTTTATTATCTATTCTTCTTCTTCTTCTTCTGTCTAACAGACACTTGGTGTAGAGGGAAGTCTAGATATCTGCAGGCACAGAAGATAGAGTCAGACTAAAAAGGTCTTCTGACAACAGCCCATACCTTGCCTTCTGCTAACAACATCTCACCTACCTTGAAAGATAGACAGCAAAAAGATCTTCAGTCAGACTGAGAAATTATAAGATAATATGTGAAGTACATTTGAACTTTTAGTTGCCACCACAAACATTTTGAAACATTTGAAATGTAGAGGTAGTCGATGTTTAAGTATAATAGTAATCGATGTTTTGAGTGTAATCCATGTTTGAATGTAATCCATGTCTGTAATCGATGTTGAGGCATAATTGATGTTGGAGTGAAATCGGTGTTTGATTGAAGTCGATGTTTAAATGAAATCGATGTTTCAGATGAAATCGATGTTTCAGATGAAATCGATGCTTGAATGGAGTCGATGTTTGAAAGAAATCGATGTTCAAGTGAAATCGATGTTTTCATGAAATCGATGTTTTTGTATAGTAATCGATGTTCAAACTAAAATCGATGTTTGAATGAAATCGATGTGGACTGAAGTCGATGTCTGAATGGAGTCGATGTTTAAGTGAAATAGATGTTGAACCGAAATCGATGTTAAGTATAGTAATCGATGTTCTGACTGAAATCGATGTTTTGAATGGAATCGATGTGGAGTTAGAATAAATCTGAGGAAACTAGCAGCTATCGATAGGCAGGTTGCATCTGTCGACAGCCCAGCCCTTGATTCAGAAATACAGTTCTCGAAGACACATATGCTGCAGTACCTGTCGACGGCTGATGAGCATTTTTCGACAGCCGTCGTTCAAACATAGTGTTTATAACATATGTTTTTCTGTGATATTACTATAGTGCATTTAATGATTATTTATGCAGATAGTTATGCACTCATTGAATGTCAAACTTATAATGAACATGAATGCATGAGTTTATCATATTATATCAGAACATGATATGACATAACATAAGATTTATTTAGTCATGAGTTTTAGTTATCACCAAAACATGAGATAACAAAAAGAGTGGTTCACAACATGCTGCTGCTGCTCCTGAGGCTATGCCACAGACTCCTCCATTGACACATCCTACTGAACCTATCTTAGTGCTGGCATATGGACTCAGCCTGCTACTTCCATCAGCTCTTTGGTTTGTCTGCGCCTATGCGGAGCCATATCCTGCACGGCACACCACCAACAAGGTTAATATTACTAACTCGGGTAGGTAGCAGTGTACTTGTACTTTTTTTGGGACTTTCTGGTTGCAGTTTAAATCCACTACAAGTCCTGTTAGACTCTCTCGCTTTGATACCAACTGTAACAACCCCGAGAACCCGATCTCCACCCCAGCCGAGGACCCGATTTTCGCGATCGCCGCCCACGGACCTGGGAACCCGGAAGGGCTATAACACGAGTCTAACATAATATGTAGAGGAGATAAACGTCAACTACTGAACTAGGAGCACATGCGGAAGTAAAGACGAGACTACTGTGTAACGCTCTAGGTGCAGTCTCAACACGCAACGAGTACAAGTAAGCAAAGGGGAAGAACAAAGACCTTAGGGGCATACCCCGAGGGTGAAGTACAACTTAAGAAAGGGGGGGAGTCCCACTGCTAGCTACGGGGATGATGATGACTGCCCCGTCTACTCCGCCCACGCGCACCCTGCTGCTGCTGGGAAGTCTCACCTGCAAAAAGGAAGGATGAGCTTCACAACAGAAGCTCACTAGGGACTACCAATCTCCTACTGGCTCTAACAGGTAGGATAAATAATTAATTACAGTAAATGACAATAGTTGTATAAATTAAACTGGATCAGGAAAGTGCGAAAGGAAAGCTAACCAACTAGCAACGATACAGTGAAACGTAACACAGTCAAAAACTCCGTATGACCTGCATGTCGTGACCCTGAGGACGGGGCCCAGGCCTAAAGGAGCCGATCTTACACCAAGAGCTGCCCCAGTCTCTAGGCCCCCCTAGAGATGTCACCTGCAGAGTTGAGAGAGTTGAAGGAGCAACTAATGGAGTTGTTAAAGAAAGGTTTATCAGACTAAGTACCTTATCATGGGGCCCCTATACTATTTTTCAAGAAGAAAGACGGTTCAATGAGACTACGTATTGATTACAGACAATTGAATCAACTCACAATACAAAACAAGTATCCCCTGCCAAAAATTGATGAACTATATGATCAGATTTCTTGAGCTAAACATTTTTCTAAGATCGATCTTAGATCTAGCTACCACTATATGAGGATTTCAGTGTAAGATATTCAAAAGACGACCTTCAGGAGCAGGTATGGGCATTATGAATTTGTTGTCATGTCTTTTGGACTGACAAATTGCCCCTACAGTTGTCATGCAACTAATGAATGATGTGTACCGACCATATCCTGATAAATTTATGGTGCTGTTCATTAATGATATCTTGACCTAATCAAAAACTAAGGAAGAACATGAGGAACATTTGAAGATAGCCTTACAATTGTTAAGAAAAAATCAACAGTATGCTAAGTTGAGCAAATGCGAGTTCTGGTTAGAGGAGGTGTCCTTTTTAGGGCATGTGATCACTGAAGATGGAATTGCAGTGGATCCATTGAAAGTGGAGGATGTAATGAATTGGGAGAAACCTTCTAATGCGACAGAAATAAGAAGCTTTCCAAGATTGGCCGGCTAGTACAGGAGATTCATCAAAGATTTCTCCAAAATCGTTGTGCCTCTAACTAGACTGACCAGGAAGGAAGATCCATTTATGTGGATAGAAGAGTGTGACAAGAGTTTTTGCACTCTGAAGTAATGTCTAACTTCGGCTCTTGTCCTTGTCCTATCCACTGAAGGGGGAGGATTTGAAATGTATATAGATGCGTCAGGCATCAAATTGACTTGTGTACTGATGCAGTTAGGCAAGGTGATAGCATATGCCTCTAGTCAATTGAAGATAGATGAAGTTAATTACCCTATCCATGATTTAGAGTTAGGAGCAGTGGTGTTCGTATTAAAGATCTAGCGACACTATCTATATGGTGAATAATTCAAAGTATATTCAGATCACAAGAGTCTGAAGTACCTCTTTTCGCAAAAAGAACTTAACATAAGAAGACGGAGATGGTTGGAGTACTTAAAAGACTTTGACTTTTCCATACAATATCACCCAGGGAAATCCAATTCTGTAGCGTATACTTTAAGTAGGAAGCCTATGGCGTCACTAGCCAATATTATGGTTTGGGAGTGCCAATTGCTAGAGCAATTTTCCAACCTGGACTTGAATATAAAGGAGGAAAATGACTGTGTGATGATCGCCAACATCAGCCACTAAGATGTATTAAGATGTGAAAAGAACTTATTGGTGGTCGGACATGAAAAGAGAGGTAGCTGAGTTCGTGGCATGTTGTTTGACTTGTCAGCAAGTAAGGCAGAACATCTAAGACTAGCACAAGTGTTACAACCCTTGGACATATCTGAGTGGAAGTGGGAGAGCATAGGAATGTACTTCATCATGGGATTGCCCAAGACTAGGGGAGGACTAGATGCAATATGGGTAATTGTGGACCAATTGACAAAGTCGGCTCACTTCTTGCCTATAAAGAGTAAGTGGTTTGTGGATGTGCTAGTCACTTTATACATTAAAGAGGTGGTTGGACTGCATGGAGTTCCTTCATCCATTGTGTTTAACCAAGATCCACAGTTCACTTCACACTTCTGGAAGGTACAAACGGCACTAGGGACTAAGTTAAATTTAGTACCCCACCCACAGGCTGATGGACAAATAGAAAGGACGAACCAAATTGTGGAAGATATGCTCCGAGCTTGTACAATTGATTTTGAAGGGTATTGGAGTGATCAACTATCCTTAGTTGAGTTTGCATACAACAATAGTTATCAAGAAAGCATCAAGATGGCACCATTTGAGGCATTATATGGCCGAAGTTGCAAATCGCCTGTGTGCTGGGAAGAAGTTGGAGAGAGGCAATGGTTGGGACCCGAAATAATACCAAACACCACTCAAAAGATCTGAATTATTTGGGAACGCCTCAAGATACCACAGTCAAGGCAAAAAAGCTATGCAAATAAAAGGCGAAGGGAATTAGAATTCCAAGTTGGTGACCATGTGTTTTTGAAGGTGTCACCTTTATGTGGAATCCAAAGATTTGGGGTTAAAGGAAAGTGACCCCCAGATTTATCGGTCCATTCGAAATTCTTGCAAGAGTTGGAGAGGTAGCTTACAAAGTAGCCTACCTCCATCACTGGCAAGCGTACATGACCTCTTCCACATCTCTATGCTGAGGAATTATGTATATGATCCCGAGCATGTGATCCAATATGAAGATCTAGAACTATGAAAGGATTTGACTAATGTTGAGAAACCAGTGAAGATCCTAGATCAGAAATTACAACAATTAAGGAACCGAGCCATACCTATGGTAAAGGTCCAATGGAGCCGACGATAAGTAGAAGAAGCAACATGGGAATCTGAAGAAAGAATGATGGAGAGTCACCAGAACTATTCTCAGGTATTATGAAACTATTATTTTATTCCTTATGAATTTGGGGACCAAATTCTTTTAAGTGGGGGAGGGTGTAGTAACCCAAGTTAGATTGAATATGCAGTGAGGCACACACACACACACACACACACTAGATCTTGTCCACAAGAAATCACACCCTCTAGCTTGGATCTAATTTACACATCCACACACATAAGTGCTTGATATGCATGTTGAGCAACTATCTTAAAAATTGTTTAACAAAAATATTTAGGAACATTGTTGTGCAATTATCTTTTAAAATACTTGATCATTTGTTGTTTTGCTATGACAAATCTTTAATATCTCTTAAACAATTTATTGAATTATACCACACTTTATTTTGTATGAAAATTCATATGACAAAGTAAAAGCATACATGTATTTACTCTGTAAAATTTAGTCAATTTGTGTGACACACAGAGACCTAACTGTCAACTATCACACACTTGATAAGAAAAATTTCTAAGTCCACAACGTATACTTATTCTATACTGACTCCGACTCTGGAAAGTCGAAGTGGGCTATCATTTTGTGACTGCTAGCTTCACTCCGACTCTTGAAAACTCGAAGTAATATGGTTCACTCTGACTCCTTGAATGTCTGTGAGACCCCTAAATTTTTGTTCATTTTATATTCTGTGCATGTGGTATGTACTTGTTATTGTACATAATGTGTGTATTAATTTTGTGCATACTATAATTATTTAATTACTCATGTGCATATGTATGCATATATGTATATATATTATTTCTGTGGATATAAGAAATTAGCTAAATTTGTACATATTGTACTTATTTAAATCCTATGCATATGGTACTTAAGTAATGTTGTGCATATAATATGAAATTATTGCTATACATCTTGTAGGTATATATGAGTTTATTTCTGTCCATGTAATATATTTAAATGTGCATGTAGTATCTAATTATTGATGTACATATTGTATTTATTTATTTCATGCATATTGTGTGTAACTATGTTGTGTACTTATGTATATATATAGTATTTATCTTGTGCATATGATATCTATCTATTTTCTGTACACATTAAATTGTTTATGGTGTATATTGTACTTAAATAATACTGTACATAGTGTATGTTCTATATATAGTGTATGCATGTGTAATTTTTCCTGTGTTCTGGCCAAAATGCCAGTTGACGTCAACACAAATTGACGTTAATTGCATGTTAACGACAACATGTGTGTCGTTGACTACATGGCCAGGTGAGATTGACGTCCATATCGATGGACGCTGACTCCCTGCTAGCGGCATCAAATGTTGATGTCTATTTCCCCAGTAAGTTATGATTTTAGATCTGGAAACAGCTGTGTTTCTTGCGGTTCTAGTTTAGGAAACCTATCATTAATGGTAGGAACCCTAACCTAATGCGTACTTGACCCCTTAGTCTATAAAAACCTAGTGTTTTAAGCCGAGTTGGGTTTTTTTGGCCTTTGGAGAAAGTAGGGTTTTCTGTGAGAAAAACCAGACTTTTGGCGAGCTGGATTCGGCGATTGGAGGGGTTTTCTGGCAACCTGCACCGACTGGAAGATACACCTAGCATTGGGGAAGGATCATCAACTCTGGTGTGCGGCCTACATCGACTCAAAGGTTGGATTCAGGAGAGGTTGTGAGCACCTTCTTGGCTTGGCCGAGGAGGGCTTCTTCGGCTTAATTCGACCATTGTAGATAATGTTCAAGGCAAGTAAACTATGGGATACATTCCTACCAATGTCCTTTAGGTCCTAGATATTTTTGTGCATTTTTCTCGTGTCCTGGAACCCCATTTCTCATGTATTTTTGTGTTCAGTCTGCCCTTTTGCAGACAGCAGGTTGGCGGCCACTTGTGTGCCGCCAAGTTCTTTTGTTAGCGGCAACATCGTGTGCCATTAACCTCTGTTGGCGGCAACCTCTGTGCCGCCAAGTTCATCAGGTTTTACAGAATGGATGTTTGATCTCTGTGATGTATTTTTCGGATTTCAGGGTATGTGTGCATGCTGTAAAAATCATGTTTAGTAGGTCAATGTCATGAGGATGTGTCAAATTTCTGTAATCAGCTTTAATTATTAAAATTTCTGTAATTGGAATATGAGTATGATCTGACCATGATTAATCTTGCCTAAATAGATCCGTTGTGATTTAGGGTTTCATAATTTTTCCATGATCATAAGATGACTGAGTTCAAGTTTATAAAATGTTAGAACCGATGGTACTGATGAGAACCATGTTTAGTGAATTTCTTGATAAATATGCCTGAAATCTGTCTTAATTATTAAAATTAGATTTACTGTTTAGAAAAATTTAGAAAATTTGGTATGTGATATACTAACCGTATGAAACCTGTGATAAAAATTGATACTGATGTGACAACATTAGGTACTGTTTAGTTATAACACGTGAAATTGATCATAATGAGCATGTTTAGTTTTAATCATGTAAATTTCAATGTTAGCAGCATGTTAGTATTCTGTTTTGATTTGTTTATCACTGTTAAATAGTAAGGTTAAATTATGTAACCTGAAATGTGAATATTATTCTAAGTGCATGTGAAAAAGGGATTAAAGTGTGTATATAAGTGTGAGTAAAACGTGATAAAAATGTGAATGCGTAAAATTGAGCCGAGATTAACACTGCTACCATAGAGGTCTGAGAGCCGTACTGTAGTAAAGTCTCTATGGGAAGACTCAACATATAAGTGATATCCTAAGGGCATTATGATGAAATCCTGGAGGTGGACAAGTACCACTGGATATGGTGGAGAGGGCTTCTCCCGGTTTGCGCAGTTTACCAAGATTCATCACTAGTTTGTCTAGGTGGCGAGTGTGTGTTAAGTGAAGTGAAGTGTTATGTGCTATGTACTATGTGCTAAGTGATATGTGTGTGTGTTCCTCTAGATGGTAGTAAGTGATATGTGTGTGTGTTACTCTAGATGATAGTTAGGACTATGTGTCACGACAAATTAAGTGTAACAAAAAAAAAGTGTAACATGTGAATAATGTGTAAAATAACATGTGAATGTGGCACGTGTTAAGTGCAAGTGTTGTGACATGTGATGAGTAAAAGTGCAAGTGAAAACTATGTGAAAAATGTGTGAAATCATGTGTAAGTGAAAGTAAATGTTAATGAGAGTATAAATGCATGTGAAAACCAAGTTAGAAATACATATATTCATATCATTCATGTGTTAGTATGTTAAATGTAATATCATGTTTAGTATCATGTTCTATAGTTTAATAACATCTGTGAGACCCCGAAATTTTATTCATTTTATATTGTGCATGTAGCATTTACTTGTTATGTATATATTGTGTGTATTAAATTTATGCATGTTATAATTGCTCATGTGTATATATATGTATATATATTATTTTCTATGAGTATAAGTGCTTAGCTAATTTTATACATATGTTGTACTTAGTTAAATCCTATGTATATTATATTTAAGTAATGTTGTGCATATGATATGAAATTATGCTATATATCTTGTAGGTACTCATGAGGTTATTTTGTACATGTAATATATTTACATGAGCATGCATTATCTAATTGTTGATGTACATATTATGTTCACTTAAATTCATGCATTGTTGTATTATGTTGTGTACATATATATATATAAGTTTATCTCTGTGCATATGATTTTTACTTATTTCAGTACCCATTAACTGTTTGTGATGTAGGGTACATCTGTTTTATGTATTGTTTTTCTGGCCGAAATGCCAAGTTGGCGGCAACATGCATGCCACTGACTGCATGGACATGGGAATTGGCATCCAGATCGTGGACGCCAACCCCCTATTGGCGGCACCAGATGTGGACGCCTAGTTCCCAGTCTTCTGAAGGTTTCAGATTTGGTAACGCCCTCGTTTCTCCCAGTTCCAGTTTAGGAAACCCATCCCTAACCGAAGGAGACCTACCCTAATGCGTACCCAACCTACCCAGCTCTATAAAATCACCCTATTTCGGCCGAGTCAAGTCTTTTTGGTCTTTGGAGAAGCTAGGGTTTACTATGGGAAAACCCGATCTTTGGGAGAGCTGGATCTGGCGACTGGAGGAGTTTTTTCTGGAGATCTACACCAACTGGAGAATAGTCCAATCACCAAGGAAGCATCTCCAACTACGAGGGTCGACCCACATCGACAGGAAGGACCGGATCTGAAGCAGTTTAGACCTCTTCTTGGCAGGGCCGAGAAGGGCTTCTTCGGAAAGATTTGATTTCTGTGGATTTATTTTGAGGCAAGTAACCTATGGATGTCAACCCTACTCATGTCCCTTAGGTCCCAGTATTTTTGTGGAATTTTTCTGGCATCTTGGAACCTCCAAATTCCCCCTGCATTGTTTCTACTTGCATGGCCTGAAGACAGGAATTTGCAGCCACTGTGTGCCGCCAAGTTCCTGTGTTGGTGGCACCATCCTGTGCCGTTAACACTGTTGGCGGCACACACCTGTGCGCCAAGTTCTTCAAAGTTGTAAAGGTTTTCTGCTTGATCTTTATAATGCATTTATTGGACTTCTGGGTAAGTGCGCATGCTAAAAATTATTTGTCAAGATAGTCATTAGGTCATATCATGAGGACAAGTTGAATTTATGTATTAGTTTTATTTATTAAAATTATGTAACTGGACAATAAGCATGAATTGACCATGATATTTCCTGAATAATTAGATCCAGTGTATATTAGGGTTTGTAATTTCCCATGTTAGTATGATGACTGATTTCATGTTTGAAACTGTTAGATACACTACTATTTTGCTAGGAAACGGGATTAGGTGAAATTTTGATAGAAATGCCTGAATATGTCTTAATTATTAAAATTAGTCCTTATGATCTTGGCAACCCAAATTCGTGCCTAGCCATCCTTGAGGTTGCTTGATGGCAGACACTCCAATGGGGGAAGAGATCTTCAAACATGGAAGGGGGCATGCTAAAATCGCAACTCTTCCTTCCTTGTTGCAATATGACTTCCAAAAGCCATAGATGCATAAATACTCTCCACCAAACCGTAGGGGACGAGTTATACATATTGTTGGGGACGTGTGGAGGAGCTCCTGGCGGCTGGGGAGCAGCTGATCAAGCACACCAATCCCTTCTTCTTCCCCACTGCGTTCTGCTTCGACCTGTGCAAACCGTCCACTTGGAGTCGACCAAAGGTAGGTCAAACCTAAATCCCATCATGCAAGGCTTATACCTCTGGAAAGAAGGTTAAGTCTACTTCCTAACCAACTGGAATGCACAATTTTCATGCAGTATACTCAGAGTATTAGGCGTTCTTCAACTAGTGGTATGAACAAGGGTTTTTTGAAGAATGAAACTTCCTCAACCCAGAAGGTAGGTTTTCTTAGACCAAACCATAACAAGTCATATACCAATATGTAGAGCATCAATTCTAGTTTCATTTCCATTTAGTTTCATCAAATTCCAATGAGTACATCTTGAGTTATAGGCGTTTTGCCAAAGTCGCGCATGTCAGGGACTTTTTACGTTCATCTTGATTTATCACGCATCCCGAGGCTGTTTAAAATTATTTAAAAATCATAGTTCTCTTCTACTCCATGTTCCCAGCAACTTTCATGTTGGCACTTTTGTCCCAAGATCCCTAGTTTAGAAGATATAAGCATTGCATGGACCGAGCACCTATTTCATGAATTTTCCTCCATTTTCGGGTTGTTTTTAGAACCGCATCTGGTCCAGGCGACGCGATTACCGCGACTTAGTGAAAGGCGTCCACGACACCCGATGCGATTCCCACATTGACCGGTCAACGACCCGCGTGAGACTTCGTGACGCATGGGAGTCTATGCCTGTCTGAACCGCGGCGGGATCCCCTGATGCGATTCAGGCGATTTTCCCGCCCATTGCTATATTTAACGATTTCTCATGAACGCGTCGTCTTTCCCCGACACGATTCCATGGTGAACGCGGCCACCAAGGTGGACACAATTTTGAGTCTTCACAGTATACTGCATATTGACTGTATACATCGTTTGAAAATGCTTCCACTGTGTAGGATGCGTATTTCTAGGCCTACCCGAGGACTGTTTAACTTGGTATTAAGTGTAGGATTTGCATGTATTGGTTCTGAACATTTCATGAGGACTGTCTAATGGCTTAAAAGTTAGTAACCCATTTAAAAGCTATCATTACACAAATGTTATTCTAATTGCTCTCTTAATGACGTGACCATTCATGTAACTTGTGATTCACTATTCTTACTGTTCTAGCTTATTAAAATGATAATTGTTATCTTAAAAATCTTGCAAACAATGTTTAGTTAAAGTGCATAGTTTCATCTCATGTTATCATGTTTAATGCTATCCGCAAGTTTGGAACCGATGGATTGTGGATTGAGATGCGTTCATCACTACACACTTGCACTCTTAGGCAGCCTTTCTTGGGGATTTGGAAGCTCTCTATCGGTCATTCTGTATCGGTAGACTAGCGATCTTTTCTCTAAGACCTCCGTAAATCTACGTACTCCGTGGATTCCCTCATGGAGACCGAGTTGGTTGTACCATTGAAGTTCTCTGGAGATAGTGTGCACTTCCTCTCTTCTCTTGTTCTTGTGAATGTGATTTATAATCTGGACTTAAGTCATTATTGTAAAGAGTGAACTAAAGTATAAAATATACGTTATGCTGCCGAATTTATCTCTTGACTATTGTATCATGAAATCATGTTCACATCACTTATTACTTGTTCTCATCATCATCATGAACATGACATTACACATGCTTACATCTTGAAACCCTCATTGCCCATTATTAATGACTATGGGTATCTACATTTAAATTGAAATGAGATGCTAACCGGGCACGACGAGTGTCCAAGGGCTCCAGTCTAGCCCCAATGACGGAGAGTCATAAATATACTGTTAACCATGGGATATAATGATTACTGGCGTTGCATCTGCGCTGGGAGTACTTGCGTGTTGAATGCTAGATACAATAACCACATACATGTGTCCTATTGTGCATTTCAAGGTGGATCTTTCCTTGGTGTACATTAGTGTCTCGTGCTTGATTAGTGTTACATGATCGTGCTCGTGCATGCCTACTTGCTTGCGTGATATGGCCATCCTGTAATTATTACAATTAAAGTGATATCTTGCGTGCTTGTTATATGCCTCACTATTGATAACATCTTGCCCGTTATATCGTTCTAGATCTTGCTCTATCATGATCGCTCTATCTAGCTTGTTTCATGTCTCATGTTTTAATGAGTTTTATTCGTACATACATATCATGATCATCGTACTTACCTAGTTCTAAATTTCTAACCACTTATATCATTGCCCGCACATTGAGATATAAATCCTACTGGGCTAGTTTGCTCATTCCCTACTTTTAACCATTCTAGGTGACTATGAAATACAAGAAGAGGAGCAAGTCGAGGATGGGGATGCGTCCGAGTGATGAGCGTCCCAATATGAGAGTCTATCCCTAGTTCGTATATTGAGCGTTAGAACATGTAGTAGGAAGTGAGGAATAAATGTAATTTGCTTTTATTGAGTCTTAGTCATGTATTAGTTTCAATTTTGAATACAATGAGTTGAGATTTGAATACCATTTCAATTGAGTTCAATATTTGGGCCTTATTCAGATGTTGTGTTGATACGCAACTAGTACTTGCTAGCTAGAGGCTAATTTGCCGACTGTTCACGTCTCAGAATATCGACTCGAATTATTCGAATTAATATCTAATGCGTAATTCTCGGGACGTGACAAGACCATGATGTCATCTTCAAAGATGACCACAAACCTGTCCAGGTACTCACTGAACACCCTGTGCATCAAATCCATGAATGGCGCTAGCATGTTCGTGAGCCCAAACAGCATCACGACGAACTTAAAGTGGTCATACCTCGTATGGAAAGTTTTCATGCCAACATCTGACTCTCTAATCCTCAACTAGTAGTACCCTGATCTCAAGTCAATCTTCGAAAACACTCAGGCCAACTGCAACTGATCAAACAAGTCATCGATCCTGGGCAATGGGTACATGTTCTTCACTGTCACCTTGTTCAACTGCCTGTAATCGATGCACAATCTCAAGCTGCCATCCTTCTTCCTCACAAACAACACTGGAGCTCTCCACGGTGAATGACTCGGACAGATGAAACCCAGCTCAAGCAGCTCCTGCAACTCGTGCTTCAGCTCGCGCAACTCATCCGGAGCCATCCGATATGGTGCCTTAGATAAAGGCATCGTACCATGCAAAAGCTCAATGGAGAACTCTACCTCCTGCTTAGGCGGCAACCTAGGTAGATCCTCCGAGAAAATATCAGAGAACTCACAAACAACAGGCACATCAAAAATCGATGACCCCCTAGGCTCCAAGGAACAAACAGAAGCAAGATATGCTACGCAACCATCACGGATCAAACGACGAGCTCTACAGAAAGAAATAAAAGGTCGACGGGTAGATCGGATACCTCGGAAGCAAATAACATGCACTCTAGGTATCTCAACCGAACGGTCTTCCATTGAAAATCCACTACAGCTGAGTGAACCTCCAACCAGTCCATGCCCAGGATGACGTCAAAGTCACGAAGCTGCAACGTGTACAACTAGGCCGGAAACTGGTGTCCCTGGACCTCAACTGTGACACCCTCTAGGTAACCGAAAGAACGCATGTAATCACCGGACGGGAGATCGACCATCACGTCACACTGCCTCTCGCGGGTGTGATAAACCAGCGACTCGTAAAACTCCTCGAACGCAAAACAAAGGATACGAGCAACTCTACCAAGGATAGGCAAAGTACCTATAACCAGGTTCGACACCTCGGCCTCCTCCTTGGTGAGAGCCATCACACGACCACGACCACACCCACGTTGCGGTGCCTGCTGGGGCTGTTGCTGCTGCGGCGGCTACTGGTGCTGTGGAAACTACTGCTGCTACTAGTATGGCTGAAACTGCTGAGGCTACTGATGCTGCTGAAACTACTGAGGTTACAAATGATACTACCCCTGCTGCTGCTGACGGGGTGCCTACTGCTGCTGAGGGTACTGGTACTGCGGTAGCTGCTGAGTGTACTGCACTGGCTACTGCGGCTGCTGGACTTGCCCCACCGGGCAATCCCTCTTGAAGTGGCCTGGCAAACCACAAGTGTAACAGACTGCCTCCTGCCTACGCTGCTCAGCTCCCTGCTGGACCGACTGCTCCGCAATCCTCGACTGACGCTTTTGCTACCAACTTTGTCCACCCCCGCGAGTAGTCATCTGCCTAAACCTCGAGCGCAGACCGGAACTGCTAGAACTGCCCGATCCCGCAAAGGAAGAAGTCGCAATACAACGACTACCTGCGGGATGCTGGTATGGTGAGGTCCTAGAGAAAGCTCCTCCCTGCTACTGTTGCTTCTGCTGCTACTAGGGCTGCCAGGCCTCTCTCTCCAAGGTGGTGACCTTAGCCACGACCTCTCCCAAAGTAGCACACATGTGAGTAGTCACGCCCCACCTTAAGTCTTGCCTCAGTCCTGCAATAAATCTCTCTGCACAAGCCTGCTCACTACTGGCAACATGAGAAACATGCCTCAACAACTGGATGAACCTCTGATGATATTGAGTAACTGTCAAGTCGCCCTGAACCAACTCATGGAACTGATCTTGTCTCTCACGTCGAGCATAGTCAGGAAAGTACTCGCCGTGGAAGACCCCCAAAAACCGCTGCCAAGTAATCTAATCTAGATGCTACCCCAGGAAGTATGTCTGCCTCTGAACTCTCCACCACTCATGGGCTGGTCCCTTAAGCTGATATATTGTCAGTCTGACCTGGTCCTCCTCGGCGCACTCCATGGTCTCAAATGTACACTCTAGCTCGTGTATCCAACTCTCTGCCTTGTCTGGAGATGCAAGAACCAATCAGAGAGGGTGATCCTATCCTCAGTGATAACCGTCCTCCTCCGACCGACCCGGGTACTCCTAATACCCGACACTTGTTGAACTGTTGGCTGCTCCACCTGTGGATCTACCTACTACTCTGGTACTGCTGGGGGAGGTACTAGAGGCTGACCTCTCGCTGTTGCTTGCCCAGGCTGCCACGCTCCCTGTACAGGGTCCTGAAGAACTGCTCGGCCAAGGGAAACCAATCTGCATACTGTTGTGGTGGGGGCTGGTACCACTATTGCTGCTGCCCACCTACTGCTGTCGCTGCCTCTTGAGGCTGTGCCACTGACTCCTCTACTGACTCATCCTCCTGAACTTGACCCGGCACTGGCATATCTGACTCACCCTGCTGCTTCATCAGCTCTCTGGCCTGCCTACGCCTGTGCGGAGCCATTTCCTGCACGGCACACATCCAACAAGGTTAACAGTACCAACTCGGGTGGCTAGCAGTGTACTTGTACTACTGTTGGGACTTCTCGTTGCACTTTAAATCCGCTACAAGTCCTGTCAGACTTTCGCTCTGATACCAACTGTAACAATCCCGAGAACTCGACCCTCGGCCCAAGCCGAGGACCCGATTTACGCGGTCGCTGCCCACAGAGCCAGAGACTTGGAAGGGCCATAACACAAGTTTAACAGAAAAATGTAAAGGAAATAAACGTCAACTGCTAACTAGGAGCACACACGTGGAAGCAAAAAGAAGAGTGAGAGCGCAACGTATTGCTCAAGGTACAGTCCCAACACACACAACTAGTACAAGTAAAAAGGGAAGAACAGAGCCCTTAGAGGCATACCCCGAGGGTGACGTACAACTGAAGGGGGAAACAACTGCTAGCTGTGGGGACGACGACTACCACCCCGCCACCTCTGCTCGACGTGTGCCCCACCGCTGCTGAGAAGTCTCACCTGGAAAAGGAAGGGATGAGCTTCATAACAGAAGCTCAGTAGGGACTACCAATCTCCTACTAGCTTTAACAAGTAGAAGAATATATAAACAATTAAAAAATAGTAGTTATATCTTCTACTCTACAAGTGGAAATGCGGAAGAAAAGCTACTAACTAGTGGCAGTACAGGAAGGTACCACGGTTGGAAACCCCGTACGACTGCACATCGTGACCACCATACGGCTGGCAACACAGATAGAGAGAACCCTGCCTGGATAAGAAACACTAGCTACGGAAAACACTACCACTAGTCAACTGGTAAGGTGCATCCACTGATGTCTTATCCTCAACCCAGGTCCAAACCTCCACGTCTCATCAGAGTGGGGCAGGAACGCAAGTAGCACAACACTAACTGCCGTTGTCTTGTCAGACTACGGTCCCACGCCTAGCCTCTCTAAGTGGTTCCTGGGCCACAAAGAGCGTGGCAGTGAGAAAAGGACTGACTAGCCTGCACCAGAAAGAACTCCAAACGACCTTGGCATCCTAGACCAACCAAGAGAGCTCTGCAAACGACTCAACGTTGTTGTCCTAACCACCGTTTTCCCCTCCGCTCCAGAGTCTGTGACCCGAGCACGCCCGCTGCCCAGAGTACTCCCTCAACAGGCACGTGGGGATGGGGGTCCCAGGCAACGGTAACAACTTCTCTTACGGGACAAGCCCTCAAGTGCCAAGCACTGGGCGAACTACTAGTGTAGGACCATACTAGGAAACTAGCACTTGTGCCACGTGTACAGCAAGAACTGGAAACGATGAAGACTCCACATAAAATGGAACGTCACAAGACTTATCTATCTCTGACATTGTCGCGATGCCACAGGCCGATCGCGACCCCTAAATCGATCGCAACCTCAGTCGAGAGGGGCCCCAGGACAACCCTCCCAAGGACCACCCCAAACCCAATACAAACACATTCCACAAGGGGAGGGGAGCATGGGAAAATCGATAAAAACTTCCAATCGAGCGAAACCACGCTCAAACCCCACAAATCATGCATTAAAAGGAAATCTACAGTCAAAGGAAATCTCACTCACCATGAGCATGGATCTCACTCCCCACGATCCCGAAAACCATGAAGAAACAACATTCTCACGAGGGAAGCGAGCATGCTTAGAACGAGAGGAGAAGAGGGTCCCTACCTCCACGAGTAGAGCCGATCCATTGGGGCCTTTACGTCAGAATGACCACCTCCTCCTCGCTCCAAGCTCCACGAGCACGCCGCCTACACGAACGGGGCGTCACCTCCCCCCACGAGCACCACAAGCACGCCATGAATTGCTGGAGAAGGAGAGGGCTCGGAGGAGGAAGAAGAAGAAGAAGAAGAAGGAAAGGGGAGGAGGGGGAAAAGGGGCGTCGGCCTCAATTTTGATCTGATGGGCCGCAAGCCACGACTGGTCGGGCCGACGTGACATCAACCAAGTCGCGATGCCCCAGGGTGTCGCGACCATGTCGAGACCGCTTTCCCC
This sequence comes from Colocasia esculenta, assembly GCA_014218235.1. NCBI lineage: Eukaryota > Viridiplantae > Streptophyta > Magnoliopsida > Alismatales > Araceae > Colocasia > Colocasia esculenta. The sequence continues at coordinate 85,014,928 of CM024757.1, forward strand.
GGTCCGACACCAATAGCGGTCAAACCTCGAAGATCGGGAAAACCAGAACGCGACGGCCTGCCAGGTCACGTCAATGTTGTACACACTGACACCCGAAAAAGCCATTCTGACATAAAAGTCATGGGTCAGATCGGTCAGAAAAGCAGTCACGACGCCTTCAGACGTCGCGACAAGAATGCGACGCCCACCCCCGTCGCGACGAGAACGCGACGGCCAAGTGCGTCGTGACCCAATGCTTGTCGTGACAGGCTCCCCTGGCACGACCATGTCGTGACCAGGGTGTCCGTCGTGGCCCTGAGGATAGGGCCAAGGGCTCGAGAGGGTCGGGTCTTACAATATATGTACTCAACACAATTCTTTTAGTTTACTGTGTCTATTAACTTTATATTTTCTAATGTGCATATAATTTTGCAGGGTCTACCTCCCCGACTACGTCGTTGTTTTGGCGACAGGTATATATATATGTACTCAAACACAAACTCTATATACTACTGTGTATATTAACTTTATATTTTCTAACGTGCGTATAATTTTACAGGGTCCGCCTCCCCGACTATGTCGGTTATCCTTGCGACAGGTATATATAAATGTACCCAAACCAAAAATCTATATATTACTGTTCATATTAACTTTATATTTTCTAACGTGCATATAATTTTGCATGGTCCACCTCCCCGACTACGCCGGTTGTCTCGGCGATATATATATATATATATATAAGTACCCAAACACAAAACTCTCTATATTACTGTTCATATTAAATTTATATTTTCTAACGTGTGTATAATTTTGTAGGGTCCACATCATGCCTAGTAGCATCACCTGTCCCATCCCATTCAGCAACAGGTACATGCATGTTTCCATACTATAGTACGTTTCTTGTCTTCCAATTTTTTTTAATAATATTGTATTTAATTTTTTTAATAGAGGTAGAGAGCCATCATCTAGCGGTGGAGGAGGTGTCTTAGCCAGCTGGACGCCAGCCATGCTGGTTTTCTGGGTAAACTTAATCACTTCAAACTTGTTGTATTTGTTATTTATGTTATATAGTTCATGTAGAAAATTATTGTGCAGTTGTAGGGTGAAGATAGATCCATGATCTGCTTCCCGCTATATTACATCGTTGCTGCACGCACACGTTCCAGGACCAGTGGACTCATCGAAAGAGTTCCCCCTGTCCGCCCATGATCTATTATTTGACATGTTCATGGTATTATTATTTTATTCTGATTTGAAGTCATTTTTTCTAATTACTATCTCTCGTTGTTAGTGCACAAACTTGAGTAATTTAATTTCTAAATAGCGCAAGTACATGTTCAGGAGACCAGAGGATCTCCCTCGAGCACGAGCCGTATGGGAGTCTACTGCTCAGACTAATTTCAGAAAGTCGATGTGGGAGGCCCGGGACAAGGCAACGAAGATCACAGGCAGCCAAGATCCTACATCTTGGATGCATTACGGCCTGGTGTGGATGAGGAGGGACTATTGGGAGTCCCTTTGTCATCGTTGGGCTACTGGACCATGGCAGTAGAGGTCATAGGCGACTAATCGTAATTGAGCAGCTAATTTGAAAAAGAATGTGCATACTAGTGAGTCAGTGTCTTATGCGACCCACAACTAGAAATTGGTAAGTATATTAACTTTCAATTGCTTAATACATTAATTATTATTGTGAAACTAACTACTTTCATTGAATTGTAAGCATTACGAGCTCGGGCGTTCCCCTACATTTCGCGAGTTATTTGATCAGACTCATAAGCAGAAGGGGATGGATGGCTATGTCAGCCAGAGTGCTCGCACGATTGCCGTAAGTCAAAATATATTTTTTTATTCAATTTAGATATTAAAAAAATATGATTTGAATAATATTTTTTTAATTTATTCTGTAGGAGACCTATGATAGGACGATGGCAGATCGCTATGCAGAGGGCACTGCCCAGCCAGACTTGGATCCCAAGGCCTGGGTCCACGCAGCGGGAGAGCCGAGGAAGGGCCAAGTGTACGGATTTGGGGATAGCCTGGATACTACTCTAGTGTTGTCCTCACATGCTAGCTCAGTCACTCGTCTGGCCTATGCGAGTTCGTCTATTGCGATGCCTGGCAGTGGTGGAGACGACATCAGAACCCTCACCGGAAAGAGCTGTTGCAGTAGTTGCCGCTGCACCCAGGCGCCATGGTCGAGCAGCTGGTGGCTGCCATCCGAGGAGCACACACCTCATAGCAAGCCCCTCAGGTCAGTATTACTTTTAATTTCATATAGTTTGAATGAAATGAAACCACTAATCTAAACCGTTAAAACACCTAAACCACTAATCTAAAAAAAACCAAAATGATAGAATCCTAATCGGATTCCTAGTTTGGGTTCGACAGCTCAAACCACTAATCTTAAAAAAATCCAAGTGTAAAGCATTAGAACATGCAACTCGGGGGTCCGAAATTAGAAATAGGGATCCGATCTACGTGCCATTTGCTCTGACACGACCGGGTGCATGAGAGTGACGTGTGGGAACTGACGAAATCCTAATCGGATTCTCAGTTTGGGTTCGACACTCAAACCACTAATCTTAAAAAAATCCAAGTGTAAAGGATCAGAACACGCAACTTGGGGGTCCAAAATTAGAAATAGTGATCCGATCGGTGTGCTGTTCACTCCGACACGACCGGGTGGGTGAGAGTGACGTGTTGGAACTGACAGAATCCTAATCGGATTCCCGGTTTGAGTTCGGCGCTCAAACCACTAATCATGAAAGAACCCAAATGAAAAGGATCAGAACATGCAACCCGGGGGTCCAAAATAAGAAACAGGGATCCAATCGTCGTACTATTCACTTTGACATGACTGAGTGGGTGAGAGTGACGTATGAGAATTGACAGAATCCTAATCGGATTTTCGGTTTGGGTTCGGCACTCAAACCACTAATCATAAAAGAACCCAAATGAAAAGGATCAGAACATGCAACTCAGGGGTCCAAAATAAGAAATAGGGATCTGATCGGTGTACCGTTTGCTCTGACACAACTGGGTGGGTGAGAGTGACGTGTGGGGACTAACGGAATCCTAATCAGATTCCCGGTTTGAGTTCAGTGTTCAAACCACTAATCTTAAAAGAAACCAAATGAAAAGGATCAGAACATGCAACCCAGGTGTCCAAAATCAGAAATAGGGATCCAATTGGTGTGCCATTCACTTCGACACACCCGAATGAGTGAGTGTGACGTGTGGGAACTGATAGAATCCTAATCGGATTCCCGGTTTGGGTTCGGCACTCAACCCACTAATCTTAAAAAAAAAATCCAAGTGTAAAGTATCAGAACATGCAACTCGGGGGTCCAAAATCAGAAATAGCGATCCGATCGGTGTGCCGTTCACTCCGACATGACTGGCTAGGTAAGAGTGACGTGTGGGAACTGACAGGATCCAAATCGCATTCTCGGTTTGAGTTTGACGCTCAAACCACTAATCTTAAATGAACCCAAATGAAAAGGATCAACACACGCAACTCGGGGGTCCAAAATTTGAAACAGGTATCCGATCGGCGTGCCGTTCACTCTGACACGATCAAGTGGGTGAGAGTGACATGTGGGAACTGACGGAATCCTAATCAGATTCAAAGTTTGGGTTCGGCGCTCACACCACTAATCATAAAAGAACCCAAATGAAATGGATGAGAACACACAATCCGGGGTCTCAAATATGAAATAGGGATCCAATCGGCATGTCGTTCACTGCAACACAATCGGGTTGGTGAGATTGAAGTGTGGGAACTGATAAAATTCTAATCGGATTCCCAGTTTTGGTTCGACGCTGAAACCACTAATCTTAAAATAACCTAAATGAAAATGATCAAAACACGCAACCCGGGGGTCCAAAATCTGAAACAGGGATCCGATCGACATGTCGTTCACTCCGCACGATCGGGTGGGTGAGAGTGACTTGTGGGAACTGACGGAATCCTAATCGGATTCCCAGTTTGGGTTTGGCGCTCAAACTGCTAATCTTAAAATAACCCAAATGAAAAGGATCAGAACACACAACTCGGGGGTCCAAAATAAGAAATAGGGATCCTATAGGTGTGCCATTCTCTCTGAGACTACTGGGTGGGTGAGAGTGACATGTAGGAACTAACGGAATTCTAATCAGATTCCCGGTTTGAGTTCGGCGCTCAAACTAGTAATTTTAAAAGAAACCAAATGAAAAGGATCAGAACACGAAACCCGGGGGGCCCAAAATCTGAAATAGGGATCCGATTGCCCTGATGTTCGCTCCGACATGATCGGGTGGGTGAGAGTGACGTGTGGGAACTGACGAAATTCTAATCGGATTCCCGGTTTGGGTTCAGTGCTCAAACCACTAATTTTAAAAAAACCCAAATGAAAAGAATCAGAACACGAACTAGAGGGTCCAAAATTTTAAATAGGGATCCGATCCACATGCCGTTCGCTCTGACACAACCGGGTGGGTGAGAGTGACGTGTGAGAACTAACCGAATTCTAATCGGATTCCCAGTTTGGGTTTGACGCTCAAACCACTAATCTTAAAAAATCTAAATGAAAAGTATCAGAACATGCAACCCGGGAGTCCAAAATCAGAAATAGGGATCTGATCTGTGTGCCGTTCACTCCGATACGACTAGGTGGGTGAGAGTGACGTGTGGGAACTGACGAAATTCTAATCAGATTCCCGGTTTGGGTTCGGCACTCAAACCACTAATTTTAAAAAAAATCTAAGTGTAAAGGATCAGAAATATTTCTAATTAAACTTAGTGAATATTCATATACTTTGAATTTAAATTTTTGAAAAATAATGTGTGTATAGTATTTTTTTTTATGTTTCTAATGTTTGTTTTTATAATATAGGATCCTCTAGCATCTGACGATCATGACTCGGGGAGAGCGGACGATCCAACAAATCTTTCTTGATTTTTATTTATTATTATTGTGGATGTTTCATATTTGTTGTGATTGATGATTTTACGTTAATTTTTATTTATTGTGGATGTTCCTATGAATATTATTTTTAGCAGGCTTTTCAATTTATCGTTGTTATTTAAATGTATTTTTAAAAAAGATTAAAAATATTATTTCCGACAAATTTTTCAACAGCTAATTTCCGTTGGAAAAAACATCAGCAGATAAGATTGCCAACAGAAAGTATCCGTCGACAAAACTAAGACTTTCTGACGGTTTAATGATGGATATTTTCCGTCAGAAGCTACCTACTTCTGACGCGCTTGTCCGTCAGCAAAGGTGTCGGAAGTTCCAACAAACTTTCTGACTGAGTTATTCGTCGGAATTTATCGACAGATTTATTTCGTTAGTAAATTGGCCAGAAGATTTCTTTTTCGACGGATGTTTCAGATGATTATTTCTGTCAGAAATACCGACGGATTTATCGACAGATTTCTTACCGTCAGTAATTTATCATGCTTTTTTTTTTCTGACGGATTGTTTCCGACGGTCAGTCACCAGAAAGTGGTCGGAAGGCTTATTTTCTGATAGATTTTCGACGGAAGCTTGCCGTCGGAAATACTGCTTTTTCTTGTTATGTATTTTTCTCATCTCCTCCTATAACCTCTGAGCCTAATCGGGACCGGAATGCACCACTTATTGCTAAGCCGGTACCAAAAGAAGAGATCCCCAGTCAGCAAAGGTAGAAAAGGAAGAGAATTATTAGAGAAAAGAAATTTCCTCCATTCTGGTATGCATTCATTCATCATTCAATGAAATTTTTTGATTTGTTTGAAGAATTTTTTAAGATAAAGATAATCACAGAAATTCAAGATACGATTTCCTATTCTACTAAGAATTAAGGAAATTCCAATAGTAATTATAAATGCTATCATTAGCGCCAGTCTTAGTCTATCAACTGAAGAGTTCCTTAGAGCTTATCCAGGAGAAGCTGTAAAATTCAGAGAAGTCCACAAGGATATACCAATACTACTCAGTGTCCAAAGTCATTTGAATTTAAAATTTTATGGCTTGTTTGGTAAGTATCTCAAGAAGAATCAAGATATCTTCACCCAACGAAGAAGGATTTATGTTAAATCTGTCAGATGTCAACATGGGTCAGTGGTTTATGTTACGGAAAGGGCAGACTATCACTCCACCTATGACCATTGGGTTGCCCACAAATTTGTACCAAAGTCTGATAGGAGCAGTATCACTCCAAAGAGAGTTTGTTAGAGTTGTTTTCAATAGACACATTCGATTGGTAGTCAGATATCACATTTAAACATGGCAAATGTCTCACCTTTCATAGTTTTACTCTGCTTCAAACTGCCAAGACCAAGCAATATCTCTGTCAGTTTCAAGATTACTTTGTAGAATCTGATAGACTGTTAGCAGTGGGTTTAGAGATATCCTGATGAAGCTAAGAAATGCAAGAAGGGTAAGCTTCATCCTTATAAGGTCATGCGTAGAGAGTATGATGACCTTAACAAATCCATTGAGATGAAGTGGGTGAAAAGATATCAAGTGTACTACAAGGCTAAGGCAGAGGGACACTTTAAGGGGCTGCATTGGAACATCATAGTTTATACATTTCTGAAGAAAGCAACTCACAAAAAGTTCACCCCTCTGAGGCAGACCATGCCAAATGGAGACTACTATGAGAAGCTAAACTCGTATCATCGTTGACATATTAAATCTTACAGAAAGCTTCCCTCCATTGGATCATCATACAATATTGACTACTCTCTCTTCGCCAACAACTTCAAAGCTAATGAGAAGAAGCTCTGGGATCTTTTGCAACCCTTCTTTGATCAGATGCCTCTTTCCTTGTATCTTACTAGCTCTTCTTGAATCCTAGGTTCCCTCCTTTGTATCCTCCACAATCACTTTCAATATATTACTGATTTCCCTCAGCTTTCTCCTTTTTGTTAATGGCAAAAAAGGGAGAGACAATATAGGAGAAAATATGTAGGGGGAGATAAAGGAGCTTATAGGGGAAGTCTATCAAAATAAAGGGGAGAAAATATTAAACATAGATAGATCATATATTCATGGGGAGCAACAAGTAATTCTATTACATTTCTGCATAACTTATTTTCTGATTGATTTTTTTTAATATAGTAATATCATTCCAAAATTTGATATATTAAAATTTTTTATACATAAGATTTTGTCATCAACAAAAGGGGATGAATTATTAAGCACTTGTTTGTGCACTTGTAAGAAAAGCATAACTTATTGTTTTTGAGTATGACAAAATCATATCTCATTCTGATTTAATTAACAAATCCATATGATTACATGTGATTAGAATCACTTGTAGTCTAGATTTCATTTTGTGGTTGGTAGATTTCTCCCTCTGTTGTCAATAGATTCCTATTATTTGTCGACACATGCTTGTCTATCTATTAACACATATTTTCTATCTGTCGACACAAGTTTGTCTATCTATCGACACATGATTCACCTCATGCAAATTTTTTTTTTTTCCAAATCCACATCGAGTATAGTATATGTATCATGGGCAGTCGAAGTGCAACATCAATTGGTGAACATGTCTCACAGTAGAAGTCCAACTCTGACTCTTGGGAGTCGAAGTGCGGCATCGATTGATGAACAAATCTCACCAATCAAAGTCCCACTTTGACCCATGACTAGTCGAATTATCAGTCAAAGTTATAAATAACTGGTTACTAAAGAATCTCATACAATTGATGAAGAGTTTTCATTCCGATTAGTGATACAATGCATCAAGTACTATTTTGTGTTTCGATTAGTGAACAAATTAATGTGTATTCCGATGGCTGAACACTTGTTCACCTTTCATATCAATTAGTGTAAGGCCCTCGAACTTTGTTCTCATTATTCTGATTTTGTCATATTATACTTATTTACTTTCATGTATATTGTTTATGTGCATATGTGTATAGATGTATATACATGTTTATTTATGTACATATTGTCTTTATTTAATTGTACATATTGTATTTAAATAATATAGTGCATATTGCATGTAGATAATGTGTGGATGCATGTTTATTTAATTTTCTATGTTCTGGCCGATATGCCAATTAACGTCAATATCCCTTGACGTTAAGGGTAGGTTGACGTCCAGATCGATGGACGACAATTTCTTGTAAATGGCAGCTATGTGGCCGTTTACTTCTCCATCTCTCATGTGATTGCAGATCTGAAAACGGCTGAGTTTTCCCCGGTTTTGGATTAGGAAACTACCCTCCAACGGTAGGATCCCATCCTTAACGCATACCCCAACACCTTAACCCTATAAAACACTCAGATTTGGGCGAGGTTAGGTCTTTTTGCTCTTGTGAGAAACCTAGGGCTTTCTGTGAGAAAACCCGAACTTTGGCGACTTTGATCTGGCGATTTGGTGCATCTTCCGGCGACCTTCATCGACTGGAGGGAACTCTAGACATTGAGGACGCTTCCCCAACTCCGGTGTGCGACCTACATCAACAGAATGATCCAATCTGGGATGATTTTGAGCACCTTCTTGGCTTGGCCGAGGAGGGCTTCTTCTACAAATTAATCCCATTAGACAATTTTTCTTAGGCAAGTAATCGAGGGTTTCATCCTTGCACATGTCCTTTAGGTCCTAGGATTTTTATGGATTTTTCCTTGTGTCCTAGAACCCCAATTCTCCCATATTTATGCGTTCAGTCTGCACTTCTGCAGACAGGAGATTGACGGCCACTTGTATGCCATCAAGATTCAGTGTTGGCGGCAACATCGTGTGTCGTTAACCCCGATTAGCGGCAACCCCTTTGCCGCCAAGTTCTTCAGATTTTACAGAATGGTTGTCTTGATCTCTATGGTGTGTTTGTCAGAATTTTGGGTATATGTGCATGCTGTAAAATTATATGTGGTCAGGTATAGTCAGTAGGTCATGTCATGAGGATAGGTCGAATTTCTGTATATACTTCTATTTATTAAAAGTTTTGTAATTGGACAATGAGCATGATTTGACCATGATAAATCCTGAATAAATATATCCATTGTGTATTAGGGTTCAATAAATTTTCCATGATCTTATGATGACTGTTTTCAGGTTTTGGAACTGTTAGGTACAACTGCTTTACCATGAATAATGTTTAAATGGATTTCTTAATAAATCTGTAGGTGATCTATTTTAATTGTTAAAATTTACTGTATTGTTCCGAAAAATCTGAAAATTTAGGTATGTGACATATGATCTGTGTAAAGCCTGTGATAAAAATTTCATGCTGATTTGACAATATTAGGTACTGTCATTGATTTAACAAGGGCAATGGACCATGATGAGCATGTTTAGATTTAATCATGTGTGGAATTCAGGGATTAGCAGCATGTTTAGGATCTTTTTATGAGTTAATTATCACTGTGAACAGTAACATCATGTTCTGTAAACTGAAGCATGTGAAATTATTTAAACGTGTGTGTAAATGTGTTAAATAGTGCATGTGAATAATGTAAGTGAATGTGATAAAGTGTTTAATGTGAAATTGTGCCGAAATTGACATTGCTACCATAGAGGGCTGTGGAGCCGTACTGTAGTAAAGTCCCTACGGGAAGGCACAATGTGTGTGATATCCTATGGGCATTAGGATGAAATCCTGGAGGTGGACAAGTACCACTGGTTAGGGTGGAGAGGGCTTCTTCTGGTTCTGCGTAGTTAACCAAGATTCGTAACTGTGTTGCCTAGGTGACGGGTATATGTATGAGTATGTGTGTCCTTCTTATGGTGGTTTGGACTATGTGTCACAACAATTAAGTTTAATAAGTGTGCATACATGAAATGTGGATATGTGAAAATGTGCAATGTGAAAAGTGAACGTGTGATTGTAAAATGTGAATATGTTAGCATGTGAAAAGGTGTGAATTCATGAGAATGTGATTTATCATATTAAAACAGCAAGCTAAATGTACGGATAAGTGTTATAATAGCATGAGAAAATGATTAGATATCATGCTAGGTGTGTTATTCACCATGTACATAATTGCATACTTTAATTGCATATAATTATGAAGTGATTTGAATGAAATTTGAACCTTTGAATCATGTTGGATATAATGTGTAGAAAGCATGCTATAGGTTTTCATGTTTAAATTGTTTAAGTGATATGAAGCATGTACCATGTGATTTCCTTCTTGTTTAAAAGATAGCATGTATATGTGACATATGTAAGGATATATCCTTGGATTGCTTGTTGGGTCTTTTAGAAGACTCATTCTTGCTTTGGCGTATATGTGAGATAGGTGCCTCCATTCCTGAGGAGGACATAGTGAGAAGCGACTCTAAGTGCGAGGAGTAGCTACCTTTGTGGAGATTTCAATGTTGTTACTTTTTATTTCATAGTATGTAATGAAATGTATTGGACAATGTAAATTATTTGGAGTTGTAATAATGTAGACTAGTATTTCTGTTATTGCTATATAGACTGTGGATTATGTGATGATGATGGAATGAGAATAATTATTTATTTCCATTGTTCTCTTATGATATTTATGTACATCTCAATCTATTGTTTAGTGTTGGGTAAATACCCCACTGTGACGGCGTTCCTTGTACCGACGTGGATTGGTATAATCGTACCAGTATAAGGAGGGTCATTACAAAGATTGGTATCGGAGCCCAAAGTTGAGATTGTACATGAATATACCATCATCTTCACAATATGCTTAGTCTTTATAGATTTTGTCCATATATGTAGAAAATGTCTAATAATGAATGAAAGATAGTTAAAAAATGGTTAGGATTAAATAACTTAGTTTCTAACTAGATTTAATTGTTTTTCAGGCTATGGCTACTCGAGGTAGGCATGGTGCTCAGGCTCGAGATGACGAGCAGAGGTGTGAGGACAGGGGTGAGCAGTAGGCCCCAGCACCCCAGGGTCCTACTGTACTTCCTCCACCACCGCCTGTGGATTATGGTGTATTCATGCAAGGTCTGGTCCAGGCGATGCAGACCCAGGTGCACACTCAGGCGGCACTGCAGGCTCAGGTTAGAATTGTTAAGTAGGAGTAGCCTGTTTTTATTAAAGTATGATTGTTATATGTGTTGCTTATATTTCTTGTTGTGGCAGGCTCAGGCTCCAGCTCCAGTTTCTAAGGAGCATGGCCATGGTGGCCCTTCCATCATGGAGAGGTTCAAGAGGATGGCTCCACCTGCTTTTAAGGGGGAGACTCAGCCCCTGTTAGTAGAGAGCTGGATGAGGGAGGTAGAAAAGATCTTCCGAGCCATTAGGTGTGCTGAGGAGGATAAAGTTAGCTTGGCCACCTATATGCTATAGGTACTTAATGTATATGCATGTACTTGTGTAAGTTTAGGTTTTGTGTAGATTGGTGCTTATGAGTTGTGCTTTGTAGGAGAGAGCCGATGTGTGGTGGGCTTCCTTACTTCGCACCAAGTTCGAGGATGGCACGATTGAGGTGTCTTCGGATGAGTTCACGAGGCTTTTTCGAGCCAAGTTCATCCCCGATCATATCCAGGACAAGATGAAGCAGGAGTTTCTTTCTCTTACTCAGGGCTCCATGACGGTGTTAGAGTATGAGGCCAGGTTTGCCGAACTGTCCAATTATGCTCCTCACATAGTTCCTGATGAGCGCAGGAAGGCGAAGAAGTTCGTGATGGGGATTAAGCCGTCACTGAGGTCGAGGTTTGTGGCGTTTGACCACCGTACGTTAGATGAGGCTCTCAGCACTGCGTGCAGGCAGGAGAGCGAGATGGAGCAGTACCTGGAGGAGAAGAAGGCATCGCAGAAGAGATCCGCACCACCTTTCCAGCGGCAGGACAGAAAGAAGGCAGCGTACCAGTCATCGCAGCGTCCAGTGGCAACTAGTAGTCAGCAGGCAGTTGCATCGTGATCCCCCGGCGTCAGGCCCAATGACAAGAAGATGTGTCCTCACTGCGGAAGAGCACATGGTGGTACCGAGTGCTGGAAGCTAGCAGGGAAGTGTCTCAAGTGTGGTAGCTCCGAGCATCAGATCCGAGATTGTCCCAGATTGCAGTAGGGTGTTCAACGTGGAGTGCCAGCCCCAACAGCGGCAGCAGCAGCAGTGCCAGCCACAAGAAGACCAGGAAGGCCTCGAGCCCAAGCTCGAGTGTTTGCTTTAGCGCGAGAGGATGCCGAGCAGGCGAAAAATGCCACGGAATGTACGGTTCTATTCATGGGTGTGCACGGTCGATTTTTGTTTGATACGGGTGCCACACACTCGTTCATTTCCAAGCGATTTGCGAGGCAGTTAGCAGTAGAGTCAAGAGTAGAGGCTGAGGAGTTAGAGGTCCCTTTGTCTATGCACACACCAGCAAGAACGGTATCGACTAGGAAGTGTATTCCATCATTACCTGTGTGCATTGAGGATTGAGGCTTAGTTGGGTGCTTCTATTTGCTCAAGATGAAGGACTATAATGCAATTCTAGGTCTGGATTGGCTTGAGGAGCACTATACTTTGGTGGATTGTCGTGGGAAGAAAATTACTTTCCGTATTTCGGGTGAGGATGAGTTCTGACATCCGTTGCTAAGGAACTTTGCGGGAAGGTTTGTGATCTCCACCATGAAGGCGATGAGGATGGTGAACAGGGGGTGTGACGCATTTCTTGCTAGCGTGATCTTAGTGCCGAAGGCTGATCAGTCACCAACCCTTGAAGAGATTGAGGTAGTGCAGATTTTCCAGACGTGTTTCCTAATGATTTGTCTAGATTGCCACTGGCTAGGGAGATAGAGTTTACTATAGAGTTGCTTCCAGGCACCTCTCCTATCTCTAAGGCTCCATATCAGATGGCACCTGCGAAGTTAGCTGAGCTGAGGAAGCAGTTGCAGCATTTACTGGACAAGGGATTTAGTTGCCCTAGTGTGTCACCTTGGGGCGCACCTATATTGTTCATGAAGAAGAAGGATGGTTCCCTCAGGTTGTGCATTGATTACAGGAAGCTCAACTAGGTGACAGTGAAGAACATGTATCCCTTACCGCGGATTGATGATTTGTTCGATCAGCTGCAGAATGCATCAGTGTTCTCTAAGATTGATCTGTGGTCCGGCTATCATCAGGTTAGGATTAGGGGTGAAGATGTGTTCAGGACGGCTTTTAGGACTCGTTATGGGCATTATGAGTGTTTGGTGCTTCCATTTGGTCTGACCAACGCCCCTGTAGCGTTCATGAATCTCATGAACAGGGTGTTTAGACCATATCTGGATAGCTTTGTAGTGGTGTTCATTGACGATGTGCTAGTCTATTCTCCGGATGAGGATACACACCGTGAGCATTTGAAGGTTGTTCTGGAGGTTCTCCGAGAGCACCAGCTGTATGCCATGTTCAGCAAGTGCGATTTCTGGATGTGCGAGGTTCATTTACTTGGGCATGTTATTCCAGGCGCTGGACTTGCAGTTGATCCGGCGAAGGTCCAGGCTGTGTTACATTGGGAGATTCCAAGGACCCCATCAGAAATGCAGAGTTTTCTTGGTTTAGCGGGCTATTATAGGCGATTTATTGAAGGTTTTGTATCTATCACCACACCTTTGACTAAGCTAACCAAGAAGGGTGTGAAGTTTGTGTGGTCTTAGGAGTGCGAGAGTAGCTTTCAGTTGCTGAAGGAGAAGCTTACATCTGCACCCGTGTTGATTTTGCCGAGTGGTGTAGAGGGTTTTTCTATCTACTCAGATGCATCTCAGATCGGTCTTGGCTGTGTGTTGATGCAGCATGGAAGGGTAGTGGCATATGCTTCTTGCCAGTTGAAGGAGCATAAGCGTAACTATCGAACCCATGATTTGGAGCTTGCGACAGTGGTTCATGCACTAAAGATCTGGAGACACTATCTTTATAGTGTCCAGTTAGAGGTGTTCACTGACCACAAGAGTCTGAGGTATCTCTTTTCTCAGAAGGAGTTGAACCTGCGACAGAGGAGATGGATTGAGTTCCTTAAGGACTACGACTTCGAGCTTCAGTATCATCCAGGGAAGGCGAATGTCGTGGCAGATGCTCTTAGTAGGAAGAGGTCTTTGCTTCAGTAGGATTGGAAAATGTTGGAAGATGTAGCTTGTGCGATGACTGAGTTAGAGCTACTTTTGTGTCAGGCTTTCGTGGCTCAGTTGTCTATTCGATCCACAGTTTTGGATGAGGTGATTGAGCAGCAGAAGGCTTATCCTAGACTCCAGGAGATGGTAGGCGAGGCAGGCATTGCTCGTGATGAGGATGGTGTCATTAGATTTCAGCACCGACTTTGTGTTCCCGATGTTGTGGATGTCCGTGAGCATGTCCTTGCAGAAGCTCACAGGTCGAGGTTCTCTATTCATCCAGGCAACACCAAGATGTACCAAGATTTGAAGAGATCTTTCGGGTGGTCTGGCATGAAGAAGGATGTGGCTGAGTTTGTGTCCAAGTGTTTAGTACTCCAACAAGTGAAGGCCGAACGTCAGCGACCATCTGGTCTTATGCAGAAGATGGAGATCCCAGTATGGAAGTGGGAGGCAATCACTATGGATTTTGTGATGAGTTTACCCAGATCAGTGAAGGGCAATGACTCGATTTGGGTGATTCTAGATCGTTTCTCCAAGACTGCGCATTTCTTGCCTATGAAGAAGAAGCAGTCCGTAGAGAGTTTGACTAGGTTGTATGTCGGTAGCATTGTGAGGTTGCATGGTGTGTTGAAGTCGATTATCTCTGATCGAGACCCGAGGTTTACATTGAGGTTGTGGCAGGGTCTTCAGGAGGCATTGAGTTCTCAACTGAAGCTTAGTTTGGCATTCCATCCCCAGATAGATGGACAATCCGAGAGGACTATCCAGACGCTCGAGGATATGTTGAGAGCGTGCGTGATAGATTGGAAGGGTGATTGGGAGCATCATTTACCTCTTGTGGAGTTTACCTACAACAACAGCTTTCATGCGAGCATTGGCATGGCTCCATTTGAGGCTTTGTATGGGCGGCCCTGTAGATATCCTTTGGGTTGGGAGGAGACAGGCGATAGGCAGTTGATAGGTTCGGAGTTGGTGCAGGAGACTTCAGATAAGATTCAACTTATCAAACAGAGGCTTGTTGCGGCGTAGGATAGGCAGAAGAGTTACACCGACAACAGTAGGAAGGATTTAGAGTTTGAGGTTGGCGAGCATGTTTTTCTGAAGGTTTCGCCTACTCGAGGCATTGTCAGGTTTGGCAGGCATAGCAAGTTGAGTCCTAGATTCATTGGCCCGTTTGAGATTCTTAGGCGGATGGGTAGTGTTTCATATGAGCTAGCTTTACCCCCAGCACTAGCGAGTGTGCACCCAGTTTTCCACGTATCTATGCTCAGGAGGTATGTGCGAGATCCGTCTCATGTTATTAGTCAAGAGCCAGTGGAGATTCAGCCAGACTTGTCGTATGTTGAGCAACCAATAGCTATCCTTGATCGGAAGGTTCAGCACCTTAAGAACAAGAGTATTGCATCCCGTGAAGGTGCTTTGGCAGAACTTCTCGCGAGAGGAGGCTACGTGGGAGCTTGAGGATGCTATGATGAAGAAGTATCCCCATTTGTTTGGTTAGTGTGTCGTTCTAACTTCGAGGACAAAGTTTTCTTTTAGGGGGAGAGGGTGTAAGGCCCTCGAACTTTGTTCTCATTATTCTGATTTTGTCATATTATACTTATTTACTTTCATGTATATTGTTTATGTGCATATGTGTATAGATGTATATACATGTTTATTTATGTACATATTGTCTTTATTTAATTGTACATATTGTATTTAAATAATATAGTGCATATTGCATGTAGATAATGTGTGGATGCATGTTTATTTAATTTTCTGTGTTCTAGCCGATATGCCAATTAACATCAATATTCCTTGACGTTAAGGGCAGGTTGACGTCCAGATCGATGGACGGCAATTTCTTGTAAACGGTAGCTATGTGGCCGTTTACTTCTCCGTCTCTCATGCGATTGTAGATCTGGAAACGGCTGTGTTTTCCCCGATTCTGGATTAGGAAACTACCCTCCAATTGTAGGATCCCATCCTTAACGCGTACCCCAACGCCTTAACCCTATAAAACACTCAGATTTGGGCGAGGTTAGGTCTTTTTGCTCTTGTGAGAAACCTAGGGCTTTCTGTGAGAAAACCCGAACTTTGGCGACTTTGATCTGGCGATTTGGTGCATCTTCCGGCGACCTTCATCCACTGGAGGGAACTTTGGATATTGAGGAAGCTTCCCCGACTCCGGTGTGCGACCTACATCAACAGAAAGACCAGATCTGGGAGGATTTTGAGCACCTTCTTGGCTTGGCCGAGGAGGGCTTCTTCGACAAATTAATCCCATTAGACAATTTTTCTCAGGCAAGTAATCAAGGGTTTCATCCCTGCACATGTCCTTTAGGTCCTAGGATTTTTATGGATTTTTCCTCGTGTCCTAGAACACCAATTCTCCTGTATTTGTGCGTTTAGTTTGCACTTCTAAAGATAGGAGATTGACGGCCACTTGTATGCCGTCAAGATTCAGTGTTGGCGGAAACATCGTGTGCCGTTAACCCCGGTTGGCGGCAACCCCTTTGCCGCCAAGTTCTTCAGATTTTACAGAATGACTGTCTTGATCTCTATGGTGTGTTTGTCAGATTTCTTGGTATATGTGCATGCTATAAAAATTATATGTGGTCAAGTATAGCCAGCAGGTCATGTGATGAGGATAAGTCGAATTTCTGTATATAGTTCTATTTATTAAATTTTCTGTAATTGGACAATGAGCATGATTTGACCATGATAAATAATAAATAAATATATCCATTGTGTATTAGGGTTCCATAAATTTTCCATGATCTTATGATGACAATTTTCAGGTGTTGGAACTGTTAGGTACGACTGCTTTACCATGAATCATGTTTAAATGAATTTCCTAATAAATCTGTAGGTGATCTGTTTTAATTGTTAAAATTTACTGTATTGTTCCGAAAAATATGAAAATTTAGGTATGTGACATATGATATGTGTGAAGCCTGTGAGAAACATTTCATGCTGATTTGACAACATTAGGTACTGTCATTGATTTAACAAGGGCAATGAACCATGATAAGCATGTTTAGATTTAATCATGTGTGGAATTCAGGGGTTAGCAGCATGATTAGGATCTTTTTATGAGTTAATTGTCACTGTGAATAGTAACATCATGTTCTGTAAACTGAAGCATGTGAAATTATTTAAACGTGTGTGTAAATGTGTTAAATAGTGCATGTGAATAATGTAAGTGAATGTGATAAAGTGTTTAATGTGAAATTGTGCCAAAATTGACACTGCTACCATAGAGGGCTGTGGAGACATACTGTAGTAAAGTCCGTACAGGAAGGCTCAATGTGTGTGATATCCTATGGGTATTAGGATGAAATCCTGGAGGTGGACAAGTACCACTGGTTAGGGTTAAGAGGGCTTCTCCCTGTTCTATGCAGTTAACCAAGATTCGTCACTGTGTTGCCTAGGTGACGGGTATGTGTATGAGTATGTGTGTCCTTCTTATGGTGGTTTGGACTATGTGTCACGGCAATTAAGTTTAAAAAGAGTGCATATGTGAAATGTGGATATGTGAAAATGTGCAATGTGAAAAGTGAACGTGTGATGGTAAAATGTGAATATGTTAGCATGTGAAAAGATGTGAATTCATGAGAATGTGATTTATCATATTAAAACAACAAGCTAAATGTATGGATAAGTGTTATAGTTGCATGAGAAAATGATTAGATATGATGCTAGTTTTGTTATTCACCATGTACATAATTGCATGCTTTAATTGCGTATAATTATTAAGTGATTTGAATGAAATTTGAACCTTTGAATCATGCTGGATATAATGTGTAGAAAGCATGCTATAGGTTTTCATGTTTAAATTGTTTAAGTGATGTGAAGCATGTACCATGTGTTCCTTCTTGTTTAAAAGATAGTATGTATATGTGACATATGTAAGGATGTATCCTTGGATTGCTTGCTGGGTCTTTTAGAAGACTCATTCTTGCTTTGGCATACAGGTGAGACAGGTGCCTCCATTCCGGAGGAGGACATAGTGAGAAGTGACTCCGAGCACGAGGAGTAGCTACCTTTGTGGAGACGTCTATTTTGTTACTTTTTATTTCATATTATGTAATCAAATGTAATGGACAATGTAAATTATTTGGAGTTGCAATAATGTGGACATTAGTATTTCTGTTATTGCTATATAGATTACGGATTATGTGGTGATGATGGAATGAGAATAATTATTTATTTCCGCTGTTCTCTTATGATATTTATGTACATCTCAATCAATTGTTTAGTGTTGGGTAAATGTCCCACTGTGACGATGTTCTTTGTACTGACATGGATTGGTATAATCGTACCGATATAAGGAGGATCATTACAATTAGTGTTATATTCTTTTGATTAGTGGACAAAATATAAGTATCTTCCGATTGCTGAACAACAGTTCATTTATTATTCCAATAAATGTTTCGATTAATATTATTTCTACTTCAACTCTTGACCAGTCAAAGTGCCTTATCGACTCCTATGTCTTTTCAGTCAAAGTTTAACTTCGACTCCTTTAATTTCTTAAGAGTATAAGTTCAGGTTATTATTATTATTATATTTTCATTCTGTACTCTTGTTCTCTACTCTTCATTTTACTATTTTAAAGAGAATATACATTGAGTTGTTGTATTTCATAATGTTCTTTAACAATTGTTTGATTTAAAAGATATCCACCAACAATTTTCAAATTCACAGAGATTTCCATGTTTTAAGGAAAAATCTTCCGTAGTTCCGTTATGCATCGAGCAGATGTCCATCTCACTTTAATGTCTGCCTACTTTTGCATATTTAAGGACATATACTTTCTATCTGGGACAAAAAGGATCTTTTAACAGTCTTACATTTTATTCCTATTGTCCAATATATTATTTGCTACCATTCCAACTGTAGAAATGAGAAAGATTTTTGCATGGGTATGGTGTATGCATGCAATAAATGCACCTGTCTACTGAAGCATGAAGCCTATCCCATAATAGCAACTAAGATGATAGTTAGACACAAGACTTGGAGACGTTACTCTCAAGAGGTCTCTTCCTAGTCTAAATGTTCATATTTCAAACAGTCAGATTCAAATGGATAGCTGAAGACCTTGAAGACTGAAGACTCTATATAAAGCAGTCGAAGTCTTGAAGAATAGATATATAATATGCATGAAAAATATATATTCTACTATGAAGAACAAGCTCATCTACTCAAGCCTTAGACTAGTCTTCAATTGTGTAGTCAAACATCTTAGAATATTCATCCTGTCCACTGATAGCCAGAAAGAGATGAGTACATCCAATCCTTCATCTTTGTAGCTCTCTTTCTGTCAGTGCTTGCTCATTCTCCGAGTAGCACCTTGTGTAAACATTTGTGCTTGTAACCCGCCATGGGGTTTGTTCCCTGTGCATTCCCCTTTTGTAGCTCATCAGACATTAGATCAATTTTCACATCAGTCTGATGGAATTGCATTTGGATGATGTTGATCATCTCTTCCTGTTTTAGGAGTACATTGTAAACATTATCAATAGATCTGTTGCTGCTAGTCTCCCTCTGAGTTCGTTGTTGTTGAGAGGGAATCTAAGCAGGTGGAGGAGAGAAGTGATGATGTTTCAATTCTTCCAGTAGTTCATCATTAGGCATGTCAGCATGTGGAGGAGTAGCACCTTCATCTATGATGATCGTGCCCTTAATATCCTTGATAACTTGAGCAATAGTTTCTTTAGGAAGTTGTTTCTGCTCTGCTGTTCCAGAGGGTGCCACAACTTTTGTCTTAGCTTCAACTTCATCTGCTGGGACTTGTGGAGGAACAGATGGAATGTTTACTCCATTATCAGTAAAATTTTCATGAGAGCAGTCTGGTACTACATCGTTGGTTCAAAGCTTTTGGGCTTTGTCCAGGTATAATAACCTCTCCTTAATGTGGACAGCCTAATGCTCTCCTTCAACTGTATGTCAATCTCATTGCTCAACTCTACATTGTTCTTCTTGAATAGAAGTGTCAACAAAGGACCATAAGGCAAAGACTCATTCAAATTTATTGACCCAATAATCTTGTCTATGATCGCTACAACAAGATTCACAAAATGCCCTTGGATGGCCCTAAACAGTAGGTGTCCATCCTTAAAGGAGATTGATGAGTGTCTTCCTGCTCTTGGGGTAACAATGGTGGTGATGATAGCATGGAGCAATCGCTTCTCAGCGATCAGTTGATTTACCAGTAACCCCTTTTTGTAAATATCGCCTTTCTGTCCAATAATATCAAGGCATTGTCTTTCCAATGTGGCCACATCACTGGCCTTGTGGCCCTTCTTGGGACATTCCAAGATTTCTGCCTAAACATCTTCAGAGACTGTAATCTTCTTCCCTTTTACACTGGCTTCAAGTGTACCGTCTACTATACACTTCAGAGTAACATAGAATGCCTTTAGTAGGTCTTCATATACTGGCTCCTTGATCGAACATGCCTTTTTACATCCCATGGTTTCAATGATATCTAAAACTTCTACTAATCTTCTTGTTAATTGAGAGAAATTCATAGTCTATTGATGCTTTGGTTGAAGAAAGCCTTTGGAATTAATCAGGGGTGAAGAAAGAGGCATCCAAAGCCCTAGATGAAGCCATCTAGACAAAAACAATAGGAATGACTTCGAAGATCATGAGAGAATGGATGAAATGTTTGAAACAAGGATGAAGATGCTACCTTTTTTTATTTTTTCTAAAAATTTGGAAAGATCAAGATGGAATCGGTGAGGAACTTCTCGAAGTTGAAGGTTAGCACGAGGTTAGCTTCTGGTCGAGTGTAGCATCTGGTCGAGTGCACAAGGTCAGCATCTGGTCGAGTGTGCATATCCCCAAAGGGGAAAAGTGTTATCACTCCCATAGGTTATCAACCTATGACCCAAGATTTTATAGAAACATAAAAAATAATACAAGGTCCATGGGGCACACCCCTGACTGGCGAGGGAGGTAAACCGCTAAATGGAAACTAAAAAGAAATACACATCATCTAATTTCTGATAGAGGGAAGCCCAACTTTATCCAGCATGACTGCTCCTTTGGATACACGAGGCAAATCTCCCTGCGCCAGTAGATTTTGCTCGTACTAGAGTAGCATGCATGGGAAGCTAGAGAGTCTGCCACCTGGTTGCTTTCCCTGAAACATGATGGACGGGAACATTATGTTGCTTTATCATGACAAGAAGGTCTCGCCACCAATTTATAACCTGCCAAGAAGGAGAACACTAGTGACAATCGATTGAACTAGAATTGCCCAATCTGAGAATACTGTTGCTAAGTTTTAGCCATTAGAGATCACCAGATAAATTCCATCATACATACCTCTTATTTCTGCAATAACACTATTACCCATACCATACGCAAAAGCAAAATCTGCAAAAAAATTACCAACACATTCCCTGATGCAGCCACCCCCTCCACAACTACTAGGGTTATCCTTGGAGGCCCCATCCACATGTATGCTAAAACCTCTCGTCTCCAAAGATCTGGACATCACTAATAGACCTTTCACCCTGACAACAGGAGATAAGTTGAATTGTCTGAGGATGGTTGATTCCTCAAGAGAGATGCACTTGTTGAATTGTTTTTTCTTCAAAGCCAATTGAATCATGGAACAAATACTTTTCTGAATAGTAGCAATATGCCATTGCTTGCCTTCAAACTGAGCTGCACAATGAGACTTCTAGATTTCCCGAAGGGTCAGAATAGTCACGTAGAGAGAAACAGACTGGAAAGCGGATTTAATGTTAGAGTTGACAAGCACACTCCAACCACTAATGATAATATGATATGAGATATCTATTTTGTTGCTCAGAAGTGAAAGAAGCCAGCTCCACATTTCCTTGGCTATATCACTAAATATAAATAAATGATCATTATCTTCTCTATGAGAAGTTCTGCAACAATCACAATTAGGGACTATAGGAATACCACAATCTGAATAGCCCTATGGATTAACCTCCAGATAAACATAGCAGCTCTAGGTGAGAAGGCATTATTCCACAATTTAGATAAGCAAAGTCTCTTTTAAATCCTTCTTGCGAACACTTTCATAAGCAGACTTCACAGAGAATCTACTGGATGGGGAGAGGGCCCATATACCTACGTCCCCCACATTTTTGAGCTTAATAGAAATAGTACGATAGTTGATGGATAAATGATCCCATACTGGAAGTAGAGGATCACTAAGAGCATCTCTAACAGAAACAAAGATTGTCTGATCCATACAAATAGAAAAGAAGAGGTCGGTCACCAATCCACACATCTCTAAGAAAGTCCCTAAACTTATCAACACCCACAATCATTCTAGAATTATTGAGAATCAAAGTTTTAGTTCGAAGAAAAATTATTTTCAGTACAAGAAAAAACGGGTTTAGAGACCGACAATTTCGGTCCCAATTCGGTCACTATTCGATCACTAAATGATTCAGTGACCGAATAGGGATTGAAATTATCGGTGAAAAATTTTTTGTCACAATTCTGTGACCGAAATGTTTCGGTCACTAATCAATCGCTGATAGTGACCGATTAGTGACCGAATTGCTTCAGTCGATATCAGCGACCGATAACTTCGGTCACTATTTCAGTCACTAAAATAGTGACTGAATTGATTCGGTTGCTATCAGCGACCGATAACTTCGGTCACTAAAATAGTGACTGAAATTGTGACTGATTGTATCGGTCGCTGATAGCAACCGAAATAGTTCGGTAACTATTTCGGTCAACTGAAGTTATCAGTCGCTGATAGCGACCGAAGCAATTCAGTCACTAATCGGTCACTATTTTAGTGATCGAAATAGTGACCTCCGCGACCGAAGCAATTCGGTCACTAATCGGTCTCCATTTTTTCAATTATTATATATATATATATATATTAACAAAATAATTTATGCATATAATAAAAATAAAAATATATTATGACAAATGTCAACAATAGTAAAACATAAAATGTCCACAACAATGCATAAAATGTTCATAACAATAAAAAGAAAATCATGAATCCTCGTCCTCGTCCTCCTCATCCTCGTCTCCTCCGACGCCACTCGATGAAGGAACCTACAATAGATATATAACAATAATACGTTAAAATTAAATACTACTATAAGTAATAAATTATTTAAAATTTTAGATTATATTCAATCACTTTTAAACTAAATTAACTAGCATAATGTGAATTCAAGCATCAAGCTCAAATCAGAAATCTGATTTGAACTCGCCAGTTTTCACAAGTCACAATCATCGCCCCAACCATGCTGAAACAAACCGGAGGCCGATCGGATTAGTATTTCTAATTTTGGACCCTCAAACCATGTTAAGTTTTTCCTTTTAAAACTAAACTAAACCAACTTTCTTAAGATGAATTTGAGCGGCGAGCTCAAACCGAGAGTCCGAATTGAACTCCGTCCATTTGAACAAGTCACAATCATCGCCCTGGTCGTGTTGCAAAAAACTGGAGGTCAATCGAATTAGTATTTCCAATTTTGGACCCCCAAACCTAAGTTCTTCATTTTTAAACTCAATTAACTTGCTTAAGGTGAATTTGAGCGTCGAGTTCAAACCGGGAGTCGAAATGGAACTCCGTAGTTTCCACAAGTCACAATCATCTCCCTCGCCATGCTATAAAAATCGGAGGCCAATCGGATTAGTATTTCTAATTTTGGACCCCCAAACTTAAGTTCTTCATTTTTAAACTAAACTAACTTGCTTAAGGTGAATTTGAGCGCCGAGCTCAAACCGAGAGTCCGAATTGAACTCCGTCAGTTTCCACAAGTCACAATCATCGGCCTGGCCATGTTGGAAAAAACTGAAGGCCAATCAGATTAGTATTTCTAATTTTGGACCCCCAAACATAAGTTCTTCCTTTTTAAAGTAAACTAACTGGCTTAAGGTGATTTAAGCATCGAGCTCAAACTAGGAGTCCGAATTGAACTCCCTTAGTTTTCACAAGTCACAATCATCGCTCTTGCCACGCTGGAAAATATCAGAGGTCAATCTGATTAGTATTTCTAATTATGGACCTCCAAACCTAAGTTCTTCATTTTTCAACTAAACTAAGTTGCTTAATGTGAATTTGAGCGTCGAGCTCAAACTGGGTGTCTGAATTGAACTTTGTCAGTTTCCACAAGTCACAATCATCGCCCTGACCGTGCTGGAAAAAATTAGAGGCCAATCAGATTAGTATTTCTAATTTTGGACCCCAAACCTAAGTTCTTCATTTTTAAAGTAAATTAATTTGCTTAAGGTAAATATGAGCATCGAGCTCAAATCGGGAGTCTGAATTGACCTCTGTTAGGTTCCACAAGTCACATTCATCGCCCCGATCATGTAGAAAAAAAATGGAGTACAATCGGATTAGTATTTCTAATTTTGGACCCCCAAACCTAAGTTATTCATTTTTAAACTAAACTAATTTGCCTAATGTAAATTTGGGTGTCGAGCTCAAACCGGAGTCCGAATTGAACTCCGTCAGTTTCCACAAGTCACAATCATCGCTCTGGCCATGCTGGAAAAAACCGGAGGACAATCAGATTAGTATTTCTAATTTTGGACCTCCAAAATTAAGTTCTTCATATTAAAACTAAACTAACTTGCTTAAAGTGAATTTGAGCGTCGAGCTCAAACCGGGAGTCCGAATTGAACTATGTCAGTTTTCACAAGTCACAATCATCGCCCTGGTCATGTTGGAAAAAATCAGAGCCCAATCGGATTAGTATTTCTAATTTTGGACCATCAAACCTAAGTTCTTCATTTTTAAACTAAACTAAATTGTTTCATTTGAATTTGAGCGTCGAGCTCAAACCGGGAGTCTGATTTGAACTCCGTCAGTTTCCACAAGTCACAATGATCGCCCTAGCCATGCTGGAAAAAATCAGAGGCCAATCAGATTAGTATTTCTAATTTTGGACCCCCAAACCTAAGTTCTTTATTTTTAAAGTAAACTAACTTCCTTAACGTGAATTTGAGCGTCGAGCTCAAACCGGGAGTCCGAATTGAACTCTGTTAGTTTCCATAAGTCACAATCGTCGCCTTGGTTGTACTAGAAAAAACCAGAGGCCAATCAGATTAGTATTTCTAGTTTTGGACCCCCAAACCTAAGTTCTTCATTTTTAGACTACACTAACTTGCTTAAGGTGAATTTGAGCGTCGAGCTCAAATCGGGAGTCCGAATTGAACTCCGTCAATTTTCACAAGTCACAATCATCGCCCTGGCCGTGCTGGAAATAATCGGTGGCCAATTGGATTAGTATTTCTAATTTTGGACCTACAAACCTATGTTTTTCATTTTTAAAGTAAACTAACTTACTTAAGGTGAATTTTAGTGTCGAGCTCAAACCGGGAGTCCGAATTGAACTCCGTCAGTTTCCACAAGTCACAATCATAGCCCTGGCCGTGCTAGAAAAAGTCGAAGGCCAATCGGATTAGTATTTATAATTTTGAACCCCCAAACCTAGGTTCTTAATTTTTAAACTAAACTAATTTGCTTAATGTGAATTTGAGCGTCGAGCTCAAACTGGGAGTCCGAGTTGAACTCCGTCAGTTTCCACAAGTCATATTCATCACCCTGGCTATGCTGGAAACTATCGGAGGCCAATCGGATTAGTACTTCTAATTTTGCACCCAAAACCTAATTTCTTCATTTTTTAACTAAACTAACATACTTAATGTGAATTTGAGCGTCGAGCTCAAACTGAGAGTCCGAATTGAACTCTATCAGTTTCAATAAGTCACAATCATCGCCCTGGCCGTGCTGGAAAAAATCAGAGGCCAATCAAATTAGTATTTATAATTTTGGACTTCCAAACCTAAGTTCTTCATTTTTAAAGTAAACTAACTTTCTTAAGGTGAATTTGACAGTCGAGCTCAAACTGGGAGTCCGAATTGAACTCCATCAGTTTCCACAAGTCACATTCATCGCCCTGATCATGCTGGAAAAATCTGTAGGCCAATCAGATTAATATTTCTAATTTTGGACCCCCAATCCTTAGTTCTTCATTTTAAAACTAAACTAACTTGATTAATGTGAATTTGAGTGTCAAGCTCAAACCGGGAATCCAAATTGAACTTCGTCAGTTTCCACAAGTCACAATTATCACCTTGGGTATGCTGGAAAAAACTGGAGGCCAATCGGATTAGTATTTCTAATTTTGGACCCCCAAACCTAGGTTCTTCATTTTTAAGCTAAACTAACTTATTAATATGAATTTGAGCGTCGAGCACAAACTGGGAGTTCAAATTGAACTCCGTCAGTTTCCACAAGTCACAATCATCGCCCTGGCCATGTTGGAAAAAATCGGAGGCCAATCGGATTAGTATTTTTAATTTTGGACCCCCAAATCTAAGTTCTTCATTTTTAAAGTAAACTAACTTGCTTAAGGTAAATTTGAGCGTCGAGCTCAAATCGAGAGTCCGAATTGAACTACGTTAGTTTACACATGTCACAATCATTGCTCTGGCCATGGTGGAAAAAATAGTAGGCCAATCGGATTAGTATTTCTAATTTTGGACCGCCAATCCTATGTTCTTCATTTTTAAACTAAGCTAACTTGCTTAAGGTGAATTTGAGCGCCGAGCTCAAACCGGGTGTCTGAATTGAACTCCGTCAGTTTCCACAAGTCACAATCATCGCCTTGGCTATGTTGGAAAAAATCGTAGGCCAATCGGATTAGTATTTCTAATTTTGGACCCCCAATCCTATGTTCTTTATTTTTAAACTAAGCTGACTTGCTTAAGGTGAATTTGAGCGCCGAGCTCAAACCGGATGTCTGAATTGAACTCCGTTAGTTTCCACAAGTCACAATCATCGCCTTGGCCATGCTGGAAAAAATTGAAGGCCAATCAGATTAGTATTTCTAATTTTGGACCCCAAACCTAAGTTCTTCATTTTTAAAGTAAACTAACTTGCTTAAGGTGAATTTGAGCGTCGAGCTCAAACCGGGATTTGAAATTGAACTCCGTCTGTTTCCAAAAGTCACAATCATCGCCCCGGTCATGCTGGAAAAAACCGGAGGCCAATCGGATTAGTATTTCTAATTTTGGACACACAAACCTAAGTTCTTCATTTTTAAACTAAACTAGCTTGCTCAATGTGAATATGAGCGTCGAGCTCAAACCGGTAGTCCGAATTGAAACATGTTAGTTTTCACAACTCACACTCATGACCTTGGTCGTGCTGGAAAAAACCAATGGCCGATCGGATTAGTTTTTCTATTTTGGACCCCCAAACCTAATTAAGTTCTTCCTTTTTAAACAAAACAAAACTAAAATTGACTGTTAAAATAGAAAAGCTAAAATAAAATTAATTTACTCACATGAGGGGCCCGTGCTGATGTCGATGGTGCTGCCTGAGGAGGAATGCTGACTTGGGAGAGGGCCTAGGAGAGGGCCTTGAAGAGCTGGGCCTGGACAACGTTCGACACCTGCGTCTGCATCGTGTGGGCCAGACGAGACTCCAAACTAGAGATCTCATCTCGAATGAAGCCCATCATCTCACTGGGAGAAGTACCTGGGGCACCAGGTATGGTGAATGCACTAGTCGCCTGTGAACCTAAACTCGAGGTGCCAGATAACACCCTGTTCATGTCCATACTGTGCCCAAAACCATACACATGGCCTTTCTTTAGGGCACCAGATGCTGCAACCCATACCTCAGGATTTGACTACGGCTACTCCTCCTCCCCAGCATACTTCTCTGTCATCTGTTGGCTATATGACTCTTGTAAAAAATAAATTGACAATGTAATATTAATTTGTAACGAGAAAAAATAAATAGTGAATAGACTGTAAATACTTACCACAACCTCTCGGGCTCTGTCACTAATGTACTGATCCGTCCCCTTTTTCTTATGTGTCTTATCAAACACCTCCTGAAATGTTGGAGGCCGTTTTAGCTTCTTTTCCTATTTCACAGAAAAACATTACATAAATGAGTACCTATATAAATAAAATATATCACAAACGGACATATGACTTACCAATAAGGACTGATTGGGCACAGAGGAGACATACCCAATTGTATGCTTGTTGGCCTCTGGATTGGCAGCCCGATTCACTTTCATTATTGTGGAGGTTTCTTGCCATCTCTCTATGGCCCATATGTTGCATAGACCTTCCCAGTAGTCTCTCCTCATCAATGTCAGTGCGCGCTCCCTCCAAAGAGTCGGGTCTGCACTCTGACAAACTCTCTGTGCGTTTTTCCTTGCACTATACAACAAATGTTTATAATTTGATCGGGCAGTGGTCGTCCATACTGATCGAGACTGTGACTCGTCCGAAGGACGCGTGAATCGATGATTGCTCTGTATAGATAAGAGTTAGTTAATTGATTCTAGGAGTAAGAAAACAAATAAATTATAATAAGAAATTACATACCATGAACATCTGATACAACAAGTCCGGGACCTCCATCGGGAAATCATTGAATCTATGAATAGGCCCAGGAAAGTGTGCCTGAATTGATCTTGTGATGAATTGGGTGAAATGTTGTGGAAAAACTACTATAAGGAAATTTAGAAGGGGGGGTTGAATAGAATTCACTGAATTTTGAAAATTCACTTCGATTAGGATCTCAGTGACATTGAATTAAAAATGAAATCTAGATATCAATGACAATTCTAGACAGATTAGACCAGTTAGACAAAGAAATACTAACGAGCCTATCAAGCATCTAGCGTAAGAGACAAACAAACCACAAGGATAAGGAGATTTAGGGTGGTTCGAATTCATATTCTAACTGGACATTGCTCTGATACCAACTATGACGGACCGGGGTACTTATGCCCGATAAGGCTCCATATCCAGATCCGCCTCCCGCGAACGGACCGAAGTCTTGCAAGGGATATCTCACACACGTGTCTAGTAAGAGTATAAAAGACAAACCACAAGAATATAAGACACAAGAAAGTACATGTGCTCATATCTGTTCACATATTTGTACAACTGTCCCATTACATTAATACATGTCCAATTAAAAAGTACAACTACCTGGAGCATACTCCGAGGGAGCACAAGCTCACACAACACTACTACTACACAACTGCTGGTGGTACAAGTCTGTCACAACACCGCTGTAAGCCAAACACACAGTAGTCCCTAAAAAGAATTGTAGGGGAGTGAGCCTCAATAAGTCACTGGCTCAGTAGGGGCTACCCAAAATAACACACAAATCAGAAAGAGACAACTAAACTGAAGAGACCTCAACCTCAAAGGGTCTCACTGGCAAGCCAAACCATTACATGCTCACAACATAATAATAAATAACAACTAAACATAAAGTCCTTGGAAGGAATGTGGGACTACAGGACTAATATAACACTACTAGTCCGCCCAACAACTGAAGTGCCTAAATCACAGTCTCACCGGCACATTGCTACAACAACTCACTGCCTAAGTTATAAGCCACACAGGCAAATCATTGCCCAAGCTACAAGCTCCACAGGCGAACCTCAAACACTTGAGTAACAGGACTGCTAACAACAAGGTGGTCCTTTATACTCCTAACCACACTACGTCGAGAGCCACACATAAGTGGTAGGACTGACTACAGCTAGCTAGTCCATCAATACTAAAACCATAATTGAAACCTTACTCAAGAAGGGTAAAACTCAACAAGTGGAAGGTCTCACACGGCCTCCACGAAACACAGCTCTACTAAACCACAATATGCCTAGGCCACAAGCCTCATCGGCAAATTACCCACAAAGGTAACATGATTGACAACTACAAACTAATCCACAATAAACCATAAACAAAGCTTTACTTAAAACAGATAGGATACAACAAGTGGCAGGTCAAACCACAAGACCTCCACAACACACAAGTACCCGAAAGGTTGGTACACAATGTACCATCACAAAACTACAAGGTAACCCACGAAGGGTATAGGTACCTGCTACTCTGAGGTACCACAACACAAACACCCGTACGAAAGGTACAAGAAGGTGGTAAACACCACACTGAATCTCAACTATATTATGCCATCACATAGGCACAACATTACAGGTGAAACCTCAACCGGTAAGTCACACAAACCACAACTCAGTCACAACTGTGCCAACACCAGGGCACACCTCGAGCAGGTCAAACCTCGACTACGAGTCACAAACTCACGAACCACAGCCAGTGGCAAAGCACAAGTCAAGCCACATCTAGTAGCAAAGCACAAGTCAAGCCATAGCCAGTAGCAAAGCACGAGTCAAGCCACAGCCAGTAGCAAACTACAAGTCGGAAAGAACGACGCCACCACACGGGAACGGACCACTGGTTCATGACGCCAGTATCCAACCCGGACAACACAACAAAAGAACTACCTCTCAGCCTCGCAGTCATGGACAAAAGGTCCAACTGCCGCTCCACAAGATAAAGCCAAACAATTGTGGAGACCAACCAACACCACACCTGCAGACACACAGCTGCAGGTCCATGCCTGGCACCTCTAGGGTCTCTGGCCGGAGCACCCTAAAGTGAGGCACTGGAAAACAGGAATAGCTGGGGACCAGTGTCGACTACTGGTGTCCGTACCCCCAACTACGAGCGCGCTACAAGCGACTAAAAGACAAGTACAAAAGTCACTGTCCCACTGTCGTCTTTCCCTCAGCCGGACGTACAACTCAAGCAAAGGAGTGAGGGTGTCCAGGAAGACGACACAAACCTCAACGGTACCACATAAGTACCGGGACAAAACCCCGAGCACAAGAAACACACGTGCCTTGCTCACAAAGAACCTGGGGTACCCGATTAGAGAGGCATTCCAAATAGGCGCCGGACCACCACACTCGGATAGCACAAACCACGATACTTACATATATAGCCTTTACTTATAATTCACAATATACATGTGTTAGGATTAGCTTAACATCGGTCACCATGTGACCCCAAAGCTATCCTACACCAATACATACCTGAACCACAAACTTGCCTATCATCGGTCAACTCATGACCTCCATGGCTACACAGACATCACTTTAACACATAAATCAGTATAATATTCTTTAAAGGATAACAACAGACAAGGGCTAGGTCCACACATGACCTTCACTGCCCAAACACCACAAAGTCATGGCTAGGCTCACACAGGAACCTCACTGTCCAATTACTACGACAAATCATAAGAATTACATTATGACAATGTGTCTGCCATGCACACACCCAAACCACGTAGACAGCTCATGTATAATACACCAACCAGGTGCACCACACATCATTCACGTAAACAACATGTCCAACACATGGACAACATGCTCCAAGAGCACTACGGGTGTCAACACACAACAAATACTACGTAAACACCAAGCCGGTTACGTACATAACACATTAACTATATAAAACATGCCCACCTCGTGAGCAATACGCTCCATGAACGTAATAAATGCATTAGCTCCACTTGTCATTGCCATGCACAACAAATATCACCAACCGGATAACAAAAACATACAAAATAACATCTTCGGCTGCGATCATGACAGAGGCTAGGGCCGCCATCAGATCGCGACACCACGACATGGCGCAACCAGAAGTCTTGTCACGACAGGTCGGACTGTCGCTACCAGGTAGCGACACTCAGAAGGACCGCGATAAAAAACCTGAACGCGACATCCCATCAGGCCGCGATAACCTTAACGCGACACTACGACAGACCGCCATAAGAACCTGGGCCGCCATCAGATAGCGACTAAACTACATGTCGCAACAGAAACCTTATTGCGACAGGTCGGGCTGTCGGAACGTGGTCGCGACACCAAGGGCCGTCGCCTTCGCAGACGAAAACCCCAATCCGGGAGAAACTCCACGGATTACCGTTTCCGACCATTCAACCCACGTTTAATTATTAATTTACATGCTTTAATGGATACCCCTATCATGGTATCTACTGTTATTTACGCTTTAAACCAATAAAATCCACACCACGAGCAATCCACACAATCAAACGAGGTAGAAACACCCTACCTTCGCGAAGAACGCAAAGACCGGAGTTCCTTCGACGTTTCCCCCGCTCCACGCGACATCCTCACGGCGAGAGCACGCTCCACGCACCTCCAGAAGCTCGAATCACCCGGAAATCCCACAGCAGCTCCCCTCCCTGGCCGTGCAGAGCTTCCCCTGCTCTGTCCGGCTGGGGTTCTTAAAAATAGAACAGCGATTGGGATCGCGACACAGTCAGATGTCGCTACTTGAACGCGACGCAGGCGAATGTCGCCTTCCCAAAACCGACGCCAGCTGAACGCCCGGCGAGCGACATGCGGCAGCAATGCAGACGAAGACCGTCAGCCAGCGGCAACATGAACGTGACTCCCAGGTCTGTCGCTTTCACAACGTGACACATGACCCTGTCGCCTTCACAGACAGAAAATCTGTGAGCGCTTTGAGCCCAATGGCCGGCCCACCAAGCCTCACAACGCGCGCACACTTGAAACACAAGCTAATGGGCCACACACTGGCCACCAAACCCGCTAAACCTGGATCCACGAGGATCCAGAAAACGTGCGACGTTACATTATTATCACCTAAAAAGAAATATCATCCTCGATATTCAAAACAAATTACAACAACCGGATTATCACCTAAAATGAAATAAAATCGTATACATAACAAGAAGGATACTCTTTCTCTGCATCAGCCTTTCAATTCATCTGTCCATTTCCATCCTTACTTTGCTCCTTTCTTTTCTTTCAATTCATTTCACAATTACTTTGTTCTATCGATTCCATTACCTTTCTTTACCTTTCAACCGTAGGTGATTCTACCATGCCAATGGCGCTTTATCTCCTTGGACTGAACCTACTTCCACAATTTCCCGGCTTTGTTTGCTACATTTCTTTCAGGACCGCTTTATCTTTCTCAAATATCTTACATTGTAATATTTTTTCATGCCATAATCCTTCCAAATGATTAAACTTTCCTGTGCCATTTCCTTTTTCTATTTATCATTGCCAACTATTATCCTGCCTCATCTGCATTTACATTCGCAACTGACACTTCTTTAAAGAAGACCAATCACCATCTTTGAATTTTCTACCCTTTCATATTATTCTGCTCATACCGCTTTAAATCAATCTCTGATTAGAAATCATAATAAACTATGTTCGTTTATTCCGCTGCGCAAAACTTTATACTTTCTCCTTATTCAAGCAAACATGAACAATTTATGAATATTAAATCTTTCTTTACTTTTGCTTCCGCTGTGCTATTCTGATCACACTGAACACTTTCGCAAAATATTCCACAATTTCTGATTTGCCAAACCACTATTGACATATTATACTCTTCATATATCTCTCCTGCTTTACTGACATTCTCTAGCTAATCTCATAATTTTTGTTACATAACCTTTCCAAATATTCTTTAATTAATATGTTCCTGCTCTTGCATGAAACTCTGGAATATCTTAATAACAATTCCTTTCTGTTCAATTGAATCAATTCTTTGCACCAATATGCAAACTCTAACTGACATTTACTGACTCATCTGATCTTATTCACTTCATCATTTGCTAAATTCTTCCTTTCTATAATCTATATCTTTTCTGCAAAATACCTCTCTTATTTCATTAAATGTTCTTTCTAAAAAATTTCTCATAATCTGCCATTCATTAACTAAATATTCCTCTTGTGCAATTCTCACAAATTCTTATTGCACACTAATCCTTCTTTTTTCCCTTTCTTTACTCAACTAATCCTTTCTATACATATTTATACAAATCTTCATATCACACTTCCTGTTACTATCATTATTCATAGCAACATTTTTCTCAAATTTCTGATCTCAGGCATACTTAATCTATCTTGCATAAATCAATACTCTTTTATGTACTAATACCTCTTTTAAAGCTGATCTGTCTTACTTAATCATATCAAACTTTTCATAACACTAATCACATACTCATCCACACTGTTTCTTAATATCATCTGACTCAGGTCTCTAATGCCACAATACTTTTACTGAGGTTCTCAACTATACTTTGCACATTTAATCATTTCTGACATACACGCTGACCTGATCCTCACCACCTTGTTACCATACACCAGTCTCTACTAACTCTGTATCTCATTATAACTTACTTACTGAATTCCATATCCAAACTTATTAATCTCCTCAATTCCTTTAACTGGGAATTTTTAACAACCAAACTGATCTATCACAAACCAGCACACTGGTATAATCACATAGATTATACCACTTCTAATCACATCAAACATTCAACAACTGCTAACAGCTACCAAATTCTCAACACCTAAACACATTCTACAGAACAAAAACTTAAATAAATACCACATTAACCAACACAAAATCGCAGACTTACTACCAGTAGTGGACATTAATCCATGTATTAGGATAATGTATTTTCAATGTCTTTTCATATTCTAACTGGACATTGCTCTGATAGCAACTATGACGGACCGGGGTACTTATGCCCGATAAGGCTCCATATCCAGATCCGCCTCCCGCGAACGGACCGAAGTCTAGCAAGGGATATCTCACACACGCGTCCAGTAAGAGTATAAAAGACAAACCACAAGAATATAAGACACAAGAAAGTACATGTGCTCATATCTGTTCACATATTTGTACAACTGTCCCATTACATTAATACATGTCCAATTAAAAAGTACAACTTCCTGTGGCATACCCCAAGGTAGCACAAGCTCACACAACACTACTACTACACAACTGCTGGTTGTACAAGTCTGTCACAACACCGCTGTAAGCCAAACACACAGTAGTCCCTGAAAAGAACTGTAGGGGAGTGAGCCTCAACAAGTCACTGGCTCAGTAGGGGCTACCCAAAATAACACACAAATCAGAAAGAGACAACTAAACTGAAGAGACCTCAACCTCAAAGGGTCTCACTGGCAAGCCAAACCATTTCATGCTCACAACATAATAATAAATAACAACTAAACATAAAGTCCTCGGAAGGAATGTGGGACTACAGGACTAATATAACACTACTAGTCCGCCCAACAACTGAAGTGCCTAAATCACAGTCTCACCGGCACATTGCTACAACAACTCACTGCCTAAGCTATAAGCAACACAGGCAAATCATTGCCCAGGCTACAAGCTTCACAGGGGAACCTCAAACACTTGAGTAACAGGACTGCTAACAACAAGCTGGTCCTTTATACTCCAAACCACACTACGTCGAGAGCCACACATAAGTGGTAGGACTGACTACAGCTAGCTAGTCCATCACTACTAAAACCATAATCGAAACCTTACTCAAGAAGGGTAAAACTCAACAAGTGGAAGGTGTCACACGGCCTCCACGAAGCACAGCTCTACTAAACCACAATATGCATAGGCCACAAGCCTCATCGGCAAATTACCCACAAAGGTAACATGATTGACAACTACAAACTAATCCACAATAAACCATAAACAAAGCTTTACTTAAAATAGATAGGATACAACAAGTGGCAGGTCAAACCACAAGACCTCCACAACACACAAGTACTCGGAAAGGTTGGTACACAATGTACCATCACAAAACTACTAGGTAACCCACAAAGGATATAGGTACCTGCTACTCTGAGGTACCACAACACAAACACCCGTACCAAAGGTACAAGAAGGTGGTAAACACCACACTGAATCTCAACTATATTATGCCATCACTTAGGCACAACATTACAGGTGAAACCTCAACCGGTAAGTCACACAAACCACAACTCAGTCACAACTGTGCCAACACCAGGGAACACCTCGAGCAGGTCAAACCTCGACTACGAGTCACAAACTCACGAACCATAGCCTGTGGCAAAGCACAAGTCAAGCCACAGCTAGTAGCAAAGCACAAGTCAAGCCATAGCCAGTAGCAATGCACGAGTCAAGCCACAGCCAGTAGCAAAGCACAAGTCGGAAAGAACGACGCCACCACACGGGAACGGACCACTGGTTCATGACGCCAGTATCCAACCCGGACAACACAACACAAGAACTACCTCTCAGGCTCACAGTCACGGACGAAAGGTCCAACTGCCGCTCCACAAGGTAAAGCCAAACAACTGTGGAGACCAACCAACACCACACCTGCAGACACACAGCTGCAGGTCCTTGCCTGGCACCTCTAGGGTCTCTGTCCGGAGCACCCTAAAGTGAGGCACTGGAAAACAGGACTAGCTGGGGACCAGTGTCGACTACTGGTGTCCGTACCCCCAACTACGAACGCGCTACAAGCGACTAAAAGACAAGTACAAAAGTCACTGTCCCACTATCGTCTTTCCCTCAGCCGGACGTACAACTCAAGCAAAGGAGTGAGGGTGTCCAGGAAGACGACACAAACCTCAACGGTACCACACAAGTACCGGGACAAAACCCTGAGCACAAGAAACACACGTGCCTGGCTCACAAAGAACCTGGGGTACCCGACTAGAGAGGCATTCCAGAATAGGAGCCGGACCACCACACTCGGCTAGCACAAATCACAATACTTACATATATAGCCTTTACTTATAATTCACAATATACATGTGTTAGGATTAGCTTAACATCGGTCACCATGTGACCCTAAAGCTATCCTACACCAATACATACCTGAACCACAAACTTGCCTATCATCGGTCAACTCATGACCTCCATGGCTACACACACATCACTTTAACACATAAATCAGTATAATATTCTTTAAAGGATAACAACAGACCAGCGCTAGGTCCACACATGAACTTCACTGCCCAAACACCACAAAGTCATGGCTAGGCTCACACAGGAACCTCACTGCCCAATTACTATGACAAATCATAAGAATTACATTACGACAATGTGTCTGCCATGCACACACCCAAACCACGTAGACAACTCGTGTATAATACACTAACCAGGTGCACCACACATCATTCACGTAAACAACATGTCCAACACATGGACAACATGCTCCAAGAGCACTACGGGTGTCAACACACCACAAATACTACGTAAACACCAAGCCAGTTACGTACATAACACATTAACCATATAAAACATGCCCACCTCGTGAGCAATACGCTCCATGAACGTAATAAATGCATTAGCTCCACTTGGCATTGCCATGCACAACAAATATCACCAACCGGATAACAAAAACATACAAAATAACATCTTCGGCTGCAATCGCGACAGAGGCTAGGGCCGCCATCAGATCGTGACACCACGATATGGCGCAACCAGAAGTCTTGTCGCGACAGGTCGGACTGTCACTACTAGGTAGCGACACTCAGAAGGACCGCGATCAAAAACCTCAACGCGGCATCCCGTCAGGCCGCGATAACCTTAACGCGACACTACGAAAGACTGCGATAAGAACCTGGGCCGCCATCAGATAGCGACTCAACTACATGTCGCAACAGAAACCTTATTGCGACAGGTCGGGCTGTCGGAACGTGGTCGCGACACCAAGGGCCGTCGCCTTCGCAGACGAAAACCCCAATCTGGGAGAAACTCCACGGATTACCATTTCCGACCATTCAACCCACGTTTAATTCTAAATTTACATGCTTTAATGGATACCCTAGCATGGTATCTACTATTATTGAAGCTTTAAACGAATAAAATCCACACCACGAGCAATCCACACAATCAAACGAGGTAGAAACACCCTACCTTCGTGAAGAACGCGAAGACCGGAGTTCCCTCGACGTTTCCCCCGCTCCACGCGACATCCTCGCGGCGAGAGCACGCTCCACGCACCTCCAGAAGCTCGAATCACCCGGAAATCCCGCAGCAGCTCCCCTCTCTGGCCGTGCAGAGCTTCCCCTGCTTTGTCCGCCTGGGGTTCTTAAAAATAGAACAGCGGTTGGGATCGCGACACAGTCAGATGTCGCTACTTGAA
This sequence comes from Colocasia esculenta, assembly GCA_014218235.1. Lineage (NCBI taxonomy): Eukaryota > Viridiplantae > Streptophyta > Magnoliopsida > Alismatales > Araceae > Colocasia > Colocasia esculenta. The sequence goes on from CM024757.1 coordinate 85,052,691, forward strand.
CGCGACGCAGGCGACTGTCGCCTTCCCAAAACCGACGCCAGCTGACCGCCTGGCGAGCGACATGCGGCAGCAATGCATACGAAGACCGTCAACCATCGGCAACATGAACGCGACTCCCAGGTCTGTCGCTTTCACAACGCGACACATGACCCTATCGCCTTCACAGGCAGAAACTCTGTAAGCGCTTTGGGCCCAATGGCCGGCCCACCAAGCCTTACAACGCGCGCACACCTAAAACACAAGCTAATGGGCCACACAATTGCCACCAAACCCGCTAAACCTGGATCCACGAGGATCCGAAAAATGCGCGACGTTACATTATTATCACCTAAAAAGAAATATCATCCTCGATATTCAAAACAAATTACAACAACCAGATTATCACCTAAAAAGAAATAAAATCGTATACAGAACAAGAAGGATACTCTTTATCTGCATCAGCCTTTCAATTCATCTGTCCATTTCCATCCTTACTTTGCTCCTTTCTTTTCTTTCAATTCATTTCACAATTACTTTGTTCTATCGATTCCATTACCTTTCTTTACCTTTCAACCGTAGGTGATTCTACTTTGCCAATGGCACTTTATCTCCTTGGACTGAACCTACTTCCACAATTTCCCAGCTGTGTTTGCAACAATTATTTCAGGACCGCTTTATCTTTCTCAAATATCTTACATTGTAATATTTTTTCATGCCATAATCCTTCCAAATTATTAAACTTTCCGGTGCCATTTCCTTTTTCTATTTATCACTGCCAACTATTATCCTGCCTCATCTGCATTTACATTCGCAACTGACACTTCTTTAAAGAAGACCAATCACCATCTTTGAATTTTCTGCCCTTTCATATTATTCTGCTCATACTGCTTTAAATTAATCTCTGATTAGAAATCATAATAAACTCTATTCCTTTATTCTGCTGCGCAAAACATTATACTTTCTCCTTATTCAAGAAAACTTGAACAATTTATGAATATTAAATCTTTCTTTACTTTTGCTTCCGCTGTGCTATTTTGATCACACTGAACACTTTTACAAAATATTCCACAATTTCTGATTTGCCAAACCACTATTGGCATATTATACTCTTCATATATCTCTCCTGCTTTACTGACATTCTCTAGCTAATCTCATAATTTTTGTTACATAACCTTTCCAAATATTCTTTAATTAATCTGTTCCTGCTCTTGCATGAAACTCTGGAATATCTTAATAACAATTCCTTTCTGTTCAATTGAATCAATTCTTTGCACCAATATGCAAACTCTAACTGACATTTACTGACTCATCTGATCTTATTCACTTCATCATTTTCTAAATTCTTACTTTCTCTAATCTATATCTTTTCTGCAAAATACCTCTCTTATTTCATTAAATGTTCTTTCTGAAAAATTTCTCATAATCTGCCATTCATCAACTAAATATTCCTCTTGTGCAATTCTCACAAATTCTTATTGCACACTAATCCTTCTTTTTTCCCTTTCTTTACTCAACTAATCCTTTCTATACATATTTATACAAATCTTCATATCACACTTCCTGTTACTATCATTATTCATAGCAACATTTTTCTCAAATTTCTGATCTCAGGCATACTTAATCTATCTGCCATAAATCATTGCTCTTTTATGTACTAATACCTCTTTTAAAGCTGATCTGTCTTACTTAATCATATCAAACTTTTCATAACACTTATCACATACTCATCCACACTGTTTCTTAATATCATCTGACTCAGGTCTCTAATGCCACAATACTTTTATTGAGGTTCTCAACTATATTTTGCACATTTAATCATTTCTGACATACACGCTGACCTGATCCTCACCACCTTGTTACCATACACCAGTCTCTACTAACTCTGTATCTCATTATAACTTACTTACTGAATTCCATATCCAAACTTATTAATCTCCTCAATTCCTTTAACTGGGAATTTTTAACAACCAAACTGATCTATCACAAACCAGCACACTGGTATAATCACATAGATTATACCACCTCTAATCACATCAACTTTCAACAACTGCTAACAGCTACCAAATTCTCAACACATAAACACATTCTACAGAACAAAAACTTAAACAAATACCACTTTAACCAACACAAAATCGCAGACTTATTACCAGCAGTGGACAATAATCCATGTATTGGGATAATGTAGTTTCAATGTCTTTTCATATTCTAACTGGACATTGCTCTGATACCAACTATTACGGACCGGGGTACTTATGCCCGATAAGGCTCCATATCCAGATCCGCCTCCTGCGAACGGACCAAAGTCTCGCAAGGGATATCTCACACACGTGTCCAGTAAGAGTATAAAAGACAAACCATAAGAATATAAGACACAAGAAAGTACATGTGCTCATATCTGTTCACATATTTGTACAACTATCCCATTACATTAATACATGTCCAATTAAAAAGAACAACTACCTAGGGCATACCCCGAGGGAGCACAAGCTCACACAACACTAATACTACACAACTACTGGTGGTACAAGTCTGTCACAACACCGCTGTAAGCCAAACACACAGTAGTCCCTGAAAAGAACTGTAGGGGAGTGAGCCTCAACAAGTCACTGGCTCAGTAGGGGCTACCCAAAATAACACACAAATCAGAAAGAGACAACTAAACTGAAGAGACCTCAACCTCAAAGGGTCTCACTGGCAAGCCAAACCATTTCATGCTCACAACATAATAATAAATAACAAATAAACATAAAGTCCTCGGAAGAAATGTCGGACTACAAGACTAATATAACACTACTAGTCCGCCTAACAACTGAAGTGCCTAAATCACAGTCTCACCGGCACATTGCTACAACAACTCACTGCCTAAGCTATAAGCCACACAAGCAAATCATTACCCAGGCTACAAGCTTCACAGGCGAACCTCAAACACTTGAGTAACAGGACTGCTAACAACAAGTTGGTCCTTTATACTCCAAACCACACTACATCAAGAGCCACACATAAGTGGTAGGACTAACTACAACTAGCTGGTCCATCACTACTAAAACCATAATCGAAACCTTACTCAAGAAGGGTAAAACTCAACAAGTGGAAGGTGTCACACGGCCTCCACGAAGCACAGCTCTACTAAACCACAATATGCATAGGCCACAAGCCTCATCGGCAAATTACCCACAAAGGTAACATGATTGACAACTACAAACTAATCCACAATAAACCATAAACAAAGCTTTACTTAAAATAGATAGGATACAACAAGTGGCAGGTCAAACCACAAGACCTCCACAACACACAAGTACTCGGAAAGGTTGGTACACAATGTACCATCACAAAACTACAAGGTAACCCACAAAGGATATAGGTACCTGCTACTCTGAGGTACCACAACACAAACACCCGTACCAAAGGTACAAGAAGGTGGTAAACACCACACTGAATCTCAACTATATTATGCCATCACTTAGGCACAACATTACAGGTGAAACCTCAACTGGTAAGTCACACAAACCACAACTCAGTCACAACTGTGCCAACACCAGGGAACACCTCGAGCAGGTCAAACCTCGACTACGAGTCATAAACTCACGAACCATAGCCTGTGGCAAAGCACAAGTCAAGCCACAGCCAGTAGCAAAGCACAAGTCAAGCCACAGCCAGTAGCAATGCACGAGTCAAGCCACAGCCAGTAGCAAAGCACAAGTCGAAAAGAACGACGCAACCACACGGGAACAGACCACTGGTTCATGATGCCAGTATCCAACCCGGACAACACAACAAAAGAACTACCTCTCAGTCTCGCAGTCACGGACGAAAGGTCCAACTTCCGCTCCACAAGGTAAAGCCAAACAACTGTGGAGACCAACCAACACCACACCTGCAGGTCCATGCCTGGCACCTTTAGGGTCTCTGGCCGGAGCACCCTAAAGTGAGGCACTAGAAAACAGGACTAGCTAGGGACCAGTGTCGACTATTGGTGTCCGTACCCCCAACTACGAGCGCGCTACAAGCGACTCAAAGACAAGTACAAAAGTCACTGTCCCACTGTCGTCTTTCCCTCAGCCGGACGTACAACTCAAGCAAAGGAGTGAGGGTGTCCAGGAAGACGACACAAACCTCAACGGTACCACACAAGTACCGGGACAAAACCCCGAGCACAAGAAACACACGTGCCTGGCTCACAAAGAACCTGGGGTACCCGACTAGAGAGGCATTCTAGAATAGGCGCCGGACCACCACACTCGGCTAGCACAAACCATGATACTTACATATATAGCCTTTACTTATAATTCACAATATACATGTGTTAGGATTTTCTTAACATCGATCACCATGTGACCCCGAAGCTATCCTACACCAACATATACCTGAACCACAAACTTGCCTATCATCGGTCAACTCATGACCTCCATGGCTTCACACACATCACTTTAACACATAAATCAGTATAATATTCTTTAAAGGATGACAACAGACCAGGGCTAGGTCCACACATGACCTTCACTGCCCAAACACCACAAAGTCATGGCTAGGCTCACACAGGAACCTCACTGCCCAATTACTACGACAAATCATAAGAATTACATTACGACAATGTGTTTGCCATGCAGACACCCAAACCACGTAGATAGCTCGTGTATAATACCCCAACCAGGTGCACCACACATCATTCACGTAAACAACATGTCCAACACATGGACACCATGCTCCAAGAGCACTACGGGTGTCAACACACCACCAATACTACGTAAATACTAAGCCGGTTACGTACATAACACATTAACCATATAAAACATGCCCACCTCGTGAGCAATACGCTCCATGAACGTAATAAATGCATTATCTCCACTTGTCATTGCCATGCACAACAAATATCACAAACCGGATAACAAAAACATACAAAATAACATCTTCGGCTGCGATCGCGACAGAGGCTAGGGCCGCCATCAGATCGCGACACCACGACATGGCGCAACCAGAAGTCTTGTCGCGACAGGTCAGACTGTCGCTACCAGGTAGCGACACTCAGAAGGACCGCGATCAAAAACCTCAACGCGGCATCCCGTCAGGCCGCGATAACATTAACGCGACAGTACGACAGACCGCGATAAGAACTTGGGCTGCCATCACATAGCGACTCAACTACATGTCGCAACAGAAACCTTATTGTGACAGGTCGGGCTGTCGGAACGTGGTCGCGACACCAAGGGCCGTCGCCTTCGCAGACGAAAACCCCAATCCGAGAGAAACTCCACGGATTACCATTTCCGACCATTCAACCCACGTTTAATTCTTAATTTACATCCTTTAATGGATACCCTAGCATGGTATCTACTGTTATTTAAGCTTTAAACGAATCAAATCCACACCACGAGCAATCCACACAATTAAACGAGGTAGAAACACCCTACCTTCGCGAAGAACGCGAAGACTGGAGTTCCCTCGACGTTTCCCCCGCTCCATGCGACATCCTCGCGGCGAGAGCACGCTCCACGCACCTCCAGAAGCTCGAATTACCCGGAAATCCCGCAGCAGCTTCCCTCCCTGGCCGTGCAGAGCTTCCCCTGCTCTGTCCGGCTGGGGTTCTTAAAAACAGAACAGCGGTTGGGATCGCGACACAGTTAGATGTCGCTACCTGAACGCGACGCATGCGACTGTCGCCTTCCCAAAATCGATGCCAGCTGACCGCCCGGTGAGCGACACTCGGCAGCAATGCAGACGAAGACCGTCAACCAGCGGCAACATGAACGCGACTCCCTAGGTCTGTCGCTTTCACAACGCGACACATGACCCTGTCGCCTTCACAGGCAGAAAACCTGTGAGCGCTTTGGGCCCAATGGCCGGCCCACCAAGCCTCACAACACGCGCACACCTGAAACACAAGCTAATGGGCCACACACTGGCCACCAAACCCGCTAAACCTGGATCCACGAGGATCCGAAAAACGCGCAACGTTACATGCTCTGTCGTGACACCCCTCTGAACGCGGCCTATCGGGCCGTCACATTCACAGGGCCTGTGCCCGAGTCCGACAGGAAGAGTACAATGCATTGGATTGCGGACCATACTTTCCAGGTCTTGACATAGGGTTGTTCTAAAATTAAGAACAAATTGTGCAGTACGTGAAAAATCGTAAAACCAGTTTTAAACAGATCTAGACATATATGGGTACTTCCAGTAAATCAGAATCTGAAATCAACGAAAGTTTCAGCACGGTTTAATAAAGAGTATTCATGACGAACATAAGACAATGTACTGTTGGGATCAACGAATTAATTCGCATGATAGGATGGATCGAAATTAGGGCTTTCATGGGAAAAAGAAGCCTAACATCCATCAGTTCTTACAATAAAAACCTCATGGCATGAGGATGAGTATACATGAAGATAATAATTTAATAAGAGGGTTCAGGGGCATGAAGTTCACAGAACTTTGAAAATTAAGAAGTAAAGATTTGCTTGATGGAAAAATATGAAACCAAAGGGCTTTGGTTCCTGATAGACGAGACATCCTATAGATAAATTTTCATGATTTATGCTCGTGAGAATGTCTACCTTTGACTCATTTTGTCTTCTAGGGTCAAGAACTTGAAGAACTCGGGGAAGAACTTGAGGGTTCCTCCTTCTCCATGAATTCTCCTTTCCTTTGGCTCCTTCCCACGTCCAGCAACCCCTTGGCACAAGCTAGGGCCGGCCATGAGGGTTTTAGAGGAGTATTTAAGCACCTCCCCATTCTATTTCCTATTATGACTCTAATTCCTATTTTTTCCGAATTTCCTATTTCCCTCTCCCCTTTTTAGGCATGACATCTCCTAATTGGGTTAGGATGGGAGCTAATTTCATGGGCAACCTATTTGGGTAGGTTTAGGAATCCAAATCTAACTCAAACTTCCTTCTTAATGCATTAAATACCCCTTTTATAATTAAACATTATTTTAGTTACGAATTTAAGGTAATTTTTCATTATTCTCCTTTTAAAGATTCCTATTTTGGCCCACTCATTTCTATTGGGTCAATTTAATAAAGCCCATCACTTCTTTTCCTTTAATGGGTTTTAGTAAATTCTCCTTCCATTAATTTTCCATTTGATTTATTTTCTTTTACTTAATTTTCTAATAAATTTAATTAGTTTTCTTTTAATATTATGCAAGTTTTTAATTTTCCAAAAATTCAGGTTGCTACATCCCCCCCCCTCTTAAAAAGAATTTGGACCCCAAATTTATATGATCTAATGTTGCCCAGCTAGCTAGCCCAGAGGGGGGGTGAATGGGTTATTAAAACTTCGATCTCTGATTAAACCTGTTTACTGAAAGGATTGCACAACTTAATAACAAGGTTAGAGTTAGAGCAAACAAGACAACAATCACACAAAACACATCCACAAGACACAAGGATTTTTATCCTGGTTCGGAACTCCTCTCCACAGGAGACCTACGTCCAGTCCCTGAGCAATACCTCAGGATTTTACTACCAAGGGTACAATCCCCCTTAAGGATCCTTACACCCAGCCTCAACTGGTCTTCCTTCAGCCTGAAGGGAACAACAACCACCCTGGATACCACCAGGTCTTCCTTCGTCCAGAAGGGAACAACACCACCCTGGATACCACCAGGTCTTCCTTCGTCCAGAAGGGAACACAACCTAATAAGAAAGAGGGTGAAAACAGGCTTCAGACTCTAGCTTGACCAGCTACACACTGAAGCTCCTAAGCCCCCGAGAGAGAAAGAGATTTAACAAGGTTTTTCTCTCCAAGGACCACACAGGCTCTTACAAAATGAGAAGATTCCTTTTGAGCACAGAGAGCTAAGAGCTTAGAACAAGGTTGGAGTGGAAGCTTCGCTCTTCTTCAAAGTTCTAAAGACTCTAAGAGATGGATTTCTTTCTTCTTCTAAAATCAAGCGTTGTTGCACACACCCTATCTTTTCCGTCTTGAGTCTTCTATTTAAACTGCTGATTCAAATTCGAACGTTGAAGTGTCCGTTGTCTCTTATCCTTGTGTACGTTAGACTGGTCACTGAGGAAGCTTCTGATCGTCAGTCTTTTATCCTTGTGTACACGCCAAAGAGATGTCATAGAACTTTGTATCTTGTGTCCAATGTTGTCCAGATGAGTCTTGTCAGATATCTGTAAGCATATCATCAATAAATAGAAGACAGCTAAGACTGCTGTCTATTGTTAGTTGAGATGGAACAGATATTGCAGTATATAGCAAAGCTCCTTTCTGTCTAAAAAAGTACGTAGACAGAGTAGCATAGAAATGGAAGATATTGTCTGCATGCATGGGAGATACGATCGGAGAGCATTTAATGCATAGCAGTCAACGGACAAGATATGACTTTGACTTTTCAACGCTATTAAAAGGCATTATACTGATGCATCAAGAAATTCGATAAAAGAATCTTGCTGACTTATGAAATCGTTATGAATTATAGCAAGTTGTTATGAACTGTAAGGAAATCGATGTGATAACTTATGAAGTCGTTACAACAAGCAGGTCGTTGTGAGTTCTGAAGAAATCGTTACAAGAAATCGTTATGACTATCGAGTTGTAAGGAAATCGTTACACGAAATCGTTATGACTGTCAAGTTGTAAGGAAATCGTTACACGAAATCGTTATGACTGTCAAGTTGTAAGGAAATCGTTATACGAAATCGTTATACAAAGCAAGGCGTTATGATCAGTGAAGAAATCGTTATGAAGTCTAAAGAAATCGTTATGAAGTCTAAAGAAATCGTTATGACTATAGAGTCGTTGCGATTCTAAAGAAATCGTTACGAGGTCTAAAGAAATCGTTACGGCTAGAGAGTCGTTGCGAGTTCTAAAGAAATCGTTACGAGGTCTAAAGAAATCGTTACGGCTAGAGAGTCGTTGCGAGTTCTAAAGAATCGTTACGAGGTCTAAAGAAATCGTTACGGCTAGAGAGTCGTTGCGAGTTCTAAAGAAATCGTTACGAGGTCTAAAGAAATCGTTACGGCTAGAGAGTCGTTGCGAGTTTCTAAAGAATCGTTACGATATCGATTTGTTTGAGTTTTCCGGTCAAAGAGGAAATCGTTCTGCTTATCAAAGAAGTCGATACAAAGACTTGGATAGAAGTGATGAGACTTACCAGATTGTCTTGAACTTTCATTTTTCTTTTATTTCCTGTACTTAAGGCTCAAGTATCCATTAGTGTTATTTTGTTAATCATCAAATTAATATATAAATAAATGGAAATATTATTATGGGGACAGTTTGGTCATCAATCTCCCCCTTTTTGATGATGACAAAATATACTAAACATCATACAAAAAATGAAATGTTTTTCAGATTTACGTTAGTTGTCTCCCCCATTTTGTCATTAAGCAAAAAGATAAGCGGTGAGACAAAGAAGAGAGAAGATTTATATTAGGATGGAGAAAGATAATACAGAGGAGATAACAAGGAGGCATGCTGTGAGACAACAGCCCATGCCTTGATCTCAAGATCCTCAAAAATTTGCAGAAAAACGCCAGAGGCAACTGAGAAGGAGGGTCCCATGGAAGGGATGTTCCTCTGAATGTAGAGTTGCCTTTGCTGCTCTAAGAATTCTCCATACTGAGTTTGTCCAAAATGAATCTGAAGTAAGTACTCTTACCAAAACTGGCCCTATGGAGAATCTGTCCAAGGAAATTGGATAGTGAATTTGTTGATTTAACATCCTGCTTTAAGGCATAGAAAGCAGAATATCTAGATGCCCATACAGCATAGATCTCTGGTATGGGTGCGATGGAGTTTAGATCCATAAAAGCTTCTGCAAAAGAGCAGGCTTCCTCTGACTAACAGATCTTGATTGATGGCTTCCAATTGCTGATAAGAGGCCTGATAGAGAAGCTCCATTCTGATGAGGTGAGTCTTTCACACTCAGAAATGAGTGGAGCTAAGGTCTGAGAAGACATGCGGCCAGAGTGATATTCTCTGAAGATGAACCGCAAAAGGAAGGAGATCTGCCCTGCTTGGCTGACATCCTGCCCATCTGTCTTGCAAACATATCTAGAGCATGAGACCCAGCATCTGAATCAAACACTAAAGAGTGCAGCTTCGGCAGAAGAACTGGAAAATCAACCTTGAAAGAGACAAAGTCTACTTTAAGAGGAAGGTTGAGAGGGGTTTCTGATTTCAGCACAGTAATCTGCGAATGGAACTGGCAAAACTGAACTTCTGGAATTTTGTTCAAGTAACAGAAGTCACTGTACAGCTGAAAGGCTCTGGCAATGCGAATTTCCTTCAAAATGAAGGATCCCCAAGAGTTCTTGTGCTGGATGATAAACCACTCAGAGAAGGTGAGTGGGTGAGCTCTGTGAGTGAGGGATTCGGCCCTTGCAGTCAGGTATTTTGCATACTGAGCCTTATTTCCTTTGATAGCTGCCCACTGATCTTCAGTCTTGAACTCAGTGCCCTCAAGGATTTTGGATTTGAAAGCTTGAGATATCTGAGTAAAAGGAAGAACAATGTCCAGGTGTTCGGATAGGTTGAGAAAAGGAATACCATAAATGGTAGAAAGAATGCATTTCTGGAGGTATTCTTTGTAGATAGGTCTTCTCTTAGGATCAAGGGTAAGAGAGTACCATAAAGGAGGGTATAGAGGAACAGAAGGAGTGCTTAGAGATGAGGAGGTTTTTCTCTTTTTCAAGGCAGGACTGGGAGGGTCAGTCCTGTGAATGTGAGAGGCTGTGGAAGAGGTGAGGAGGGTGTTCCTTTCAAAATTGTCTGGAACATTGGTGTCAAAGACACCAAGAGGCAGAGGTTTATCTGGAGGAAAGATAACAGAATTAGGAGGAGTAGGAGGATAGAAAAAATGTTTAGGATTAAAGAAGAGTTGGTTGAAGAGGAGATGTTTGAATTTTAATAGGTGAAGGTTTAGGAGTTAATGAGGATGGAGCTGAGATGTGAGCTGGAGTAGGAGAGAAGGAGGGTTGAGATGAAGTAGAGGATGAGGAAGGTTGGGTGCGAGGCATGGGATGTTTTTATGGTTGGTGGAGCAGGAGGTGCAGTAGAAGGAGATGAAGGTGTGGAGAGGGTTGGAGTGGCAAGAGATGAAGTATCAGGGGCCTTGGAGACTGACACTGGCTCTTTCCCTTTGGCCTGACTCTCTCTGACTGCTGGAGAGGGTCCTGAAGACCCTGAGGCTGCCACTGGTCCGGGTAACCTCACGACTGATGGCCCTGACCCTTGAACTGGTGGCCCTGTTGGCCGAGAGACTTCTGCTGGAGGCCCTGGTGGCCTAGAACTTCAGCTGGACTGCTCTGAGTGGGTGCAGGAGGGACACCACTAGACCTTGAAAGATTAGCCAGCAAATTCTTCATATCAGACATCTCTTTATTGAAATACCTCATTGCATTTCTTATTGAAGATACGTCTGAGGAAGTTGAAGCTTGATTAGAAACAATGCCTTGTATGCTAGACTGGACTGATGCCAAGATCACTCCTTGGGCCTTTAACATAGCCATAACAGGCTTCAAGTTCACTTTTCTAGGGCCCTTCCTTGACCTTCTGTGAACAATCTCTTCTGCTTACCTTGATGAGTGACAGGCTCCTCAAGATTTATAGTTGTACTTGGGCCTTCACTAACATCAACCATGGCTGGAGCTGGAATTTCCTGAGTAGGTGCAGCTTTCTCAGGAAAAGCTTCATTCTCTGGCTTTTCAATCTCAGCTTGCTCCCCCTGATGGGAGCAGGGACTTCAATACTTTCTTGCTCCCCCTGAGCAGAGCTTCTTCCACGACAACTTTCTCCAGTGGCCTTCTGCCACTGATTCAGATACTTCAGGATCAACTCTACTTTGCTCCCCTTGGTTAGGAGCTTCTTCCATGACCACATCTTGTTGAGTACCTGCTTGTACCTCAACATCTGCAACGATTCAGACTGAACTTCAGTATGGCCTGCTGCCATAACTTCTTCATCAGGTCCCCTGCCTTAGAAGAGACTGAGATGGAGGGAATGGAATCCAATACCTCTCTTAAATAGAGGCGACTAAGGTGGTGGGCAAGGAATCTGCCACACCAGCTGCACCCTCTTCAATTGAGCTTCGGATTGGCATCCCACAGCTGACTCTACTGGTTCTTGCTCTGCTTGATTTGCTGCTGCTTGCTCTGCTGGATCTGCTGCTGCTTGCTCTGCTTCTGCAATGATTTCCTCTCCCTCAGCCACAGAAGTCTTTGACCACATTCCATCTACCACTGAGAATCCACTTTTCTTCAGATTTCTGGACCTTATAGACTGGCCCATCTTTTCAGCTACTGCACCTGACAAATCTACTCCAAAGTGCTTGAAAATCTTGGTCAGTAGATGAGCATACGGAAGGGAAACATTCAACTTGCTCTTTGTTTCCCATAACTGAGCATGTGCAAACATCATTCGCTCAATCATCACTGCGGCCAGGTTATCTCTTTGTTCTGGATTGCCCAGAACATTATGTCCGAATCTGCCCTAGTGCATGAAGAAAAGGTAGCACTACGAGGTACTAAGATTTGGCAGACTATAAAGTGAAGCAATCTATTGAATGCGGACATCTGATTAATATCAAGCTTCCCATCCTTTAACTTAAATCCTGGACCGATAATCCCGAGACTTTGACTTCATCATTCACAGAGTGAATGCCACTAAATCCAGAGGTCTTCACTCCAAACAAATCACGCAAAAGCTCATGGGTTATTCTGATTTGGATGCCCTTGACAGAGGAAACAAGGGACCCATCTGCTTCTGACTTCAGACAAATGTAGAAGGCTTTTACCAAGTCCGGGTAGCTTACCTCACTGAAGGTGACCACATCCATCCACTGCAATCTTCTTAGAGTATCAACTAGCCTGGCCATGCCATTCTTCTCAAGATTCTGAACATCCACTGCCTTATTTCCGCAAATCTTCGTCTTCACAAACGTAAATCTTTCTTGCTCCCTTGGGGATAAATACTCAGCACTGTACCCCCAACACTTCCGGAGATCAACGGAGCGGCCATGGGTGCAGAGAAGAAAATTCTGGAAGGGAGGATGATGGAAGGGACGGAAGTTCTCGAAGGAATTCTTCGCGGGAAGAGAAGAAGGCTTCGAAAGTTGCAGAGAGTCGATCCCAAAATCGTTAGGGCATCGGCTTTGGGTGAACAGATAGAGGATAAAAAGGGTAAAGGTGGAGAACGAGTCGATCTCAAAGCGATTTGGATAAAATAATATTACTTTATTGAACGGAGGAGCGCCAAAGGCGGTAAAGATAGAAAGCGACAAAAAGATTTGACAAGTCAAACAACTTTCCACACAGAAGCGGTCAAAGCATATAGATAACTGAGTTTTGCTTAACTTTAACGGAGAGAGAACTTTCATTTAATCTGAAAAATTTATATGTCAATAAAATCACAGAAATTCTTTCACAAATTGCACATCCCTAGTTCCCTTCTAAGAGATGTAAATCTCTCTTCAGGTAGGGCTTTTGTGAAGATATCTGCCAATTGACCATTTGTATCTATAAACGAAATTTCTAAATTACCACTAGCTACATGGTCTCGAATAAATGATATCTTACCTCAATGTGCTTCGTCCTTGAGTGTTGAACTGGATTTTTGGTGAGGTTGATGGCACTTGTATTATCACACAATAGAGGAATTGATTTGATGTGAATGCCGAAATCTTCAAGTTGTTGCTTTATCCAAAGAAGTTGTGTACAGCAACTTCCAGCAGCAACATATTCCGCCTCAGCTGTTGATAGAGCTACTGAATTTTGTTTCTTGGATGTCCATGATATTAGGCATCCTGCAAGAAACTGACAACATCCACTGGTGCTCTTTCTATCTACTTTGCAACCAGCATAATCAGCATCTGAATATCCTATTAGATTTATCTCACAAGATCTAGGATACCAGAGACCTAAGTCATGAGTTCTAGCTAAATATCTAAATATTCTTTTTACAGAAATTAAGTGAGACTCTCTAGGGTCTGCCTGATATCTAGCACACATGCATACACTGAACAAAATGTCTGGTCTACTGGCAGTTAAGTAAAGTAATGATCCTATCATACCTCGATAATTCTTTTGATCTACCCTTTTACCTTTTGATCACTGTCCATTCTGGTTGATGTGCTCATTGGAGTTGATAATGGCTTTGCATCTTCAAATCCAAATTTCTTCAACAGCTCTTTGGTGTACTTTGCTTGACAGATATGAGTGCCATCCTTCCCTTGCTTGATTTGCAATCCAAGGAAGTAGCTTAACTCCCCCATCAAGCTCATTTCGAATTCTCCCTGCATAAGCTTTTCAAAGTACTTGCAAAGAGATTCATCAGTAGATCCAAAAATAATATCATCTACATAGATTTGTACAAGAAGTATATGTTTAACCTTAGATTTTATAAATAATGTACTATCTACTTTACCTCTAGTGAAACCATGATTTAATAAGAAAGTACTGAGCCTTTCATACCAGGCTCTAGGAGCTTGCTTTAAACCATATAAAGCCTTATGTAGTTTAAATACATGATTTGGAAATTCAGTGTCGTCAAAACCTGGAGGTTGTTCAACATAAACTTCCTCCTTGATGAAACCATTTAAAAAGGCTGATTTGACATCCATTTGAAAAAGTTTTAAATCAAGTGCAGATGCATAAGCAAGTAAAATCCTAATGGCCTCAAGTCTAGCTACAGGTGCATAAGTTTCATCGAAATCTATGCCTTCCTCTTGGGAGTAGCCTTGAGCCACCAATCTGGCTTTGTTCCTTAAGATTATTCCAGACTCATCCAGTTTATTTCTGAACACCCACTTGGTGCCAATGACTGAATGATTGGATGGTCTAGGAACAAGTGACCATACTTGGTTTCTCTTGAACTGATTTAGTTCATCTTGCATGGCTAATATCCAAGATTCATCAGATAAAGCTTCATTGACTGTCTTAGGCTCTACTTTTGAAAACAAATGCTAAATAGTCGCATGGAATTACATTACCTCTAGTTCTTACCCCTACAGATGGATCACCAATGATGTTTTCAGGAGGGTGATCTTTCTGATATCTCCATTCCTTTGGAAGATCTTCATGTTGGATTTCTGTTTGCTGCAGTTCTTCCAGAGTTGGATCCTCTTTGTCCTTATTGAAGTATTCTTTAATTTTTCGGACAAGTCATCTGCATCATCAATGTCACTAATTTCTTCTTTTTTCAAGGAAGGGTTAGATTCATCAAAAATAACATGTACTGATTGTTCAATCAATAAGGAACGTTTATTGAAAACTCTATAACCTTTGGGTTTAGAAGAGTACCCCATGAAGATGCCTTCATCTGATTTGGCATCCAACTTACCAATGTCCCTTTTTCCATTGTTATGGATGAAGCAAGGACATCCAAATATTCTGAAATGGCTAATCTTTGGCTTCTTTTCTTTGTAGAGTTCATAAGACGTCTTTTTCAGAATTGGCCTGATCATCACTCTATTTATGATATAACATGCAGTGTTGATAGCTTCGGCCCAGAATATCTTGGCAGATCATATTCTGACAACATGGTTCTTGCCATATCAAAAGAGTTCTGTTTTTCCTCTCAGCAATTCCATTCTGTTGAGGTGTCCTTGGAGCTGAGAAGTTGTGCTCAATTCCTTGATCATCACAGAACTTCGTAAACTTTTCATTCTGAAACTCACCACCATGATCTGATCGAATAGAGACAATTGAGAATTTCTGATCTTTCTGAACTTTCTTACTGAAGCTGACAAAATTTTCAAATGTGTCATCTTTGTGCTCTAAAAAGGATACCCAAGTGAATCTTGAATAATCATCAACTATTACAAATCCAAAATTCTTTCCTCCCAAACTGGTAGTTCTCATTGGCCCAAATAAATCCATGTGAAGTAGTTCTAAGGGCTTTGAGGAGGTTACTACAGTCTTTGATTTGAAGGAGCTCTTGGTGTGCTTTCCTCTTGCACAAGGTCTGCAAATGCTATCCAATCTGAAATTTACCTTTGGCAGTCCTTCAACTAGTTTTCTCTTTCTGAGCTTGTTCAACCCATCCAAGCTGCAGTGGCCCAATCTTCTGTGCCACAACTCAGTTGATTGATCTTTACTAGCTGCCAAACACACATCTTGATCCTTGAGTTTCTCGAGATATAGAACATACAAATTTCTTTCTCTGTAGGCTTCAAATATGACTGCACCATCCTTTAAGATACTGCATTTTGATTCTTGAAACTGAATTTGATGGCCTTTGTCACACAACTGGCTGATGCTGATGAGATTGTGCTTTAACCCTTTGACCAGCATTACATCTTCTATAACTGATTTTCCTTTGATGTTCACAGACCCGCTTCCTATCACAGTCCCTTTTCCATTATCTCCATAGGTGACTGTACCTTCTTCAGCTTGGAGATCAACAAATATCTTCTTGTTGCCTGACATATGCCTTGAGCACCCACTATCCAAATACCATTTGGATGCTCGAGGGTTAACCTGAAATGAGAACATCAAGCTTTAGGTACCCAATTCTTTTGGGTCCTGATTGGTTAGTATCATCAACTTTACCTTTTAATATCCATTTTTTATGTCTTGTTGGGCATGTAATTTTAATATGTCCTAACTTGTTGCAGTGACTGCAGCAGGATAACTTAGTCACTTTTTCTATATATGAAATCAGCTTTGTATGCTATATCTTGTTCGGGTACAAATTTTGGTGTTGGATATGTTTTAGGGTATATTATGGTTTCTTCATTGTCTGGGGGTGTATATCCTAATCCATTTTTCTTTTTACCCGATCTCCTAGCACCTTTTAATATTAAAGAGTTTTTACCGTTGGTGAATTTCTCTAGTGTACTTGATAGATTATCATTTTCTTTATTTAGTCTTTCTATTTCTATTTTAAATTCACCTAAGTCTTCTTGTTTTTCTAGAAGATTTATTTTCTTATTTTTCTCTTTTAAATCTTCACATAATAATTCATTTCTTTTTATGTTCAGTAATTTGTTTTTCAAGTTCTTCATTTTCTGTTCTTAGGTCTGAATTTGTATTTTCTAGACAGATTATATTTTTCTTACTAGTTTTAAGTAATTTGCATACTTCTTTGTATTTTTCATAAAGTTCATTAAAAGCATTTTCCAAATTGTCAGAATCTGAATCATTGCATGAATCAAAAGAAGAGTCAGAAGTTACTTTGTCTCGGTGTTGGCCATTAGAGCCAAGTTGGCTTCTTCACCTTCACTGCTCGAGCTTGACTCACTGTCTGAGTCACTGCTGTTTTCCCAAGCAGCTGCCATTGCTTTCTTTTTGTACTTCTTAAATCTTCTGAAGTTGTCCTTCTTCTTGTGATCACTCTTTTTGATCATGGGACAATCTGCCTTGATGTGTCCAGGCTTTTTGCATTCATAACAGATCACTTCTCCTTTCTTTTGATCCTTTACTTCTGGTTTTCTGAAGTCTTTGTTTTTCTTAAAAATTTTCTTCCTGACTGATACTTCTTTTTCTTTGCTAGAATCCTTTGAAGCCTTCGAGACAGCATCGCTTCTTCATCATCACTGTCTTTACTACTCTCACTATTATCCAAGATTCTTCCGAATTATCTTCACTTGCTTTGAGAGCATTTGATTGTTTCCTTCTGCTGGAGGATTCTCCTAATCTCTCCATGTTTATCTCGTGAGCCATGAGAGATCCTATTAGCTTTTCCAATGACATTAATTTTAAATCATTGGCTTCTTCAATGGCTGTTACCTTCGGAGTCCAAGAAGATGGTAAAGATCTGAGGACTTTTCTAACCATATCTGGTGCATTATAGACCTTTCCCAAACCGGCTAATCCATTTGTGATGTCAGTGAATCTGCTGAACATTTGAGTTATTGATTCACCTGTCTGCATCTGAAATCTTTCATATTGAGCTACTAGAATATCAATTCTTGTCTCCTTTACCTTGTCTGTCCCTTCATAGGTAATTTTGAGCTTTTCCCACATCTCCATTGCGGACTTGCAGGCTGAGA
Source organism: Colocasia esculenta (assembly GCA_014218235.1). Classification (NCBI taxonomy): domain Eukaryota; kingdom Viridiplantae; phylum Streptophyta; class Magnoliopsida; order Alismatales; family Araceae; genus Colocasia; species Colocasia esculenta. Next base: position 85,070,611 of record CM024757.1, read on the forward strand.
CTCTATTGAACTCTTTCTTGCTTAGGGCACAGCATAATATGCTCTTGGCTTTGCAGTTTAAGGATATTCTTTTCCTATCATCATCTGTCCACTGAGCCTTAGCGTTTGTGACCAAAAGATCACCTTCTTCTACAATGGACCAGATTGTGTAATCATGACCTTGTAGAAAATATTCCATTCTAGTCTTCCAGTATGTGTAATCTTCTCCATCGAACAAGGGAGGCCTGTTGACTGACTGACCTTCGAAGTTACTTTGGGCTGCCATTGATCTTTGCTCTTCAGATCGTTGGATCTTCTTCTTTGTCGAAGAGACGAGCTCTGATACCACTTGTTGCCCAGCTAGCTAGCCCAGAGGGGGGTGAATGGGTTATTAAAACTTCGATCTCTGATTAAAACCTGTTTACTGAAAGGATTGCACAACTTAATAACAAGGTTAGAGTTAGAGCAAACAAGACAACAATCACACAAAACACATCCACAAGACACAAGGATTTTTATCCTGGTTCGGAACTCCTCTCCACAGGAGACCTACGTCCAGTCCCTGAGCAATACCTCAGGATTTTACTACCAAGGGTACAATCCCCTTAAGGATCCTTACACCCAGCCTCAACTGGTCTTCCTTCAGCCTGAAGGGAACAACCACCCTGGATACCACCAGGTCTTCCTTCGTCCAGAAGGGAACAACAACCACCCTGGATACCACCAGGTCTTCCTTCGTCCAGAAGGGAACACAACCTAATAAGAAAAGGGTGAAAACAGGCTTCAGACTCTAGCTTGACCAGCTACACACTGAAGCTCCTAAGCCCCCGAGAGAGAAAGAGATTTAACAAGGTTTTTCTCTCCAAGGACCACACAGGCTCTTACAAATGAGAAGATTCCTTTTGAGCACAGAGAGCTAAGAGCTTAGAACAAGGTTGGAGTGGAAGCTTCGCTCTTCTTCAAAGTTCTAAAGACTCTAAGAGATGGATTTCTTTCTTCTTCTAAATCAAGCGTTGTTGCACACCACTTCCTATCTTTTTCCGTCTTGAGTCTTCTATTTAAACTGCTGATTCAAATTCGAACGTTGAAGTGTCCGTTGTCTCTTATCCTTGTGTACGTTAGACTGGTCACTGAGGAAGCTTCTGATCGTCAGTCTTTTATCCTTGTGTACACGCCAAAGAGATGTCATAGAACTTTGTATCTTGTGTCCAATGTTGTCCAGATGAGTCTTGTCAGATATCTGTAAGCATATCATCAATAAATAGAAGACAGCTAAGACTGCTGTCTATTGTTAGTTGAGATGGAACAGATATTGCAGTATATAGCAAAGCTCCTTTCTGTCTAAAAAAGTACGTAGACAGAGTAGCATAGAAATGGAAGATATTGTCTGCATGCATGGGAGATACGATCGGAGAGCATTTAATGCATAGCAGTCAACGGACAAGATATGACTTTGACTTTTCAACGCTATTAAAAGGCATTATACTGATGCATCAAGAAATTCGATAAAAAGAATCTTGCTGACTTATGAAATCGTTATGAATTATAGCAAGTTGTTATGAACTGTAAGGAAATCGATGTGATAACTTATGAAGTCGTTACAACAAGCAGTCGTTGTGAGTTCTGAAGAAATCGTTACAAGAAATCGTTATGACTATCGAGTTGTAAGGAAATCGTTACACGAAATCGTTATGACTGTCAGTTGTAAGGAAATCGTTACACGAAATCGTTATGACTGTCAAGTTGTAAGGAAATCGTTATACGAAATCGTTATACAAAGCAGGCGTTATGATCAGTGAAGAAATCGTTATGAAGTCTAAAGAAATCGTTATGAAGTCTAAAGAAATCGTTTGACTATAGAGTCGTTGCGAATTCTAAGAAATCGTTACGAGGTCTAAAGAAATCGTTACGGCTAGAGAGTCGTTGCGAGTTCTAAAGAAATCGTTACGAGGTCTAAAGAATCGTTACGGCTAGAGAGTCGTTGCGAGTTCTAAAGAAATCGTTACGAGGTCTAAAGAAATCGTTACGGCTAGAGAGTCGTTGCGAGTTCTAAAGAAATCGTTACGAGGTCTAAAGAAATCGTTACGGCTAGAGAGTCGTTGCGAGTTTCTAAAGAAATCGTTACGATATCGATTTGTTTTGAGTTTTTCGGTCAAAGAGGAAATCGTTCTGCTTATCAAAGAAGTCGATACAAAGACTTGGATAGAAGTGATGAGACTTACCAGATTGTCTTGAACTTTCATTTTTCTTTTATTTCCTGTACTTAAGGCTCAAGTAATCCATTAGTGTTATTTTGTTAATCATCAAAATTAATATATAAATAATGGAAATAGTATTATGGGGACAGTTTGGTCATCAACATAAGGGAGGAAATGTTTTACCGAAAAGATCGGGATAGTTCCGTCTGATGAGTCCTTCCGGTTCCCATGTAGCTTCTTCAACTCCACGATTATTCCATAAGACCTTAACCACGTGGATGGGATGGTTCTTGAGCTATTGTACCTTCCGTTCTAGTATCTTGACTGGCTTCTCTTCGTATGTCACATCTTTGTTTAACACCAACCTCTCGTGGCGAATGATGTGGGTAGGGTCATAGACATATTTCCTGAGCATGGAGACATGGAACACATTGTGTACAAATGCCAGATCCGGTGGCAATGCCAGTCGGTATGCAACCTCACCAATCCTTTCGAGTACTTCAAAAGGACCAATGAATCTGGGACTGAGCTTTCCTTTCATGCCAAATCTTTGGATGCCACGAGTAGAGTGACACTTCAAGAACACATGATCACCGACTGAAATTCAGTCTCGCCTTCTTTTATCGGCATAGCTCTTTTGCCTAGACTGAGCAGTCTTAAGTTCCTCCCTCTCTAATCATTGTATGTCCTTGTGGTACGTTGCACCATGTCTGGGCCTAGCCTGGTAACTGTTGTTATAGGCGAACTCAATAAAGGACAGATGCTCGTTCTAATATCTTTTGAAGTCTATAGTGCAAGCTCTCAAATGTCTTCCACGATCTGGTTGGTTCTTTCAGTTGCCCATCAGTTTGTGGATGGAATGCAGTACTACAGTGAGTTAGTACCCAGTGCACCTTGCAGTCTTTCCATAAATGAGATGTGATCTCGGATCTCGATCCGAGACTATGGATGATGGAACTCCGTGCAATATCACTATCTCCTTGACATATAGGGCAGCTAGTACCGAACCGACACTTACTCTTTATAGACAAAAAATGGCAGATTTGGTTAGTCGGTCGACTATGACCCATATGGCGTCGAGTCCACCACGAGTCTTGGGTAAACCCATGATGAAGTCCATGCCAATGCTTTCCATTTCCCATTCCCCGAATATCTAGCGGTCTGAGTACACCAGCAGGGCGTAGGTGTTCGCTTTACTTGTTGGCAAGTAAGGCAGTGAGCGACATGTTCAGCTACCTCTCTCTTCATGTTCGGCCACCAAAACGTTCTTTTCATGTCTGATACATTTTGGTACCCTTGGATGAATATGTACTTTGTCTTGTGAGCTTCATCCATTAGTTTCCTCTTCAGTTCTTCATTGTCGGGAATGCATGTCCTCCTTGGAAACCAGTCTTCCATCCTCAGTCATAGCAAAGTCTGGTCTTTTCGGCTAAGGTTTCCTTATTGCGAACTAAGAATGGATCATTATCTTGTTGAGCTTTAATCTCTTTAGCAGATCAGATTGAATCTTGATATTGGCAACCAAGACTCGATCACCCTATGTTCAATATTTAAGTCTAACCTTGTGAATTGTTCTAGTAGTTGCATCTCGCCCAGGACTAGACTTGAAACAGACGCCATTGGCTTCCTACTAAGAGCATCAGCCACGACATTACCCTCGTCTGGATGGTATTCGATGTTGAAGTTGAAATCCTTCAGATATTCTAGCCATCTTCTCTTTCTCATGTTGAGTTCTTTCTGGGAGAATAAATACTTCAGACTTTTATGGTCTGAGTAGATAGTGAACTTTTCTTCGTAGAGGTAATGTCTCCAGATTTTCAAGGCGAAGACCACGGCAGCCAACTCAAGATCATGCATGGGGTAGTTGACTTCATGAGTCTTCAGTTGTCGAGAAGAGTAGGTGATGACTTTTTCCCTTTGCATCAGTACACACCCTAGCCCAATCCCTGAGGCATCGGTGTAGACAGAGAAACCTTATCCCTCTATTGGCAGAGTGAGAACAGGTGCGGAGGTCAGGCAATCCTTAAGAGTTTGAAAACTTTTCTCACACTCTTTACTCCAGGAGTATGGATTCTCCTTTCGTGTCAGCCGTATAAGAGGAACGGTGATCTTGGAGAAGTCCTTGATAAACCGCCTGTAGTAGCCAGCCTGTCCTAAGAAGCTTCTTATCTCGGTGACGTGGTTTGTCTCTCCTAATTGAGTACAGCTTCGACTTTGGAGGGATCAACGGAGATGTCGTCCTTTGAGATAAGATGGCCCAAGAAGGACACTTCTTCGAGCCAGAATTCACACTTGCTAAGCTTTGAGTACAGTCTGTTGTCTCGCAAGACTTGCAGTGCTATCTTCAGATATTCTTCATGCTCTTCTTTGGTCTTTGAATATATGAGAATAACGTCGATGAAGACGACCACGAGCTTGTCAAGGTATGGCCGATATATGTTGTTCATGAGTTGCATAAAGGTTGCATGAGCATTGGTTAGACCAAAAGGCATAACGACGAATTCATAATGTCCATACCTGCTCCTGAAAGCCGTTTTGAAGATATCGTCATCCTTGATCCTCATTTGATGATAGCCAGATCGAAGATCGATCTTGGAGAAATATTGAGCTACGGATATTTGGTCGAATAGTTCATCGACCCTGGGCAATGGGCATTGTTCTTGATGGTGAGCTGATTGAGTTGACGATAGTCGATGCATAGCCTCATCGATCCTTCTTTCTTCTTGACGAATATTACAGGTGCTCCCCATGGAGAAGTACTCGGTCTAATGAACCCCTTCTCTAATAGCTCCATCAGCTGCGTCTTCAGTTCTTTGAGCTAGGCAGGTGACATCCAGTACGGTTGACGCGATACTGGGGCAGCTCCAGAGATCAACTCTATGGTGAAGTTGACATCTCGTTCCGGGGGAATCCCTGGCAAATCTTAGAACCCTTCTTTTCAACAACTACGGCTGCTAGGAAAGCAATACACCCTTTTCTTATCATGTTATGGGCTTTTATGGCGGAGATTAGAGACATCCGTCTCTTATGTCTAATCCCAGAGAATGCCAATTTAGGAAAGTCACTAAAGGTAACCTTCCCTTTCTTACAGTCGACACTTGCCCCATAAGTGGACAACCAGTCGGCTCCCAAAATTACATCATAGCCTTCCATGGGCATACACACCAGGTCGGCTTTTAAGTTATGGTCTCCGATCATTACATCGCCAGAGGGAAAGTCTTTGTTCAATTTCTCCTTTTCTCCTAGTGGCCTTGTGACAGAGAACTTACAACCCATGGACATAGGTTTTGCAGTCAGGGTATCAGCAAAGTTTTGAGATATAAAGGAATGAGTTGCTCCAGTATCAAATAAGACAAATGTTGATAAGGAGAAAACTTGTAGAGTACCTTCTACCACGCCATCGTCCGTAGCGGGTTCCTCATCATGCAGGGCTTGCAGTCAGCCCTATTTCTTAGGCGCATTAGGGCGCCTCTCATGTTCTTTCAGCAGCGGGAACTCGGGGATGCGGTGCTCGCGAGTTACGCAGCACAGGCATGTGTCGACTTTCCTCCAGCACTCATCTGCGGTGTGACCGGGCTTGTCACAGTGCTTGCAGTTGCTCTTGGCTGGAGTGTTGGGTACGAAGACCTTCAGTTTCCTTTCTTGGATGGATCCCTCCGTGATGTTGAAGGGACACTTCTTGCCATTGTTCGGCTTAGCAGATGACTGACCCGAGATCATTTCCTTTTTCATGAACTTCCCTTTTATACGGTCGGTGAAATCCGTAGCTTCTTCTAGCAACTGTGCTTTCTTCACCATCTCGGCGTAGGTCTGGATGTCAAAAGGTGCTACTTGGGTAATATATTGAGGTTTGAGGCCGTTGAGAAAGCGCTTACCCTTCATCCTCTCAGTGTTTACTAGGTGTTAGAATATCATGCCAGTCTTGAAAACTGGGCTTCATACTTGGCCACAGTCGAGCTCCGCTGTTTAAGAGCAGTAAATTCTGCAGCCTTCCTTTCTTGGACATGCTTCGAGAAGTATTTGGAATTGAAGGCTTCTTTGAACTCAGTCCAGGTGAACTGACCATTAGCTCTGGTCGCTTTAACAGACTCCTACCAAGCGCGGGCGTCCTTTTCCAGTTGGAATGTGGCTAGCAGAAGCTTATCCCCCGCTGCACATTGCATGACGCGGAAAATTCTTTCCGTCTCTTTGAGCCAGTGCTTAGCTTCATCCGGATCCGTGGATCCACTGAACCTAGGCGGGTTCAGACTCCTGAAGTTGCGATGCAGGTCGCCTGCACTACGATTTCCACCCCCTTGGGTAGCTTGCAAAATGGCGCGCGTCAGTTCTTGGATGGTTTGTTGCATGCCCCTCATTTGAGCACGTTCAATAGTCATCTTTGTTGCTTAGTTCCTACAAAAATAACTTATTGTCATGATATTGATGTGGAATTTAATTCGTGCGTGTGTGAGTTCATTTTAGCTAGTTACCCTCGGCTCTAACCATAACTCACATAGGTAGGATAATTGACTCTAGTCAAGGCTGGTCAACCTAGATCATCCTATACTTAAGAACAACCTAGGCTCTGATACCACAAAACTATCAAACCATTGCACAATGAATAATACTAAAGAAAATTCTTCTCATTAATAACTTTCTAATGTCTAGTTACAACCACTAATATCAGAGCCAATCTATAGAGCTCAATTACATTAAAACAAAAGCAAAAGACTGACTAAGACTCTAACATATTGCTAGGACACTAGGGTACTCGTTACATCACTCCTGGTCATTCTCGTCCTCTTGAGTGTATAGTTCATCCTCGGTCTCACCTGAGAACACAACGACAAATAACGCAGGGTGAGCGATAACACCCAGTAGGACTTAAATCTCAATAGTCAAGCAGGCATTAAATGATTAATGCATTGAAAGGCAGAGTAACTAATGATAGAGCACGAGAGTCAAGTAAATTGAGAGAGAGCATGATAGCACGTGAACGAAAGAGCACAATTTTCCAAATATAGCAAGAGTGTCGAGTATAGCACAAAATAGCAAGATGGCCATAGCACAATAGCACAAAGTATAGCAATAGCACAACAGGTATAGTATAGCACTTTTGTCAATGAGAGAACATAGCACTTTTGATTGTCATTTAGATAGTCGAGATAGATAGCACTCGAGTGTAATGCCAAACACTCTGATCATTTAACTCCCATGGGCACTAGCACTTTCGGGCGCACATCCCATGACCAGATCGGGCCCTTTATATATTGCCAGGCATTGGTTATATTGTTTATCTTTAGACAATCAGTCAATGGCCAATATAGAGTACCAAGAAATAGATGAGAGCACTAGATGAATAGACGAGATAGTAGAGTGAACGTGAAAAGATGAGCGAGTAGAGCATAGATGAGAGCTAGTGGTCATTGCACGTAACACGTCGGGTAAACAGGCGATAGTAACAGTTGCACAACACGCACACGTGGTGTTGGAAGTCAGGTGGAACTCACTACCTTTCCACTGGCCATGTTACGCAAAGGTCTAGAGGTCCGGCGTGATTCAAGATAAGAGCGAACTTCTAATAGCCGTTTGGATCATGCTGATCTCTGAAGGGTGTAAAAGGTGTTAGGGTACAACCGGCTCGTCGACCATGTGAGAATCCATGGACAGATGAGACTTACGGAGGCCTTGAACAAAGACTCACTAGTCCGGCTGAAGGAGTATCCGATGGAGAGTTTGTCCAAGTCAAGAGAGTGTATATATAGAAACAAGTGCTGGACATTCTAGAGGAGTTGTAGAACAGTGGAGCGTCGGTATCGGTGTTCCAAAACAACGCTAGAAAACGAACACAAGTATATTAAGAATGAGGCAATTTAATGACATAAATTACAAGATGATTTATGTAACATGTTCATGCCGACTAAGTTATATTTGGATGGTTCAACGTGTGTGTAAGTGTCATGAAATTGTAGATAGAAAAGATCATGTGTATGTATTTTAATCACACATAATGTTTTAATTTATAACAAGTGTAATCTTCTGTGTGTATGACTGTTAAACAAGAGTACAAGCATTGTGGAGAGTCAGAACATCAAAATGATGTGTTTTTTTGCAAAAAGGCCAGAACGCGACGCACCCTTGTAAGGGTCGCGACGGGGTTCGGGCAGATCACGACAGGGTCTTGTACAGGTCGCGACGGGCTTGATTTTTCGGACAGGCAGGTCGCGACGGGGTCATGTGAGGGTCACGACGGGGTCCACAGACCGGGCATCCAGATCGCGACGACCGGCCCTGTCGCGATCCGATCGTGACGGGATGCTCTATCGCGACACCCCTGTGAACGCGGCCTATCGGGCCATCGCGTTCACAGGGTCTGTGCCCGAGTCCGACAGGGAGAGTATGGTGCATTGGATTGCGGACCAGACTTTCTAGGTTTTGACACAAGGTTGTTCTAAAATTAAGAACAAATTGTACAGTACATGAAAAATTGCGAAACTAGTTTTAAACAGATTCAGACATATATGGGTACTTCCAATAAATCAGAATCTAAAATCAATGAAAGTTTTAGCATGGTTTAATAAAGAGTATTCATGACGAACATAGGACAATGTACTATTGGGATCAATGAATTAATTCGCATGATAGGATGGAAGGAAATTAGGGCTTTTAGGGGCAAAAGAAGCCTAACATCCACCAGTTCTTACAGTAAAAATCTCATGGCATGAGGACGAGTATACAAGAAGATATGAATTTAATAAGAGGGTTCGGGGTGATGAAATTCACAGAACTTTGAAAATTGAGAACTAAAGATTTGCTCGATGGAAAAATATGAAACCAATCGGCTTTGGTTCTTGATAGACCAAACATCCTACAAATAAATTTTTATGGTTTATGCTCGTGAGAATGCCTACCATTGACTCATTTTATCTTCTAGGGTTAGGAACTTGAAGAACTTGAGGGTTCCTCCTTCTCCACGAATTCTCCTTTCCTTTGGCTCCTTCACATGTCCACCAACCCCTTGGCACGAGCTAGGGTCGGCCATGAGGGTTTTAGAGGAGTATTTTGTTGGCTTGAGTGTGTTTGGAACTTCCTAAAGTTGTTTTCTAATGATATCCAATGAACATCACTCATACCTTAATTTTGATGATGACATACTGTGATCTTAATGATGACATACTGTGATATTGATGATGACATATCATGATGTTAATGATGAGATATTATGATCTTAATGAAGACATGTTGTGATTTTAATAATGATATATTGTGATTTTGATGATGACATATTGTGATTTTGATGATGACATGTTGTGATTTTGATGATGATATGTTGAACATGTTATACATTTTATACATATCACAATAATGCTTAAACAACTTGTTTTTGATGTTTAATATCTCATATTTTAATTATAATATCTTGTACTAATGGTTTATGGGTTAAATTTTCAGGTTCACACATTTTTGTCTTGGTAGTGTCGACACTAGATCAAAGCAGGTCGACACTAGTCCCAGATTCCAGAAGACCCAGTTGCCAGACTGGGACAGCAGGTCGACACTAGATCAAAGCAGGTCGACACTAGTCCCAGATTCCAGAAGGGCAGGTCGACACTAGCTCAGGGCAGGTCGACACTAGACCCAGTTTCCAGCAGACCAGTTTTGCAGAAATGGGATAGCAGGTCGACACTAGTTCAGGGCAGGTCGACACACTCCGGCTGAAAGTCAAAATCATGAATTTCTCTGTACACGTGGCTGCTTGGGATTTATTGGATTTGACCTAGGGTTCCATGCCCATGCACCCCAAGGCACTTTATGGACATATGGGGCTATAAATACCCATGTTCCTTGTACCTCAAAGGCAAGAGAACCCATACACTTCCAGAAGAAGTCTTTGGTGGCCAAAGGGGGTTCTCCAGATCTGTCTCCATCTCCAGAAGCTACAAGCCATCCTTTTAAGAGGAAGGACAAGGGAATCAAGGGAATCCCTCGAGAGAAGGTTGCTGTGCAAGGCAAGGGAGCAGATCCAACTGAAGAGGCTCAGGAGAAGAAGGATTTCTGGCATTTCAGATGCCATCAAAGCAGAGCATCGCCAATTGAGGAGAATCTCCATCGACTTCCATCAAGCCTCCTCAATTGAAGTCTCTGCAAGGCTCTTCATTGAAGAACACTCTTTCTACATCTATTTCCCTCATCTCAGAGTTTGTTCTTCCTTATTTCGTCTGTGAGATTTGTGCATGAAGTTCTGCACAAATTTTCTATGTACGAAACTGTCTTGAACCAGTTCATTGCTAGAGGATCTGATCTCTTTTGTATTTGATCTAGCTTTTGTACTGTGAGCCGTCGAGCTCTGGGTTGTGAGTCATCGCACTCACTGTGTGGTTTGAGGCGTCGTGCTCAATTTGGAGTCGTCGTACTCCGGTTGTTGTTTTGAGCCGTTGTGCTCAGTTTGGAGTCATCGTGCTCCAGGTGTTTCTTGAGTCGTCGTGCTCAAGGGTGTTTGGAGTCGTCGTGCTCCAGGTGTTTCTTGAGTCGTCGTGCTCAAGGGTGTTTGGAGTCGTCGTACTCCTGTGTGAGTTGTACTCAAGGTTTTCAGTAGTGTGGCCTCATTGTGTGAGGGGTGGACGTAGGAGTCACTGGAGGTGATTTCCGAACCACCTAAAATCCTCTGTGCAGTGGTTTAAATTGTGGTCTGCCTTTGTATCTCGCTAGATGCATGCATAGGGATTTCGTTCACACTACTAAATGATTTACTCACACACTCTAATCACTTCAGATCGTTAAATTGTTTGGGTGAATTGATCTCTGATTCGAAGTAATTTTTAATTGCTTAAGCTTCCGCATTAATTGGTGTTAGATCTATTCAACCCCCCCTTCTAGATCTGATCCATCCACCCATCTGATCCCCAACAATTGGTATCAGAGCGGGTTAATGTCTATCTCTGATCTGATTTGATTGCTTCTGTTTGATCTCTGTATTAATTTCTTGAATTGTTTGCTTGCTCTTTCTCCATTTAATTCTAATTGATGGATTCTCCAAGATTTGTAGCTGAAGGCCATTCCATTAATAGACCACCATATTTTGATGGGTCTGATTATTCATACTGGAAAAATCGCATGCAAGTTTTTCTTAGGGCCCAAAACTATGAAATCTGGAGGATTGTTGAAGTGGGTCCTTATGAAAATCAGGGAGATGAGGAAAATTGGACTAGAGAGCAGATTAGGAAAGCTACTCTTAATTACAGTGCCATGAATATGCTTCAGTGTGCAGTCCACCCTAAAGAATATTCAAGAATATCCATGTGTAAATCTGCTAAGAAATGTGGGATAAACTTGAATTAATGTATGAGGGAACATCTCAAGTTAGGGAAATCAAAGTAAACATACTTGTTTCTGAATATGAATTGTTTATGATGAAATCTGATGAATCGATTTCTGAAATGTTTGCTAGGTTTATGATAATTGTCAATGGACTGAAGGCATTAGGTAAGGAATACAATGATGCTGACCTGGTAAGAAAAACTTTGCGCTCTCTATCATCTGTTTGGCACACAAAGGCTACAGTGATTGAAGATTCTAAGGATTTATCCAAAATCTCTTTGGATGAACTCATAGGATCTTTAATGACTTATGAAATAAATCTGAAGAGAAATGAAGAACACATGCTTAAGGCTAAACCAGTAGCACTTAAGGCTTCATCAAGCAACAAAGAGAAAGATCAAGAAACATCAAGTTCTGATGAGTCTGAGTCTAATGAGGATGAACTTGACATCATGACTAGACAATTCAAAAAATTTTAAAATCAAGAAGAGGAAAATTCAATGGAAAGAAAAATATTCTTCTAGTAAAAGGAATGCCCTTTCTTCAAACTTTAATGCTTGTAGAAATCAAAAAAATGATGAAGATATTGTTTGCTATAGGTACAACAAGAAAGGATACATGAAAAGTGAGTGTCCTGAGATCAAAAAGGACAAATGCGAGAAGAACAACAAATTGAAGAAGTCAAAAGCCATGATTGCAACTTGGTCGGATGAAGACCAAAGTGAGGATGAAGAAGAAAACTCTTCAAGTTTAGCAAATGAAGAGTTATGCTTTATGGCCAACAACAGTGATGGAAAGGATCCACAAAGAAAAGGAGCAAAAGAAAGTCACAAGCACTTATTGGCAAAGAACAGCTTCAATGAATCCAGAAAATCAACAATTCAAAAGACTTTGGCTCTAACTGCACATTCCAAAAGCTCAGAGCATTCTGCATCCTCTCAAGAAAATAAGAGTTCAAATGAGTCTACAAGATCAGGTAAATCAATTCCAGATCCATTTATGAATTCTAATTCTGATTCTGATGCAGATGAAGGCATGTCTTATGCTGAATTGGTTGAGTTCTGTGAGAAGATACAAAATCTTAATGCAAAGCTGAACACTAAGAATAAAGATTTGAAAAAGACTTTAAAATATTGCCATAAAGAAATTGAAAATTTAACAAAGACACTTGAATTGCTCCAGAACAATGATAAAGATTTTCAGAAGAAAATGAGAATTTGAAAAATGAAGTTGAAAAATTAAATTCTAAGAAAGAGAATTTGGAAGATGAAGTCCAAATCTGTGAAACTAAACTGAATGGATTGAAAGAAAACCATGAGCTATTGAAATCAAAAGTTATTGATCTGGAAAATGAAAATGGAAAATTGATTGATCTCAATGAAAACTTCAAATTTAATAATGATCAATTAAACAAACAGATTTCTAACATAACTCATGGTCATCAAATAAATGAGAGATGCAAACAACTTGTTGAATAAAATCATCATCTAAAAAGGAAGATTGAATGTTTGTTGCATGACAAACCTTTGAACAATAATTGTAGCAATTTAAGTAATAAAATTTCTGATTTGGAAAAACAAATTGCTCAACTTGAAACTGAAAAGAACAAGATGAAAAATTGTTTAGATGTCATGCTAAATAAACTTCAAAATTCAGAAAAAGAAGTTGTTGCATTAAGAGCTGAAAAACAGAAGCTTCAACATGAATTGAAGAACACTACAAACACAAGTATTGCTTATGTGAAACTAAGAAAAATGAAAAGAAAACCACAATAACATTTGTTAAAGCTGCTGCAAACAAGAACTCTGCTAATTCTAATGGAAAACTTGTGAAAGTTCTTGTTCAGAAATAGACAGGGAAAGAGAGGAATGCTACTGTCAAGAGGACTCATCTACTTCCTCCATCAATCCAAAAAGCTCCAAGGCAAATTCCAAATTCACATCATGCCAAGAGCTACAAAAAGGTACCTCATTCTCCTCATGGTAAGCCTCCTCACATGAAAAGGAGATTTCAGCAAATACATACACGCCAAAGTAAGTACCAGGTAAAAAATGCTCTCACTTGCTTTAATTGTAATAAACCTGGTCATCTTGCCAAACATTGCTGGAATAGAAATCAAAATTTCAATAAACATGCCAAATCAGTCCAATGCTTTCATTGTCATAAAATTGGTCATATTTCTGGGGACTGTTGTACAGAAATGATTTTGTTGTGCATGCTCAGAAATTCCAGTATAATGCACATGCTCATACACATAGGAATAAACATCATGTTCATACTGAAAATGTTCAGAAGTTCCATGTGTATAGGCATAGAAATGTTGCACAAAATCATTTTGTTTTTGCTCATATTAAAAATCCAAAAAATAGAAAACTTCATGAAAACATAGATGCATTGATCAAGGCAAAAGAAAATCTGGAACTAATTTTGCTCATAGTTCTATCAATGAAAGAAATGCATCTATACAAAAATTAAAAGCATTTTGGATTCAGAAATCTTTGTTGCATTCTAACATTGATTTCATTGCAGAACCCAAACAAGTGTGGGTCCCAAACCTTCTTGACACTACAGGAAAATATAATTTAGCGACGGACAGCTTCCGTCGCTAATCTATCGCTGATCCGTCGCTAAATATATTTGCGACAGATTTGCAACAAATCAACGACGGAATACTTCCGTCCCAAAAAACTGCTCGCTAATCCCGCGGCGGGCGGAGTGCGTCGCTCGTCCGTCGCTATTTAGCGATGGAGTAGCGACAGAATTTTTCCAACGCTAATTAGCGTCCCACTATTTTTATCGCAAAACTGTCGCTAATTAGCGACGGAATTATATAATGACCGTTTCGCAAAATCGTCGTCGTTTAGCGACGGATTTTCCGACGCTAATCTGTCGCCAGTTTACATTTTTTAGCGACAAAATGAACGTCGCCGGGGGAGACATCTTCCTCGCTAATCCGTCGCTATTTAGCGACGAATTTGCGACAAAATATGCGTCGCCAATTAGCGGCAGAAATTTCTGTCGCTAATCCGTCGCAAATCGGTCGTATTTTTAAAAAAAATATAAGTTCAATAAATTTTATAAACTTGTATAATTGGCATACCCTATAAACAATATACACACACGCACACATTAAAAACATACAATGCTACATTAAACATTAAATGTTTAATCAATCATGTAATAAGCTATTTAATCAAATACAATATAAAAAGTCTAATAAATCCTCACTACTCTCATCCCGTCACCGTTAGGTATGTCAAAGCACCTGGTCGGATCCTCTGTAATCTAGATCAGAAACTAGTATATTCGAATCCAACCCAGATCCAGAACTAATCAACATTTCGAATCCTATTTCGATCAGGATTCAAAACTATATTTTCGGATCCAAATCTGGATCCAAATTTTATTTGTGATAAAAATTCTAAAAATACAATTAAAAAATCAGGTACATTCATCACAACATTTTGAATCTAGATCTTGATCTAGACCCTCATTTTGGATCCAAATCTGGATCTTATCTAGATCTGAAAATTCAAAAAAATAATAATAATAAATCCTTTAAAAATATTGCATATTTATACTTGTTTAAAATATGGTAAAAATCTGAAAATTTAAAAAATATATATTCAAACTGTGATGGACCACTTGTTATTAGCAAGAACATATAAAAAAATTCTGATTAAACATACATAAAATGTTGAAAAATCCGAAGAAAAAAAAGAGAGCCAAATCTGTGCTGATCATAGTAAGAACATTCATAAAATCTAGTTAAATATACATAAAAAATCTGAAGAAAAAAAACACCTAAATCTATCTTGGGTTATAGCAACTAGCAAGAACAACACAAAATCTAGTTAAACATACAAAAAAATTCTGAAAAAAATAAATAAATCACCTCAATCTGTGCTAGGTTATAGCAAGAATATTCTGGAAAAATAAAGAAATCACCCAAATCTGGTTAAACATACATAGCAACTAGCCAGACATCCATTCCAATGATCAAATCAAATGTATGCATTAAAAAAATTGGCTTACCAAAAAAAGCATCTTCCATCTTCTAAATAGGTTGAAAAACTGGAAGATAAGAACAAGATATAACAGTATTCTTGTTTCTACAATTTAGGCACCAATTGAAAGCAATGACATCACAGTCCATGATAAAATTAATGTAAAATAAACACAATTGCCTGGGAAATGATGTGAGCTGGTTCAAGAAAAATGAGATAACTATAACCTGTAGCAATACAACATGAACACATCTATCCAGCACATCTTTGGCATATAGACGCTTTGTTACAAAACCACCTGACCAGGCAAACCTTTCTTACATCAATGGATGGATTGATATTAAAAAGCATGTCTGTCAGCATGATTCCTAGACAGTGTGTCTGAAGGAGACCCGCTCCACAGCCTTGTTAACACCAAACATGATATTGTACTTAATGCTGTTAATAGAAAGCACATACCCCTCCATTCTGACTGCACATATGAATTTCCAAATTTCTTGAATCATTGAGATGATAACATGGAGTTCAACAAAATGAAAAGCAGAGGTGAGATTGGCATAAGATATGATGTTCCAACACCTAATAGTTACTTGGTTACTAAGGTGTACCTCGTTACTAAGTAATGGCACAGCTCACCTCCATAGTTCCTAGGCTAGCTTACCGTATAAGAACAGGTGATTCAAGTCTTCCAATTGTGGTCTCTTACAACAATTGCATTTGGATACCAATAGAATTCCACACTCAACTATACGGGAATCAACTTGAACGGCTGTGTGTAATAACTTCCAAACACACATGTCTGCTCTCGGCGGCAAGGCATGGTGCCAAATTTTCTTCCAAAAACTCCTGCAAACACACCTTGAGACCTCACTTTTTGATAGGCAGATTGACAGAAAACTCTCCAAAAGCATTACCAGTCCATACACAAGCCACTTCATTGCAAACACCCCTTCAGCAGAACACTTTGACCTATCCATGGTGAAGATAACAATAAAAAGATAACAATAAATATAAAGAAGCTTTCCCTTCTTGTACGCAACTAGATGATACGAGTAAAAATAAAATTGAGAGAAATAAAGTTTGATGAAAAGCCAAGGAAATGCTGGAAGGAAGCAGATCTGATTAAATGAAAAAAAAAGGATAAAAAGACAAGGAAATAAAAGACTAATTTTGTGAGGTGGAGAGGGCAAAGGATGTGCTTAGACTTTCTAGGACAGCTTCATAGAAGAAAAAAGGGACTAGAAACGCCCCCAAAACTTCTTATCAAAGTCTGAAGAACAAAAGCTTCTTCCTCTCCGAGTAGATTAACACTGATACCATCGGTAGGATTCTTTCTGCCTTCTTTTTTATAGCACCAGAGACAGGATATGCTCGATTTCTGATTCGAACCGGCAAACGATGCAGTGAATAGGAGAGAGCTCAAATCAAAGAAGAAAGATGGAAATTTAGCTTCAAAGAACCCCCCCCCCCCCTGCCGTGAAACCCCCACCTCGACTGCGAAACCAATTTTCACCAAAATACGCCATAGAAAAAATTTAAAAACTCAAAAATATCCCTAATGTCATACTACATAAACACATATATACACGATCTTCCACTTAATAATTGAGATGACCTGCAGAATTTATTCATCAAATTTTTTTTTCTCCAAATTTAAGTAAAGAGACATCATGTCGATAAAACAACATACCACAATCTTGCAAGGATAGACTATATGAAATCAGATTGTAGATGTGACAGATTCACATTTCTTTAAAAGTAGAAAAAATGACATGTATATTTACTTTTGCATATGACTGAGTTTTGTTTAACACCTTTCAATAGTACATGTATATAATCTTCTAACTTCAACATCATCACATGTTTCATCCAACTTCAATAGATGTCCCTCACAAATATGCATATACTAAAATAAGGATAAATACAAAGGTTATATGTGTATAATCTCTGCCTCTTGGTTTCTTCTTTGTTTCCATAAAAAATAAGAAATAAGAACCATGCACATACCAGGTGCTTGAAGAGCCTTGCTATATAGCTGCAACATAAATAAAAGCATGCTCCACCATCCTCTTCATATGCAATAAAATAAGAAACAAAGTTTTACTGATAGTAGGAAACAATTGTCCTGCAAATAAAGTAGAGCAATAACCTTGTAACATCAAATCCTTGGATAAAACAAGGAAAAAAAAAGTTATGTGAACAACATACTAAATTCCTTTGCATATAAAACAAGGACTACTAACCTTGTATCCAGCTATATCCAACCATATAATTCTTTCAATTCTAGGTAGCCTAAGCCCAAAAAGACCCATCAACAAGTGAATTCAATTTGCTAGAAGAGAAGGTGGATGCACACCAACACTTGTGAAATCTTTCAATTTCATAAATCTGAGTGAAACCACAAGCAGCCATCCTCCCCAAGAGTACTGCTGCAAAACCAGATGAGAAGAAGATGGAGTGATCTGCTGGTGTTCCCTGCTCACAGATGAGGAGGCCAGATGTTCGATGTCTGGCATGACAGAATCAATAATTAATCCTATGACCAGACTGTTATCAACTACCCAAGCATTTCAGTATTTGTATAAAAAGGATAGAGAAAAGCTTATTGCACTTTTCCCATTGCACTTTCCCATGCACTTTGGCCTTTCCATTGGGTGGGCACAATGTGCCTCTAGGATATTTGGCCAATAGGAAGGCCAAAGTGCATGGGAAAGTGCAATGGGAAAGTGCAGCAAGCTTTCTCAAAAGGATAAGGTTCTCCTAGAGGATCTGACAGTTTAAATTCAGTATACATTGATAAACTAAATAGGGAGTGCAAAACAACAATTTCAATTTTATTCATTTCCACATCAAATAGGGGTGAATCATGTCCAACTAGACAAAATCCATGAAGAGAAAATAAAAACTGAAAGAGCATAGCTATAGGAGTTCAGAAATGAATGGAATCTCAACTCAGAATTATAAAGGGGAAAGAGTTCAAATAAAAAGACAAGAGTCCAAAGTAGACAACTGTATGGCTGCAACTTCACCTAATGGACCAGATGAAACCTCTGCATGAAAACAAGCATACAAAGCTTAGAAAACAATCTAAAAGAGTTCATTTCTGCATATAAAAAAACTACTAAACAACAAAACTGCATATAAAAAACCCACAAAAGCCACAAGGATAGAAACCAAAAAAGAACCTGAAATTTCTGCTCTTCAGTTCCAACCAGTCTAAAAGAGTTCCCTGCTCACAGATGCTCTGCAATTCCTGTAGTAACTATTAACACCAGCATATGACAAAATTTGTCTACCTAACTTGATTTGCAATAGCTCACAGATGGGAATGTATCAAAATAAAATTGCTGGAAACCATTATAAATACAACAAGACAGCATATTCAACCAAGTCTTAAAGAAAATCTGTAACATCTTCAAGTTTTGATACCATATTACAATAATCAAAATGTAAATTCAAATATCATAACATGTTCCATCCAACTTCAACTGATGCTCCTCATTCATGTAGTGCAATCTCCTTAACATCCTCCACTGTTTGAAATAGTAAAAAATTATGTTAAGATTAATGCATCAATAAAATATACAAGAAAAATCACACTTACTTCAAATATAAAATACTTACTTTGGTCCTCCTCTTAATTCCATAGAATTGGGAAGGAAAGATTTGGAGTTTAATTAGTTTAACAAAATATTATATTTTTATAAATAATTTTTAATATTTATTTAATTAGTTTATTATTTAATATTTTAATTAGTTATTAATTATATTTATATTTGAAAGTTAGCCTAATTTTAATTTATTACATTTTGTAATAAAAACATTTTTAAAACCTCTATAATATTATAAAATATATAATGACTAATATTAAAAAGCATACAATGCATATGCTAATATTTTTTAAATGATTACTATATCTATAAGTAAACTATTATCAAATCGTTGGATTTTACTTTGACCAATATTTGACATTTAGATTTGATATTGGTCTACATCTGATCAAGGTTCATCATTGGGTTTGCTACTAATCAAATTAAGACCTTTTCTAAAAGTGATTTATAATGTATTCATAGATCAACCCTTATTTGTTAGCTTGTCTCATACTTTTTAAAAATTCACTTGCAATGTCTATAATATAGGATCTCTAGATCTTTCAGGGATTTACAATGCTGGAATGAGCTAATAAAAGGGCCAGGGGGGAGCACCTAAAAATACTTGTGCCCATGTGAGTGTGAATGGTCTGGTGTGGCATTGCACCTAAATGACTTGTTAAATTTACTAGACATCTGATTTCAATTATTGTACATGTGAGTACTTGATGCTCAATATCTAGTTGTTTGATACATGAAAAATTCTCGATTCCTGAGAACTTACCCTTATGAACGTGTTTTACTTGACTCTTCTTGTTTCTAATTTGATCCTTTACTTAATAGTACATGCCTAACATTCTGTGACATTCTTGCAACACATGATTAAAGGTGTTCTATTTAAGCTTGATATATTATCTCATTACCATATCAATTTTCAGTATACTTATTCATTAAGTTTGTGTACCACTATTTTAATGTCTTAATCACTTAAATCATGGGCAGTGTGAATTTACCTACTAGGCAATTAGCTCATAATGTGATTACAATATTTTTCCAAGTTCTAGTGAGACCGATAAGGAAGAGGGCAAGCAAGGGACTGAGGAGTAAACAAGAAGAACCACTTTTATACTTTCCTTTTTGTGTCTTTTATTGTACAGTTACTTGGTACCTACCAATTACTCGGTACCTACCAAGTAAATAACTATAATGGTGTAATATAAAGCTGTTATATGTAAATATAATGTTATATTTCCTTGTACTTGCATGTTGTTCACTTAATCGAATGACATCTATGTGCACCCGGATTTTCCGCTGCACTCGGGGCGTCACATGATGGTTGTTTTTACTCCCAATCTATATTTGGTCAAGATCAAACCAATGAATCTACTATCAATCAAAATCCAACTATTCGATTTCAATCAATCTAAAATTTGATCATTATATTCGCTCTCGATCTATGTATACTTGATCAGTTGAGTTTGTCACCAACCTAAAATAATATGACCATGATCCCTACGTTGGATTTGCTCCAGGTCCAAATCCTAATCGCTGGATTTAAGTTTGAACAAAATGTGACAGTTGGATTCTTATTGATATTCATCTGATCAAAGATCCGACCTTTGAATTCACTTTCGATCTATATATATCTAATCAGTTAGATTTGTTGCCAATCTATAACAATCTAATCACGATTCGCACATTGGATTTGTTATAGATCTAAATCCTTATCGTTAGATTTAAGTTTGATCAGAGTTTGACAGTCGAATTCGCTCCCAATCTAAATCTAATTAAGATCTAACCATTAATGAACATATTGTTAATCAAAATCCAACTGTTGGATTTTCATGATAAAAAATTTGTCTGTCAGATTCGATCTCAATCTAAAATCTAATCGATGAGCTACATAATATTACATGAGTATAATATAATATATCATCATATGAAATATAAAAGTTAAATATTACTATTTTGAATATATAATAAATATAATATAATATTTTCAAGCATAATATTTTATCATATAATTATATTCACTAAATAAATATAATATATTTACAAATATGCAAATACAATGTGTATAATATATGTATATAAATATCAACTAAACAAAAAATGTAACTTATAAATTTATATTTATATATATTTGTCTTTGTTATATTTTATTTTATATAATAATTATATAATATATAATATATTATTTGAATAATGCAAATAATTGTATCTATAATACAGCTAAACTACCATAATATAAATAAAATAGGTAATAGTTAGCAACAATGGTTAATAAAAATTAAGTAAAAATAACATATAATGTATAGGGATGTCAATTGGACCGGGCCGGCCCGGAGGCCCGGCCGGTATAACACGGGCTTGGACTTTTATTTTTTTATCTATTTTAAATTTCAGCTCGACCCGGCTCGGAATAAATCTGGGCCGATTCCGGGCTTTGCATGGCCTGGCCCGCCCGACCCGTCGGCCCGCTCGCCCCGCGCCCACGCAGGCGCCCACTGCGCCCACGCACAACTGCCTTGCCGCCCGCACACCGCGCGCCCCTGCCTCGCTCCCCACGCCCCGCCTCGCGCCCCACGCCTCGCTCCCCACGCCCCCGCCTCGCTCCCGCGCCCCCGCCTCGCACCCCGCGCCCCCGCCTCGCACCCGCTCCCCGCCTCGCACCCCACGCCCCCGCGCCCATGCACGCCGCTCGCCCCGCACAGCTCCCCCAGGCCGGGCCGGACCGGACCTGGGCTGGGCCTTAAAAATTCACCTCGGGTTGGGCCTCTTTCCTGAAAATCGAGTTTTTCTCTGGGCCTAGGCCTGGGCCTAGGCCTATCATCTAGAAACCAAGCTGGACCTGGGCCAGACCAAGCCCAGTCTATTGACACCCCTAATAATGTACACATATATTCAATAAACTAAAAGTGTAAGTAATGAATTTGAATTTGTCTTATTTATTTTTTTAAAATAATATATAATAAATGTAGATAACTATATCTATAATATAACTAAACTACTAATAAATAATATAACTAACAGTTAGCAACATCCATTAGTTTAAATCTGTACAGCAACGGATCAGCGACGAATCAGCAACGGAAATTCTGTCTCCAATTAGGGACGAAACAAATTCCATCGTCGATCTGTCGCTTATTAGCGATGGAGAGTGCCGCTGCTATTGGCCGCCATCCCGCGACGAATTAGCGACAAAATATTTCTGTCGCAAAATATCATAGCTAATTAGTGACACCTCAGGGACGGAAAAATTTCGTCGCAAGTTGAACGCTGAGTAGCTACGAAAATTTGCGGGCAAATTCTTCTGTCGATGATGCGTCGCTGAGTAGCCATGGATTAGCGACGGAAATAATTCCATCGCTAATGTGTCGCTGCTTTAAGAGAAAAAGTGTGCCTAGCAAATTTGTCGCAACTCAGCGACGGATTAGCGATGGAAATTTCCGTCGCAAAATTTCGTCGCTAATAATAATTTTTCTTGTAGTGTGATCAGCAAGCTAAGGAGTTTTGCAGCCATACATTGTAAATGGATTCAAGATATTAACTGTGCAAGACTAGAAATGATTGGAGAACACAGGCAAAATCTTTGAGAAAGAAATGAAGATTGTTTAGGTAAAATTTCTTTATCATTTCAAACTTGAATTGCTTGAATTGAAATGAATGTTTAATTTTTATCTGATCAATGAGAAATGTGTTTCAATGCTACTCCCAACAATGAACTTTATGTCATAACAATTGGAATCATGTTTGTGTTATCATGCTTGCTTAACTATGACCTTGATTCTGTGTGCATGCCAACTGATTTGACTTTCTGGTATATCAAATGATGACATGTGGAAAAATAAGTTATGCTTGTTTGGAAACTATCATTATGCGTGAGTAAAACACTCCGCCAAGTAACAAAAGTCATGTTATGCTTAAAGCTAATGGTGTGCATAATCATGTGTGAATTGTCTGCTAGCTTTTTCATTCCATGCGCATATTAAGGGGGAGTAAATTTGAAAAAGTGCAAAAATGTTTTCAATAAATGCAATGAATTCATGTAAAAAATAAAGTGTAATTGACCCTTTTTGCAGTGACTATGTGGTATATCAAATGGTGAAATATGAAAGGACAAGTTAGGCTTGTCTGAAAATTGTCATCATGCGTGAGAAAAATTCTCCACCAAATATCAATAGTCTTTTCTGCATAAAGGTTATCAAGCAAATGAAAATCTCAAAACTTTTATTTTGAGTCTTTGCAAAATTCTTCTCCTTCAATAAATTGCCTATTGAAATATGCTTGATCATGTTCATACTCTTTCTGTGCAAATTGCTTGGAATGAACATATTTGAATTGCTTAAATGATCATTTCATATCATGCATATCTTATGTGGGAGTGAATTCGAAAGAATCTTTGAGTGAAATGCTGGAGAAATTTGCTGGAAAAATATTTTGTCATATCTGATTCATCATGAACTCCCATTCAGTTTGTTGACAAATATTCTTGCTCATAAATTCCTCACTCTCACATTGCATTGGTATTCTTGGTATATCAAATAGTGATTTGAAGAAAGGCAAGTTAAGTTTGTCTGGACACTTTCACTATGCGTGAGTACATGTCTTCGCCAAGTATCAAGATTCCTTTATGCAATTATTGAGGGGAGTATTTGTTGAGGGGGAGTTATAGTCTATTCTTCACTAATTTCTCTTTACAATTGTTGTCTATCTTGAACCCCAAATCATCAGAATTTTTTGAGTCCTTGTGCTATTTTCTTATGAGAGAATTAAGACATTGAAACTAAACTCATTGTGCATTAGTTAATTTCAAAGATTCAGTATCATTTCAAGGTTAAGCAAACATAATACTGAATGTTTTTAAAATGATTTGTAAAACACTATTATAGGCACATGAGTGGCTTTAATATTTCACTTGCATATGTTTAAGCTTTATTTTTACCACATGTTAAGAATAATTTTTCTAAATTTGTAATCATGACTTTTCTGGTCAAAGCAAATATATTCCTGCAAAATATCAAAAGAAAAATGATCAATCTGGAAAGATACAAACAGAGCAATGCAAATGCTTGAACCACTAAGTAACCGGGCCATTTCACCTGACAAGTGATTTGTTTCGATCAAAAAGTGGAAATCATAATTTTCAACTCTATATAAGATAATGAAAGTTAAACCACTGAGTAATCAGGAGGTCTTGCATCTGATCAATGTGATCTCTTGCACTGAAAAGTGAGATTTAACTAATTTATTCTTGTATTCTTTACCAGTTAAAATTGAAAGAAAATCAAAAAGACAGGATAGAAAAGCTTAAGACCTTAATTAAGTTCATGTCTACTGAGTTTAGATCTATTATTTTAGATTGTGTTAAACTTAAAGCTCCTAACATCCTTATTAAATATTTCTGCTCATTCATATATGTCACTTCTCTTCACATTTGCATCATTATTTTAACTACATTCATCTCATTATAATTTGCTATTCTTTGTGTAGAGTGTGTCTTTATGATTAAACTTTGTTGCACAATAACAAAAAAAAAATATTATCTTTTCTCTCATTTGACAATATCACTTTACCTCACTTATTTTGATCATTTCTGAACCTTCATTTCCCACTTTATATCTTTTGGTCTCCAACCATCATTGTGTCTCTCTCTTATCCATCTTTTTATGCTGTCAAAAAGGGGGAGAAAGTTCCTTGAAAGGGGGAGAAAGTAAAAGTTTTGAAAGGGGGAGAAAGTAAAAGTTTCTAAGGGGAGAATGTTCTTTATAGGGAGAAAGTTCAAAGGATGCATATGGGCAGTCAAGGGAGATATGTTTTGTCATCATAAAAAATGGGGAGATTGTTGGGTTGAGTGTGTTTTGGAACTTCCTAAAGTTATTTTTTAATGATATCCAATGAACATCACTCATACCTTAATTTTGATGATGACATACTGTGATCTTAATGATGACATACTGTGATATTGATGATGACATATCATGATGTTAATGATGAGATATTATGATCTTAATGAAGACATGTTGTGATTTTAATAATGATATATTGTGATTTTGATGATGACATATTGTGATTTTGATAATGACATGTTGTGATTTTGATGATGATATGTTGAACATGTTATACATTTTATACATATCACAATAATGCTTAAACAACTTGTTTTTGATGTTTAATATCTCATATTTTAATTATAATATCTTGTACTAATGGTTTATGGGTTAAATTTTCAGGTTCACACATTTTTGTCTTGGTAGTGTCGACACTAGATCAAAGCAGGTCGACACTAGTCCCAGATTCCAGAAGACCCAGTTGCCAGACTGGGACAGCAGGTCGACACTAGATCAAAGCAGGTCGACACTAGTCCCAGATTCCAGAAGGGCAGGTCGACACTAGCTCAGGGCAGGTCGACACTAGACCCAGTTTCCAGCAGACCAGTTTTGCAGAAATGGGACAGCAGGTCGACACTAGTTCAGGGCAGATCGACACACTCCGGCTGAAAGTCAAAATCGTGAATTTCTCTGTACACGTGGCTGCTTGGGATTTATTGGATTTGACCTAGGGTTCCATGCCCATGCACCCCAAGGCACTTTATGGACATATGGGGCTATAAATACCCATGTTCCTTGTACCCCAAAGGCAAGAGAACCCATACACTTCCAGAAGAAGCCTTTTGGCGGACAAAGGGGGTTCTCCAGATCTGTCTCCATCTCCAGAAGCTACAAGCCATCCTTTTAAGAGGAAGGACAAGGGAATCAAGGGGAATCCCTGGAGAGAAGGTTGCTGTGCAAGGCAAGGGAGCAGATCCAACTGAAGAGGCTCAAGAGAAGAAGGATTTCTGGCATTTCAGATGCCATCAAAGCAGAGCATCGCCAATTGAGGAGAATCTCCATCGACTTCCATCAAGCCTCCTCAATTGAAGTCTCTGCAAGGCCTCTTCATCGAAGAACACTCTTTCTACATCTATTTCCCTCATCTCAGAGTTTGTTCTTCCTTATTTCGTCTGTGAGATTTGTGCATGAAGTTCTGTACAAATTTTCTATGTACGAAACTGTCTTGAATCAGATCATTGCTAGAGGATCTAATCTCTTTTGTATTTGATCTAGCTTTTGTACTGTGAGCCGTCGAGCTCTGGGTTGTGAGTCGTCGCACTCACTGTGTGGTTTGAGGCGTCGTGCTCAATTTGGAGTCGTCGTACTCCGGTTGTTGTTTTGAGCCGTCGTGCTCAGTTTGGAGTCGTCGTGCTCCAGGTGTTTCTTGAGTTGTCGTGCTCAAGGGTGTTTGGAGTCGTCGTGCTCCTATGTGAGTTGTACTCAATGTTTTGAGTAGTGTGGCCTCACTGTGTGAGGGGTGGACGTAGGAGTCACTGGAGGTGATTTCCGAACCACCTAAAATCCTTTGTGCAGTGGTTTGAATTGTGGTCTGCCTTTGTATCTCGCTAGATGCATGCATAGGGATTTCGTTCACACTACTAAATGATTTGCTCACACACTCTAATCACTTCAGATCGTTAAATTGTTTGGGTGAATTGAACTCTGATTCGAAGTAATTTTTAATTGCTTAAGCTTCCGCGTTAATTGGTGTTAGATCTATTCAACCCCCCCTTCTAGATCTGATCCATCCACCCATCTGATCCCCAACATATTTAAGCATTTCCCTATTCTATTTCCTATTATGACTCTAATTACTATTTATTCCGAATTTCCTATTTCCCTCTCCTCTTTTTAGGCATGAGATCTCCTAATTAGGTTAGGATGTGAGCTATTTTCGTGGGCAACCTATTTGGGTAGGTTTAGGAATCCAAATCTAACTCAAACTTCCTTTTTAATACATTAAATACCTCTTTTATAATTAAGCATTATTTTAGTTACGAATATTGGGTAATTTTTCATTATTCCCTTTTAAAAATTCCTATTTTGGCCCACTAATTTTTATTGGGTCAATTTAATAAAGCCCATCACTTCTTTTCCTTTAATGGGTTTTAGTAAATTCTCTTTCTATTAATTTCCTATTTAATTTATTTTCTTTTATTTGATTTTCTAATAAATTTAATTAGTTTTCTTTTAGTATTATGCAAGTTTTTAATTTTTCCAAAAATTCAGGTTGCTACAGTGTCGACACTACACATACATGCGTCGACACACCAAGCACTGGTCTCAAAGTGGGCTTCTGGGACAGTGAACTAGTGTCGACACACAGGTGCACTGTGTCGACACCACTGGGCATGTCTTCTCCAACAAGCTGCTAGGACAGTGAACTAGGGTCGACACACATGTGCACTGTGTCGACACCACTAGGCATTGCTCTATCTTTTATTTGAGCTGCACATGGAAAAACAATGTGAGATTTAAATGAGACATGATAAACATGATTTTCCACATATTTATGAATCATATTTAGGCATCATCAAAATAAGAGATCCAACAATCTCCCCCTTTTTGATGATGGCAACTATGATTCATCAAGCTAATTTTCATTTTCTCACAAATGTGATTTTAAGAACATCCATTCACATTGTTTCATGGCATATAAGAAGCATAGCAATGACATCCAAAATTTTCATCATTTCAATAACAATCATGTCATTCATTTGTCACTTTCAAAATGAGCAAACATACAAGCATCCATTACAATATAAACATCCAGCAACCAAAAAGTGTAGCATCCATATCAAAATGTGTATATGTCCAATAGCAAGCATCCATTACAATATAAACCCTTCTCCCCCTTTGACATCATCAAAATAAAACAACCATTAAGAAGGTGGAGGAGGAGGAATAGGTAGTAAGATGCTTTCAATGGTCTTCATCCTTGCTTCTAAAGCACTCAAATTGGTCCTCATCTGAGTTTGCATAATAGATAGTCTTGTGTGCAAAAGGTCTTCCATTCTTTGATGATTTTCATACATGTTCTCTTGAAAGACACCAAGACTATGAGCTGCATGTTGAGAAGCAGAAGATGAACTAGGAACAGTGCCACGCTGCCGGAAGTTACTAAAATCAGTTCGGAGATCTGCTATCTCCTGATCAATATGATCAATGAGATTCTTCATTCGTTCCATTTCTTCAACAATATGAGCAAAGGATAGATGGGTCTTGGAAACTTGACTCACTGCATCTTTACTAGTCTAAATGCTTTGTTGAGTGTTATGCAAAATGGAAGACATGATTCCTTGCAATTTTAGCTGAAGATCTTGCATTTGATTACAAGCATCACCTAAGGTGCCAATCAACCTATTGAACCGTCTAGTGGCATGTTCAGCTGCTTCTTGCTGTCTGATAAACTGTCCATTAACTAAGTTTTCCAATCTTTGAATCTGAAGTTCAAATTTATCAGACATTTCTCTCATGGATGAATTGAGATTATCAAACTAAACTTGGAGAAATTTATATAACTCAGGTGGAACAGAAGATCCACCAGAAGAGGTGGAAGCTGAACTATGATGTTGGTAGAAAAAAATTGGAGGGACAAGAAAAGCACATTTGAAGGAGGAGAAGATGCATGAGGTGTAGGTGGAGCTAGTGTTTCATGAGGAATCTCAACCTCAACATGTGGCTGTTCCCCTGGATCAGCCTGAGGAGCATCAACATTTGGAACATGATCTTCTTCTTCATGTGCTGCTGGAGGCTCTGCAACTGGCCCTCCAAGTACTTGATCACCTTCAATTATAAAACCCATGAACTTTTGCAAATGATGCAGACAATATATGTTGTTCTGAGGAATCTTTTGAACCTTTTCATTCTCAAAGGAAACTCCAAAATGCTTCAAAATAGCTGCCATATGAGCAGCATAGGGTAAAGATCTGTGAAGATCTTTTCTGTTTATCTCAGACATGATTTGAGTCATGATCAAGTTAAAATTGACTTTAATATTTTTCTTCATGCAGTACATCACAAATCTTTGAATATCAGTCAGCCTATTCCTACCACCACCTTGAGGTGTGATAATGGTGGTAAGGATGTGATGTACCAAGCGAAGAACTGGAGGAAAGGTATTAGTGTTAAACCTTGTGACATGAGTTTGTCTAGAATCCTTTGTATCATGTGGAAGACCAATAAGAAGAGTGTAGGCCTCATGAAGATCGAACTCAAAGTCACTATAATCTTCACCATCATTTGGAAAATAAAATAGTTAAGAAGCTAGTTCAGGAGTAAAAAAGATAGAGACACCTTTGACCTCAAACTTGAAACCCTCTAGAACATCCATCATGTTCAAGTAAAACTCTTGAACCAAATGAGGGTAGAAAGTTCTGAATTCTGAAATAAACTGCAACCATCCTTGAAATTGAACGAAGGGGATGAATTCTGGAAAAACATCTGCAAGGGCTTCATCAGACAACTCTACAGCCCTACGCTTGAGAATGGATCTCCCTTCGGTAGCAATCATGGATGGGGTGACTACTGGTGTCCTAGATGATTCAGAAGACTCTGAGGATGAGTCTTCTTCATCAGAATCACTTGAATCAGTGAGAAGTTTCCTCCTAGAGTAGCGAGATGGCATGGGAGACTTGCCTTTACTCTGAGGAGACAACCTTCCCTGCTTGGATGGAGTCCCAAAAGGAGAAGAAACACCTTTCCTCTTGGATAGATCATGTCGAAACTTGCTTCATCTTTCAGGTTAGGGCTCTTCAATGACCACGCCCCTTGCAGCAGCCTTGGACTTGGCTCCTCGTCTTGGAGTTTGCTTGGAAGGCATGATGGAAGGAGAGAAGTGAAGAGAAATGAATTTGGCAGTTGGAAGAGAAAGTTTGGAAATGCAAGGGATCGTTTCTCAGAAGGTTGGATGGAAGGAAGAGTTCAAATGGAATGGGAATCTCAGGTGGTAGGGTCGACCTGAGCTTTAGGGCATATAAAAGGGTTTCGACGCCACAAGGGAGAGGATAAGATGAACCCTCGGTTCATTTACCCTAAATAGGGACTGGCAGTCGAACCCAGTTGTGTCAACACAACAGAGAGAGTGTGTTGACCTGACAGACTCTGGTATCGACAAAGGAAGAGTGTGTCGACCTGATTTGGAAAGAATTTCTGAAATTTTGAGAAAAATATGAAGGAAAGTCTAAAATCAATTATTCAAGGATTTTTAATATGTTAAAGAAATCATTTTTAATTTCTCATCATCATTCCATTATAAATTCACTGTGTTGAAGGATATCTGACAAAAATTGATCATTAAAAGTTCTGAAGCACTGGGATGACAATTTGATTGACATAAAATATTCTATGCAGTCAATTGCAATCTTTTATACTTTACTAAACCAAAGTAATGTGATTTCTTCAGGATTAATACAATTTGTATTGAAATTAAACACTCTTAAAAGATTTGATTTAGGTTCAAGTTTTTCATTTTGTTTGATTGAATTTTCTTTAACATTAAAGCAATGAGCATTCAAATGTAGTAAATCTTTTTCACACAAGTACATATTTTTTACACACCAGAGTTCCTGGTTACTAAAGATTCACTAATTATCCTGCTTTAAGGGGTGAATGAAAACCGTTTGACATGGAAATATACGTTTATCAGACGCCAATATTTCCAGTTACTCAGTTAACATTGGTTCTTATCATTTTGATTTAACCCCTTAGAACAGAGATAATAAAACACCTCATGACATACATGGCTCTTCACTTTTGTGAAGGTGTGCAGTTTCTCAGTGTATATGCCATTGCTCTGTCAGAAGAATACTTTGAAAATGAACATTAAGACATTTGATACAACTTTATCCTTCATCAGTCATAAATTAAATGTGTAAAGTCAATACACAATTGACCATAATTCCATTAAAGAGATCAAGTTACTTTAGAAGTTCTGAATATAAAAGAGTGTTGACTGAAAGAATATGTTATAGCAATTAAGAGGTCAATCATTATTTTCTTCAGAATAGTTAATGAACATTTCATGTATTAGATATTTGTCAACACACTGAATCAATTTTGGCTTGATGAGAGAAAATAGCAATGAAGTCTTTAGCTCCCCCTGAGTTATTGATTTTATTTATTTTTCATCAAAAGTAAAGAAGATCATTCTTCAATGAAAGAATTATTAAGATAATCAAATGAATGGGATGAAACTCATATTGAAGAATTGAGGATCACAAGGATAAACATGTATTGACAAGATTCAATGAGGGACTTATTCACAACTCAGAAAATTTATAGAAGCTCATAAATTCTCAGCATTTTCTGAACAACCAAAATAGCTTGTTCTTAAAAAACTTCATGTACAATTCTGATTCTCTTGAAATCAATTCTCAGAACTTACCTTTGCTTCTCAAACAGTAATGCTCCCCCTCAACATGTGCATCAATGAAGCATTCAACATTCAAACCATGCATACTGAATCTCAGCAGTCAATTTCAACAAACAATCATTCAAAAATAATCAAATTTCAACATTCAATGTTAGCAAACAACCATATATGATCAATTATGTCTCAAGAACATCAACAAAACCCCCCTTTTTTTTCTTTAAAATTTTTAAATTTTTACAATTGATGATCCTTACACAAGATTGATTATTGGTACTTGGCGGAGGATTTTCCTCAACACATAATGAAAGCTTTCAGACAAGCATAACTTGCCCTTCCACAAATCATCATTTGATATACCACATAATCTTTGCATAAGAAATCAGTTTGTTTTTCAGTTTTTATTCCATGTTGCATATCCCAAGTTCTCTTCTTAAGGATGTGAATCTTTCCTCAACCAATGGTTTTGTGAAAATATCTGTAATTTATTTTTCAGTAGGGATGAATTCAAGTTCAATGTTTTTGTTTGCAACTTCATCCCTTAGAAAATAATGCCTAATTTCAATGTGCTTTGTTCTGGAGTGTTGAACTGGGTTTTTGGAGAGGTTAATAACACTAGTATTGTCACACATAATAGATGAACATACAATATCAATATGGTAGTCAAGCAATTGACTTTTAATCCACAACACTTGAGCTGCACAACTCCCCGCAACAACATTTTCTGCTTCTGCAGTAGCGAGTGCAACTGAGTGTTGCTTTTTGGATGCCTATGATATTATGCAATTTCCTAAGAATTGACAATATCCACTAGTACTTTTTCTATCAAGCTTACACCCAGCATAATCAACATCAGAATATGAAATCAAATTAGCATGACATCCAATTGGATACCATAAACCCAAATCACAAGTGCCATAGAGATATCTAAAAATTCTCTTAACTGGAAGTAAGTGACTTTCCTTTGGACTAGACTGAAATCTACCACAAAAACATACACTAAATTGAATATTTGACCTACTTGCAGTAAGATATAAGAGAGATCCAATCATACCTCTGTATTACTTTGCATCAACCAATTTACCTTTTTCATCTTTGTCCAATTTGATGCTTGTACTTATGGGAGTTGATGCTGGTTTGGTTTGTTCAAAATGGAATCTTTTGAGCAATTCTTTGACATATTTGGCTTGATTTATAAAGAATCCATCCTCAAGTTGTTTGACCTGCAAACCAAGAAAGAATTGTAATTCTCCTATAAGACTTATTTCAAATTCATTGTACATATGATTAGAAAATTCTTCACATAATGAAGGATTGGTGGAACCAAAGATGATATCATCCACATATACCTAAACTACAATGATATGATTGTGGACTGATTTTGTGAAAAGAGTTTGATCCACCTTACCTCTTGAAAAATTCTTACTAACCAGAAAACTGCTTAATCTATCATACCATGCTCTTGGAGCCTGTTTCAAACCATAAAGAGCTTTGTGCAGTTTATAAACATGGTTAGGTTTATCATGATCTTCAAATCCAAGAGGATGAGCAACAAACACTTCCTCTTTTATGTCACCATTCAAAAAAACAGTTTTCACATCCATTTGAAACAATTTAAAATTTCTGGAACATGCATATGCCAATAAAATTCTCGCTGCTTCTAACCTAGCCACTTGTGCAAAGGACTCCTTAAAATCAACTCCAAATTCTTGATTATATCCTTTAGCAACCAGTCTTGCTTTATTTCTTACAACTTTTCCTTCTTCATTCAATTTATTCCTAAAAACCCATCTAGTTCTAATTATTGAGCTTTCAGAATTTCTGGGAACTAGACTCCATACATTATTCCTTTTGAATTGATTCAATTCATCATGCATTGCTTCTACCCAAGAATTGTCTTTTAATGCTTCTTTAATGTTTTTGGGTTCCACTTGAGATATAAAGGCCATTTGATCTTGTTCAATGATGTTTTTGAAATGAGATCTTGTTTGAACCCTATCATTGACATTTCCTACAATATTCTCAAGTGGATGAGTTTTGAAGTACCTGAAATTAGCTCTTGTTATTGTACTTACCTGCTCTGGTGTCGACTCAGTATTTTGTTGTGTCGACACATCTTCATGTTCATCAAGTTCTTCATTCTCCACTAATTGATCTGACCCTTTTGCAAGAATTTCAACATCTTCTTCTTGGTTCCTTCAGAAATCATGGTCATTAGATTTTTCACAGTTTTCATCAAATATGACATGGCGAGTTTCCTCCATAGTTTTTGATTCATTGTTGAAAACTCTATATGACCTTGAATTCTCAGAATATCCCATAAAAATGCCTACATCACTTTTCTTTTCAAATTTATCTAGATCATGCTTATCATTATTGTGGATGAAGACTCTACTTCCAGAAACTCTGAAATATGCAATGTGAGGCTTCTTACCTTTCAAGAGTTCATAGGAAGTTTTCTTGAGGACAGGTCTTACCATTACCCTGTTGAGAACATAACATGAAGTGTTGACAACTTCTGCCCAAAATTTTCTTGGAAGCTTACTTTCAATCAGCAAGGTTCTAGCCATCTCCACCAATGTCCTATTCTTCCTTTCAACAATTCCATTTTGTTCAGGAGTTCTTGGAGAAGCAAATTTATGATCAATTCTTTTATTCCTACAAAAATCAAAAAACAAGTTATTGTCAAATTCTCCTCCATGATCAGTAAGAATGGAATGGATTTTATTTGTTTTTACATTTTCAATTTTATCAACAAATTCTTTGAAGTTTTCTAAAGTGTCACTCTTATGAGAAAGAAAATATACCCAAGTAAATCTAGAGAAGTCATCCACTGTCACAAACCCAAATCTATGTCCACTAAGACTGAGTGTCCTAGTAGGACCAAATAAATCCATATGCAATAACTCAAAGGGTTTGGAAGTGATTAAGGGTGCAACAGATTTCAAAGATTTCCTAGTTTGTTTACCTTGGGAACAAGTAGCACATACAATTGCATTTTTCTTTTTCTTGATTTTTGGTAAACCATTCACAAGAGCATATCTTAACAATTTATTCAGAACATTTTCACTAGCATGACCTAACCTTCGATGCCATAATTGAAATAGATCATGCTGGTTGACAACAAGACAAAGATTTTCATGTTGATGATCATTCAAATCAACTAAGTAAACATTATTAATTCTTTGACCAAGAAATTTTATTTTTCCAGAATCTTTTTCAACAATTTCACATGATTCAGAATTGAAAATTACCTTAAGGCCTTTGTCACAAAGTTGACTGATGCTCAAAAGATTATGATAAAGGCCTTCTACAAGCAAAACATTCTCAATAGAGTTTGAAGGATTCTTAGCAATTTTTCTTGTTCCAATGATTTAGCCTTTGTTCTTACCTCTAAAAATCACTTATCCACCATCTTTTTCAATCAATGTGAAAACAATTTCTTTATCTCCAATCGTTACCTTGAACATCCACTATCAAGATACCACTTATCTTTCTTGTGGGCTGTAAGACATTCCTGCAAAAAAGATTTAGAAAGATAATTTTGGTACCCAAATTGCTTTGGGTCCCATCAATTGTCTCAATTCAACAACAAGATGTTTTGGAATCCAAATTTGTCTAATTTTCTGTGAATTTATTTTTGATTTGCACTTATCATCAGTATGACCAGACCTCTTGCAATTTGTACATACCATGGTTCTTTGTGGTTTGAAATCTTTATTCACCTTTACATAAGAGTTAGATTCAACTGAAGAATTTTTGTTTTTCTTTGGATTTGAAGTTGATCTAACACTGAATTTCAAATTTTGTTGATTTTTGCCTTGCATCTCTCATGTTTGAACTATGTTTTGGAGTTTTTGAATTGTTTTTGATTTTTGAGTTTTGAGTTTATTTGTGGTTTTTCTTTGATGTCTTTTTCAGACTTGCCATAAGAGGTACTTCCTTGAACAAATGAAGTTATCAAGGTTTGCCCAATTTTCTTTTTGTTTTTCAGGCTGATAACCTAAACCATGCTTGGTTGGGTTCATCCAGACTCCCAAAATAGCATCTAGATTTTGTTTACCTTTTACAAATTTGGACAAGGTTTCTTTCTTGTCATTCAATTCTTTCTGGACAATTTTCAGTTCCTCTTGAATTACCTCTTTTTCTTTTTTAAGTTTTTCATTTTCAACTAACAAGATTTGTTTTTCTTTTTCAGTGGACTGACATCTTTCTTTGATAACATCAAGTTGTTCATTCAAACACTCTTGTTCTTTTTTCATGTTCATAATTTCATCATTCAAAAATTTTTTTGTTCAGACTCTTGAGAATTATGCAATATGCTGTTTATCTTCTTTTTCAGGGTTTTATTTTCAGATCTAAGTTCACACAACTTTTCAAACAAAACAGCATATGCTTCCTCCCAATCATCAGTTGTAAAGTCCTCAAAAGATGGACTTTCCTTAGTATTTTCTTCATGTCTAGCCATGAGACATGTCACTTCTTCCTCATCTGAACCACTTTCTTCTTGTTCTTCATCATCCTCATCACTCTATGTGGCCAGCATTGCTCTTGTCTTCTTGAACATTTGATTTTTCAGATTTTCTGCAGATCAGGACACTCCCCTCTCATGTGTCCTGGCTTCCTGCACTCATAGAAAATAACATCAGTCTTTTTATTGGTTTCCAATTTATTATTAAAATCATTTTTCTTTGAAACATCCTTTTTTATGACGGGCTTGAGCTTACCTTTCCCTTTCTTTCTCAAAACTCTTTTGAATTGCCTTGTCAGTAAGGCCAATTCTTCATCATTCTCTTCATCAGAAGACTCACCATTTTCATTAGATTGGTCAGCAACAATTTTTGAGCTAGATGAAGCTTTTAAAGCAATAGGTTTCTTAGATGTAGTTAAAGATGTATTTCTTTTCAGATTGATTTCATATGTCATGAGTGAACCTATTAACTCATCTAGTTGCATGGTTGACAAATTTTTTGAATCCTCAATTAATGTGGCCTTTGTGTGCCAAGCTGATGGAAGTGATCTAAGAACTTTCCTAAGAAGATCACTATTAGAACAATCCTTTCCTAGACCTCTAAGACCATTTACCAAAAGCATGAATCTAGCAAACATCTCAGAAATAGTCTCAACACTCTTCATCCTAAACATTTCATATTCTGAGACTAATATACTTGCCTTCGTCTCTCTTACCTCAGAGGTTCCCTCATAGATGAGCTGGAGCTTGTCCCACATCTCCTTAGTAGATTTGCATGATGATACTCTTGAGTACTCCTTGGGATGAATGGCACACTGCATCATGTTCATGGCACTCCAGCTGAGTGTGGACATACTTGATCTGATCCTTTGTCCACAGACTTTCATCTTCAGGAAGTTCATCAGGTCCTTTGTCGACAATCTTCCAGAGCTCATAGTCCTGTGCTCTAAGGAACACTTGCATCCTATTTTTCCAATAAGCATAATCAGATCCATCGAAAAAAGGAGGCCTAGTAACTGAATGACCCTCAGCAATAAACCCCTTGGTGTTTTCCATAGAAATAGACTCTTGATCGTTAGATCAAACACTTAAAGTGCAATGAGAACCCGCTCTGATACCAAATGAAATGTTGCGGAAAAACTGCTATAAGGAAATCTAGAAGGGGGGTTGAATAGATTTCACTGAATTTTGAAAAATCACTTCGATTAGGATCTCAGTGCGATTGAATTAAAAATGAAATCTAGATATCAATGACAATTCTAAACAGATTAGACCAGTTAGACAAACAAATATTAATGAGCATATCAAGCATCTAGCGCAAGAGACAAACAAACCACAAGGACAAGGAGATTTAGGGTGGTTCGGATTACACAACAGTGTATCCTACATCCACCATCCACACACACACACAATTGTGGCTTATCTTGCCAGTTCAGAAAAGTCACAATACACCACACACACTCTGAGATGCAGAGATCTCAAAATTAATCAAACACACACGAAATTGTTTACAAGGATTGCACCAATTTCACAAAACACACACAATCAAGTGAGTTTGAGATGAAGAACCAGACAGAACAATTGAAAACCAAGGTTGGAGAAGTCTGGTTCGAAGGTCCCTGTTTCTGCTTCAAGAAGGGAGACCAACTCTTCTTCTTCAGCTCTAGGAAGAAGACTCTGAAGACTTGAATTCCTTCTGTAGATGGATCATCCAAGGTGCACGATGCTTCAGTTCTTTCAGATCTGGAAGCAATTTGCCAGGTTGAAGCCTTCTTCTGAAATCGCCTAGAATACTCTAGAGACTGGAAGAGCTGATAGGTGCATCGCCAAAAGCCAAGTGGATATGGGGCATTTATAGTCCCATGGGTCCACAAAATATCTTGGGATCTGGGGGCACGAAAATTCTCTCTCAAAAAGCCCTTATCAAAAACATCCATGTGTCTCTGCATTTTGGATTTGGCAAAAAGTCTGAAGTGTGTTGACACTACACATACATGTGTCGACACACCAAGCACTGGTCTCAAAGTGGGCTTCTGGGACAGTGAACTAGTGTCGACACACAGGTGCACTGTGTCAACACCACTGGGCATGTCTTCTCCAACAAGCTGCGGGACAGTGAACTAGGGTCGACACACAGGTGCACTGTGTCGACACCACTAGGCATTGCTCTATCTTTTATTTGAGCTACACATGGAAAAATAGTGTGAGATTTAAATGAGACATGATAAACATGATTTCCACATATTTATGAATCATATTTAGGCATCATCAAAATAAGAGATCCAACATTGAGATGCTTGGGCGGGCTCTATTTTATCCCTATAATTATGTAACTTGCTACAATGAATTTATGAAGTAAATATACCTCTTTAATAAAAGATACATATAATTTTATTACGTACCCATTTATCCACACCTCCCGCAGCGTGCATAGATCAAATTTAAATACCACATAAATATGAAAAGAAAATGAAAACAGAATCATACATATAAACAAGTGCGATAATAAACAATTACATTAAAATAAGAAGTGTAATACTAATCATTAAATTGAAAGTGAACAATTAAACGTAAACTAAACTAATGTATAGAAGGAAGAGTTTGTACTATTTTTTTTTTCCTAAATTGGAATGTATACCTCATTGGTGTTTGTATTTGGCTTCTTTAGAAACACCTATCCCATGGCTAATAAGTGGTGTGTAACACATTTCTAAACGCCAATCCCATGGCTCCAAGGGAGTTGGGGAGGGGAGAGGATTGTGACTTCCTGCACATTAAAAATTCACAATGACCTTAAACCAGTAGAGTGTGAGTTGTGTCCTCTTCCTACATGCCATTAATTCATTCATATTAGGGGTTGTGTCCTCTAACTATCTGAATCAAATAGGAACTTAGTTTGTTTTTTATATTCTTAGAAGCTTTAATGATGTATATTGCTTATAGTTTTTGAACTATATTTCTAATTTCTAACTCATTTCCTTTTTTTTTCCCTTCACCTGGCTACTTTACCTATTAGATTGAGGAATACATATCTAAACTTCTAATCTGGGTTGTGATATATATTGACCATACTTTGGTATATTAAATGCATACATAGGAATGGTATTCTATAATTTCTATTCAACAAAAGTCCTTGCATTTTACTCTATAGATGGCGTGTACTGCAAAGTTGAGAGGAGCATCTATTCTATTCTTTTCTGAACAAACAAGATTTTAGACAATGTCTTCCCATGAATGAGAAGATCACCCAAAGGCATTTGAATGTCATGACACCTGTGAGGGAAGAGAGTGAGAACGTGTAGATCCCCACAAATATGAAGAGTGGAGTCTTCCCCTTGAACACTGCCAATGGGCTACCCCCCTTCTGGGTGTGTTCGAATCCTCATGGTACATGAGAGGACCGAACTCTATAAATCATCAATGGGGTGAGGAGGTTTGGTGCCACTCTTTACACATTTTTTTTTATTATCATCCTATTCTGCTATATCATTTGAAAGTGAATAGGTCACGAACCATCATCTATATATTCCCTTAATCAAGGGAAAACATACAGAACTATTGCAAAGTTTCAGTTTGTTTATAATGTTTTTGTCCAACATTGACTTACTTTGCCGATCAGCAAGATCTCAGACTTGAAACCAATTTTTCTTTTGGACTTGGCCTAGCCCCCCTTCAAGGAATAATGTTTCTTTCATGATTTTAAAAATAGATTTGGAAGCAAACATGAAAACTTATGTTTTTATTTTTACTTCTGCTTCTTCATGAACGTAGAATCGAGTAGTTCTACATACATTGAAACTTATTGCTTTGGTCTTTTAGTCTGAGTGTTCACCTATGCAAGATAGCACATTGCATGTGTTACGCATTCATGCATGCATGCGTGCATGCCTTTGTAGAATCAAGAAATAGAAATAGTAGTTCAAGCCACTAGTTTCAGCTTTAGTGCGTAGATGTTCTAAAACCATGTTTCCATTTCGATTCCCAACATTCCAAGTCACATATAGAAGGTGAAAAGGAACAACTTATCCATTTTTATTTTAAAATACATTACTTTTTAAAAATTTTACTAGATAGTTTTATAAATATTATTTTTAGGCTGAATTTATAATATAAACTTGTATAGATTTAGCTTATGGTATATGTTGTATCCTCGTGCATGGTATATGCTAAAATCCGTAATGGATTTAGCATATGGTATATGTTGTATCCTCGGCTAGATATAATTACATGATGTAATCTTCATCCGTAATAGGAAATTACATGATATATCCTTGATTCCCAACATGAACTTTAGAGACCATGATAGTATAGACGGCTAGATATAATTACATGATGGAATCTTCCTTATTTTTAACATTTAGGATATAATGTTTAATTAGCTGCAGCCAGATGGTAGGTTCCTTAGGTCTTCAGGATGTGGGATTATTGAAGTGCACTGATAAAAGGGTGCATACCCTGAAACCATATGACGATGGGTATTAGACAAATTAATGGCATGCACATGCTAATTAGAAGAAATATTCACCAAGAAGGAGAAACAATTGGAATCTTGCATCGGCCATCCCAAGTTGCACACCTGCGGCTTCAATGTTGTACAAACCCAATTCCACTTGATTTTTTTATATAGGAATTGGATTGGGGAGATGAAAATATCAAAGTGGGCTCTAACCCTACTCTAACATTATGCAGAAACCCAAAAAACTTAAGTGTTGACGTTCTAAGATCCAAAATATCTAACCATATGTAGAAATTTTACTTTTCTTATATCAGATATCCTCACACGGTCGGTTCTTCTCTAATAAAGGCCACATCATATCTATCATCTTCATCATCCAAGATTAAAAAGAATAAGTAGTTGCATGAAGTCTATTTATTAGAAGTAATTAACATGGAAAGCTTTCTTTTATAATGCATATCGATCAATATAAACAAAGTTTAAACTGGAAAAAAAATTGAAATAAAAGACTCTACCGTCGCACTGCACAGGTTTCTCTTCTTGATGATACATTCCTATTACTAACCTCCCACCCAACTCACCACCTTCTTTCCCCCTCCACCAAGGCCCCCCTCCCGTCTGGACAGTGAGAAGAGAGAGAGAGAGAGAGAGAGAGAGACCCAACCCCACCCCCGGCTGTCTGCCCCCCCTCCCACCGCGGCCCTCTCTGCAGCCCAACAACACCCACCCACCCACCCACACACACACAGCAAACACACACACACACACACGCACAGAGAGAGAGAGAGAGAGAGAGAGAACCCCCCCCGGCTGTCTGCCGCCGGCCCCTCCCACCGCGGCCCTCCCTGCAGCCCAACAACACCTACCCACCCACCTACACACACA
This sequence comes from Colocasia esculenta, assembly GCA_014218235.1. Classification (NCBI taxonomy): domain Eukaryota; kingdom Viridiplantae; phylum Streptophyta; class Magnoliopsida; order Alismatales; family Araceae; genus Colocasia; species Colocasia esculenta. The sequence continues at coordinate 85,111,737 of CM024757.1, forward strand.
CAGTAAACACACAAACATGCACACAGAGAGAGAGAGAGAGAGAGAGAGACCCCCACCCCCACCCTCGGCTGTCTGCCTTGACCCCCTCCCACCACGGCCCTCCCTGCAGCCCAATAGCACCCACCCACACACACACAGCAAACACACACACATGCATAGAGAGAGAGAGAGCTCATCGGCGGCGACGACGTGGAGCTCCGGTAGTGAGAGAGCGACGATGAAGACCGGACCAACGATGGTGACACGGACAACGGCGGTGTCGATGAGGACGACGGCGACGCAGACAACGGCGGCGGCGATGCGGATGGCGGCGGCGACGCGGCATCTAGGCTGAGCGATCCCGATGGAGGTCTCGACGGAGTGAGAGAGAAGAGACAAAGCGAGAGAAGAGAAAAGAGAAGGGGGAGGGGAAGAAGAAAATGGGCGAAAATAGCGATCGAAAACTTTGGTTGTTATTTAGTCCTAAATTCGTCGAGATTTAGAGACCGACTTGTGACCGAAAAAAATTCGGTCACCAATACCGTGTTTAGTCTACGACCGAACAAATTCAGTCACAATTCGATCTCAAAAATAGAGACTGGATATCGTCGGTCACAGTATTTCATGTCAGAAGATGCTAAACACATGGCATTAGTGATCGAATTCTTATTGGTTACAGTTCAATCTCTATTTTTGAGACCGAAATATTCGGTCACTATCTAGTCTCTGATCTGAGACCGAATAGTGACAAATAATTATTCAGTCACTAACTGAAAATATTAGTGACTGAATACTTTCGGTCACTATTCGGTCTCAAATCAGAGACTGAATAGTGGCCGAAATATTCGGTCTCAAATGCAGTCGCTGTAGCAACCCGATTTTTTAAAAATTAAATAAATGGAAAATTTAAAAGAAAAATGAATTAGTTAAAACCATTCAACGAAAAGGAGTGATGGGCTTTGCTAAATGGACCATATAGAATTTTTTGGGCCAAAATAGGGATCTTTTTTTAAAAAGAAGAATAATAGGAAAATACCCTAAATTCGTATTTTAATTATTGCCTAAATAAAAAAGAGTTATTAAATCATTAAAATAAGTAATTTGGGTTGGAATTGGATTCCTAGCCCTACCCCAATTAGTTAGCCACGAAATTGCATCCCAACCTAACTCAAATAGGAAGGTTGAGAGGAATTAGGAAATCTCGTAATTAAAGGGGAATTAGAGTCAATATAGGAAAGGGAAACCAAGGGAGCTTAAATACTCCCCAATCTCTCCATGGCCGGCCCTAACTCGTTGCTGGGGCTTGTTGGACGTGGAGAGGAGGTCAAGAAGAGGAAGAACGCGTGGGGAGAAGGATTGCTCAAGCCCCAACCTTCATTCTTCAAGTTCTAAACCCTAGAAGACAAAATGACACAAAGGTAGGCATTCTCACAAGCTAAATGCAATTAAATTCGTCTGTAGGTTGTTCCAAAATCAGGAACAAAAGCCTTCTTATTGTGCTATTATTCGTTAACTCAATCTTTTGTTCTATATTTTTGAAGTTCTGCAATCACCATGACTCCGAACCATCATGTTTAATTTATATCTCCATGTATACTTGACTCCATGCTACGAAAATTTTATTGGAGATACTGATTCCTGTCAGAAATCGTTTGCCCCTAAAACCCCCAGTTTTCATTCAGTATGTTGCTTGAATTAAATCGTTTACCCTCACTGTACCATGCTCTGTGTTCTTCGTGCTTGATCATGCTTGATACCTATCAAGTCCATGATTGTTCATCAATTCCTATTTACTGTGCATACCCACGCATGTCTAGTTTAGTTTAAGGTGATTTCGTAATTTTCATCCACTGTGCATTTAGTTCTTATTTTTTGAACGAACCTGTATCAAAATAAGGCAACTTGGAACGCAATTACAAGACTTGAGAACGCGACGGCCCGATAGGCCGTGTTCTTAGGGCAGATCGCGACCAGTAGACCTGTTGCATTCTGAACGTGACAGGAACTGGCATCGCGTTCTGGTTACCTGTCCTGCCCGACCCGTCGCGACCCTTGATTGACCCTATCGCATTCTGACTATACCCCGTTGTGACCCTTACAGGGGTACGTTGCCTTATGGAGTTTTGCATGGAAACCCCATATTTCTGCAAATCTTGGTTTTCTACAGTAACTACATGTCCTGTTAACTGTCTTAAACACAGTAAACGAAGTTGTTATACTTGGATATGTTTTAATTAATTAAAAGTCATTCATATGACCTTTCATATCCATGATTCCCCATGACACATGCACACACACTTGTAACCATCCAATCATGACTTGACTTGGTATAAAAATATTTCATAAATTATCTCATAAATTTTTCAATGATGTAATTTAATTACCCTTCTACTTTAAATGGACTTGTCTTCGTTTTCTCGCGATGTTTTGAGAATACTGTTACCGACGCTCCACTATTCTAGAATTCATCTAGAACGTCGAGCACTTGTTTCTATATACACACTTTCTCTTGACTTGGATAAACTCTCCGTCGGATACTCCTTCTGCCATACTAGTGAATCTATGTTCAAGGCCTCCGTAAGTCTCCTCTGTTCATGGATTCCCACATGGTCGACGAGCTGGTTGTACTCTAAGGCCTATAATACCCATTTAGGGATCGGTAAGATCTCACTCTTATCTTGAATCACGTCGGACCTCTAGACCTATGCATAACGTGGCCAGTGGAAGAGTAGTAAATTCCACCTGACTGTCAACACCAATTGCGTGTACTGTGTAACTGTTACTATCGCTTGTTTGTCGTTGTCTTACGAATATGTCCCTGTTCTCAGCTACTGCCTCTACACTCTCATCTGTTCACGTTCTCTCTAGACTCTCGTCTATTTCGTCTCTCATTCTCATCTATTCTTGGTACTCTATTGGCCATCTTATGATTGTCTAAGATAAAAACATGACTATGCTAGGACACATTATAAGGGCCCGATCTGGTCCTGGGGAGAGCGCCCAAAAGGCTATAACTCACGGGGGTTTAATGATCAGGGTGTTTGTCATGCACCTAATGCATGACTTGCAAGATTTAATCTATGACAATCATTAATCATTCATTCATTCATGATATATATTACTTGAACTCGTGGTTGAAAGAAGATCGACCAATACGTGCTATCGAGACTTGTGCACTAATGTGCAACTTTACTTGTTATCCAATCCGTTATCATAATTGTTGTGCTATACTCTCGTGCTTTGTGCTATTGTTTCTCGTTATCATGTGACATTACTCTCTAGACTGTACTCGTCATTCTCTCTAGTTATCTTGTTTGATAAGACATTAATCACTTTAAGCATGCTTGGTTACATGAGATTTAAGTCCTACTTGGCGTTATCGCTCACCCTGTGTTATTGTTATATGTGTTCTCAGTTTGACACTTACACTCAAGAGGACGGGAATGACCAAGAGTGAAGTCAAGAGTACCCTAGTGTATTAGTACTATGTTAGAGTCTGAGTTAGTCTTTTGCTTTTATTCAATGAAATTGGGCCCTATAGATCGGCTCTCATATTAGTGGTTGTAACTAGAGATTTGAAGAATTATTAATGCGATGCAATTGCTTTAGTATTTATTCTTTGTCCAATGGTTTGATGTCTATTACATGCTCTGTACCCGTTTATTTACAAATGTCTCACGTTCCGATATTCCGCATCGGGGTGTGACAGTTTTGTGGTATTAGAGCCTAGGTTGTTCTTAAGTAGAGGATGATCTAGGTTTGACCTGCCCCTACTTAGAGTCTAATTCCATACCTATGTGAGAGATGGGTAGAACCTTGGATAATAAGTTAAAATAAACTCACACACGCACCAACTTAGTGCAATCTCAATATTTTACATTAAAATTCTCTTTTGAAGAAATTTAAACCATAGCAATGGCAGTGGAGCGTGCACAACTCCGTGATATGCAACAAACTATCTAGCAGCTCACTCAAGCACTACTTCAGGCTGCTGGAGCTGGTGGTAATCGTGGAGCTGGGGATCGACATAGGAATTTTCGCAACTTGAACCAGCCTCGTTTCAGTGGGACTACTGATCCTGACGAGGCAGAAAACTGGCTGAAGGAGATAGAACGCATCTTCGACATCATGCAATGCGCTAATGGTGATAAGTTATTGCTGGCAACCTTTCAATTAGAAAGAGACGCCCGTGTGTGGTGGGAGTCCGTGGAGGCCACCAAGGCCGATGCACAATTCACCTGGGAAGAATTCAAGGAGTACTTTAACTCCAAATACTTTTCTGAAAGAGTCCAGGAGAGGAAGGCCTCTGAATTTTCTGCACTGAAGTAGAGGCACCTTATCGTCGCTGAGTATGAAGCGCAATTTTCTCGATTGGCACGCTATGCCAATCATCTTGTCAGCACAGAGAAGATGAAGGCGAGGTAATTTCTTAATGGGCTTAAGCCTTCATATATTACACAACTTGCACCACTCAACATCCAGACTTATGCTGAGATGGTCAAGAAGGCATAACTGCTGGAGGATGCGACCGACCTTACAGATCGCATCAATGGTAGACTGGTCAAGAAGGAACCAGCATCGGGTTCCTCAAGCAAGCCCACAAATGACAAGAAGTGGCCGTTCAACATCACTGGAGGGCCGAATAAAGAAATGAAGCCCAAGATACCTACTCCCCCAAACACCAACATGACCAACTGCGAGCATTGTGAGAAACCTGGTCATACTGCCGCTGAATGCTGGAGGAAAGCAGGTGCTTGCCTACGCTGTGGAAATCACAATCATCGTATTTTCGAGTGCCCTATGCTGAAGGAGCAGAGAAAGAGAAACGCCCGACTGGGCAAAAGAAATCTGGCCGACTGCAAGCTGTCCAGGAAGTGGAGACCACCGAGGAAGGTGGAGTTGTGGAAGGTACCCTACAAGTTTTCTCTCTATCAGCATTTGTTTTATTTGATACTGGAGCAACTCATTCATTCATATCTCAAAACTTTGCGGATACGTTGAATGCTAAACTTATATCTATGGGATGTGAATTCTCTGTCACAACACCACTGGGGGAGAAAGAGAAGTTGAATAAATATTTTCCGTCTGTCGATGTGATGATCGGAGAACATAACCTAAAAGTCGACCTAGTCTGTATGCCCATGGAAAGCTATGATGTGATTTTGGGAGCCGACTGGTTGTCCACTTATGGGACAAGTGTCGACTGTATCGACTGTAAGAAAGGGAAAGTTACATTTAGTGATTTCCCTAAGTTGTCATTCACCGGGATTAGACATAAGAGACAAATGTCTCTAGTCTATGCCATAAAGGCCCACAACTAATAAGGAAAGGTTGCTTCGCTTTCCTTGCGGCCGTGATAGTTGAAAAGAAGGGGTCTAAGATAGAAGACATACACATAGTCCAAGATTACCCAGATGTGTTTCCCGAAGATCTGCCAGGGATTCCCCCTGAACGTGATGTCAACTTTGCCATGGAGTTGATCCCTGGAGCTGCCCCGGTATCGCGTCAACCATACCGGATGTCACATGCCGAGTTGAAGGAACTGAAGGCACAACTGATGGAGCTATTAGAGAAGGGGTTCATCAGACCAAGTACTTCCCCATGGGGAGCACCTGTGCTGTTCGTTAAGAAGAAGGATGGATCGATGAGGCTATGCATCGACTATCGTCAACTCAATCAGCTAACCATCAAGAACAAGTACCCATTGCCTAGAGTCGATGAACTCTTCGACTGGATATCTGGAGCTCAATATTTCTCCAAGATCGACCTTCGATCTGGCTATCATCAAATGAGGATCAAGGATGATGATATTTTCAAAACGGCTTTCAGGAGCAGGTATGGACAATATGAATTCGTCGTTATGCCTTTTGGTCTAACCAATGCTCCTGCAGCCTTTATGCAACTCATGAACGACATATACCGGCCATATCTTGACAAGTTCGTGGTCGTCTTCATCGATGATATCCTCATATATTCAAAGACCAAAGAAGATCATGAAGAACACCTGAAGATAGCACTGCAAGTCTTGCGAGACAACAAACTGTACGCAAAGCTGAGCAAGTGCAAATTCTGGCTCGAAGAAGTGTCCTTCTTGGGCCATGTCATCTCCAAGGACGGCATCTCCGTTGATCCCTCCAAAGTTGAACCTGTACTCAAATAGGAGAGACCAACCAACGTCACAGAAATCAAAAGCTTCTTAGGACTGGCTGGTTACTACAGGCGGTTCATAAAGAACTTCTCCAAGATCACAGTTCCTCTCACGTGCCTTACACGGAAGGAGAATCCCTACTCCTAGGGTAAGGAGTGTGAGAAGAGTTTTCAAACTCTAAAAGACTGTCTTACCTCAGCACTTGTTTTCGCTCTACCAATAGAGGGAGAAGGATTCGCTGTCTACACCGATGCCTCAAGAATTGGGCTTGGCTGCGTATTGATGCAGAAAGAGAAAGTTATTGCTTATTCTTCAAGACAACTGAAGACGCATGAAGTCAACTACCCTGTGCATGATCTAGAGTTGGCTGCTGTGGTCTTCACCTTCAAAATCTGGAGACATTATTTGTACGGTGAGCAATTCACTGTCTATCAGACCATAAGAGCTTAAAGTATTTATTCTCCCAGAAGGAACTTAACATGAGATAGAGAAGATGGCTTGAATACTTGAAGGATTTCGATTTCAACATCCAGTACCATCCGGGCAAGGGAAATGCTGTGGCTGATGCTCTTAGTAGAAAGTCGATGGCATCGCTATCAAGTCTAGTTCTTGGTGAGATGCAACTACTGGAACAATTCGGAAGGTTAGACTTAAATATTGACCATAGGGATGATCGAGTATTGGTTTCCAATATCAAGATTCAATCTGACATGATAGAAGAGATCAAAGCTCAACAGGACAGTGATCCATTCTTGGTTCTTGTCAAGGAAACTTTAGCTGAAAAGTCGAACTTTGCTATGACCAAGGATGGAAGGCTAGTATTCCAAGGAAGCACATGTGTACCAGACAATGAGGAACTGAAGAGGAAATTAATGGACGCAGCTCACCAGACGATATATACTATTCATTCGGGAGGTACCAAAATGTATCAGGATATGAAAATAACGTTTTGGTGGCCGAATATGAAGAGAGAGGTAGCCGAGCATGCCGTTCACTGCCTTACTTGCCAACAGGTAAAGACTAAACACATGCGCCCGGCTGGCGTACTTAGACCATTAGATATTCCGGATTGGAAATAGAAAACCATTGGCATGGACTTCATCATGGGTTTACCCAGGACTCATGGTGGACTTGACGCCATATGGGTCATTGTCGACTGACTAACCAAATCCGCACACTTCTTACCCATAAAGAGTAAGTGGTCGGTGGAGGTATTGGCTGCTTTATATGTCAAAGAAATCGTGAGATTGCATGGAGTTCCATCATCTATTGTCTCGGATTGAGATTCACCTCTCATTTCTGGAAGGGACTGCAGACTGCACTTGGTACTAAGCTCAATTTTAGTACCATATTTCACCCACAGACTGATGGGCAGACTAAGAGAACCAATCAGATAGTAGAAGACATGTTAAGAGCTTGCACAATAAATTTCCAAGGTTATTGGAATGAGCACCTATCCCTAATTGAGTTCACCTATAACAATAATTACTAGGTGAGTATTAAGATGGCACCGTTTGAAGCACTCTATGACAGAAACTCTAGATCTCCTGCATGCTAGAATGAGGTTGGAGAATAGCAATGGCTAGATCCAGACATAGTACAAAATATCACCAGAGATATTCAGGTGATTCGAGATCAGCTCAAGATTGCTCAGTCCAGACGGAAGAGCTATGCTGACAAGAGAAGGAGAGATCTGGAATTTCAAGTAGGTGACCATGTACTCCTAAAGCTATCACCTACCCGTGGCATCCAAAGATTTGGTGTAAAAGGGAAGCTCAGTCCTAGATTCATCGGTCCTTTTGAAGTGCTCGAAAGGGTTGGTGAGGTTGCATACCGACTGGCGTTGCCACAGGATTTGGCATTTATACACAATGTGTTCCATGTCTCTATGCCTAGGAAATATGTGTACGACCCTACGCACATCATTCGCTATGAAAAGTTGGTGCTGAATAAGGATATGACATACGAGGAGAAGCCAGTCAAGATACTTGAACAATAGGTGCAACAACTCAGGAACCGTCCCATCCATGTGGTTAAAGTTCTGTGGAATAATCGTGGAGTGGAAGAAGCCACATGGAAACCTGAAGGAATCATCAGGCGAAATTACCCCGATCTTTTCGGTAAGACATTTTCTCTATTATAGTCATATGAATTTGGGGACCAAATTCTTTTTAGAGGGGGAGGATGTAGCAACCCGATTTTTCGAAAATGAAATAAATAGAAAATTTAAAAGAAAAAGGAATTAGTTAAAACCATTAAACGAAAAGGAGTGATGGGCTTTGCAAAATGGACTATATAGAATTTATTGGGCCAAAATAGGGATCTTTTTTTAAAATAAGAATAATAAGAAAATACCCTAAATTCATATTTTAATTATTACCTAAATAGAAAGGAGTTATTAAATAATTAAAGTAAGTAATTTGGGTTGGAATTAGATTCCTAGCCCTACCCCAATTAGTTAGCCACGAAATTGCATCCCAACCTAACTCAACTAGGAGGTGGAAAGCTTGGAAGGTTGAGAGGAATTAGGAAATCTCATAATTAAAGGGGAATTAGAGTCAATATAGGAAAGGGAAACCAAGGGAGCTTAAATACTCCCCAATCTCTCCATGGCCGGCCCTAACTCGTTGCTGAGGCTTACTGGACATGGAGAGGAGCCCAAGAAGAGGAAGAACGCGTGGGGAGAAGGATTTCTCAAGCCCCAACCTTCGTTCTTCAAGTTCTAAACCGTAGAAGACAAAACGACACAAAGGTAGGCATTCTCACAAGCTAAACGCAATTAAATTCGTCTGTAGGTTGTTCCAAACATCAGGAACAAAAGCCTTCTTGTTGTGCTATTTTTCGTCAACCCAATCTTTTGTTCTATATTTTTGATGTTTTGCAATCACCATGACCCCGAACCATCATGTTTAATTTATATCTCCATGTATACTTGACTCCATGCTACAAAAATTTTACTGGAGATACTGATTCCTGTCAGAAATCGTTTGCCCCTAAAACCCCCAATTTTCATCCAGTATGTTGCTCGAATTAAATCGTTTACCCTCAATGTACCCTGCTCTTTGTTCTTCATGCTTGATCATGCTTGATACCTATCAAGTCCATGACTGTTCATCAATTCCTATTTACTGTGCATACCCACACATGTCTAGTTTGGTTTAATGGTGATTTCGTAATTTTTCATCCACTGTGCATTTAGTTCTTGACTTTTGAATGAACCTGTGTCAAAATAAGGCAACTTGGACCGCAATCCAAGACATGTCCTTTTCTCACTCGGACTTAGGCGCAAGACCTGAGAACATGATGGCCCGATAGGCTGCGTTCTCAGGACAGATCGTGACCAGTAGCCCTGTCGCATTCTGAACGCGACAGGATCTGGCGTCACATTCAGGTTACCTGTCCTGCCCGACCCGTCGCGATTCTTGATTGACCCTGTCGCGTTCTGACTGTACCCCGACGCGACCCTTACAGGGGTACGTCTCCTTATGGAGTTTTGTATGGAAACTCCATATTTCTGTAAATCTTGATTTTCTACAATAACTACATGTCCTGTTAACTGTCTGAAACACAGTAAACGAAGTTGTTAAACTTGGATATGTTTTAATTAATTAAAAGTCATTAGCATGACCTTTCATATCCATGATTCCCCATGACACATGCAAACACACTTGTAACCATCCAATCATGACTTGACTTGGCATAAAAATATTTCATAAATTGTCTGGTAATTTATTTCAATGATGTAATTTAATTACCCTTCTACTTTAAATGGACTCGTCTTCATTTTCTCGCGATGTTTTGGGAATACTGTTACCGACGCTTCACTGTTCTAGAATTCCTCTAGAACGTCGAGCACTTGTTTCTATATACACACTTTCTCTTGACCCAGACAAACTCTCCGTCGGATATTCCTTTTGCCGGACTAGTGAATCCTTGTTCAAGGCCTCCGTAAGTCTCCTCTGTCCATGGATTCCCACATGGTCGACGAAGCTGGTTGTACCCTAATGCCTATAATACCCTTTTAGGGATCGGTAAGATCCAATCGGCCTTAGAAAGATCTTGCTCTTATCTTGAATCATGCCGGACCTCTGGACCTATGCATAACATGGCCAGTGGAAGGGTGGTGAATTCCACCTGACTGCCAACACCAATTGTGCGTGTTGTGCAACTGTTACTATCGCTTGTTTGTCTTTGTCTTGCGAATACGTCCCTGTTCTCAGCTACTGCCTCTAGACTCTCATCTGTTCACGTTCTCTCTAGAGTCTCTATAACGACCCGACCTCCCAGACCCCCGCCAGGGACCCCCAAAGGTCGTGCCGCCACCCACAGATCCGAAGACCCGGAAGGGTTAGAATTTAGTCCAGTGAGATAAGCAATGAATTCAAATAACTATAACAAGAAAGACTGTACATTAATAAAGAAATTAAGTACAACATGTCCTAAATAAAAGTACAGGTATAGAAAGAAGGCGCAATCCTTAAGGGGCATACCCCGAGGACTTGCAAAAAGGCCACTCTCAACTCACGCTACAAGAGCACTCACGCTCACAACTCACACTGCTAGAAACACACAACAAAACAAACACCACCACGACCATCCGGCAACGAACTCCTGCGACAGCAAGTCCCTACCTGAAGAGAGTAGGGGGGTGAGCCTCGCGAATAAGGCTCAGTAGGGATAACCAGTCCCTTACTAGCGAGAGCAGCAGGAACTCCAACAAGCGGAAGCAAAACTACTCTACAAAGTAGTAAAGTGAGAAACACCTACTGCAGAGTACTACAAAGCAGCGGAAACAGAGAAACGCCTCGACCACAACCCGGGTCAGGCCAAAGATAACTCTTGTAGAACTAGCAGAGTCAAACACATGCGGAAGCAACTAGAGCAATGACACGACCCGCAACCAGGGTTGGCCCAGAGCAACACAATGCGGAAGCAAACCCTCGGCACACACCCGCCGAGACAAAGAAGCTCACGGAACATCGGAGCAACCACGAGAGACCAGAGTCTCACGACACAAGCACCAACATCCCGAACCTCCACAAGGTCGGGAACGAACAACCAGGTGTCACCACGAGGGACACCGAACAACCATGTGAGAAGCAACATCTCACCACAGGCACGGCCACCTCAGACCTCCACAAGGTCGAGGGTCTACAAGTAGAACGAACCTGCACCTCGGACACTCCACGAGGTCAGGGAACTTCATTACCGGTGCCACCACGAACAACACCAAGGAACGGGTTACCAAAATAATAGTTGGGTGTTTACACAAGACACCCCGAGAGAACCGCAAAACGGAAACCACTAAACATGACCCACATGGCCAACCGACAAAGACTAAGGAAGTGAGACACGACTAGGCTACAACCACCGTGTAAACCAGGGCAACGAGAATACAAGCTCGGAAATAGCGTGTGAAGCAACATCACAGAAAGAACAACCAATGTAGCACCCCCAAAAATTGAATAAGTAAAAAAAGTGAATAAATGGAAATAAATAATTTCCATAATATCATATTATTAAAAACATACGTATCATTATCGTATGTGCTAAAACCCATCGGAAAAATTCGTAAAAATTATAAATCAACCGCAAACATTATTACTAGATGTTCCACAAAGAAATTGGTGTCAAGAAAAATCGGATTAGCCAAGTTTAAAGTGTTTTGCAACTTATTATCGTAATTCATAAATAAGTCGAAAAATCATTATAACACGTACTTGAATGAGTCAGAAAAATAAATAATAATCATATACAGACTTCAAATAATATCCTCTAATGACCCATAAAGAAATTTGGGTCAATAAAAATTATTTGGGCTAGGTTTAAGAGTTATTGTGATCGATTATCCAAATTAGGAAACAAGTCGGAAAACCGTTAACACGGAAATACGACGCAACCATAAATTAAATAAAAATATTGGAGAGACTTCTAACATTATATATTAATGACCCAATTTCATAATTGGGCCAATGGACATCATTTGGCCCAAAACTCAAATGATGCAAGAAAATGCATGGAAATTCGTAGCTTAAATAAGCTGAAATTAGAAAGAGGCAATTAGAGTTGAATTGGGAAGAGATCTTGCACTCTTGGAAACCCAAATTGGTGCTTAACTATGGTGGGGGGTTTCCTAAAGCATCACATACTCTAATGGAGGAAGAAATCCTCAAACTAGGAAACTAACAAGCCAAAATCGCAACCATAGTTTCCTTGTCATAATAGGACTCATAAACACCATGGTTGCTTAAATACTCTCCATTAAACCCTAGGGATGAGTTTTACAACTTGTTGGGGTCGTGTGGAGGAGTGTTGGGCGGCTGCGGAGCTGTGAATCGACCACAAGAAGCTCATCTTCTTCCTCTTTTTGCCTACTTCAGCCTGTGCAAACCGTCCCTTTGGAGTCGACCAAAGGTGAGTCAAACCATAACCAAACCTTGCAAGGCTTAAACCCCTGGAAAGAGGATCAAGTCTACTTCCTAACCCAACTAGAATGCCCAATTTGTGTGCAGTATACACAGAGTATTAGGCGTTCTTCAAACAGTGGTCTGAACAAGGGATTTTTGAAGAATGAGACTTCATCAACCCAGAAGGTAGGTTTTCTTGGGTCAAACCTTAACATATCCTATACCAATGTGTAGAGCATCAAGTTAACTTTCGTTTCCCACTGGTTTCATCAAATTACAATGAGTATATTTTCAATTATAGGCGTTTTTCCAAAGTCGCGCTTGTCATGGACTTTTTGTGTTCATGTCAATTTATCATGCAACTCGAGGCTGTTTAAAATTAGTTAAAATCATAGTTCTCTCCTTTGTAATGTTCCCAACAACTTTCATGTTGAGACTTTTTCTGAAGAGCCATAGTTTAGGAGATATAAGTGTTGCATGATCGAACCCCTCCCTGAGTGCAGTTTCTGCGTTTTCGGTCTGACCCTGAATCGCGTCCAGGCAGGTGGACGCAATTGAAGGTCGTGGTATCGCGTCGCCCAAGAGCGACGTGATCCCATGAAAAGTGTATGTGCCCCTGGACGCGATTAGGGCGTTGACCAGTCCACGCCTCGCGTGGGTCTGCGCGCCACCTGGGAGTCCGGGCCGCTCTGAAACGCAGCGTCTGACCCCGACATGTTTCAGAGGGTTTTCTCGCCCAAGTTTTTTTTTATATAATTTTCTGTAGACGCACCCTTATCCCCCGCCGAGATTCAATCATGAACACGACCATGCATGTGGACACGATTTTGACTGTTCACTATCTTCGCTAGTTTTTGCTGTGCATTGCGTTTTAAAGTGCGGCCATTGTATTGGACGCGTATTTTTAGGCTTACCTGAGGTCTGTTTAACATGATATCTCGTGTGTCATTTGCATATCTTGGGTCTGATCATTATAGGACACCTGTTTAATGGCTTAAAAGTGTTTAACCCACCTAAAAATCTTTAAGTACACAAACATTATTCGAATTACTTTCTTAATGACGTGACTATTCATGGAACTTGTGATTCACTCTTCTTACTATTCTAGCTTATTTAAATGATGATTATTATCTTAAAATCTTGCAAACCCATGTGTAGTTAAATGCATTGTTCATTGCATGCCATCATGTTAAGCGCTTTCCGCAAGTTTGAAACCGATGGTTGTGAATTGAGACACACATACATCACTACACACTTGCACATCTCGGCAGCCCTTTTCTTGGGAATTTGGAAGCTCTCTACCGGTCATTCCGAATCAGTAGACTAGTGACCTTTTCTCCAAGGCCTCCGTAAATCTCCTCTGACCATGGATTCCCATATGGCCGCGAGTTGGTTGTACCATTGAAGTTCCCTGGAGATAGCGTGCACTTCCTCTCTCATCTTGTTCTCGTGAGTGTGATTACAATCTAAACTAAAGCCATTAATGTAAAGATTGAATTAAAGTATAAATCATGCCGTTATGCTGCCAAATTTATCTCTTGACCATTGCTATCATGAAATCATGTTCAATTTACTTATTACTTGTTCTCATCATCACCATGAACATGACATTACACATGCTTACTTATTGAAACTCTCATTGCCCATTATTAATGACTGTGGGTATCTACATTTAAAATTTAAGTGAGATGCTGACCGGGCACAGCGAGTGTCCGAGGGCTCCAGTCTAGCCCCAATGACGGAGAGTCATAAATATACTGTTAACCATGGGGTATAATGATTACTGGCGTTGCATCTGCGCTGGGAGTCATGCGTGCGTGTTGAATGATAGATACAATAACCACATACACATGTCCTGGTGTACATTCTTGATGGATCTTTTCTTGGTGTACATTAGTGTCTACGTTCCTGATTAGTGTTACATTATCGTGCTTGTGCGTGCTTTCTTACTTGCGTGATATGGCCATCCTACATTTAATGCAATTAGTGATATCTTGCATTCTTGAAAGCTATTGACATCAAGTGAAATCTTGCATGCTTGTACAAAGTGATCTATTGCGTGTTCTATCTTGTCATCTTGTTCTAAAATCCTATTTTACCGTGATCACTCTATCTAGCTTGTTCATGTATCATGTTTTAACGAGTTTTATTCGTACGTGCATATCATGACATTCATCGTGCTTACCTAGTTCTAAATTGCTAATCACTTATATCATTGCCCGCAAATTGAGATATAAATCTTACTGGGCTAGTTTGCTTATCCTCTACTTTTACCCAATCTAGGTGACTATGGAGTTCAAGAGGAGGAGCAAGTCGAGGATGGGAATGCGTCCGAGTGATGAGCATTCCAACTATGAGTCTAGTTATAGTAGTCTATTTTGAGTGTTAGATTCATATAGTAGGAAGTGAGGAATAAATGTACTTTTTCTTTTTATCGAGTCTTAGTCCTGTAATAGTTTCTATTTGGAATATAATCAGTTGAGATTTAAATACAAGATTAGTTGAGTTCAATATTTGGGCCCTATTCTGATGTTGTGTTGATACACAATTAGTGCTTGCTAGCTAGAGGCTTATTTGCCGACTGTTCACATCTCGGGATATTGTCTCGAATTATTACGCATTATTAATATCTACTGTGTAATTATCGAGACGTGAAAACCAAGCCACCGCCACAAGCGCCTTAGTCCAGGTCTCCCCTCCCGTCGGAGTGAGACGCGTGGACTAAGAAACCACAACCACAACCACCGCAGTTTGGCCGAACTGCGGCCGCACGCTTGACCTCCCTGTGTGGCTCCGGAACCAACGCAGAGCGAGGCTGTGAGAAGGACTTGCTGGTCCGCACCGGAAGAGCACCTCAACCACCTCGGAGACCCAGACCAGCTAAGAGAGCTCTACAAATGACTCTACGCTGTTATCCCCACCATTTTCCCCTTCTGCTCCAAGTCCGTGACTTGAGCACACCCGCCGCCCAGAGAACTCCCTCTAACACACGCGCGGCCTGGGGTTCCCAGGTAATGGTAACAACCTATCTCACGGACAAGCCCTTAAGTGCCGAGCACCGGGCGAAAAAGAACTAGCGTGGCAACCACTACAGAAACAGCACAACTGGCTTGTAACTAAGACAAACCCAGCTGGCACAAGCACAGACGGCACCCCTTCCGGGAACAACCTCCAGAAGGGCCGTTGGCCAACGCCGGCACACACTGCAAGGCCTGAGAAACCGGAAAACCACCAAACATCACAGAAACCATCGCTCTTCTAATAATCGATCAGCGACCAGACCGTAGATTATTAGACAGACGCGAGCCTCCTAGCGACACCACTAGGACACGGCCACAAAGGTGTCACCTTCGGTCAATGAACGCAGGGAGGCAACCTGCCGCGTTCCCACCAAAAGGTCCTAAGGGCACACCCTGCCCTGGGGCACACGCCGACACGCCAACCGGGCCACGGAAACACCTACGGCAACACAGGTCTTGTCACGACCTGCTAGCCCGTCGCGATCACATCACGACGGTCAGGGCCACCGCGACAAGCTCCCTTTTGTGACGGGGAAGCGGGTCGCGACAATAGAGCTGTCGCGATAGGAAACCAGGTCGTGACACCCTTGTCGCGACAGGCGACCACGCCGCGACAGCAACCTTATCGCGATGGGAAAACAAGGTCACGACATGACCCTTATCGCGACGGCCACCCGCGCCGCGATAAGGTAGCGTCGGACCAGGGCGACGCCTTCTCTGATGTTGGGACGCACTCGGCGGTCGCGACATCAGCTGGAAGGCGGACCGCCAGGATGCTACATCCCGGGGACCCCCACACGACTACAAGCACCCAACCATGGGGAGGGGAGCATGGTGAAAGCTTCTAAAGCATGCATTCAAACACAGGAACTTCCCAACACTCGGATTGGAAAGGGCATAAGAAATCCCTACAGGAGAATGAAGAACCAAACCCACGAAGGGCCTTCACGACGCCACGGCCACCTCCTCCTCGCTCCACACGAGCCGCCGCCGCTCCTCCAAGCCCGAATCGCCGAAGGAGGAGGGGGGAACTTCTCCTCCTCGGGGAGGAGAAGGAAGGAGAAATGCCAAAAGAGGGGGAAGGGGTGCTGGCCAAGGCTTTTAGCCTTCGGCCCCCAAAACACAACGGGGCGGGGGCATCACGTTACCAACTGTAACGCGATGGCCGCCGAGACCACCACCAGATCGCGTCCATCCTGGGCGCCGCGACAACCAGACATGACACTCTACCACGCCTGCCATTCTGACAGGAGTCAGATGACCGAAAAGCATAAATCAGTCACGACCCATTGACCGGGCGCGACAAGAACGCGACGCCAAAGGCGGTCGCAACAGGGATGATTGTCGTGACGGGTACCTCCGTCGCGACAAGGCCAATCATCCCACACAGAACGGAAAGCCGGAAAGCCCGATATGGTACAGTACATCCAACAAAAAAAAAATTTCATCCTCAAAATCAAGGGTGAATCCCGGTCGGAGAAAACAACAGGTGCCAAGGGACCACTAAGTCGTACCACGACTTCCCGGTGGTCACCACCACGACCCAGCAATAAAGGGAGTGCCAACCAGACTCTGACAGCTCACAGAGCGCACAATAACGGCGCTGAGCACACAAGCAGATGTCGACAACTCCACAAGCACGGCGCGCACCATGCCGACCAGAAACATTGAAACCTCCAGCCGGAAATCACGCGACTGAGCCATCAACAGACCACGCCGTGGAGACCAACCGGTCAGTAACTCACTCTGTCACCAACGACAGGACAGATGTCCCAGCTACTTACGACAACTGAGGAAAACGGGAAGAGGTCATCCACAAGACTCCACTGAATGGCTCCGTACGTCTAGCAATAGTTAGCACTTACGGCAAGGCCAAACGAGAGTTTCTTAATGGTGACCCAAAGCCAAGCAGAAAACACGCACGTGGAGAAAACCACGGCAAGAAAGGCAATGTCTGCCGGCACCACCAGATCTCAACCAGATCATCCTCGTGGTCCGACATGGACACACAACGACTGTGGAGCCACAAAAAGCTAAAACACTCGCTCCACAGGCACACGCACAGAGGCAAAACCCATGAAGACGTCTGAGGTTGGCAAAGCCAAGAAGCTCGAGACGTCGACAAACCGCACAAAAATCGAAACCACAGCAGAGGTCGAGGACATCACGTCGACCTCAGGGGGATCCAAACCGAAATAGGGTACCACAACTGAGCACCCTCGCTCCCAAGCGGGAGGGCAAAACTCGAACACAGGCCGGGACCAACACTTGGCGTACCACCGATAGGGCTGCCTAGACAAGGCAAAGCAGCCACCCCACAGCGGTAATGGTACAGTCATAAGGCACGGCCAGCACAAAGTGTCCCAGCGGTGGAAAGCTCAATGCCTCCAACACCGAGCAACTCATGAAACAACGCATAAAGCTCATGATCAGGAAAAACAACACAACACACGGTGCTCACACAAGCACTAGGAGCTACCCAAAGTGCAACACAATGCACTAGGGCTCCAGATGACACGAAAACAAACCACTCGGGCACAAGCACATGGTGCCACCACAAGCACCAAAACTCGGCAAGATGCAACACTGTTGCACCAACGGCCGAAACCACACGGCTAACAGGAAGGACTCTCCACAGGAGACCTACCAAAAGCCGCCCACAAGAAACCGCAAGCCACAAAGGGTAGAATAGGCCATACCAGCTACGAACCCTCAAGGAACAAGGATACAAAACATCGAAAAAGAAACACACTCCAGGTGCAGCACACAACCGCACTAGCGGCCTGAAACGACTCAAGGCCAACAGAAAGGGACTCTCCACCAGAGACCCACACAAGCAAAACACGCGGAGAACTAGCAGCTTCAAGAGCGCAACAATCACATTGGCTCTTAGAAGAACACCACACAAGGCACCACTCCCACCACGCAGGCGGAGAGGGCCACACACCAAACAGCGACAAGTGCCTCCAAGCACTGCTGAGGCACAAGTAGAAACACACACTGGAACAATGCTTGCACAAGCAAGCCAAATAGAAGAACACCTAGTGCCGCCTCACGCTGAACACAGGGCATGCTGCCCTACATCGTCCAGTCCAGTCAGGCGACAAGGAAACAACACAGCAAGAAACGGGACAATAGGTCACCACAACCTATCGCACCACAAAGAAACCACACGCACGAGGGGAGCAACCAACTCAACCTCAAGGCAGCACAAGGGGAGGGACCTTCACCACAAAGCCCCAAGAGCCATTCTGGAAACCATCACCAGAATGCAGCCCAAACAAACGGCCAACATAGAGAACACAACAGACAGTGGAAGCAACACAACTGGTTTGGGAGAACCTCCACCAGAACCACCAAGGCGTCGTTCTGGGAAAACCCACCAGAACACAACGACCAACACAGCAGCATCATACCTCAACCCTGAGGTAGCACAAAAACTGGCAGAAATAGGCCAGAACAGTCCTGAGAGCAACCCTTACCAGGACAACAACCGACAATTCTGGGAAACCGCACCATAACACAGGGCAACCAAGCGATGCACCTCAACCTCGAGGGCAACGCAACGGCGACCAACCAAACAACAGAGACCTCAAACCAAGGAGGCAACACAACAGAAGACTTTAACGAGCACAGAAGTAGTCCCAGAGGAAGAAGAACTCTCACTAGGAGAACAACAAACAGTTCTGGGAAACACCACCAGAACACATCAGCCAAGCGATGCACCTCAACCCAGAGGGCAACGCTGCAACAACTAGAAACAAGCACAACAAAGTTCTGGGGAAAACCTCACCTCCACCAGAACCAACAGAGAAGAACTCCGGGAGCACCTCACCAAAGTTCATAGCCAGTCAGCACCAGGCCGACAACAACCACAGCCATGTGTTGCAGCGCTCAACTGGCGGTACAACACGGCACACAAACATCTGCTTAGCTCGAGCAAAGATGCTGACTGAGCAGAGCACAGCGCCCAACGGCGCACATGCACGCAAGGCCAAACACACAACCAACAACACACACTCCAACAATAAGGGGACATCCAACAAGGACACACCCCAACAAGAAGGGGACATCCAACAAGGACACACCTTAACAACAAGGGGACAGCCAACAAGGCAAGGACACCTTCTACCGGTTCCGCAGACCACAACCCTGCACCGGTGAAGGCCACACCACACGCAGGCTCTCTCAGCCTTCGCGACACACCCAAAAGGATGCGCAGGCCGACGACTGACCCAACCGCAGCGCGAGCGAACCAACAACCACGCTCGAAGCATGCGCACCCAGCAACAGCAGCAATGCTCTCCTGTAGCTCACACTCGGACCTTGCTGGAAAGTTAACCACCTGCAACAAAGACGAAATGCTCACCTAAAAGCAACTCTACACGGACGGGCCAGTAGCGCATGAGTACCTTTCTTTGGAACCGCCATAGTTATTAACCCATTACAAATCTCGTTGGACCCCTGAGCTCTGATACCACTATAACGACCCGACCTCGCGGACCCCCGCCAGGGACCCTCGAAGGTCGTGCCGCCACCCACAGATCCGAAGACCTAGAAGGGTTAGAATTTAGTCCAGTGAGATAAGCAATGAATTCAAATAACTATAACAAGAAAGACTGTACATTAATAAAGAAATTAAGTACAACATGTCCCAAATAAAAGTACAGGTATAGAAAGAAGGCGCAGTCCTTAAGAGGCATATCCCGAGGACTTGCAAAAAGGCCACTCTCAACTCACGGTACAAGAGCACTCACGCTCATAACTCACACTGATGGCAACGTATGGCACAACAAACCGCCACCACGACCGTCCGGCAACAAACTCCTGCGACAGCGAGTCCCTACCTGAAGAGAGTAGGGGGGTGAGCCTCGCGAACAAGGCTCAGTAGAGATAACCAGTCCCTTACCAGCAAGAGCAGAAGGAACTCCAACAAGCGGAAGCAATAATACTCTACAAAGTAGTAAAGCGAGAAACACCTACTGCAGAGTACCACAAAGCAACAGAAACAGAGAAACACCGCGACCACAACCTAGGTCAGGCCAAAGACGACTCCCGCAGAACCAGCGGAGTCAAACACATGCGGAAGCAACTAGAGCAATGCCACGACCCGCAACCAGGGTCGGGCCAGAGCAACACAATGCGGAAGTAAACCCTCGGCACACACCCGCGGAGACAAAGAAGCTCACAGAACACCGAAGCAACCACAAGAGACCAGAGTCTCACGACATAAGCACCAACATCCCGGACCTCCACAAGGCTAGGAAGGAACAACCAGGTGTCACGACGAGAGACACCAAACAACCATGTGAGAAGCAACGTCTCACCACAGGCACGGCCACCTCAGACCTCCACAAGGTCGAGGGTCCACAAGCAGAACCAACCTGCACCTCGGACACTCCATGAGGTCATGGAGCTACACCTACCGGTGCTACCACGAACGGCACCAAGGAACGGGTTACCGAAACAGTAGTTGGGTGTCTTCACAAGACTCCCCGAGAGAACCCTCAAAATAGAAACCACTGAACACGGCCCACAAGGCCAACCGACAAAGCCCAAGGAAGCGAGACACGGCTAGGCTACAACCACCGTGTAAACCAGGGCAATGAGAATACAAGCTTGGAAACAGCGTGTGAAGCAACGTCACAACAAGTAAAACCAAGCCACCGCCACAAGCGCCTTAGTCCAGGTATCCCCTCTCGTCGGAGTGAGACGCGTGGACTAAGCAACCACAACCACAACCACCGCAGTCCGACCGAACTGCGGCCCCATGCCTGACCTCCCTACGTGGCTCCGGAACCAACACAGAGCAAGGCTGTGAGAAGGACTAGCTGGTCCGCACCGGAAGAGCACCTCAACTACCTCGGAGACCCAGACCATCTAAGAGAGCTCTACAAACGACTCTACGCCTCTGTCCCCACCATTTTCCCCTTCTGCTCCAAGTCCTTGACTTGAGCACACTCTCCGCCCAGAGAACTCCCTCTAACAGACGTGCGGGGCTGGGGGTCCCAGGTAACGGTAACAACCTGTCTCACAGACAAGCCCTCAAGTGCCGAGCACCAGATGAAAGAGAACTGGCGTGGCAACCACCACAGAAATAGCATAGCTGGCTTGTAACTAAGACAAGCCCAGCTAGCACAGGCACGCATGACACCCCTTCTAGAAACAACCTCCAGAAGGGCCGTCGGCCAACCCCGGCACACATAGCACAGCCCAAGAAATCGGAACACCACCAAACAGCACAGAAACCATCGCTCTTCTAATAATCGATCAGCGACCAGACCATCGATTATTAGACAGACGCGAGACTCCTAGCGACACCGCTAGGACACGGCCACAAAGGTGTCACCCTCGGTCAATGAACACAGGGAGGCAACCTGTCGCGTTCCCACCGGAAGGTCCTAAGGGGACACCCTACCCTGGGGCACACACCGACACGCCAACTGGGCCACGGAAACACCTACGACAACACAGATCTTGTCGCGCCTGCTAGCCCATCGCGATCACATCGCGACAGTCAGGGCCACCGCGACAAGCGCCCTGTTGCAATGGGGAAGCGGGTCGCGACAATAGAGCTGTCGCGACACCCTTTTAGCGACAGACGACCACGCTGCGACAGCAACCCTATCGCGACGGGAAAATAGGGTCGCGACATGACCCTTATCGCGACGTCCACCCGCGCCACGATAAGGTCGCTTCGGACTGGGGCGACGCCTTCTCTGATGTCGCGACATGCTCGGAGGTCGTGACATCAGCTGGAAGGCGGACTGCCGGGTTGCTACATCCCGGGGTCCCCCACACGACTACAAGCACACAACCATGGAGAGGAGAGCATGGTGAAAGCTTCTAAAGCATGCATTCAAACACAGGAACTTCGTAACACTCGGATTGGAAAGGGCACATGAAATCCCTACAGGAGAACGAAGAACCAAACCCACAAAGGGCCTTCACGACGCCACGGTCGCCTCCTCCTTGCTCCACACGACGCGCTACCGCTCCGCACGAGCCGCCGCCACTCCGCCAAGCCCGAACCGCCGGAAGAGGAGAGGGGGAACTTCTCCTCCTCAGGGAGGAGAAGGAAGGAGAAATTCCAAAAGAGGGGAAGGGGCGCCAGCCAAGGCTTTTAGCCTTCGGCCCCCAAGACACGATGGGGTGGGGCGTCGCGTTACCAACTGTAACTCGACGGCCGCCCACACCGCGACCAGATCGCGCCCATCCTGGGCGCCCCGACAACCAGACATGATAGTCTTCCAAGCCTGCCATTCTGACAGGCATCAGACGACCGAAAAGTATAAAGCAGTTGCGACCCATTGACTAGGCGCGACAAGAACGCGACGCCAAAGGCGGTCGCAACAGGGATGACTGTCGCGACGAGCACCTCTGTCGCGACAAGGCCAGTCATCCCACACACAACAGAAAGCCGGAAAGCCCAAGATGTTACAATCTCGTCTATTTCGTCAATCATTCTCATCTATTCTTGGTACTCTATTGGCCATCTTGTGATTGTCTAAGATAAAAACATGACTATGCTAGGCAACATTATAAGGGCCTGATCTGGTCCTAGGGAGAGCACCCGAAAGGCTATAACTCGCGGGGGTTTAATGATCAGGGTGTTTGGCATGCACCTAACGCATGACTTTCAAGTTTTATCTTTGACAATCATTAATCATTCATTCATTCATGATATATATTACTTGAACTCGTGGTTGAAAGAAGATTGACCAATACGTGCTATCGTGACTTGTGCACTAATGTGCAACTTTACTTGTTATCTCATTATATGGCCAATCAATTATCATACTTATTGTGCTATACTCTCGTGCTTGGTGCTATTGTTTCTTGTTATCATGTGACATTACTCTCTAGACTGTACTCGTCATTCTCTCTAGTCATCCTGTTTGATAAGACATTAATCACTTTAAGCATGCTTGGTTACATGAGATTTAAGTCCTACTGGGCGTTATCGCTCACCCTACGTTATTATTATATGTGTTCTCAGGTGAGACCAAGGATGAAACTTACACTCAAGAGAACAGGAATGACCAAGAGTGAAGTCAAGAGTACCCTAGCGTATTAGTACTATGTTAGAGTCTGAGTTAGTCTTTTGCTTTTATTCCATGAAATTGGGCCCTATAGATTGGCTCTGATATTAGTGGTTGTAACTAGACATTTGAAGAATTATTAATGAGATGCAATTGCTTTAGTATTTATTCTTTGTCTAATGGTTTGATGTCTATTACATGCTTTGTACCGTTTATTTGCAATTGCCTCACGTTCCGATATTCCGCATCGGGGCGTGACAGTCGCTATGTGAGCTTTTTCTTGTAGTGTTTACTCATACCTGTAGGAAACGATTTATCCATATCCATGAGATGCCTTTTGAGATTACATTTCCTAGCATACTTTGAATGAGGGTAGATTGGAGTAAAGGAGAACAATATGTATTTATAAAGGAATATTTTTGGTGGATAGATGGCAAGAGATTAAAGGTTGACTTGAGATCAATGACTGCGATTCAACATCGACTTCAGAACAAGACAAACAAAAAGAAGAGGGAAAAAATCATATTCTATTCTGCCCCTAAATTTTTTATTATTAAAAATAACATATATAAACTTTGACTATAGATTACCGTGACTTTGAGTCCATAACTTAGACTCTAGTTATGGAACTTTGACTGAAGGCACAACTTCGACTCGAGTGGAGTAACTTTGACTCTCACTTCAGCTGCAATTATCAACTGTGACTTGTGAGGAGTTGGACTGACATTGTAACAAGAGTCGAAGTGATGATAGCCTATAAAGGATACCAACAGTTAGTACTCTTAGCTATATAATAGTATGTTATTTAGAATTACACATATCTATTTCTCTTCTAATTGAAATAAATCTATCTTTAGGAAGAGGTTCGGTAAATATATCTTCTAGTTAGTGATTAGTATCAACAAATATAAGCAATATATCATCATTATGTACATGGTCCTTGATGAAATGATATCTAACCTTAATGTGCTTGGTTCTTGAGTGCTAGAATAGATTCTTGGTCAGGTTGATTGCACTTGTATTGTCACATAACATAGGAATTCCATTCAGTGTGTGGCCATAGTCTTCCAATTGATGTTTGGTCTACAGTAGTTGAGTACAACAACTTCTAGCTGCAATATATTTTTCTTCTATTGTGGATAATGCTACCTAATTTTACTTTCTGGAAGACCAAGAAAATCAAGCAACCTATAAAAAATTGACATGTACCACTAGTGTTTTTTCGGTTTATTTTCCATCCAACATAGTCAACATCACTATATGAAAGCAAGTTGAATTCAGAACATGTAGGATACCATAAACCCAATTTACTTGTATTTATAAGATATCTAAGAGTTCTTTTAACAGTATTAAAATGAGATTCTTTGGGATCAGCCTAAAATTTAGCACAAAAACATAGTCTACTAGTAGTTAGATAGAACAGTGACCCAATCATTTCTCTATACATCTTTCAATCTACCTTTTTACTAATAGGATCACTGTCTAACTTTATCCTTGAGCTCATGGCAGTTCCTAATGACTTACTTTTGTCAAACCCAAATTTCTTAAGCAAATCTAAAATGTACTTGGTTTGATAAATGTGTCCCTTCCTTGGTCTGTTTGATTTGTAAGCTCACTCATCATGCTCATTTCAAATTAACTTTGCATAAAAATTTCAAAGAGTTTACAAAGTGATTCATTAGTAGCACCAAAAATAATATCATCAACATATATTTGAACAATTAAGATCCATTTTGAAAATCTCTTAGTAAATAAAGTGCTATCTATTTTTTCTCTTGAAAATCTATGTGATAGAAGATATGCACTTAGTCTTTTATACGAAGCTCTTGGATCTTGTTTTAGACCATATAGTGTCTTCCTTAATTGAAAAATATGATTAGGACATTTAATATCTTCAAAGCCCAGTAGTTGCTCAGCATGAACTTCTTCTTTAATAAAACCATTTAGAAAGCACTCTTTACATCCATTTGGTATAAGTTGATATTCAAAGAGCATGCATAAGCTAATATAATTCATATTGCCTTTAGTCTAGTAATTGGAGCATATGTTTCATCAAAGTCAATGCCTTCTTTTCGGAAATATCATGTGTTACAAGTTTAGCCTTATTTCTAGTAATTACACCTGATTCATCTATTTTGTTTCTGAAAACTCATTTGGTTCCAATAACTGGATGGTCAGAAAGTCTAGGCATAAGGGACCAGACTTTGTTGCGTTGGAACTGATTAAGTTCTTCTACATAGCTAGGATCTAAGATTCATCTGACAATGCATCCTTGACTGTCCTATGCTCAATATGAGAAACAAATGCAGGATAGTTGCATAGGATAGACATACCTCTGGTTCTTACCCTATCTTGACGATCACCTATTATGTTTTCTTTTGGATAATCTTTGTGATACATCAATTCCTTTGGTAGTTCCTCATCTGCTTCTTGTTGTTGTTGTTCTAATTCTTTCAATGGAGGATTTTTCTTTTTTTCTTCATCTTCTTCTAGTGAAGTTTGTTCCAGATCCCTATAGAAATCTTCAACAATATCTTCCTTTTCTTTTCTTTTTATAGAGGGGTTAGTTTCATCAATTAAGATATGAACTGTTCGTTCAATTTACAATGTTTTTTTGTTAAATATCCTATATCCTCTACTTTTTGAAACATATCCTAACATAAATCCTTCATCACTTTTAGCATCTAATTTACCTAAATTTTTTTACCATTGTTCAAAATGAAACACTTACAACCAAATGGTTGTAGATGACTGATATTTGACTTTTTGTCGTTGTAAAGTTCATATGGTGTCTTCTTTAGTATTGGTCTGATCATTTACCTATTAATGATGTAGTAGGCTATGTTGACTGCTTCTGCCCAGAAGTATCTTGATAAGTTGTAATCTCAAAGCATAGTTCTAGCCATGTCTAGTAGGGTTCTATTCTTCCTTTCTCCTACTCTATTCTACTGAGTTGTTGGTGTAGAGAAATTATGTTCAATACCATTTTCTTCACAGAATCTGACAAAGTCTTCATTCTTGATTTTTCCACCATGATCTGATTGAATACTGATGATTTCATGCCTCTAGCTTTTCTGTATTACCTTACTGAACTTTAGGAAAGTTGAAAAATATTTTTGATTTGGCTTCCAAAAATAATACCCAAGTAAATCTTGTGTAATCATCTACAATAACAGACCCATAGTATTTTCCTGCAAGACTTGTAGTTTTTATTGGTCCAAATAAATCTATATGAATTAGCTCCAATGGTTTTGAGGTTGTTACCATTCCCTTGAACTAAAATGATGTTTTAGTTTGCTTTCCTTTTCCACAAGCTGTATAGATTCTAGATTTCTTTAATTTCATCATTGAAAGCCCTTCAACTAGATCTTGCTTGATTAATTTCTTAATGACTAAAGTGCTTGCATATCCTAGTTTTCTGTGCCATAAGTTGGTCTCTTCTTCTTTGGTGGTTGAAAGACACAAGTTGATCTCTTTTAGTTCTACCAGTTGAATACGGATTCTTCATTCTTTGAGCTTCAAAAACTATTTTCTCATCCTTTACAATTATACACTTATCATTCTGAAATTTTACTAAGTGACCTTTGTCACATAGTTGACTGATGGTTATGAGGTTATGCTCGAGCCATTCAATATATAATACAACCTCTATTACATCTTTGGCCTTTGTTCCTATTGTTCCACACCCAATAACTTTGCCTTTTCTATTATCCCCATAGGTTACTTGACCATCTTCACTTCTAAAGCTTGTAAACAACCTTTTATCTCATGTATGCCTTGAGTGTCCACTATCTAAGTACCATTTGGATGCTTTCAGACGATCTTGCACACAAGATCAAGTTTTAACTTTTGGTACCTAAATTTTCTTGGGTCCTTGATGGTTAGTTTTCAAATCCAATGCAAATGTCTAGTAGTGCATGTGCTTACAATGTATCCTACCTGGTTACAATGAGTACAACATAAATTATGTGCAAGTTTTGATTGTGTACTCTTCATTTTCATTTTCTGTTTGTATTGATGTTGACTTACTTTTCTAGATTTTCTAATTAACTTTTCTTTGACAAGCTTAGTAGTTGGATACTATTCAGGATAAATTACTTCATCTTCATTTACTAGTGGTTTATATCCTACTCCATACTTCTTTATACCAATTCTTGCACCTTTTAATCTTACTACTAAGAATGTCTTATAGTGGGTTGTTTTATCTATAGATGCTCTTAGATAATCATTTTCTTCTTTTAATTTTTCTTCATTCTTAAATTCATTTTGCTTATTTTTTAGTTTCATGATCTTACAGTTTTTAGCTTTTAGATCTTCACATAATAAATTGTTTGATCTTTTAATTTTACTTAGTTTCTCTTTTAATTTTTCTATATCAGATTATAAGATATTGTTAGATTATTCTTCATTAACATACTTTAGTTTGAGAATTTTCAGTTCTTTTACAACACTCTTATATTTATCATATAACTCATTGAAAGCATCTTCTAAACTATCTGAATCAAATTCAGAACTTGAAGTAAATGAAGTTTCAAAATTTACCTGATCTAGACCTACCATGAGGGCTAGATTGGCTTCTTCCTGTTTGGATTCAGAACTTAAATAACTTGAGCTTCAAGCTTCTTCATTATCCAACGTAGCTGCCATGGCTTTCTTTTTAGATTTTATGTACATCTTTTCCTCACCTTTCTTCTTCTCATATTTCTTAGCCTGATCTTTCTTTTTTAGCTTTAGGCACTCTGATCTAAGATGTCCTAGTTGTTTCCATTCATAGTAGGTAGGCTCTTTCTTCTTTTCCATATTGAAATATTTCCTTGATCCATACTTCTTCTCCTTGCAAAAATTCTTAGATGGTTTCTTGAGAACAAGGCTTCATCATCACTTCTTCAAAATTTTCTTTGGAGTCTTTAGAGGAGAAAGAAGAAGAGGCTACTACATTCGAAGCATTAGGCATTTTCTATTTTGAAGTACTTTCAGAAAACCTTTCCATATTAATTTCATGAGCCATAAGAGATCTACTAGTTTATCTAGAGAAAGTTCATTAAGATCATTTTCATCTTCTATTGCGGTTACTTTAGGAGCCCATGATTGAGTTAATGATCTTAGAATTTTTCTAACTACTTCTTCATTAGTGTGATTCCTTCCTAATGAACTTAAACGATTTGTTTTATCAGTAAATCTATTATACATTTGAGTGATGTTTTCATTAGGCAACATTTTAAACTGCTCATATTGAGATATAAGAATATCTATTATAGTTTGTTTCACTTTTTTTGTTCCTTCATAAGTTACTTTTAATTTATTCCACTTTCCTCAACATATTTACATGCAGATGCTCGATTGAATTATTTTTTAGATAAAACACAACATAGGTAGTTTTTAGCTTTATAGTTTAAAGATACTATTCTTTTATTAGCTAGTGACCAATCAGATGAGCTTTCAGTGAGCGGAATACCATCACCTTCTTCGATTACCTTCCACATATCAAAATTTGTGTCACAGATAAAGCATTCCATTCTCATTTTTTAGTATTGGTAGTCTTCACCATCAAAAATGGTGGCCTTGTTAAAGACTATCCTTCAAAGTTGTGCATCTCTGCTGCCATCTCTTCTCGAATCATTCGATTTTTCGAAGAAGACCTGGCTCTTATACCACTTATTGGATAGAGATAGAGCTTTAGATGTCCCAAAGGGGGTGAATAGGAAATTTGGAATTTCCGCTAAGAGGGATTAGATCTGAAAATCACTAAACATAAGTTTATGGTTGGTGTAGCATGTGAAATGAAATAAAGATAAGTGGAAATAATCACACACAATGCACAAGAGATTTATACTGGTTCGCATCTCCTCTCCAACAGGAGTCCTACATTCATTCCCCAAGCAATGCCTTGAGTATTTCACTAACCTTGCACCCAATAAAATCTTGCCTTCATAGAGGGGCAAACAACCTCCGTAGTAGGCCCTCCCATCTACAGAAGGGGAACACACAATGAATAAACCCCCTACTGGTTAGTGAACAACATCTATCCTTTATCCCCATATTCTTTCTCCTCGCCATTTAGCTTTCTCATGATTGATTCACTTCTATTCCTTTTTGGTTATTGGCTAAAAGGGGGAGAAAATATACTCTAACATATATACTACGTTTTCTTCTGAATCATGCATTGTCATACATAATTTCAGATTTATGTCAAAGAAAATTTCATTTCCTTAGAGTTTTTGTCATTACCAAAAAAAGGGAGATTGTTGACCCTTGTTTTCTTCTCTCTATATGGATTTTGATGATAAAAATAACTCTAAAGTTATGTAATTATTCAATTTCCATTTAGTCTGTCAATAGGAAATACCACTAAAGAAAAAACTATTGCTGTAAAAATCCTCGAATTAAGTTCTACAAAACTTAATCTCAAGTACTTCATATTTGTCTAAGTCCATCCTGATTATTGTTAAATGTTATATCAATTAGAGAACAAATATTGTTCCAATTATTGCTAAGTGAATGTTCTGATTACTGGACATAAGTTGAATATCATACCGATTGATGTTATAAATGTTTTGATTAGTGAACACTTCTCTTAAAGCGTTTTGATTAATGTTATAAGTGTTTCAATTAGTGAACACTGGTCTTAAAGTATTCTGATTAATGTTGTAAATATTTTGATTAGTGGATGCTTAAGTGTTCTGATTGACGTTACAAACATTCTGATTAATGTTACAAGCATTCCAATTGGTGTTATGCATGTTCTAACTGGTGAGCACCACATCGATTAATAGTATTTTTATTCCGATTAGTGAACATTTGCTCCCTATTGTTTCGATCTGTTTTATTTAGATATTGATTTGTGAATACTTGCACCATGATTATTCTAATTAGTGTTATTCATGCATCGATCAGTGAATACAAGTCATGCCTTATTCTGATTAACGTTGTTCTGCAATGATTGGTGAACAAAGTGTTAAATGTTTAAGTGTTTATCCGATTACTGACGCCTTTCACCAAATCTAATTGACTTGAAAAATGAAATGAACTCTCTCAAATTCCTTTTTGTGTGCAAACAAAAGTGTTTCACAAAAATCTTCTGTGTGTTTAAAAGATCTTTGCATTGAATGCAACAGATAACATTTTTCAAATGCAAGCTATAGTTCCTTACCTTGTGTGGGATGCAAGGACACTTCTCCTTGTCATCAAGCAAAAAAGAAACTACTTAGAATAGCTAGTTGTCAGCGGGAAAATGTGGACTACGTACAAAGAGGTATGGTCTGACTAACGAGTGACCTCTCATGCTAACAATCCTCATTTTTTGCAATTAATGCACGTAGGTGTCTGGTACTCACATAAAGCTAACATTAGACTCTACAGATGCATTGGAAACTCACACAAAACTACTACAGGAGAACGACGATTTGTCAACGCTCTGAAGCCGCTGTCAAAACCTGAAAGACCGTTGACATAATATTATGTCAGCAGTTAAGAAGGTGCTGACACAACCGTTGCAAAAAAGTCCATGGACAGATCTTATGTTAGCAGTTTATTGAAGCCGTAGATATATGTTGGATTTGTCTTCTGCGACTATAGTCGCTGACAGAAAGTATTGCCAGCGGTCACAAGACTGCAAGCCATATCCATATTTTGTCTGCGGATAAATCCGCGGACATATATTCTAAAGCAACGGCTATGAACCGTGGCCATTAGGGTTTTATGGCCGCGGATGTTAGCCACTGACATATGAAACTTTTATCAGTGGCTGGAACTGTTGCCTTAAAAAAATTTTGTCAGCAGAGTTGAGTCACGACCATATTCTTTATTTTTGTCAGCTTCTGGTAGCCACTGGCATATGTTCTTTTAGCAACGGCTAACCAGCCACTGACATGTTGTCACAAAAACAAAACTTTTTTCTATAATGTTTACATGACACCCTATACGTACAATGAGCCACCACCCAGACTCGCTAGATCATTCAATCACACACATATCAGCCACCACCTAGGCTCACTAGATCATTCAATCACACACATATAAGCCACCACCCTGGCTCACTGGATAATTCAATCACATACATATGAGCCACCACTCAAGCTCACTGGATCATTCAATCACACACATAGAAAGTAATGCATAAATAATGTTATACAAATATCCAAAAATTAGAAAATGTCAAAGTGCAATAGAATAAGAGTGAAATCAAGAGACATGATCATCACGATAGAATAATCATCCGCCTCCTCATCTATCTCGCTCTCGCTCTGAACTATAGAGGTACATGCTAGGTATGTATCTATGACACCTGTATCTGGGAGAGGAGTGTGTTGAACCACTCCTATATTTTATCATTTTATTTTGGTGATAACAAAACCCATGTTTAACTAAAAATATAATTAATATATGTAATATCATGTTTTTCTCATACAATATATTATGGCATTATCACTTCAGATTTACACTAAGTTTCAACTTCAGCATGCATGTATATATATATATATATATATATATATATATCTCATTAGTCAATTAGTGATGACACACTAAGCCTAGGTGTCGACACACTCGTTAAGAAATTTTTTTAAGTCCACAATCAATTACTATTTCAAACATGGATTGCTTTCACAACGGTTATCCTCGAACATCGATTATGTTCAAACATCGATTACCTTAGAACATCGATTACATGAATTAGACTTAAACATCGATTACATTGGAACATCGATTGTGTTTCACATCGATTACATAGGAACATCGATTGTGTTTCACATCGATTATTCTTCACATTGATTGTCTTTCACATCGATTACCTTATAACATCGATTACATTGGAACATCGAATGTCTTTCATATCGATTACATTATAAGATCGATTATTCTTCATATCGATTGTCTTTCACATTGATTACATTAGAACATCAATTGCCTTTCACATCGATTACATTAGAACATCGATTATTCATCACATCGATTGTCCTTCACATCAATTACATTAGAACATTGATTGTCTTGCACATCGATTGCATTAGAACATCGATTGCTTCACTTAAACTTCGATTACCTTTATGAAACATTGATTGCCTCTATAATATCGATTACCTTTAAATAAACATCGATTGCCTCTATATTTCAAATATTTCAAAATGTCTTTGGCACCCAAATGAAAGTTCAAAGGTACTTCATATGTTTAACTTATTATTTATCTGATTGACTGAAGATATTTCTGTTGTGTACCTTCTATCTTATCAGGGTAGGTAAGCAAAGGAGTCGGTAGAAATTAAGGACTGAAAGGACTCCTTCCTTATACTAAAAAGCAAAGGCCTTAACTAACATATGTGGATGTCAGCAAAAATCAAGGACCTGCACATAAGAACTATCTGTCCGAAGACTTCTCTAGTGTAACATTCTCTTCCATGCATTAAATGTCTATAGGAGTCTAGTTTTAACATGAGGAATCCGTTAAGACTCAAGCAAGTATCTGTTAGACACAATGATGAAGAAGAAGAAGAAGAAGAAGAAGAAGAAGAAGAAGAAGAAGAAGAAGAAGAAGAACAAGGGCTAGAAAGAGTCTCAACGAATCCAAGAACTCCAACGGCCATCTGTCAGCGTATCTCTTCTTCTCCATATAAGGATGAAGGCTATGAAGAACAAATCAAGTGCGTAAACCTGAAAATATTTCAAATAGTGTACAATCTAGTGTGAAGCCTCAACGCCATACACACTCAAAGCAAGAGAGAAAGAGCTAGAGCCCAAGAAGAAGTGTGTGTGCAAGCAACCTTCTGAAGTCTTCAAGCATTCAAGCTTCTTTTCTCCCTTCACTCTCTCTATGCATCATTGTAAATCTGGGGGAGAGTCTGTGAGCTAAGAGTTTGAGTTCCTTAGTGTTCATCTTGTATAGCTCTCAGTCTATTCTATTTTTTCTAAGAAAGACTTGTGTCTAGCTGTAGGACTTTATACAATGTTCCTCTTCCTATGTGAAGAGAAAATCAGCCGAAGTGCTGGGTGTTTGTCCAATTGAGGGACTGTACTCAGTGTTCCCCTTGTGTTAAGAGAAGAACCTAGATGGGGTTGGTGTTAGCATAACATGGCTGGGGGTTTAAGTCTAGCAGAACCGCACTAGGGTTTGTTCCAGGAGGGTGACTTCTTGATCTGTAATAGAAATGAGTTTCCTTCCTACTCGGAAAGGAAGAGGACCAGCGGGAGATGGTTTGTATATCCTTGGGGGGATTGCACCATGGTTAGTGAAATCCCAAGAGTTTTCTTGGGGACTGGACATAGGTCTTCTATTTGAGAAGTACCAAACCAGGATAAAATTCTCTATGTTCATTTGTGTGATTGTTTGTTTAAATTGCTTCCGCACTACTACTCTATCTACTGCACACAACTACATTCACTAACAAAAGTTTTCAAGTGGTGATTTTTATTTTTATTTTTATTTTTAGAAACCTATTCACCCCCCTCTTAGTTTATCATTGCTGCCATTCGTGGGCCAACAAGTGGTATTAGAGCCAAGCTCTTTCATTCATCTGATAGCAACAAGTGGTATCAGAGCACTGGTCTCTGAACTTCAAGATAATCTAACGATCTCAGAGGAAAGATCAAATGGCAGCTCAAGGATTTACTAAAGGCCAATCTGTCAACAGACCACCATTGTTTGATGGAGAAGATTACAACTATTGGAAGACAAGGATGAAGTTTTTCCTCCATGATTATGATTATCGACTATGGACTATCATTGAAGAAGGAGATCTGATAGTTCTCAACCCAAAAGAGGAGTGGACAGATAATGACAGAAAATTGCTGTCACAGAATAGTAAAGCCAAGAACCTCATTTGATGTGCTCTGACAAGAAGTGAATTTAATAGGATCTCAGCATGCAAATCAGCCAAGGAAATGTGAGACAAACTAAAGCTCACATATGAAGGAACTAACAAAGTAAAGGTAACTACGATTGATATCTCGGTTACATAGTATGAAAAGTTCCAAATGCTGACAGGTGAGACCATTACCCAAATGTATAGCATATTTACTGGCATAACTAATAGTCTTGCAGGACTTGGAAAGATATACAACACTGGGGATATGGTAAGAAAAATTCTCAGATCCCTACCAATCCAGTGGACACCCAAAGTGATAGCCATCAAAGAAGCTAATGACCTAACAACTATGTCATTAGAAAAGCTCATTGGATCATTGATGGCACATGAAATCAACATGTAGTGACTATTACAAGCACATCCAAGAAAAATGTCACTAATGTTTTTAAAGTCATACCTGCTCCTTCCTCCTTTTCTTCTTCTAGTTCAGAAAATGCAGGCTCTGAAGACAGTGATGTATATGATGTACTGTCCAAGCTTCAGAGAATTCTAAAGAAGAAGAGGAATGGATCAAGAAGGATCTAGAAGAAAGACGAAAAGAAAAAGGAACCAGTTTATTATGAATGTAGGAAGCCTAAACATCTAAGGCCAGATTGTCCAAGGCTCAAGAAAATTAGTCAACAAGATAAATCCAAGAAGAAGCAAAGAAGTGATGAAAAGCTCAAGAATTTCAAAAGAAGAGCCATGGCAGCTGTTTGGGACAATGAAGAAGTCTCCACTTTAGATTCATCAAGCTCAGATTCAGAAAAAGAGTAAGTAAGTCTAGCCCTCATAGAAGGACTAGATGAGATACATTCTGACCCATCTTTTAATTCTTGCACTGATTCAGGGTCAGAGTCTGATGATTTAGAAGATATCTTTAATGAACTTTATGAAAAACATAATGTGTTGTAAAAGAATTAAAGAATCTGAAAAGTAATCTTTCTTACTTAGAAAACATTAATTCTGATCTTAAATAAAAAATGGAACAATTGGGAACACAATTAAAGGAAAGTAAAAATAATATTTATCTTTTGAATGAAGATTTAAAGAGCAAGAACAATAAGAGTTAGAAGAAAAATTGAAAATTTTAACTGAAGAAAATCTTTATTTATAAGAATTAGTTTGAAAATTAACAAAAGGTAAAACATCTCTAGCTCTATCCTTACAAGGCTCAAAATCTGGCAATAGTAAATAAGGTCTTGGATACGAACCTCCTGAAAATGGAAAACAAATTAAGTATCCTAAAAATTATCCATTGCCAAAATTTGTGAAAGAAACCAAGATGCCTCAGAAAAAGGCCCTCCTAATGAACAAATGCTCTCAAAAGAAAAAGGTGTCTAAAAATCATATTCTAAACAAACATCACAAACACAATAAGGACTATAAAACAGATTACATTCATTGTTGTTTTCATTGCAATAAATTAGGCCACACAGTAAACACCTACACAACTAGATACTTAGTATGGATTCCGAAAGGATATTTTCATGCATCTAACCATCAAGGACCCAAAAAAATTTGGGTACCTACTTCTGAATAAGTTGTTTGCAGTATAAACTTGGAGCATCAAGAACAAAGGATGCTCAAGGCATTGGTGACTGCCAGCTCTTCATGCAACTTAAATCTAAAGAGGGAGTAGTCAATGATTTGTATTTGATATATAGTACTACAAATAAGGTTTTGTCAGTTTTTCTATTTTAAGATCAATGCATGTAAAACTCTTGAAGACTTGACAAATAACAAGTGGAAGTACAACAACAGATGTCGATAGACTAAAGATCAGAAGACGATTAAAGATTCATTAAGCTTTACAATAAGGGGGAGCCATACACTGAGAGGGAGCCTCACATCAATGGGGAGCCTCACATTCGGGGGGAGCAATAAACAATGACAATAGTAAATGTATTGTTGAACCCCTCTCCTTCATAATGGTAAGAATATTCCTTAAGGGGAGAATGCAAATGGTAAGATCCTTCCTTTTTGGTTATTGACAAAAAGGCGTAAAGTATTTTATGTTATGAATTTTCTATTCATTAGCTGTATTGAATATTTGTAGAAAATTCACATGAGTTTTGTCATCACCAAAAAGGGGGAGATTGTTGAACCACTCCTATATTTTATCATTTTATTTTGGTGATAACAAAATCACAGTTTAACTTACAATATTATTATATATGTCATATCATGTTTTTCTCATACAATATATTATGGTAGTATCACTTCAGATTTACACTAAGTTTCAACTTCGGCATGCATGTATTATACTATATATATCTCATTAGTCAGTTGGTGTTGAAACACTAAGCCTAGTTGTCGACACACTTGTTAAGAAAGTTTTTTAAGTCCACAATCGATTACTATTTCAAACATAGATTGCTTTCACAATGGTTATCCTTGAACATCGATTATGTTTAAACATCGATAGTCTTTCACATCGATTACCTTAGAACATCGATTACATCAATTAGAGTTAAAGATCGATTACATTGGAACATCGATTCTCTTTCACATCGATTACCTTAAACATTGATTGTATTTCACATCAATTGCATTATAACATCTATTATTCTTCACATTGAATGTCTTTCACATCGATTACCTTAGAACATTGATTACATTAGACCATCGATTGTCTTTCACATCGATTACATTATAAGATCAATTATTCTTCATATCGATTGTCTTTCACATCAATTACATTAGAACATCGATTGTCTTTGACATCGATTACAATAGAACATCGATTATTCTTCACATCGATTGTCCTTCACATCGATTACATTGGAACATCGATTGCATTAGAACATTGATTGCTTCACTTAAACATCGATTATCTTTATGAAACATTGATTGCCTCGATAATATTGATTACCTTTAAATAAACATCGATTGTCTCTACATTTCAAATATTTCAAAATGTCTTTGGCGCCCAAATGAAGTTCAAATGTACTTCATATGTTTAACTTATTACTTCTCTGATGACTGAAGATCTTTCTGTTGTGTACCTTCTATCTTATCAAGGTAGGTAAGCAAAGGAGTCAGTAGAAATTAAGGGCTAAAGGAACTCCATCCTTATGATAAAAAGCAAAGGCCTTACCTAACATATCTGGATGTCAGCGGAAATCATGGACCTGCACATAAGAAGGTATGGACTATCTGTCAGAAGATTTCTCTAGTCTAACATTCTCTTCCATGCATTAGATGTCTGCAGGAGTCTAGTTTTAACATGAGGAATCTGTTAAGACTCAAGCAAGTATCCGTTACACACAATGATAGCAGAAGAAGAAGAACAAGGGCTAGAAAGAGTCTCAATAGATCCAAGAACTCCAACGACCATCTGTCAACAGATCTCTTCTTACTCTATATAAAGATGAAGGCTATGAAGAAGAAATCAAGTGAGCAAACCTGAAAATCATTCAAAGAGTGTACATCTAGTGAGAAGCCTCAACACCATACACACTCAAAGCAAGAGAGAAAGAGATAGACCCCAAGAAGAAGTGTGCGTGCAAGCAACCATCTGAAGTCTTTAGGCATTCAAGCTTTTTTTCTCTTCACTCTCTCTATGCATCATTGTAAATCTTGGGGAGAGTCTGTGAGCTGAGAGTTTGAGTTCCTTACTATTAATCTTGTATGGCTCTCAATCTATTCTTTCTTTTCTAGGAAAGACTTTTGTCCATCTATGGGACTATATACCATGTTCCTCTTCCTGTGTGAAGAGAAGACCAGCCGAAGTGCTGGGTGTCTGTCCAACTGAGAGACTGTACTCAGTGTTCTCCTTATGTTAAGGGAAGAACCTATCTGTGGTTGGTGTCAGCAGAACCTAGTTGAGGGTTTTAGTCTAGCAAAACCGCACTGGGGTTTGTTCCAAGAGGGTGGCTTCTTGACCAGTAATAGAAGTGAGTTTCCTTCCTACTCAGAAAGGAAGAGGACCAACGGGGAGCTCTGGGTTTGTATATGTAATGGCGCGATCGTTCGGATCCATGTTTTAATGGTTCTGGTGTGGTGCTCTTGGCCATGTGGGATCATAGAGTCATGTTCGTGGTCTTTGTGTCTTGCGTGGGTATTGTGGGCCTTAGGTTTTAGCCCAATTAGTGTGCAGGTTTTCTACTGAATAAGACGATGGGGCATGTCATTGCATTTTCAATGCGACAACTTTCTACGTCGCAATTCACCAACCGCCTTTTCGTGGCGTGGCGCGATTAGTGACAATCAGGTCTGTCGCATTTAAGGTGTTTTAAACACGACGTCTGCCTCCGTCGCGATTTTGATTCTTCATTAATTGCTCTGTTTCGGCAAGATAGAGCAGAGGAGCTTTGTTGGCATGAGGGGGAGTTACTGCAGAGCTCTTGTGGTGTTTTCTAGTGTCTGATGTTTCGTATGGCGTGGGGTCCACGCGAGGAGGGTGCCCAGAGCGTGGGTGCACCGACGATGTGGTGGTTTTCACGTTCTGTGGATTCTTCGAGTTGGTAGGGAGACTTCCTCCTTTAGTTGTGTTATTTAAATGGTTTACAGCCTTTAGAGCATGATAGAATGGCATGTGGTAGTTTAGCTTCCATTTTATGAGCTTATGTATGAGCGTATGGTGTGTGTGGAGTGATTCCTAGAGGAGGAAGAAGGGTTTAGCCAACAGCCTGAGAAGGCGACAGACTGTACAGTCGCATTTTGGTTCGGAACGCAACACCTTTGGTCGTTGCTTTCTTGTGTTCTGATTGTGTTGGACCGACTAGTTTGGATGCGACCTGTAACACTCGGGAAATTTAGTGATTTAAAAATTTTAGAAATAAAAGGGAATAAATAAATTCTGTAATTATCAGAATGATAAAACTTACGTACTATTATCGTACGAGAGAAAACCGTTAACGCGGAAATATAACACAACTATAAATGAAATAAATGGGCTAGAGAGACTCCCAACATAAAGTATTAATGATCCATTAATGAAATTGGGCCAATGAATCACTTTTAGCCAATAACAAAATTGGAGCAAGAAATATCCAGAAATTCGTGTATGTAATTATGCAGTGATTAGGGAGGGCAAATTAGGGTTACAATTAGTAGTAATGGCCATGCATGGCAACCCAAATCATGGCCAACCTTGTATGACACCTTCCCATGGTGTAGCTACCTCCTTTGGGTGAGAAATCCCAGATTTTGGAAAGTAGAAAGCAGAATTCGCAGCCCCTTTCCTAGTCCCATTAGGACATGTAAATACACCCTAAATCTATAAGAACTCGTCACTAAACTCTTGGGGAAGGTTTGGCAACGAGTTGAGGCCTTTTGGAGGCGGGCTAGGGCTTCAGTGGAGGAGGAGAAAGGCTGGGAACCGGAGCTTCATCCCCCTTCATCCTCTGCTGCGTCCAGAACGTCGACTGGTCTTAGATCTTCATAAAGGTAGGTGTTCTCGGGCCAAGATTAAAGGAAACCTATACCATCTTGTAGAGCTTCGCGTCTATGTTCATTTGCACTTAATTTGCCCAATTTTCATGGAGTATACATGGAGTATTAGTCGTTTTCCCTAAGTCGTGCACAGTTAGGGCTTTTCCCGTTCTTATTATTATGCATGCAGTTTGATACCGAATTAGACTAAACTTCCTTCATCAGAGTTATTCTACTTGTAGTCACGATCATCTTTTATGTTGGACGTTTTATCTAAAAGTCCTTAGTTAGAGAGTTATAAGCGTGGTAAGAGAGTCACTGCATGATACTGCGATTTCAGGCTGCACTTAGCTTTGTGTTCTTCATATATTTCTCACGATTCAAGACCGAATTAGAACAAACCCCCAACATTAATGTTCTCTTAATAGTTGTCCTCGTTATATCTTGTGTTGAACGTTTTGTCCAAATGTCTTTCGTTAGAGAGTTATAAGCGGGGTAAGTAAATCGCTGCATGAGATGTGTTTTCGGGTTACACTTGACCTATATGTTCTTCATATATTCTGGAGATCCCTATTTGCTCTTTTCGTGGGATACCCTTTTGGAGTACAAGGATTTGGGGTATTTATAGCCCAACATGGACAAAAGTACCCTAGGGGTGCGTGGGCACATGATCCAAGGCCGATCCACCAAATCCCTAGAGTGTCACATGTTCAGATTGACTAATGGTGAAAAAGTTCCGGAGTGTGTCGACCTGCCCATGGGGTGTGTCGACACACTGTCCCAAATTGGCCCAAACGGTTCTCTGGAGAGGCCTCTAGTGTCGACACTACTTGATCTGTGATCGTGTCACTACACTGTGTCGACACTACTTGACTGTGTCGACACTACTTGATCCTGTGTCGACACTACTTGATCCTGTGTCGACACTACTTGATCCTGTGTCGACACGACTATCCAGACCTATTGACTGGGTTCTCTAGGAGCTGGGTCTAGTGTCGACACTACTTGATCCTGTGTCGACACTACTTGACCATTTCTTCATTATTTTGCTTTGTGTTTAAAGCATTGTGTCGACACCAGTAAGGGGTGTGTCGACACTACCCTTGCAAAAAAAAATTGTATGTCTTGGGTCTGACCGTTACATGATGTCTGCTAGCATGTGCATGGTGTTATATAGTATGCATGTACCTAAAAGAAATCAACCCATTGGAAAATGGTAATGATATGAGTACGATTCTAATGTATAATTGTGATTGACCTTATGTTCATTGGATTATCTTATGATCTTACTTATCGTCAATTGAAATGATAAGAATTTGTTGTGAATATGGGATGATTACATGTTGGTATGGACTTGTTAGTGAAGTTAATATCATGATTTGCATATGAGTTTCAATAGTTACATGTTTTCCGGTGTTCAATTAATTATTTGTCCATATGCATACATGCTAGGGAAAGATCTGTGACTCGTCACTTACACATTTGTACGATTAGGCACACCCTTCTTGGGGAATTGAGAGCTCTCTGCCGGTCATTCCGAATCGGCAAGACTAGCAATCTTTTCCTTAAGACCTCTGTAAGTCTCGTTCTCTATGGATTTCCACATAGAGGCCGAGCTGGTTGTACCATGAAGTACCCTGGAGATAGAGAGCACAAGTTCTGCATACGATCTGACATTAGTCATCCTCACGTCAAGACATTAATGAATTATGAAACATAAGATACGTCGTTATATTGCCCTTTTGTTCTCTTGAGCTATTTGTCATACTTTGACTCTATGAATGATCATGTCCCTATTACTATGAGCTTGCCTTTGAAACTTTGTGGCCATAATATGAATATGTTTGTTCGGCACAATATGGGACTTCGGTCCATTTGACTAATGCCTGTGCAATAGGGGCCCTGTCTGGTCCTGGGAAAGAGCGCCCCAACGTACTTATTAACTGCGCGAGTATGGACTTCTGGTGCTTGGCATAGCACAACGAATAAGCAAGATTTGTGGGAATGTGCCTTCGTTTGATATGATATGATAAGTTTGATTTGATATGATATGATAAGATTTGACATGATACGTCTGTTCATGTGAATACATGATATCTGCGTGAATATGGCCAATTCATTTTGATACGATTCTACTCTTGAAATATTTGTCCACTATATATGCAACTCGACATTTGATATGATATGACATCCGTTCTATTCCGCTATCCACTTGTTAGAAAAGCATGCATTGTCATCATGTTCATGTGCATATCTGCCTATTTAAAATGTTAATCATGTATATTAGTGCACGTACAATATTGAGATGTAATTCCTACTGAGCTAGTTCGCTCACCCTATCATCCTGTCCTTTTCAGGTAGTGATGAGGAACCCGTGGAGTCCGATGGGGCAAGGCAAGAGTGATGAGTACCCGACATTGAGGAGATGAAGTGCTAGGAATAGATATTTAAGTAGTCTATGTATTAGTGAAACATTTTCATTTGAATAAGGGACCCTTTAGTTGGTTCTTCTTATGTAAGGTTGTCACTAGTTGAATGAAATGGAATAAAGTATATTTTTATGTTCTTTTGTTCAATTGTGACTCTGCGCTATTCAACTGTGATACGTCTATTTGTATTGTTCACGTCTCCCGGTATTTATTCTGCTGCTAAATATCGATGCTTGACAGTTGGTATCAGAGCCTAAACTTTAGGGTCCAAGGAATAGGAGCATAGAATGAAACTAGATCACACGAGTCAAAATCTGTCGTACCTAATGTGAGTTTGGGTAGAAGCATGGGAATAGAAGTCACATGTGATATAGTTAGATGGCTGACTTATATTATTATCTTGAAGGTACTTATTACCTCAATGGCCGCTGAACGTGCCCAGGCTAGGAACATGCAACAAACAATACAGAACTTGACTCAGGCTATCCTGCAAGCCACCCAGGGTGGAGGTAACCGCGGAGCCGGTGATCTCCATCGGAATTTTCAGAATATGGATCCACCTAGGTTTGAAGGGAGTACTGACCCAGATGTTGCTGAACACTGGGTTAAGGAAATTGAAAGGATATTCAGGGTCATGCAATGCACGGACCAGAACAAAGTACTACTGGTGATTTTTCAATTGGAAAAGGATGCCAGGGCATGGTGGGAGTCGGTAGAAGCAACGCTGAATGGCCAGCAACTAACATGGGCTCAGTTCCTTGAGCAATTCAACACCAAGTACTTTTCTGAGAGGGTCCAGGAACGGAAAGCAGCCGAATTTGTGGCTTTGAAGTAGAGAGGACTCAATGTGGCCGAGTATGAGGCCCAATTCTCTCGTTTGTCCTGATATGTTGTTCACTTGATTGGGACAGAAAGGATGAAGGCAAAACGCTTTCTGAATGGCTTGAGGCCCAAGTTCATCACTCAACTGGCGTCAATGGACATTCAAACCTATGCTGACATGGTAAAGAAGGCTCAGTTACTGGAAGATGCCATGGAGACTGCCGAAAGAATTAAGGGAAAATCCGTGAAAAGGGAGCAAGTATCTTCTATAGGAACGTATCAGCCGACCATTGGGAAGAAAAGGCCCAGTGGCGGAGTAAATGAACCAGCTGATAAAATGCCAAAGGAGTTAGGTAAGCAGATAGTGGTGACAACGGGAGAAAGGTGCAAACACTGTGACAAAGCTAGTCACCGGTCTGAACAATGCTGGAGAGCGCAAGGGAGATGCCTGCGCTGTGGTAGTCGCGACCACAGGATCTCGGACTGCCCAATGCTGAAAGAACAAGCCCCTCAGGATAGGCATCCGAATGGACAGAAGAGGCAAGGCCGCTTGCAAGCTATTCAAGAACCTGAAGCTGCTGAAGAAGGAGGTATCGTGGAAGGTACACTTACTATTCTTTCCCGACCCGCATATGTTCTCTTTGATGCGGGAGCTACGCATTCCTTTATATCTCAAACATTTGTTGATACCCTACCTGTGAAACCCGTCCCAATGAAATCCGAAATAGTTGTGTCAACCTCGATTGGTCCTGGCACCGATCTTACAAACCATATGCCATCTAGTGAAGTGTTGATTGAAACCTAAAACCTACCATCAAATTTAATATGTATGGATATGGAGGGGTATGATGTAATATTGGGAGCAGACTGGTTGTCTGAACATGGGGATAGTATCAACTGCAGGAGAAGTCGGGTAACCTTTAGCCATTACCCAAAACTAGTGTTCACAGGGGATAGAAACCGTAGGAGATTGTCACTTATCTCTGCACTACAAGCCAAAAGGATGATGAGGAAAGGTTGTATGGCCTTTCTTGCTGCTGTTGTCATCACAAAGAAGGAAGTCAAAGTTGAGGACATCCATGTTGTCAGCGAATACGCTGATGTTTTTCCCGAAGACTTGCCAGGAATTCCTCCTGAGCGAGAGGTCGATTTTACCATCGAATTGGTCCCTGGAGCAGCACCAGTATCTAGGGCACCATATAGAATGTCCCCCGCAGAACTGAAGGAATTAAAAGAGCAATTGATGGAACTGTTAGAGAAGGGATTCATTCGACCAAGTACATCACCATGGGGTGCACCTGTCCTCTTTGTCAAGAAGAAAGATGGGTCAATGAGGCTGTGTATAGACTACAGGCAACTAAACCAGTTAACCATCAAGAACAAATATCCCTTGCCAAGAATTGATGAGTTGTTTGATCAATTATCTGGAGCTAAATACTTCTCTAAAATAGATCTCAGATCCGGCTATCACCAATTGAGGATCAAAGGAGAAGACATTCACAAGACAGCCTTTCGAAGTAGGTATGGGCATTATGAATTTATTGTTATGCCTTTTGGACTAACAAATGCCCCTGCAGTTTTCATGCAGTTGATGAATAGCATTTGTCGCCCATATCTTGATAAATTTGTGGTGGTATTCATCGATGATATATTGATCTATTCCAAGACAAAGGAAGAGCATGAGGAGCATTTGAGGACTTCATTACAAATTTTAAGGGAGAATAAATTATATGACAAGCTAATTAAATGTGAATTCTGGCTTGAGGAGGTATCCTTTTTAGGGCATGTGGTAACCAAGGATGGTATCGTTGTTGATCCATCAAAGGTTGAGGCTATACTAAAATGGGAAAGACTGAGAAGCGTCACAAAGA
Source organism: Colocasia esculenta (assembly GCA_014218235.1). Lineage (NCBI taxonomy): Eukaryota > Viridiplantae > Streptophyta > Magnoliopsida > Alismatales > Araceae > Colocasia > Colocasia esculenta. The sequence continues at coordinate 85,156,669 of CM024757.1, forward strand.
TCAGAAGATTTCTAGGATTAGCAGGATATTATCGAAGGTTTATAAAGGATTTCTCAAAGATTGCAGTGCCACTAACCAAGTTGACCCGGAAAGAAAATCCGTTTGTGTGGACCGATGAATGTGAAGAAAGCTTTAACAACTTGAAGAAGTGTCTGACTACTGCTCCTGTCCTCACCTTACCCACTGAAGAGGGGGATTTGAAATTTATTCAGATGCTTTTGGAATAGGTTTGGGATGCATCTTAATGCAACAAGGGAAAGTAATAGCATATGCCTCAAGATAGTTGAAGATCCACGAAGTGAACTACCCGGTTCATGACCTGGAGTTAGCAGTTGTAGTATTCGCCTTGAAAATTTGGAGGCATTATATCTATGGTGAGCAATTTAAAGTCTTTTCTGACCACAAGAGTTTGAAATACTTATTCTCACAGAAGGAGCTTAACATGAGACAAAGAAGGTGGTTAGAGTACCTTAAGGACTTTGATTTTTCCATTCAATATCACCCTGGGAAAGCCAATGTAGTGGCAGACGCTCTAAGTAGGCAACTAGGAGCTATATTGGCTAGTATGATGCTGGGCGAATGGAAGTTACTGGAGCAATTTGCAAGCTTGAACTTAGACATAGGAAAGAAAGAAAAATAAGTAATGATTTCCAATCTCCAGATGCAATCTGATCTACTAACCGAAATCAAGGAGAAACAAGGAGAGGATCCATTCTTAGTTGAGATCAAGGGTGAAGCTGGAACAAAGACCTGACTTTACTCTATCAGCTGAGGGAAGATTACTATTCCGAGGAAGAACATGTGTCCTTGATCATGGAGAACTCAAGAAGAGTTACTAAATGAAGCTCACCCGTCCAAGTACACGATTCATCCTAGATCAACAAAGATGCACCAAGACTTAAAAAGGTCGCACTGGTGGCCAAACATGAAGAGGGATGTGGCCGATCATGTGTCATACTACTTAACATGCATGAAGGTCAAGGCCGAGCATTTCCGTATAGATGGTGGACTGCTACCACTAGAAATCCCGGAATGGAAATGGGATAGCATCAGTATCGACTTTATCATGGGATTGCCCAAGATTAGATGTGGTATGGATGCAATGTGGGTAGTAGTTAATCGATTGACTAAGTCGGCTCACTTCTTGCAGATTAAGAGCACCTAGTCAGTGGATGTATTGGCTGCACTATATGTTAAGGAAGTAGTTAGATTGCATGGGGTTCCATCTAACATAATATCGGATCGGGACCCTAGATTTACTTCACACTTCTGGAAGGGTTTACAAGCAGTAATGGGTACTAAACTAAACTTTAGTACTACCTTCCACCCTCAGACTGATGGACAAACCAAAAGGACCAATCAAATTGTGGAAGATATGCTTCGTGCTCTGGTTCTAGATTTTAAAATTCGATGGGACGATCAGTTATACCTGATGGAGTTTGCATATAACAACAGCTATCAGGCAAGTATCAAGATGGCACCGTTTGAAGCCTTATATGGCAGGAGTTGCAGATCACCCCTTTTTTGGGAAGAGGTTGAGGAGAACCAGTGGGTTGGACCCGACTTAATTGAGGCGGCTGTCAGAAAGGTTCAAATTGTCAGGGAACGTCGAAAGATAGCACAATCTAGGCAGAAGAGTTATGCAGACAAGAGAAGGAGGGAGCTAGAATTTCAGGTTGGCGAACATGTTTTCTTGAAGGTCTCACCTTCAAGGGGAATTCAAAGATTCGGGATCAAAGGAAAGTTGAGACCCACATTCATCGGACCATTTGAAATTCTGGAAAGGATTGGTCAGGTGGCGTATAGACTTGCACTACCTCCACAGCTGGCGAACGTGCATAATGTGTTCCACATATCCATGCTGAGGAAGTACTTATTCAATGTCGACCATGTAATCAACCATGAGGACTTGGAAATTCGGGAGGACCTGACTTATGAAGAGAAGCCGATCAACTTGTTGGATCGGAAGATTCAACGACTCAGGAATCGTACCATACCTATGGTGAAGGTCCAATGGAGTCGAGATGGAGTTACTAATGCTACCTGGGTAACAGAGGAAAGAATGAAGAAAAACCACCTAGAACTATTCTCAGGTACGAACTACACCATTATGTGTAAATTTGGGGACCAAATTTCTTAAGTGGGGGAGGATGTAACACCCCGAAAATTTAGTGATTTAAAAATTTTAGAAATAAAAGGGAATAAATAAATTCCGCAATTATCGGAATGATAAAACTTACGTACTATTATCGTACAAGAGAAAATCGTTAACTCGGAAATATAACACAACTATAAATTAAATAAATGGGCTGGAGAGACTCCCAACATGAAGTATTAATGATCCATTAATGAAATTGGGCCAATGAATCACTTTCAACCAATAACAAAACTGGAGCAAGAAATATCCAGAAATTCGTGTATGTAATTATGCAGTGATTAGGGAGGGCAAATTAGGGTTAAAATTAGTAGTAATGGCCATGCATGGCAACCCAAATTGCGGCCAACCCTGTATGACACCTTCCCATGGTGTAGCTACCTCCTTTGGGTGAGAAATCCCAATTTTGGAAAGTAGAAAGCAGAATTCGCAGCCCCTTTCCTAGTCCCATTAGGACATGTAAATACACCCTAAATCTATAAGAACTCGTCACTAAACTCTTGGGGAAGGTTTGAAAACGAGTTGGGGCCGTTTGGAGGCAGACTAGGGCTTCAGAGGAGGAGGAGAAAGGCTGGGAACCGGAGCTTCATCCCCCTTCATCCTCTGCTGCGTCCAGAACGTCGGCTGGTCTTAGATCTTCATAAAGGTAGGTGTTCTCGGGCCAAGATTAAAGGAAACCTATACCATCTTGTAGAGCTTCGAGTCTATGTTCATTTGCACTTGATTTGCCCAATTTTCATGGAGTATACATGGAGTATTAGTCGTTTTCCCTAAGTCGTGCACAGTTAGGGCTTTTCCCGTTCTTATTATTATGCATGCGGTTTGATACCGAATTAGACTAAACTTCCTTCATGAGAGTTATTCTACTTGTAGTCACGATCATCGTTTATGTTGGAAGTTTTGTCTAAAAGTCCTTAGTTAGAGAGTTATAAGCATGGTAAGAGAGTTACTGTATGATACTGCGATTTCAGGCTGCACTTTGCTTTATGTTCTTCATATATTTCTCGAGATTAGAGACCGAATTAGAACAAACCCCCAACATTAAAGTTCTCCTACTAGTTGTCCTCATCATAGCTCATGTTGAACGTTTTGTCCAAATGTCTTTCCTTAGAGAGTTATAAGCGGGGTAAGTAAATCATTGCATGAGATGTGTTTTTGGGTTACACTTGACCTATATGTTCTTCATATATTCTGGAGATCCCTATTTTCTCTTTTCGTGGGATACCCTTTTGGAGTACAAGGATTTGGGGTATTTATAGCCCAACATGGCCAAAAGTACCCTAGGGGTGCATGGGCACATGATCCAAGGCCGATCCACCAAATCCCTAGAGTGTCACGTGTTCAGATTGACTAAGGCCGACACACTGTCCCAAATTGGCCCAAACGGTTCTCTGGGAAGGCCTCTAGTGTCGACACTACTTGATCCTGTGTCGACACTACTTGATCATGTGTCGACACTACTTGATCCTGTGTCAACACCCTATACAGACCTGTTGACTGGGTTCTCTGGGAGCTGGGTCTAGGGTCGACACTACTTGATCCTATGTCGACACTACTTGACCATTTCTTCATTATTTTGCTTTGTGTTTGAAGCATTGTGTCGACACCAGTAAGGGGTGTGTCGACACTACCCTTGCAAAAAAAATTGTATGTCTTGGGTCTGGCCATTACATGATGTCTGCTAGCATGTGCATGGTGTTATATAGTATGCATGGACCTAAAAGAAATCAACCCATTGGAAAATGGTAATGATATGAGTACGATTCTAATGTATAATTGTGATTGACCTTATGTTCATTGGATTATCTTGTGATCTTACTTATCGTCAATTGAAATGATAAGAATTTGTTGTGAATATGGGATGATTACATGTTGGTATGGACTTGTTAGTGAAGTTAATATCATGATTTGCATATGAGTTTCAATAGTTACATGCTTTTAGGTGTTCAATTAATTATTTGTCCATATGCATACATGCTAGGGAAAGATCTGTGACTCGTCACTTACACATTTGCACGATTAGGCACACCCTTCTTGGGGAATTGAGAGCTCTCTGCCGGTCATTCCGAATCGGAAAGACTAGCGATCTTTTCCTTAAGACCTCTGTAAGTCTCCGTTCTCTATGGATTTCCACATAGAGGCCGAGCTGGTTGTACCATGAAGTACCCTGGAGATATAGAGCACAAGTTCTGCATACGATCTGACATTAGTCATCCTCACGTCAAGACATTAATGAATTATGAAACATAAGATACGTCGTTATACTGCCCTTTTGTTCTCTTGAGCTATTTGTCATACTTTGACTCTATGAATGATCATGTCCCTATTACTATGAGCTTGCCTTTGAAACTCTGTGGCCATAATATGAATATGTTTGTTCGGCACAATATGGGACTTCGGTCCATTTGACTAGATTTGACATGATACGTCTGTTCATGTGAATACATGATATCTGCGTGAATATGGCCAATTCATTTTGATACGATTCTACTCTTGAAATATCTGCCACTATATATGCAACTTGACATTTGATATGATATGACATCCGTTCTATTCCGCTATCCACTTGTTAGAAAAGCATGCATTGTCATCATGTTCATGTGCATATCTGCATATTTAAAATGTTAATCATGTATATTAGTGCCCGCACAATATTGAGATGTAAATCCTACTGAGCTAGTTCGCTCACCCTATCATCCTGTCCTTTTCAGGTAGTGATGAGGAACCTGTGGAGTCCGATGGGGCAGGGCAAGAGTGATGAGTACCCGACATTGAGGAGACAAAGTGTTAGGAATAGATATTTGAGTAGTCTATGTATTAGTGAAACATTTTCATTTGAATAAGGGACCCTTTAGTTGGTTCTTCTTATGTAAGGTTGTAACTAGTTGAATGAAATGGAATAAAGTATAATTTTGTGTTCTTTTGTTCAATTGTGACTCTGCGCTATTCAACTGTGATACGTCTATTTGTATCGTTCACGTCTCCCAGTATTTATTCCGCTGCTAAATATCAGGGCGTGACACGACCACTCAACCCATCGCGTTCTTGTTAAACGCGTCTGTGTGGTCCGTCGGATTCTATGTACGATTTAGTGTGGTCTTTGTCACAATGTATCGTTCCATCGCGATTTACGTTTTGACTGTCGGTGTTGACCGTTTGGCTTGAAGGTGACGTATCGAGCAATCGCGATATGGTCGCGACACTGGGCCCTATCATGTTAGGCTTTGAATTGCATCAGGGTAGGTCTTCGCATTCTTAAAGGCGACGTCTGTGTCTGTCACGATTTTGCTTCCGAGATGTGTTTGTGATGGTTGGGCTGTGAAGGTCTGTTGTTGACCTAGCCCTGGTTTTTCTAAGATGCTGGTAAGGTGTTTAAGTTGTCTTCCTTTTAGTAAAGCATGATTAGGCTAATGAATTGGTTTATGATTAGTTAGTAAGTTGAGTTAATTATCTTATTATGTTAATTATGTGCATAATGTGTATGATGGTTTAGTGTTGCTATGGAGGTCATGAGATGACCACTGTTAGGCAAGGTTTTTATATGTTATGTGGTACATCTATGTTTAAGTATAGGGTTTGCTTGGAGGTCACATGGTGACCAGTGATGAGCTAATTGTGGTATATATATTGTGATATAAGTTTATGGTTATATTAAATGACCGACGTGGTTTGTGTGATTGCCGAGTTTTATGGTCCGGCGCCTATTCCGGAATGCCTCTTTAGTCGGGTACCCCAGGTTCTTTGTGAGCCAGGCATGTTGTGTTTGTTGTGCTCGAGGTGTGTTCTGGTACGGTGTGTACCATAGAGGTCTTTCTCGTCTTTCTGGACACCCTCACTCTTGTGTTTGAGTTGTATGTCCGGCGGAGGGAAAGACTACATTAGGCAGCGACTCGTGTTTGTGGGTGTGTGGTCGTTTGTAGCGCACTCGTGGTTGGGGGTACAGACACCAGTAGACGTACTGGGCCCCAGCTAGTCATGTTCTCTAGTGTCTCGCTTTTGGGAGCTTAGGCTAGAGTCCCTAAAGGTGCCAGGCATGGGCCTGTAACTTGTTGAGGCTCACTCCCTTACAATTCTTTTTAGAGTTTGCCGTGGGTTTGGCGTGCAGCAACGTTGTGGTAGACTTGTACTACCAGCAATTGAGTTATAGTTGTGTTTAGTGTTAGCTTCACTCCCTCGGGGTATGCCCCAGGTAGTTGTACTCTTTCTCTTGGACATGTAATAATGTACTGGGACAGTGTAATGTGTTGTGAATGAATATGAGAATATGTACTTTCTTATGTCATATATTCTTATGGTTGTCTTTTATATTCTTACTGGACCCTTGTGTGAGTTATCCCTGGCAAGACTTTGGTCTGTTCGCGGGAGGTGGGTCTGGATATGGAGCCTTATTAGGCTTAAATATCTAGGGTCGCTACAGTATATCCTTGGGGGGATTGTATCCTGGTTAGTGAAAACCCAAGAGTTTGCTTGGGGACTAGACATAGGTCTTCTATTTGAGAAGTACCAAACTAGGATAAAATTCTCTGTGTTCATTTGTGTGATTGTTTGTTTAAATTACTTCTGCACTGCTACGCTATCTACTACACACAACTACATTCACTAACCAAAGTTTTCAAGTGGTGATTTTTATTTGTATTTTCAGATAACCTATTCACCCCCCTTTAGGTCTATCCTTATTGCTATTCATGGGCTAACAGAGTGTGCTCATCCCGTCCACCTTCGTAGCTATATTCTCTAATTGAGTAATATTTTCTCACATTTGAGTCATGTCCTCTGCTTGTGCCTTCATCTTTTCTTCTTGTGCTTTTAATTGTTCTTGTATTATCTTTTCATACCACGTGCTTAGCATCTCTCCACTACCTGCACAGCGAACACGACCAGGTCGATCTTTTCCCATGATCGAAATGAAGGCCTCATCGGGAGTTGCTGGGGTGTGACTCTCGGCATCGACGTCTGAGGAAGGAGCCATCAACTGGGTCATAGTCTCCTATAGAAAAAGGTAGAGAAACAAATATTGATGATACAACTATTGTAATGAAAGATAGTCACATAAAAAAAGGAAATAAAGTTAATTACATATCGTCTCTTGCTCTCCTCATCTACCCAGCTCTCACTGCCATATGCTAAGTCTTTGCATCGACCCATCTTCAAAAGCTCAAGTTGATGTGGATTACTTCCATGTATATTTGACTGTTTAAATTTAGACAAAATGAGAAGGAGATGTAAGTACATAACTAAATGAAAGGGATAATGTTATTCATAAAAAGAACTCACAAATTATCATTCATCAATTGATAATGACTAGTCCTACCCCGTCTATATGTCATAGACTGAGTGGAACAATTCTACTTATTTTGCTCAACAACCCTCTAAAAAGACAAGAATAGAAGATTATTGTTTCATTTATATAAACAAAATAATCATAAACAATTATATTCTAACAGTTTTAAATATTATCCGTTCATCCCCATTAGTCCACATCTTGCACATTGTTTGCCAATCAGACGAGTCAACACCTACTGGGACAGAGGCAATCACATCATCTAAAGACTTCCCATTAAAATGCTCACATGAAATAAATTTCTGTCAATATATGAACAAGATAAAAAAAATCAAGTACATGTGAAAATGAAATAGTATATTAACTAACTCTTTTTTTTTGCTTGATACGCCAACTGCGATGCATGACGCTCATGTGAGCAAGCAACTCCCTATGCATTTTTTCTGTTTGCTCCCACTAGTACGTCAACTTCACAACGCTATCATTGTATTATAAGAAATCTACACATATATAATATTCAATTTAAACAATAATTACCTGAAGATCTTTGAATATCAACTCCTTGATCGTAGCAGGAAGCTTGGCAAAATATTTTTGCCAAATCTACAATATAGTTTTGATACAACGCCCATGTGACTCGTAAAAATATCTGTAGTAGGGACCACACCATATCCTCAGACGAGGGAAACATTTCATTGTTGTTCATTAGGCAACCTCCTCTCTATAACTCCCCTAGTCGGCCCTCAAAACCTAGTGTCCCTCCCCCAAGATGGTGCAAACAATGGACCTGTTCAAATATAAACATTAAACATTATCAGAGGATATCTATTAAAGTATTATATAACAAATACATCAAATTAAAATATGAACCTACTAGAGAAGATGCAGATGCCATCGAAGAGCCCTGAGGGCTGGAAGAGGGAACTATCGGCTGAAAAGTGGGAGGGAGAGGAAGCGCCTGACAGGTGGGAGCGGGAGGGAGCACATGAGATGTGAGGGGAGGGATCGACTGAGAGGTGGGAGGGAGAGGGACTGACGGAGTCCGATGCCTCCATAGGCATGGGCCATCACGATAAAAGCGCTCACTACCAGAAACCATTTGTTAAAAAAAAAATTCAGTAAATATATAAACATAACACGTTAAAATTTCAATCTTCAACATCTATGTAATTTTTTGTTAAAATGAAATATAAGAATTAACATAAATAAATTACCTAGATATCAATATAATCATCCACTCTTACGCTACTTTCACTATAAGAAAAGGCGCAGATAGAGACCGATAAATTTGGTTTCTATGTGGTCACCCGAATTGTGACCGAATAGAGACTGAATTTATCGGTCAAGAATTTTTTGTCACAAATTTGTGACTGAATATTTTCGTTCACTATTCGGTCTCAATATTGAGAGCAAAAATTGTTGGTCTCTATTCGGTCTCAAAAAAATCAGTGACCAAAAATATTAGTCACAAATTCGGTCTGAAATCTGAGACCAAATTTGAGACCGAATATTTTCAGTCTCAAAACAAAAGTATAAAAAATGAGTGACCGAAAATATTCGGTCACAAATTCGGTTTCAAATCTGAGACCGAATTTGTGACCGAATATTTTCAATCTCAAAACAAAAGTCTAAAAAATTAGTGACTGAAGGTATTCGGTCATAGTTTCGGTCTCAAATTTGAGACCGAATCTATGACCAAATATTTTGGTCTCAAAATAGATGTCAAAAGATTAGTGACCAAAATTATTCGGTCACAATTTGGTCTCAGATTTGAGACTGATTTTGTGACAGAACAAAATTGATCTCAAATCGGTCTCTATTTGTTTATTTTTTTAAATTATATATACATACAAAATAAATATAAAAATAAAATATTTTACAAATAATATAATAAAAATAAAAAATACTAACACAATCATTAAACAAACATATAACACAAATAATAGCTATAACACCCCAATATTGTAGATATTGAGGCTTGGCTAATTAAAGAGCAATTAGGTCGTAACAGAAATTTAAATGAATTTCTCATACACAATCATTAAACTCCAGTAAACAATTTTTTATTCTAATACACTACTCAAGTCATTTACACATTTCCCACAAAGGCCCACGCTGAACATAGTAGGAGAAAGACCAACAGTAAATCAAAAGATTTATGAGACTTCGAAGTCTATTCCAATCTAGATAGCAGGTGGGTCCCCTCTTCACTCAACCGATTTCCAAATGTCATCTATCCTTGAAATTATTTGAAAATTTGTTAAAAAAATAGCAAATAAATGAAATCAATGTAGATCACATATATTTTGTTTGTAGACTACAATGGTGGCCGTCTGCATTTCTTTCATTCATAAAAAAATAAATTCATATGTACAAATTTGTTAAAAAAAATACATAAATCTGTAAAATAATACTACACCAATTACTTATGCTACTGCTGAACCTGTTATGATCATAAACAATGTCCAAATAAATAAACAATCAATTTACATTGAATGAACATGAATAGTTTCTTCTTGGCCAAAGAATAATTTCTGGAACACCTCAGAACCAGGGTTGATGATGCCAGCAACAAAAGGTGTTTCCCTTCACAAGATGCAGATGGGAACTCTAATCAAGTTTTAGCACACAAAGTTATACCCTCCATCCAAAAGTAAATGTTTTCATTTTCTATCTTAAATCTAAACATTTCTAGGATCATATTCATCTAAAAATGATGTTAGGCAGTACCTTGCACAGACTAGAAGTGGACCCATCATGAAAGAGTTCTCCACAAATCTCAGACGTGGATCTTTTAAGTCTGCATGGACAAACACATCATGCATGAATTTACAAGAATGGAATTTAAGAAAAAAGGACATCAGGCATACCATCAAAGAAGATATGTGCAACAACAGAAGTACCCCTTGTATGAGCCATATAGAACAAAGTATAGATGTGTGGAATAAATATGCAGTCTACATACATCTTCACACTACAAGGATAAACTAATGTTAAGTTTAAACATTCAATAGTCCTAGGAAATAGTTCTTTGTCACAAAATAACAAAGTAAGTGAATGTAAGACAAATGAGGAAAAGGAAAGAAGTATGAAAGAACAACTAAACTTGTTTATTTTCCAGAAAGAAACCAATTTTAGACACATAAAAATCAAACAACAAGACATTTGTGAATGAGCACATACCACTTCGCCAAGATCAATTAGTATCAATTTCAGAATGGCCACGACCGAATGCAAACAAGGCACCAAGGCCCATCCACCTCTCAAATAGTCTAGGTGAAGCATTCCGAGCAAATTCTCCAATATCGGGTCCTGATAATGGCTGACCTCTAAGACTCTATAGCAAAAATGCAATATCAATGATGAATGGATTTGTGAAACTGGGGAAAATGACAGAGCAAGTATTATTGGGAGCATTCAACAAACAAACATTAATTTGAGGTATAATAAATGCATGCAAATAAATTAGATAAGAACCTTTTTTCTAGAAATACCATGCTTCATAAAATTCTAAACAAATCAAGATCCAAAATTATTGACTAACAATCATAAGTTGAACCATCTTGTTACCACTCCTTTAATTATTTAAGCAAGAAAACAAAGAATATGTTAGTTGCTATATACCTGTATTTGAGTTAAACAATAGTAAGTATAATCAATTGTAAGGATGAGGTTTTTACGGAGTTCTTCACTTAAACAACACCATCCACCAAACTTACAAATGCATAAATACCCCTATCCTTTGACCTGCACTAAAGGAATAGTTGTTAAAAGCGGCAAATAATTAAGAGAGAGTAAAAGATGGTTGATGAAATTGGCCAAAAATGTTGTCACCTCTTTGATTTGAATATTGAACAATGGAAATAAGGATATAGCATGCTAATAATTTGCTAAGCTAAGATTAACTGACGTTAAAAAAGGGGAGAAAAAATGAGAAACAAATAATATGGTACTTACAGGAAGAAGTCTTCAGTATTCAAAGGGTAACATAAATCAAAGATGGCAATTTATTACCCTCCATGTCACAGACACCATTATGACCTAAGAAAACTTGTTTTCACATTCAGGAGATTTGGATCCAATACCATCAATTATGGTATGAAAGAATCACTACAAGAGAACCAACATTTATCAACGACTATAACATTAAATTTATTACCCTCCATGTCACATACACCATTATGCTGAAAATTCATGGACAAAAGAGATATAAGGCAGCGGCTATAACAGACCGCTGCCATAAAAATGTTTTGTCCACGGTTAGCGCAACTCGCTGACAAAAGTGTAGCATACATCAGGGGATGAAATGTAACCACATACAAATGTAGAGTTAAGGCAGCGGCTACGTAAGACCGCAGACATATAGTCTTCAGCGGCTCTAGGAACCGCTGATATGTAGATGTTATGTCCGTGGTTTTAAGAACCGCTGACATACATTAAATGTCTGCGGCTAAAGAAAGCCGCTGACAGTATTAGTCAGCAGCAACAAGGCGCTAACAAATATAAAATTTTCATTTTATTCATTTATTAAAATAAAAAAACTTCAAATCATAAATATCTAGAACATATAAATTTGTTAATAATAACTTATTTCAGTTTAGTGATTGATATATACATATGTTTTTATATTTGTAATATATATGTATATTTGTGCTAGATATATATACTTGTAATCTCAAATATAAATATATGTGTCACTAACTTATAAATATAATATACACAAATTTAGTGAACATATATAAATATGTGTTTATATATATTTCTATGTGTTTATCAAACTTAAATCTAACAATTAGAATTTGAGAACAAAGTAAATTTATATCTTCGAAAGAATATACCGATGAAGCAAACTGATTAACTGATCTCATATATATATATATATGTAATATATATGAGATCATGAAATAGTTTATGGAAATGGATTTGTAATCCATCACCAAAATCTTATTGTTCTTTGGATTTTTATCATGTTCTCATGTATATGGATGCATATTGCAAATTCAAGTGCCGCCAAGTACTACTCGAGCGGTGGTGACGAGAGATGAATCGGCAATCGCATAGTGCAGGTGTGCTAGTCTCGTGAGTGACAACATGTTCTGCCTCTGAGAGTCGAAGGATTTTAAGTCTGTTTGTGCATCGTTTGACTTCGTCAAACAAAAATGAATATCGGGCCTGGGTTTTCAAGTAATTAAGTCGACCTGGGTCCTCAAGCAGGTCGACCTAGGTCTTCAAGTAGGTCGACCTGTCCTCAAGCAAGTCGACCTGGGTCTTCAAGTAGGTCGACCTAGGACTTCAAGTAGATAGACCTATGTCCTCAAGTAGGTCGACCTGTCCTCAAGCAGGTCGACCTGGGTCTTCAAGTAGGTTGACCTGTCCTCAAGCAGGTCAACCTAGGTCTTCAAGTAGGTCGACCTGTATCCTCAAGTAGGTCGACTTGTCCTCAAGCAGGTCGACCTAGGTCTTCAAGTAGGTCGACCTGTGTCCTCAAATAGGTCGACCTGTGTCTTCATCCATATTCGCTTAAAATGATTTTAAATATGAATCAAATTCAACCGACTGATTTTAAAGATGAATCAAATTTAATAGAGTAATTCTAATTTACTAATAATAATAGAGATCTTGATGAGATGTAGTCTCTGATTCAACGATCATATATATATATATATATATATATATATATATATATATATATATATATATATATATTGATCAAACTTAAATGTAAGAGTAAGAATTAAGATTCAAAGATATTCTAACCTATGGTAGAAGTACTGATGATGAAGAAGTTTAAACTATTTTTTTTTGTTTATCCTTTGTTTATAGTGATCGACATAGTTGACTTAGGCATTAGAAGTCAATATCAGTTTTGCTCGTCAATTGAAAGTTCAGATTTTCTTATACCAGCTGACCTAAGCATTAAAAGCCAATACAAGTTCTTTCTCATTACGATTAAATTTGATCGTATTATTGTGCCTTAACTGTTCATTGCCTGAAATTCTCGTCCGATCCTCTTTTAGTGCCGACACATGCTCTTTAGGTGTCGATACACAATTACTTGGTATCATCACAAGATAATACATTAATAGATATAGTAATATTTGTAAGGGTAAATTAATTAGGAGTCCCTGATTGTAATAGGGAGGACCCTACTGTAACAGAACTTAATTAACGTATACTGTAACATGGGATAACACTTACTGTAATGAATTACAACTCTGTCGTGAACTAAAAATAAGTAAAATATCTGATAGGGGGTTCCTAATTAATTTACCATATTTATAATTATAAAAAAATAAATATATTGATGCAAGTAGTAAATATATTTATTTTTCTGAAGTGTATATGTTAAAATCAATACATATGGCAGCGGCTATTATTCGCCGCCATAACAATTATATGGTAGCGGCTTGTCATAGCCGCTGCTAAAGAATAATATGATAGCAGCTTTGTAGCCACTGCCATATTTTCCCTTGTCCTGCCATAAAGCCCCCTACGCTCTCTCTCTCTCTCTCTCTCTCTTCTTCCCCCTCCTCGCTCTCTCTTCTTCCCCCTTCCCGGCGGCTGGCGACTCCCCGACCTCTAACGGGGCCGACGGCTGGTGACCCCCTCCGACGACACCCTCCCCTCCGGCGGCAGCCCCCCCCCCCCACGTTGAGTCTCTCTCTCTCTCTCCTCTCTCTCTCTCTCTCTCTCTCTCTCTCTCTCCATTTCAGCCCAACCCTCCCTCCCCGGCCGCCTCCCCTCTGGCGGCAGCCCCCACCCCTCCCTCCCCGGCCCCCTACCCTCTAGTGCCCCCCACCCCCCATCCCCTCCTTCCCCTTTGGCGGCAGCCACCACCCCTCCCTCCCCGGCCCCCTCCCCTCCTGCGGCCCCCACCCCCCATCCCCTCCCTCCCCTCCAGCGGCAGCCCCCATCCATCCCTCCCCGCCCCCCTCCCCTCTGGCGGCCCCCATCCCCTCCCTCCCCTCCGGCGGCAGCCCCCACCTCTCCCTCCCCGGCCCCCTCCCCTCCGAAGGCCCCCACCCCCCATCCCCTCCCTCCCCGAACCTTGATCTCTGTTTAATTTTGAGTGTGGACATGATGGACAGGGAAATTTTACCTAATGATCGATGGAGACATAAACCCTCATCATTCACCGTGCATGCAGAAACTTGACTTCCAGTGGATTGAGTGGTGGAATTCCTACTTCCATTGCTAACCTCACAACTTTGACAATCTTGTAAGTATATTTTGACAATATTAATATCTCAAGTTAGAAAATGCTACTGCATGCTTCAGATTATGCGAAGTAATTCAGAAGGGGGCATCCGCACCGCGACGCCTTTTCTATATATATATTGCACATATTAATCTGTGTCGTCCGAAACTGTTCGGGCATGCATACTTGTAGACCGAGCTCCGTTTGATGCCACCCCTTGATATAGAGATGCTAAGGACATTGCTCATACTGAAACTATGATATATACGGAGAAATAGATAAATATTTTGTGCACATCTTAGTGTGTATTAATTAAATGTGACACATCCATTAAATTATGTTATAGAAACAGACTTTTAAAAAAATAAGATAGGGAGAGATATTAAAAGAGCTCCCTTCATGTGACATAAATTTAGTAGATATGTTACACTTAGTGTGTACTTTTGACGGGCATTAATAATTGATATAAAGTCAGATAATCACCACATATATGGAATTCTGCCTCTGTCTTTCAAGTTAAATGCAGAATACTTCAAGTTAAATGCAGAATTCGTTTATCTAGGAAAACATGCATAGGAAATCCCTCAAATCTGTTAGTTATGGATGTCCTCAAGCCAATCATAACTTGTACAATCTTGTTCTTTGATAATAATAATGCTTTTATATTCGTTATGTGTAATTCATTTATTGTTTCATTATGAAGTCCATAAATATACGCAATGGATATTAATTATGATGAGATCATAACAATGAGATTAATATCCTTTAAACGTATATTCTTAATTGTTCCTAGTCGGAGGATATTCAAGAAGGACATCGAATATCCGGTTAGACTAGTACAGGTTGCACCTGCTCATATGATGAGGGTGACTGGTCTCATAGTCACTTGTGTGGAGACACTAAGGTGAATCTGTAGGTGCTCATTGGAGAATGAGTTCACTGAACTGATCCGTTATGAATCGCTGGATGGTATTGTTACCTAACTGTCAACCAGCTAGATTCATTGTCACAGTGGCGTGATTGGTCCTTAGACCTGAGACACCAAGGACACCTTGTTGGTGGACTTCTGGGTTTTGACCTTGACTTATAGATCTGTAGCCATGAGGTCTTAATCAGTTAAGTGTTCGGATCTAGCGGAATACCTTCGAAGGTGATTGTGTGGTCAATATGGGATCGCTCGCTCTCGGTAATAAGAGAGTGAATGCTCTAGGGAAAGATGCCTGATAGTCCCTGGCCAGGGCAAGACTACTAATCAGAAAAAGGAGTTTTCTGATAATGCTATGCGGCATCTAAACCAAATGAGTGCGCACATTAGGGTTTGACAGTTGACCATACCCTAAGTGCACTCGGGAGCATTGTACGAGCGAAGGATTGTAGTCACGTGGTAACTGATGACAGAAAAAGGTTCCTTGATTGGATTGCTGAACCCCAATGCTTTCCAGGATCAAGTGGTGTTGCTTGGCACCCAACTTGATTGGAAGCCTGGTCAATTATCGTGAGACGATAATTGATTGTGTAATTAATAATATGAGATATTATTAATTACAGTAAGTCAATAAAGAGTTATTGGACTTAATGGGCTGAAAACTGGACTAGCACTTGGGCCTAGAGGGTCACACGCAATAGAGTTCCGAGCAGACTGGGCAGGATGGTCATTATAGACAATAACTGGGTTTTTGTGAAAAACCGCAGTGTCTATAAATATTAGCGGAGAGTCAAACCCTGGGCCAAGCTCCAGGCTCTCTCTCTGGCCGCCCCACTCCTCTCTCTCTCCCTGGGCGCCCCCCACCTTCTCTCTCCTCTCTCTGGTACATGGTGGAGCTAAGATCCGAGAGACGCGTGGAGAACGAGGAGATCCCGTCTGCGTCCGGAGCTCGTGTGGATGCGTCTAGAGGCCGGACACTTGAACGGCTTGAAGCACCGGCGCCTCCTACGCCACCTCCTCCCTGGATTCGGGAGTTTCGCAACCCCGCAAAGGTACAGATTGGATCTCCCTGTCCGCGGGTTCACGGTTTTCGTTCGATCCGACCACCGGCGACGATATCTATCTGTGGAAATCACGTTTCCGCTGCGCTCTGTGCATTTCTAACAGTGGTATCAGAGCCAGGTTGCTGGCCCGGTCGGTATCGGCGTCGTATGATCGTCATTTCATGCGTTTTTCATCAATTTGCGTTCTGCATGAATCGCCAAATTTGCTGCGTTCCCGGGTCGTTCATGGGATGAACAACAGGTTCTTGATGCTTGAGAATCGTTCTCGGTATCAAGGTCTTCGTAGAGAACCCTTTGGGACGTCGTTTGGCCCTCTGTAGAAGTTGAACGGACATCTGCAAGACCCCTCCGTTGTTCTGATTTCACCTTCTTGGACAGTCCAAGAATGGGGCGATTACATGCCTGGATGAGTTCTATAGAAACTCCAGATGAACCCAGGATGTCGGAGGCGGAGGCTGATGCCCATCCCGGGCGTTGGACGACCGGAATCTGACGTCCACGAAAAGGATTGGGAATGGCCTCCAAAAGGGGGTTTTTCGCAGGGGCTCGGGAAGGAGGTTTCTGGGGGTTCTGGGGCCACGGCGGGTGATCACCGATGTCGCCGGTGCTGTTGGCAGCCGCCGGTGGAGGCGCGATGGGGCGGGGTCGCCCCGCTCCGGCCCTGCGCCGGGGGGCGGCGGCGGCTAGGGTTTCGCCCTAGCCGCGCCCCCCCCCCCCCCCCCCCATTCGGGCGGAGGGGGTGACCCGCGCGGGTCCTTCGCGGGCCGCGCGCGGGTCCGCCAGCGGGTAAGTCACGGCGGACCCTCCCCTTCCGGGCCGGTCCGAATCGGACCGGCCCGCGCCGGATCCGACTGGCCCAAAACCCATTTTTTAAGTTTTTTTATTGTTTTAAATTGTTTAAAAAACCAGAAAAAATCTTAAAATTCCCAAAAAATTCTGAAAATTATTTGAGAGTTTTTAAAAGTGTTTAGCTCTCTGTAAATTAATTTTCAGATGTTTGACCCAATGTTTAATTAGTTGAAGGAAATTCTAAAGTTGTATTAGTCATTTCCTTTTATCTAATTAATGCATATTAATTAGTTTGAGAATGTGATTCTCATTAAATTAATTAACCGTAAATTTTGGCGGATTCATGCAGTAACGGTGAATGACGTTTATCTAATGTTGATTAGATGCTATCCATGTTAGCTAAATTACTTAGTTAAATGGTTTTCAAAGTATAATTATTATATTTTTGAAGTAAAATATTTCAGAAGTAATTATGTGATAATTGCTTGTTGATGCATGTGATGTGTGTGGATGGATGGTCATGAACTTAGATATCATGTGATGATTGTTATGGTTAATGGCAAATGATGTAATTTATGAGGACTGCGTGCCTCCCTCTCTCCCTCCATTGAATCCGGGTTGTACATTCTATCTCCCTCTTATTATGTACTCCCTTTGAGTTGTTCAAGGTTTCTTATTATTATCTGATGTACATTTATGGGCCTGCGAGCCCAATTTAAATATTACTTGTAATTTTAAGAAGCAGATTGGCGGAGATGGAGGAGAGTACCATGCAGGACCTTGCTGGAGATAAAGTTACATCAAGCTAAAGCATCAGATGCGGGGCTGCCATTTGTTCACCATATTTGTGGATTACCAACTGGCTCTGGTAATGCCACTCTAGGTTAAAGTCCATGATCATCCATCGTTTTTCTTCATATATATATGATATGTGTGGAATGTGCTTTGATATATATAATTAAATATATGATATTCCAAATTCTATATATCAATAGCACGCAGATATAGAGACCAAGATAAAATATCAAAATCCCTCCTCGTTTAAATTTTAAGCCGTAGCGTAATCATTGAGAATGAATTACGTGGCCCTTCATCATTATAGTTTTAGGATTGCCATTAGATCGGGCAAGTTTGTTGTGCTATCCACAAGGCTTGCCAAATCTGATGACAGACTAAAACTATGGCATAGTGATGTCTTAAACGGGATAGAGGACCTGTGTAGCTTTGTTGTGCTATCCACAAGGGCTACATCCAAATCTATGCTCGTTACGTAATGAAGGTATTGCTTAGACTGGATTTAATGACTTGTTGTGCTATCCACAAGGTCATTAAAATTCAGGGGCCAAAATAAGATCGGATATTGCAAGAGTTGCAAGTGTCAAGAGTTGACCGCTTTCAGATCATAGTATGGTTTGTTGTGCTATCCACAAGATCATGCTATGAGTCTGTAGATTCCGATCCCCACTAGGAGACCGTCGGAGTCTCCCATTCTGTATATCTGAGGGTTATACAGTCTGTCGGAAAATAGTGGGAGCTAATCTTGATTAAAGTCCTAATCTAGATTTAATTATTGTTATGAACATCTGCTAGTTGTATATACATTTCCTTTATTGGCAAAAATGTCGTCGGGTAACCCACTCCGTGGCATACTGGATGCCAACAAATTGACATGCTCGAACTACTCGGAATGGCTCAAGAACCTGAAGATTGTCCTCAGGTTTGAGCGCATTGCCTATGTCCTGGAAGGTGAGTTTAGCTGAGATGCTAAACATGCTGAAGACTGCTGAGGGCAACCTTAAGAAGGAAAAGCCCACTGTTCTCATGGTTGGAAAGTCCAACAAGAAGAGGAGGGCAATGCAAGCCTTTAAGAAAGGCAATGCAAAGAAACAGTCCAAGCAAAGACAAAAGAAGGACATAAGCAAAGGAGCAGAAAAGGGCGAGTGCTTCCACTGCAAGAAGAAGGGGCACTGGAAAAGAAATTGCAAGGACTACCTTGCATTAAAGGCTCAGGAGAAGCAGAAGCTTGGCGAAGCTTCAGGTATCTATATGATAGATCTTCACTTGTCTATTAGAGATTCCACATCTTGGGTTTTAGACACTGGATGTGCTTCTCATGTCTGCAATGATGTGCAGATGTTGACAAGTAGAAGGAAGCTGAGCAAGGGCGAGGTGAACTTGAGGCTTGTAAACGGCGCAAGTGTTGCTGCACATACTATGGGGACAGTGAAGCTCAAGTTACTCTCATGAGATTTACTTTCATTAGATGATTGCTACTTTGTGCTAGCATTATTAAGAACATTATTTCTGTTTCTTGTTTAGACAGAATTGGATACATGTTTACCATTGAAGAACAATAGTTGTTCAGTTTATTTGAGAAATAAACTAGTTGCTTTAGCAAGTTTGGTGAATGGTTTGTATCTGCTTGATGTCTCTTATGAAAATCTCCATGTTGATGTTTCTCCTAAGAGAAGTAAGAATAGTGTGAACACTACCTACTTATGGCATTGTAGGCTTGGTCACATTGGCGAGAATAGGCTTCAAAAGTTGCATAAGAATGGATACTTGGATCCATTTGATTATGAATCATATGCAACTTGCGAATCCTGTTTAATGGGTAAGTTGACCAAATCTCCATTTAGTGGACATGGAGATAGGGCCAAGGACATATTGGAACTAATACACTCGGATGTATGTGGTCCAATGTCTACCCAAGCCAAGGGTGGCTACTCATACTTCATTACATTCACGGATGACTACTCAAGGTTCGGATTTGTTTACTTAATGAAGTACAAATCTGAAGCTTTTGGGAAGTTCCAAGAATTTAAGAATGAAGTTGAGAAGCAAACTGGAAAAAGTATTAAAATCCTATGGTCAGACCGAGGAGGTTAATACTTGAGTACAGAGTTCACACAATTCTTAAAGGATAATGGTATCCTTTCTCAATGGACTCCTCCCTATACACCACAGATGAATGTGTATCGGAAAGGAGGAATCGCACCTTTTTGGACATGGTACAATCCATGATGAGCCATTCACAGTTACCAGTTTCCCTATGGGGATATGCGCTAGAGTCAGCGGCATATCTACTGAACAGGGTTCCTAGTAAATCTGTGTCTTCTACTCCATATGAGATATGGAAGGGTAGAAAGCCTGATTTTAAACATGTTAAAATCTGGGGCTGTCCTGCCCACGTGGAGAAACACGACCCAGATAAACTGGACTCCAGAACTGATAAGTGCAGGTTTGTTGGATACCCAAAAGAAACGTTTGGGTACTACTTTACCATCCTGGTGAACAAAGAGTGTTTGTCGCTAGGAGAGTTGTCTTCTTGGAAGAGGAGTACCTTACCCAAGAGGACAGTGGGAGTAAAGTAGATCTAGAAGAGGTTCTAGATCCACAAATTGTGCAAAGTCCACCAGGTGAAACATCAGTTCCGGAACCTGTTCAGGAATATACACACATTCAGCATAGGTCTGATAGATTACCTAGACAGCCTGAAAGATATGTTGGACATATCAGTGAAGGCATGTCTTATGATGAGGATGATGATCCAAAGACCTACCAAGAGGCTGTTGATTGTCCTCAGTCAGGGAAATGGCGAGATGCCATGAATTCTGAGATGCAGTCCATGTACACCAACCAAGTTTGGAATTTGGTAGACTTGCCCGAAGGTATTATACCTATTGGGTGCAAGTGGATCTTTAAGAGAAAGATCGGTGCAGATGGACAGATCGACACTTATAAGGCAAGGTTGGTGGCAAAGGGTATCGTCAAAGGCAAGGAATTGACTATGACGAAACTTTCTCACTAGTTGCTATGATAAAGTCGATCAGAATTCTTCTTGTCATTACTGCATACTTTGATTACGAGATCTGCAGATGGATGTAAAACCGCTTTCCTTAATGGAAACATTGAGGAGGAAGTGTATATGATACAACCTGAGGGTTTTACATCCAAAGAGTGTCCAGACAAAGTATGCAAGCTTCAAAGATCCATCTATGGATTGAAGCAAGCTTCTCGTAGTTGGAACATAAGGTTTGATGAGGCTATCAAATCTTATGACTTCATTAAGAATGAAGATGAACCATGTGTGTATAAGAAAATCAGTGGGAGTGCTATCACTTTTCTCATACTTTACGTTGA
Source organism: Colocasia esculenta (assembly GCA_014218235.1). Lineage (NCBI taxonomy): Eukaryota > Viridiplantae > Streptophyta > Magnoliopsida > Alismatales > Araceae > Colocasia > Colocasia esculenta. The sequence continues at coordinate 85,178,224 of CM024757.1, forward strand.
TGACATCTTACTCATTGGGAATGATGTAGGGATGTTATCATCAGTAAAGGTTTGGTTGTCAAATAACTTCTCCATAAAGGATTTGGAGAAGCATCCTACGTATTGGGAATACGTATCTATAGAGATAGATCTAAGAGGATGCTTGGCTTGACCCAATCCATATACATAGATACCATTGTCAAAAGGTTTGGCATGGAAAATTCCAAGAGAGGTCTCATACCTATGAGACATAGGATTATTCTCTCTAAGGAGCAGTCTCCTAAGACTCCTGAAGAGAGGGCAGCCATGGATAGAGTCCCCTATGCCTCGGCTATAGGGTCTATCATGTATGCCATGCTATGTACAAGATCTGATGTGGCATTTGCTCTAAGTGTTACGAGCAGATATCAGGCAAATACAGGTGAAACACACTGGATGGCTGTGAAATGTATCCTTTAGTACTTGAGAAGGACTAAGGATATATTTCTGGTCTATGGAGGAGGGGACTTGAAACTTCGGGCATATACTGACTCGAGTTTCTAGTCAGACCCAGATGATAGCAAGTCTACATCTGGGTTTGTGTTCACTTTGAACGGGGGTGCAGTGAGCTGGAAGAGTTCCAAGCAAGAAACCACTGCAGACTCGACGACAGAAGCTGAGTACATTGCTGCAGCTGAAGCCGCCAAGGAGGCAGTGTGGATGAAGAAGTTCATCACCGACCTTGGTGTGGTGCCAGGTGACTCTGATCCAATCCCATTGCTGTGTTACAACAATGGGGCCATTGCGCAAGCGAAAGAGCCACGGTCTCATCAGAAGTCGAAGCACATTCTGAGGCGATTTCACCTGATCAGGGAGATAATCACTAGAGGATATGTACTGGTGGGAAGAGTTCCTTCAGTCGACAACATAGCAGATCCATTGACGAAGCCTTTGTCTCAAATTGTGTTTGAGCGCCACCTTGAGTCCATGGGTTTAAGGCTTAATGGTGATTGGCTTTAGTCCAAGTGGGAGATTGTTAGTTATGGATGTCCTCAAGCCAATCATAACTTGTACAATCTTGTTCTTTGATAATAATAATAAGGCTTTTATATTCGTTATGTGTAATTCGTTTATCGTTTCATTATGAAGTCCATGAATATACGCAATGGATATTAATTATGATGAGATCATAATAATGAGATTAATATCCTTTAAACGTATATTCTTAATTGTTCCTAGTCGAGGATATTTGAGAAGGACATCGAATATCCAGTTAGACTAGTACAGGTTGCACATGCTCATATGATGAGGGTGACTGGTCTCATAGTCACTTGTGTGGAGACACTAAGGTGAATCTGTAGGTGCTCATTGGAGAATGAGTTCACTGAACTGATCCGTTATGAATCGCTGGATGGTATTGTTACCTAACTGTCACCAGCTAGATTCATTGTCACAGTGGCGTGATTAGTCCTTAGACCTAAGACACCAAGGACACCTTGTTGGTGGACTTCTGGGTTTTGACCTTGACTTATAGATCTCTAGCCATGAGGTCTTAATCAGTTAAGTGTTCGGATCTAGCGGAATACCTTCAAAGGTGATTGTGTGGTCAATATGGGATCGCTCGCTCTCGGTAATAAGAGAGTGAATGCTCTAGGGAAAGATGCCTGATAGTCCCTGGCCAGGGCAAGACACTAATCAGAAAAAGGAGTTTTCTGATAATGCTATGCGGCATCTAAACCAAATGAGTGCGCACATTAGGGTTTGACAGTTGACCATACCCTAAGTGCACTTGGGAGCATTGTACGAGCGAAGGATTATAGTCACGTGGTAACTATGACAGAAAAAGGTTCCTTGATTGGGTTGCTAAACCCCAATGCTTTCCAGGATCAAGTGGTATTGCTTGGCACCCAACTTGATTGGAAGCCTGGTCAATTATCGTAAGACGATAATTGATTGTGTAATTAATAATATGAGATATTATTAATTACAGTAAGTCAATAAAGAGTTATTGGGCTTAATGGGCTGAAAACTGGACTAGCACTTGGGCCTAGAGGGTCACACGCAATAGAGTTCCGAGCAGACTGGGTAGGATGGTCATTATAGACAATAACTGGGTTTTTGTGAAAAACCGCAGTATCTATAATATTAGCGGAGAGTCAAACCCTGGGCCAAGCTCCAGGCTCTCTCTCTGGCCGCCACACTCCTCTCTCTCTCCCTGGGCGCCCCCACCTTCTCTCTCCTCTCTCTGGTACATGGTGGAGCTGAGATCCGGGAGACGCGTGGAGAACGAGGAGATTCCATCTGCATCCGGAGCTCGCGTGGATACGTCTAGAGGCCGGACACTTTAACGGCTTGAAGCACCGGCACCTCCTGCGCCACCTCCTCCCAGATTCGGGAGTTTCGCAACCCGCAAAGGTACAGATTGGATCTCCCTGTCCGCGGGTTCACGGTTTTCGTTCGATCCGACCACCGGCGACGATATCTATCTGTGGAAATCGCGTTTCCGCTGCGCTCTGTGCGTTTCTAACAAAATCCCCTCCAGAAAGTCTAGGAGACTTGCGCAAATCAATCAATGCCATATGATCCATACAAGACAAAATGCCCCCAGTGTTGAAGCATCAGAAAACAAAGATTTCAGAAGCAGTATTGGTTCCTTTGAGGAAAATGATTTTTCTGCTGGAGCAATCCAAGGGAAATCTTCTCTTCCCAAACCATTCACACCATGTTCATTGAATGTCCCTTGAACATGGTTTGAAAGACAACCCATAGGCTATGCAGTTCTGAAAACAGCCAAACGATCATAAGATCACACCAAAACATTACTCTTTAAGTCAAGTAACCAACCAGTCAATGATCATTAAGTTCAATGTCAGAAAACTCTCCAGAAAAATCGTACCAGACAGACACCTTAAGCACAATCATGATTTCTTAGACATTGAAGAGAGAACAGAACCAGGAAACAAATACCAACAAAAGATAGGAATAGAACAACATATACCAAGAGAAAGAGCAAGGAACAGAAATCCCAGCATTATTGAATCATTACACCTACTATATCACAGCAAGAATATAATCAACATGCAAAATTCCACACTGAGCTTCTATTTGACAGTAGATTCTCAGAAATAACGACAAGTAGAATAGATGTGAGATGAAAAGTATGACAGTGACCCTCCATATATACCTATCACTACACCTTTAGAAACACATAATTGTCTCCCAGACGTTTTTTTTGAGGGATGAAATGGAACTAAAGGATAAAATATAAACCAGAAACAGACAGAGCCCCTCAAACAACAAAAACACACAGTAGTCAGCAATGGTTCTACGCAATAGAATAGAAAAGGAAGTAAAATAATAATCGAATAACACCTGACCAGGAAATCCCTTGGAATGTCTAACCAAAGGCCGCTGGTGCTTGCTACCCATTACAAGTAGCAAGCAGCACTCAATAGCATTTCTCATGTAATGCCATATTTAATCTCACATAGCCGGTCACAACATTTTTCCTCCATATCAGATTTAAAACTCAAATATTAAAGAAGATTTTATTTTAAATCAGATAATAAACAGTTAAATTTAGGGTATAAGATTTGGATGATCTTCATTTTTTTTTTTTTAAACTAGTCTATTACATTTTTTTTAAAATAAACTATCCAAAGAGTCAGCGACCAGGAGAGTGCACCTCAACCCAAGGAGACGAAATGTTCTCACTCTACCAGGCGATCAACTAATGGATACAATTTTATTATCAAAAAATAAGAATATGATTTGACATCCGACGCCAGGAAAAAACAACCTCTAGGGAATAACAAGATACACCAGATCTCCAAAGCACAAAGGTAACATTAACAACATAACCCAAGCAAACTCACGACCTGAAGTTGGGGAGCCCAGCTTTGTCCAAAGTCAAAGCCCCAGCCAGAAGAGGAAGATCCTGAGGAGATAGAAAAACTGAGTTGCTCACATTTGCACATGCACCTGATTACCCTCCTGAAAAGTGTGAACGAGTTGAGGCACTAGTCTATTACATCATTCTTAGAAAATTTTCTAAAAAACCTTTATAAATTTACTCCTTCAGAGTTAAACTTTTGACCCTTTTTTGATGTACATAAAGAACTACCACTAGAACACTCCACGAGCTGAAATCTATCCTCTCACTGCCTCCGGCACCGACACCGCTAAAGGCCGCTCCTTTCCTTCCTTACCCCCCGAACCACCTACCTTCTCGCTCTGCTCTTGCTGCTCCGGAGGAGGAGGAAACCCAAGTGGTCTCAGGCCTTCAGGTGTTGCCGCATTGGCAAACAAGAGGAAAAGAACCCCATAAAAAGGAGGTGGTTTGGAGTTGGGAGGGAGGAGGGAGTGGTGGTGGGGTAGAGCTAATAACTGCCCAAGGTGTTGGAGGGGGGAGAGGATCCTATAGCGTTAGAAAAGGGGTGCGGAGACGGGGGAGGTGTTTTTTTACCCTTTCTCAATGTAGGTGAGCACATGAGAAGAATTATTATTATAATTATTGCAGACCACTACCTTTAATGCGAGGGGGAAGAAAAAGTGAACGCTTGGAAATTAGTGTAAAGAGGAAAAGAGGGCGGTGAGATGAAGAGAATTTGAAGCAAAAAGAAAGCCAAATTGGGAAGATCATGTTGCCTCATATCCATGCATCCCGTGAAGGCTTGCCATATCCAGGGCAACTGATTTACTGTTGCAGTTTAAATCGGCTATGCCGGAGACGTACCACACCTTTCACTTTCAAGTCAGTGGTTGCAAGTTTGACCCGCTATTCTCCTCCCCCCATTAAAAAAACACACAAAAAATTAATTAGACCTCTTAATTTGGCAATTTTGTTGCAACAAATTAGGTTTCCATGTTTGAATTTTCCTTCAAACATAAGCCATGATGACAAACAAATATGTTTCACTTTAGTTTGTGAGGATGTTTAACAATCTCTTTAATTCATTTGTTTTTCTAAGGATTTATCAGGGAACATCCTCACGGGCCCAATTCCTGATTTTCTGGCAAAGTTGCCATCTCTTAAGTCATTGTAAGTTTTAAGTATCAACATAAAAATGGAATTCTCAGCTAACCAAATTACAGTTTCATGTTCTAAAAGTTTTTTTAAAAGTTCTGGAAGAATTTAGTCTGACTGAAGTAGTTTAACAATCCAAGAATCCTCCATCTTCAACTAGCTCAGAATTTATATCGTAAAGTTTAGCTCATCATTTATATGGTAAAGTTAGTGTACAATCATCATAACATGTTCTTTGTACTTTTTTCTCCTAGCCTACTAGACAATGACTTTTTCTGTTTAAATTTTTTTTTTAAGTTGCACATGCACTCATTTTACTTTTGAGAAAGTTACACAAGCACTCATAGTACTTTTCTTGTTCAATGCAAGTATTCATTTGTACAAATTGTGTAGGTTTTGGTGTTCTTTTCTGCTCAGATAATCCTTCATCCCCTCTATATATTTGTTGAACCAGCAAGCCTGGAGGTGGCTCATATTTTTTAATCCAGCGAGCCTAGGTGGTGGCTCATGTTTATTTAATCTAGCGAGCCTGGGTGGTGGCTCATATGTTTTGCAGGATGTGATTGTATGTGTGAATGTACACTAAGTGCTTTACAGGATGTATGAATGAGAATATGGAAAGCATGAATGTCAATGAGTGAGATGAGTGGACCTTCTTTTAATTTTTGCCCGTTCAAGACTGTGTTAGGATATATGTTTTATTGTCTTTTGATAGTAATCTCATATATCGAGCAAAAGGTCTTAAATTGTCCAAGTTGGACAATCTATGGATATTTGATTCATCTGTTCTTCTTAATTTATTATATGTGTATTGGGATTGTCTTAAATTTTTGGTAGCGCCACTTCGCTCTTCTCCGATATACTAAGTAATTTTAACTGCTTCTTATCACTTGTATTTCATACAAGTGAATTTCTGAGCATAGTTAAATTAGTAAATTTGGGGTATATTGGAGAAGTGTGGGGAGATGCTGTCGAAATTTTAAGACAATCCCACACATATAATAATTAAGAAGAACAGATGAATCAAATATCCATAGATGGCACGATTTTTTGTAGGCACCCCCTTTTTTGCAGGAATCGATGCAAACATGTATGTGTATGGAATGTGTATGTGAAAATGCTCCCAGTATAAGGGAGTTGCTGTCGAAATTTTGTTTGAATCGTCGGTTATTCATATTTATTGGATACAACTTAGAGATCGTTTGGATACAACTTAGGCTGATGGGTTATTGTCAATGCAGAACTATGCATCCGAAAATGACGAGACTCGAAAAGAGTTGGGTACAACTTAGAGATCGTTTGGATCCTAGATATGAGAAAGGAGTAGATGAGTTTTTGGATTTTGCTTTTGATGAACAAAGACAATCTTTAGACATGGACGAAATCATGAGTTCATACAATGTCTGTTTCGTAACTGTGTTAACAGATTGAAGTTGTCCCAGATGGATGTTGAAATTCATCTTAAAGTAGATGGATTTTGGACACGGTATACCATTGGGTATGTCATGGAGAGGCACCATTAGTTGATGTTTAGCAAGTTAGCCCGTCTGCTAATGAAGCACAAATAGAAGATCAGATTGATACAATAAATGAAATGTATATATGGTAAAAAAGAAAGAAAAAGAGAGGACAGAAGAGGAACATGAACAAATGAGAAAGCAAGAGATTTTTATCAATTATTAGAAGATGTTGAAACCCATTATATCATGATTGTGTCAAATTTTCAAAATTGACATTTCTGTTGAAATTATTACACATTAAGACCATGAACAAAGTGACAGCTTCTTGTATGGGAATGTTTCTTGAGTTGCTTAGAGAAGTATTACCAGGAGGAGATTTTACCTCGAACATGGTATGAAGTGAAGAAGACTATGAAAGATTTGGGGTTAGGTCATAAGAAGATAGATGCTTGTGAAAATGACTGTGTCTTTTTCGAAATGAACATGAACATAGGGATCGATGTCCAGCATGTAATGCACCTAGGTACAAAGAAATACGGAACAAGGTAGTCTGAAGAAGAGACGTCGCAAACAAGTGTCATACAAAATATTGGGCTATTTTCTAGTAAAAGATAGATTGCAAAGAATGTTCATGTCTTCTAAGATAGCCAAGTGGATGACATGGCACAAAGATGGCCGAAGTCTCTTGGAAAATGGAACTATGCGACATCTTGCTGACTCTGAAGCATGGAGACATTTCGATGATCAATATCCAGATTTTGCTACAGAGGTACGCAACTCGGCTTAGCGATTGATGGGTTCAATCCATTGGGATGATGAGTAGCAGATACAGTGTATGGCCTATGATGATAGTAGTTTATAATTTGCCGCCATGGATGTGCATGAAGCAGACGTTTATGATGATGTCAATACTTATTCCAAGTCCTAAAAGTCCTGGAAATGATATCGATGTCTATTTACAACGTTGATAGAAGAATTGAAATATTTGTGGGACAACGGTGTTGAAACATATGATGCTTCAAAGAAATAGAATTTTCAAATGAGAGCTGCCCTTCTGTGGACAATTAATGATTTTCCTGCATATGCCATTTATTAGGATGAATTACCAAGGAAAACATGCATGTCCATCCTGTCATTATGATACAAATTCAAATGGCTACACAATTGTCGAAAATTCTGTTATCTAGGGCACCGACGATTTTTACCAATCAGTCATAGATGGAGAAGGCGTGAGTATCAACACAAATTTGATGGCGTGGCTGAACGTTGTAAGCGTCCAGTGTTAATGGGTGCTGCAGTGTGGAATCAACAACTTCAACTTCCTCATATCAGATTTGGAAAGAACTTTAAGAAGGATATCAAGAATTTAGAAGGATGGAAAAAACAAAGTATTTTTTTTAGAGAGCTGTCGTATTGGTGAAATCTACTCATTCGGCACAACCTGGATGTAATGCATATTGAGAAGATTGTAAGTGACATTTGTTGGGAACTTTGAATCTTCTTGGTGGGGAAAAGAGCAAAGACAGTCTGAATGCACGGTTAGATATGGAACAGTGGGCAATCAGACCAGAATTCATCCACAGACAGACAGTCATAATAAGGCCAGGTTACCAGCGATAGAATATACATTGAACAGATTGCAGACTGTAACGCCCCGACGCGGAATATCGGAGCGAGATTACAGTTATTAAATAGTACAGAGCGAGAAAATAATGCAAACCATTGCACAATTGGATAACACCGAATAAACTCCAATTTCATTAATAATCCAACAATCTCCATTACATTCACTAATAACTCATCATCTTCATAAACTGACTAATACATCAACGTATCAGAGCCAAAACTAGGGCCAGAGTACTTTATTCAAAATCAAACTATTACCTAACGACTAACTGACTCACTAACTCTAACTACGCTAACAGACTACTACTAGATAGCACTGGTTTCTGAATGGTCACTCCTGAGCCTCCTCATCGGTCCCATCCTCGTGAGTGTGGTCATGATCCAACTCACCTGAAACACATTAAATATACGCAGGATGAGCGAATAACGCCCAGTAGGACTTAACATCTCATGAACACAAAGCATGCTTTAAATAGTTAATGTTTTAATGGCAGGCTAACTAGAGAGTAAAGTCATGTAGAGCATGTCATGATAACAAGAGAACAATAGAAACTGGCACAGGGAAAATAGTACAACGAGAACGACAATAGAATGGCAGTAATGTTATAACATGTAAATTGCACAACGGTGCACTAGTAACGATCACGCTTGCACTTGTAGAGATAGTACTTTGATTATCATAGATTAATCTAGATAGTAAACTGGCGCTGGATGCATGCCGTAACACATCCTTGATCATTTTAACTCCATCCTGGTACTCACCCATGGCGCTCCCCACTGGCATCACTGCCTCAGGCGCTCCTAATCCGGGCCTATTACGCTGGCATTAGTAATTTCTTTATCTTAGACAATCACAAGAATGGCCAATAGAGTACCAAGAAGAGATAAGAGAGTACTAGATGAGATAGATGAGATAGTAGAGTGAAGTGAACAGAGGAGAGAATATAGATAGTAGATGAGATAGGGACATTCTGTAAAACAACGTAAACACTCGATAGTAACGGTTGCACGGCACACCACTGCGGGCCGGCAATCTAGTAGAAGTTCCACTGCCCACTAGCCGTATTGTGTACATAGGCTAGATGGTCCGGCATGATCAAAAGATAAGGAAAAACACACTAAGGCCATGGATCTTACTGATCCCTAAGATGTAACGGGTGTCGGGGTATAACCAGCTCGTTGACTTAGGACGTCCGCCAAAGCCAAGAAGACTTACGGATGTCTTGACAAGGAGTCCCTGGCCCAGTCGAGAGTATTCTCGATGGAGAGGTGGTCCAAGTCAAGAGAAAGTGGTAGAAACGGGTCCGTCGTGCCTTGAGTGCTCGAAGCCGAGGGAAAAACGATAACGGTATTTAAAATACGCGTATAAAAGAAGACAATTGTATTTAAAAAAATAGGGTAACTTAGTCATTTATTTTGCTAATTTACTGAATATATTATTGCATAATTTATCAGCATCAAATGGCATTTAATAATGTTATGTGTGTGTAAGTGTAAAGAAATCTTGAGGATATGACAAGTCGTGCAATTGTCATTTTAAATAATTAAATTTATATCGTTAATGCCAATATTAACGTACCAAGTCGAATTAACTATAACATGGGTTAATCATGGCTAATTAAGGGGTATAAAGCTTAAACAACAGGGCATATGCATAATTTTTCAATTCTGGTCGGATTCTTGAAAAACGGCGGACTTACCCGTCGCGATTCAAGTCGCGACGGGGCGGCCGGGCGCGACAGGTGGACTGGCCGGTCTGGCCCGGTCCAAGGTGGAATCACGGCGGCTTATGCTGCCGTGTTCTTGACGTGACGCCATCAGCCGACGCGACCCCACTGATATCGCGGCGGATCGCGCCGACACGGTACCAGGTGGGATTGCCATTTTTCCCTTTTTCCGAGGGCGAATCCTCTTTGATACATAGATGTTCTAATTCCATATAAAATAACATGGTGATCCAAAAAGCACGAAACTAGTTTTAAACGAAAGTAGACATATAGATCTATCAACATGCACGATTAATTTAAAAATAAACAAGTTTAGGCATGATTTGATCAGTTTATTTTTCAGTGACCTAAACATGCATAGTTTGGGTTCAATGAATTATTAACGATGGATACATGATGAAAAATTCCGAAACTAGGAGCGTTCAAAAGCTAATAAGATGTAGTATTTATGATAATTTTATCATGGTATGAAGTCAAGTATGAACGAGATTCACAAACAAACATGAAGTGTCGGGTGCATAGATCTGACAGAGATTCAAAGAATTAATTCTCCCTCATGGGAGATCGAAATAGTGCGAAACCAATGGCGTTCGAAAGCTATACAATGCAGTATATATGAGAATTTTATCATGGCTTGAGAACAAGTACATGTAGGGGTAGAGCAACATGAAGTTTCAGGTTTAGGGTACAGCAGGGATTCAAGCAATAAGTCGCCCAAATGGATGAATGAAATACAATGGACGAGAGGGCTTTTGAAGAGGTTCAAGGCTACCTAGGGTAATTTTTACATGATTTTTTCTTGAGAGATTGCCTACCTTATCATGGAGAGATGAAAACCCTAGTGCAGAGGCTATTTCTAGCCTCCTAGGCCCATAGGTCCATCATGACCCAGCAAGGCAGAACGGCTATGGCCCTCACGCCACGTGTCCTTGGCTTCAGCAAACCGGCTGCTGAACACGCTTCAGCTGTTAAACGCCTAAGCACTCCAGCGCAGTTTCCGAACACCGCGCAAGGTTGCTCGAAGAGGATGTATCCTTACCGAGCAGATCAGGCGACTCCTGCTCGAGCCTGAAATCAGCAAGGCACCCGGCACCGGGCACCGCGCAGTCTCTGCGCCCGACGACCTCCGGGTCTCCAAAGGTGATCTCCGGATACTCCCCAGCCTGTTCGGTCTAATTCACCGAGCAGACCCTGTTCGAAGCACGATGCGGCCTCGTCTGCACAAGCTGTGCCTCCGGGCATCAAGCACCGAACAGCCGGTGCAGCTACCGAGCAGGCTACTTGTTCAGTACCTCCCGACCAGGGAGAGCAGAGAAGCTCCTCACCGCCTAGCAGCGGTTACTGTAGCATCACCGCACGCGCCCTACGTTCAAGAGAGCAATAACTGCAGGGCCCCTCAACGGGCACCTCAGCACATAACTCCCCGCCAAGGGTGCCACCGGCGTGTCCTTTCCGGCATCATGAAGGGACGTTTCGTCCCCCTCTCTGAAGACCCTCGCCTATAAACAGGCTCAGGTAACCTCCATACAGAGGTACGTGGTCTCAGGGACTCTCACTCGCGCCTCGAGCGCACACACCACTGAACTTCCTTCCTCAAGCCTCTCAAGTCTCATACTGACTTAGGCATCGGAGGGTTCTCCCCGGTTCTTCAACCAGCCCCCCTGATTCCGTTCTGGTCTTGCAGGCTTCCGTCGCACCGGCGATCGTCTTCTCATCTTCCCCAGTGGAGGCCCGTTGGCTCAGGCCCAAATAGGAAAACACCACCACATCTTGGCGTCGTTTGTGGGAAGGACAACAGCCATGGCTCGCGGATGTTCCTCTCACCAGAACTTCAGCAGAAAGCGACGAGGTCTCGACAGCCGCGCGCGGACTCACGCGATAGAGTCCCCCCTGTCGACGCCGCCGTCGCCCCCACCGGTGCACCGGCGACGATCCTACTGCTGTGGTACCTACGACCGCCCCTGGAGATAGCAGAGCTCCGGCGATAGATGCAACATCTGATAGGAATCTGTCAGAGTCTCCAGGCCCAGTTGGCCAGACAATCGGCCCTGATGGTTCCCCCCCGCCACCAGAGCAACTAGCAGAATCGTCTCAGCGACAGTCTCGTGCCCCTCCAGCGCCGCAGAAGCACCATGCAGAACGCCCCCATTCGCATGCCGTGCCGCGGCGGTTTCAGCCCCCACACGTTCCGACGTCGATTCCAACGCCATGCGTCCAGGCGTGAGGGCTCAACACCTGCCAACCAGGCATGGTCAGACACCTCCGCCACGTCACTGACCTTAAGCACCGCATGGGCGCGATGATCCAGAAGGCAGAAGGCAGACTCTTGGGGGACGATGACTTGGACTTCCGCTCCCGTTTCCCGCCGAGATCTTGGAGGCCTGTGTCTCCCCAAAACTACCTCTACCTTCCATCGCGCCCTACGATGGCACCACTAACCCAGCGGACCACGTCCGAGTCGCACATGGTGTTCCACGGAGCATCTGACGCGGCCAAATGCCTATCTTTCCCGACCACGCTGAAGGAGGCTGCGTGGGCATGGTTCGAAGCCCTCCCTGCAGGCTTCATCCCTTCCTTCCACCAGTTGAAAAAGTCCTTCCGTGACCACTTCCTAGTCAGAAGGTCTCAGCTGTGCACCGCGGCATCTCTTCTGTCTGTTCGGCAGAAGAAGGATGAAGCACTCTGGGACTACATCAAGTGGTTCCGGATAGAAGAGCTTCACATCCCGCACCTCGACGTCCCTTTAGCCACCAGTGCCCTCGTCCGAGGCACTCGCGATGGCTTCCTTCAAAGGACGCTCGGGGTGCAGCAGCCGTCGACCCTCACCGAGCTCCTCTCCACTGCCCAGCGCCACGCTGCGTGCGAGGAGAGCTTAGCTGCCGGCTGAGCCAACCAGGCGAACTCGCCCCGAAATGGGAAGGACCTTTCAAGGTCATTCGAGTTCTCGGAAGAGGTTTCTACAAGCTGTCTACCCTCGGCGGCAAAACCATACCGAGAACCTGGCATGTAAATCTAAAGGCTTATTATTTATAAAAGCCTCTTTGTTCGGCGTCCTACTTCTCCCTTTTCCATTCTATCGGTTTATGTAAAGGACGAACGGTAGCACCCCTAGTAAAGATCTCTTCAGCTCGGAAGACCAGCATGGTACCCGTCCTAAGACGAGGTGTTCGATACAACCTTCGGTCGCCGAGCTATTCAGCTCGCAAAAATCTGCGCGGTACCCCACAGCCTCTAGACACCGACAAATTTCGATTCGAACAGAATGCGACTAAGAAAGAGATAGAATAAGGATGACACAAGTTAAAGATCTCAGTCGGAAGGTCCGACGTCCTCGACATCGTGAGGCACGCGCCCAGTCCGAAAGCTTGCAGAGCGGACCCCGTCCAGGCGAGGGTCCCGCGTCCTCCAGCGACGCCCTTCCGAGCGGTGACAAAGGCCTCCCAGCCTCCGACCTCGCTTACAAGCGCTCCTCAGAGGACGACGCCTCATCACATCGAGCAGTTCCACCCCTGGTCAAGAGATCTTCAGCTCGGAAGGCCAGTGCGATACCCGTCCTAAGACAGAGGTGTTCGGTACAACCCCAGGTTGACAAGCTCTTCAGCTCGAACTGCGCGGACCCACGAGCCTCTAGACACCAGCGGAATCTACCTTGTCTGCCACCAGTTCGAAAGCCACGCCCACCAAAGCGACCTCCGACATCGTTTACAAGCGCTTCCCATGAGGACATCGCCTCATCGCAATCGCCGGCTGCTCCGCCACAGGCATGAAACATCTCCCCTCTCAAGTGCTCACGATCACATCCGAGCACACTTAAGAGGGTGGGGGGCAAGTGTAGAGGCTATTTCTTGCCTCCTAGGCCCATAGGCCCATCATGACCCAGCAAGGCACAACGGCTATGGCCCTCCCCCACGTGTCCTCGGCTTCAGCCAACCGGCTGCCGAACACGCTTCAGCTGTTAACGCCCAAGGGCCCCAGCGTAGTTTCCGAAACACGCGCAAGGTTGCTCGAACATGATGTATCCTTACCAAGCAGATCAAGCGACTCCTGCTCGAGCCCGCAATCACCAAGGCACCCAAGCACCGGGCACTGCGTAGTCTCTCCCGCCCGATGACCTCCGGGTCTCCAAGGGTGATCTCCAGATACTCCCCAGCTGTTCAGTCTAATTCATCGAGCAGACCCTGTTCGAAGCATGATGCGGCCTCGTCTGCACAAGCTGTGCCTCCGGGCATCAAGCACCGAACAGCCGGTCCAGCTACCGAGCAGGCTACTTGTTCAATACCTCCCAACCAGGGAGAATAGAGAAGCTCCTCACCCCTAGCAGCGGTTACTGCTGCATCACCGCACGCGCTCACGTTCAAGAGAGCAATAACTGCAGGGCCCTCAACGGGCACCTCAGCGCATAACTCCCCGCCAAGGGCGCCAACCGCGCGTCCTTTCCGACGTCATGAAGGGACGTTTTGTCCCCCTCTCTCAACCCTCACCTATAAACAGGCTCAGGTAACCTCCATGCAGAGGTACGTGGTCTCAGGGACTCTCCCTCGCCCTCGAGCGACACACACCACTGAACCTTCCTTCCTCAAGCCTCTCAAGTCTCATACTGACTTAGGCATTGGAGGGTTCTCTCTGGTTCTTCAACCGGGCCCCCCTGATTCCGTTCTGGTCTTGCAGGCTTCCGTCCGCACCGGCGATCGTCTTCTCATCTTCTCCAGTGGAGGCCCGTTTGGCTCATGCCAAATAGGAAAACACCACCACACCTAGTTTGGTGACGTAAATGGAAAAACTCCTCCTTGTTCTAGCCTCCTCCTCCTTGCTCCTTTGTCTCTAGCCCTTCTCCTCGTTCTCCATAGTTCCAGGAACGAAATGGGTTGCTAGGGCTGAGTTTTTTGTGTTTAAGATTGCTATAGAGTCCTTTCCATCTAAACTCCTTCCTCCTATTTAAAATTCCGAATTTCCATAATTCTCTCCCACTTTCTCTCATTTATCCACCTAATAAGGCTGGGAGAGAGCTAATTTCGTGGGTAGGAGGTTAGGGTAAGTGTAGGACTCATTTTTAGGATATATATTGTTAATAGCATTTATCTTAACCTCTTTCCATTATTAATTAATTGAATCCGAAATTTGGATATTTATTCCCATCCCATGGTGGGCTTCACACAATTAGCCCATAGTATTTGGTTTGGTTCATTAGTGTGACCCATTAATAATTTAGCTTAACGGGTATTGCTTAAATTTCCTTTTATTCCTCTTATTTTATATTTATTCTCCATTTATTCAATTAAATCAATTTTCCTCATTTATTAAAAATAGAATATATATATATTATATTATTATTTCTTTTCTATTTGAGTTTTAAAAATCAAGAGTGCTACATCCTCCCCCTCTTAAAAGAATT
Source organism: Colocasia esculenta (assembly GCA_014218235.1). Classification (NCBI taxonomy): domain Eukaryota; kingdom Viridiplantae; phylum Streptophyta; class Magnoliopsida; order Alismatales; family Araceae; genus Colocasia; species Colocasia esculenta. The sequence goes on from CM024757.1 coordinate 85,193,413, forward strand.
TGGCCCCCAAATTCATAGAATCGTAAGAGAAGAATGACTTACTAAATAACTCCGGATAATTCCATCGCATTAATGCTTCAGGCTCCCACGTGGCCTCTTTGACTTCATGGTTTCTACATAATACCTTCACCACGAGTATAGACCGATTCCGAAGCTGTTGCATCTTCTTGTCCAAGATTTCACTGGCCTTTCTTCATAGGTCATATCCTTATTCAGAATAATGTCATCATAGCTGATTACTGTGATGGATCATACACGTACTTTCTCAGCATTAACACATGGAACCATTGTGTACTGTTGAAAACTGGGGTGGTAGTGCCAGTCGATACGCTACCTCGCCCACTCTATCTAACACTTCAAACGGACCTATGAATCTTGGTCTCAGCTTGCCTCTCATCCTAAACCTTTGAAATCCTCTAGTTGGGGATACCTTCAGCATTACATGATCTCCAGTCTGAAATTTTAAATCCCTTCTTCTTTTATCAGCATAGCTATTCTGCCTGGATTGAGCTATCTTAATTCTGTCTCTGATAATCTGTATGTCCCTGCTAGTGTTCTGCACCATGTCTGGTCCTAGCCATTGCTGCTCACCTACTTAATTCCAGCATACTGGCGATCTGCAACATCTGCCGTATAATGCTTCAAATGGTGCCATCTTGATTCTGGCCTGATAGCTGTTGTTGTAGGCGAATTCAATTAGGGACAAAGGTTCATTCCAATACCCCTCAAAGTCTATAGCACAGCTCGTAGCATGTCTTCCACTATCTGATTTGTTCTTTCAGTCTGTCCATCCGTCTGTGGGTGGAAAGCAGTGCTGAAGTTGAGTTTAGTACCCAAATGCTGTATGAAGTCCCTTCCAGAATCTAGATCTGAATCTGGGGTCACGATCTGAGACAATGGACACAGGGACTCCATGTAATCTCACGATTTCCTTTACATACAAAGCAACCAACACATCCACACTCCAAGTGCTCTTAATGGCAAGAAGTGTGCAGACTTGGTTAAACGATCCACAATAACCCAGATAGCATCAAGTCCACCACGAGTTCAGGGTAAACCCATGATAAAATCCATACCGATGCTTTCCCACTTCCATTCGGGTATGTCCAGGGGTCTAAGTACACCCACAGGACGACGGTGCTCGGCTTTCACCTGTTGACAAGTGAGGCAGTGCGCGGCATGCTCAGCCACCTCACGCTTCATGTTTGGCCACCAAAATGTCATTTTCATGCCTTGGTACATCTTGGTTGCACCTGGATGTATTGTGTACTTGGTATTATGGCTTCATCCATCCTTTTCCTTTTCAACACTTCATTGTCAGTCACACATGTCCTGGCTTGGAATAATATTCTTCCATCTTCAGCGATGGAGAAGTTAGGCTTATCGCTATGGTCTCTCTGACTCTGACTAGGAATGGATCATTAGCCTGCTGCTCTCTGATCTCGACAAAAATGTCGGGTTGAGCTCTAAGATTAGCCACGATCATCTTATCACTCCTCTTTTCAATGTTCAGGTCCAAACTAGCAAATTGTTCCAACAGTTGCATCTCACCCATGAAAGACAGGATAAAGAAGCTACTGGCTTTCGGCTAAGTGCATTAGCTACTGCATCACCTTTCCCTGGGTGATATTGGATATTGAAATCGAAATCCTTTAGATACTCCAGCCATCTCCGTTGTCACATATTGAGCTCCTTCTGAGAAAATAAGTATTTCAAACTCTTGTGGTCGGAGTAGACAATAAATTGCTCCCCGTATAGGTAATGCCTCCAGATTTTGAGTGTAAATACCACAGCAGCTAGCTCTAAGTCATGGATAGGATAGTTGACTTCATGTGGCTTCAACTGCCTTGAAGAATAAGCTATCACCTTTTTGTTCAGCATTAATACACAGCCTAGACCGATTCCAGATGCATCAGGGTAGACTGAGAATCCTGCGCCTTGGACTGGTAATGGAAGGACAGGTGCAGATGTCAACAATTGCTTCAGGGTCTGGAAACTCTTCTCGCACTCTTTGCTCCAGACATATGGGTTCTCTTTCCGCGTAAGACGCGTAAGAGGTACAACTATCTTGGAAAAGTCTTTTATGAACCGTCTGTAATAACCAGCCAGTCCAAGAAAACTTCTTATCTCTATGACATTGGTCGGCCTTTCCCAGTTGAGTACGGCTTCTACCTTGGAAGGATCGACAGCGATACCGTCCTTGGATATGACATGGCCCAGAAATGACACCTCCTCGAGCCAGAATTCACACTTGCTCAATTTGGCATAGAGTTGATTATCCCACAAGATTTGCAGAGCAATCCTCAGATGCTCCTCATGCTCTTCCTTGGTCTTGGAGTATATGAGAATATCATCAATAAAGACCACAATGAACTTGTCAAGGCATGGTCGATAGATGCTGTTCATTAATTGCATAAAAGCTGCAAGAGCATTGGTTAGTCCAAAAGGCATGACAACAAACTCATAATGACCGTACCTGCTCCTGAAAGCCGTCTTGTAGATGTCTACATCTTTAATCCTCATCTTATGATATCCCGATCTAAGGTCAATCTTAGAAAAATATTTTGCTCTTGATATCTGATCAATAATTCATCGACACGCGGTAGAGGGTACTTGTACTTGATAGTGAGATTGTTCAACTGCCTATAATCGATGCATAACCTCATGGATCCGTCCTTCTTCTTGACGAATAGCACTGGTGCTCCCCAAGGAGAAGTACTTAGTCTAATAAAACCCTTTTCTAGAAGTTCCATCAGTTGCTCTTTCAATTCTTTTAGTTCAGCGGGGGACATCCTGTAGGTTGGCGTGAAACCGGTGTAGCTCCAGGTATGAGGTCAATTGAGAAATTGACATCTCTTTCAGGTGGAATGCCTGGCAGCTCATCAGAAACACATCGGGGTATTCTTGCACTATATGAATGTCTGATAACTTGGTTGCTTTCTTCTCAACTACAATTGTGGCAAGAAATGCCACACAACCCTTTCTTATCATTTTTGTGCCTTTATAGCAGAGACGAGAGACAAGTGTCTCTTGTGTCTACGTCCCGTGAAGGTCAGCTTAGGGAATTCACTAAAGTAATCTTCCCTCTTCTACAATCAACACAAGCCCCATAAGTAGATAGCCAGTCGGCTTCCAGAATAACATCGTAACCCTCCATGGGCATACAATCAGGTCAGCTCTAAGGTTAAGTTCACCAACCTTAACATCAGCTAAAGGAAAGTATTTGTTGAGTTGAGCCTTTTCTCCCAATGGTGTAGTAACAGGAATTCAAATTGCATAGATGCAGGTTTTTCATTTAATGTATCAGCAAATGCTTGTGATATGAACAAATGTGTTGCGCCAGTATCAAACAAAACAAATGCTGATTGAGAAAAGACTGGTAGTGTACCTTCCACCACGCCACCTTCCTCGGTGGTGTCCACTTCTTGCAGAGCCTGCAGTCGGCCTAGCTTCTTCTGTCCCGTAGGACGCTTTTCATTTTCTTCAGTAATGGACACTCGGAAATCCGATGATCTCAGCTCCCGCATCGAAGGCATGCAGCCGTCTTCCTCCAGCACTCTTCTATAGTATGACCTGGCTTGTCACAATGCTTGCATCTTGGCTTGTTGGTTGGGCAGTAGTAGTGGGGACTTTGGGCTTTCTCTCTTGGCTTGACCCATCAGTAATACTTAACAGCTTTTTTGCCGTTAGTAGGCTTGTTTTGTGCTCCTAAAGTCTGTTCTTTCTTTACCATTCTGTCCTCGATGCGATCAGTGAACTCGGTCGTATCTTCCAGTAACTGTGCTCTTCTGACCATCTTTGATAGGTTTGAATGTCCGTAGGTGCCAATTGGGTGATGTATGTGGGCCTGAGCCCATTAAGAAACCTTTTCGCCTTCATCTTCTCCTTGCTCACCAGATGATTGGCATAACGAGCCAATCGTGAGAACTGAGCTTCATACTCAGCAACTGTCAGGTTCCTTTGTTTCAACGCAGCAAATTCTGAAGCCTTTCTCTTTTGGACTCGTTCGGAAAAGTACTTGGAGTTGAAACGCTCCTTGAACTCCTCCCAGGTAAATTGTGCATCCTTTCTAGTTACCTCAACGGACTCCCACCACGCACGGGCGTCCCGTTCTAACTGGAACGTAGCTAGCAGTATCTTGTCCCCATCTGCGCATTGCATGACGTGGAAGATACGCTCAATCTCCTTGAGCTAGTTCTCGCCTCATCAGGGTCTGTGGTACCACTGAATCGAGGCGGATTCAGGTTGCAGAAATTTCTATGTAAATCACTAGCTCCCGGTTGTTGTTATTATTGTTGTTGGATCTAGTAGCCTGATGTAAAGCTTGGGTAAGCTGCTGGATAGTCTGCTGCATGTCACAGAGTTGAGCACACTCCGCTGCCATTGTCGATGTTTAAATTTCTTCACAAGAAAATATTCAATGTAAGTTAATTGAGTTTGCACTAAGTTGTGCGTGTGTGAGTTTATTTTATCTTTTTACCAAGGTTCTACCCATCTCTCATAGGTATGGATTTAGACTCTAAGTCAAGGCAGGTCAAACCTAGATCATCCTATACTTAAGAATAACCTAGGCTCTGATACCACAAAACTGTAACGCCCCGACGCGGAATATCGGAGCGAGATTACAGTTATTAAATAGTATAGAGCGAGAAATAATGCAAACCATTGCACAATTGGATAACACCAAATAAACTCCAATTTCATTAACAATCCACAATCTCCATTACAGTCACTAATAACTCATCATCTTCATAAACTGACTAATACATCAACGTATCAGAGCCAAAACTAGGGCCCAGAGTACTTTATTCAAAATCAAACTATTACCTAACGACTAACTGACTCACTAACTCATAACTACGCTAACAGACTACTACTAGATAGCACTAGTTGCTGAATGGTCACTCCTGAGCCTCCTCATCAGTCCCATCCTCGTGAGTGTGGTCATGATCCGACTCACCTGAAACACATTAAAATATATACGCAGGATGAGCGAATAACGCCCAGTAGGACTTAACATTTCATGAACACAAGCATGCTTTAAATAGTTAATGTTTTAATGGCAGGCTAACTAGAGAGTAAAGTCATGTAGAACATGTCATGATAACAAGAGAACAATAGCAACTGGCACAGGGAAAATAGTACAACGAGAACGACAATAGAATGGCCATGTAATGTTATAACATGTAAATTGCACAACGGTGCACTAGTAACGATCACACTTGCACTTGTAGAGATAGTACTTTGATTGTCATAGATTAATCTAGATAGTAAACTGGCGCTGGATGCATGCCGTAACACATCCTTGATCATTTTAACTCCTATGGGCACTGGCACTTTTCAGGCGCTCCTCCCAGGACCTGATCGGGCCCTATTGCGCTGGCATTAGTCATTTCTTTTATCTTATACAATCACAAGAATGACCAATAGAGTACCAAGAGAGATAAGAGAGTACTATACGAGATAGATGAGATAGTAGAGTGAACGTAAACAAATGAGAGAATATAGATAGTAGATGAGATAGGGACATTCCGTAAAACAACGTAAACACACGATAGTAACGGTTGCACGACACACCACTACAGGCCGGCAATCTGGTAGAAGTCACCACTGCCCACTAGCCGTGCTGTGTACACAGGCTAGATGGTCCGGCATGATCAAAAGATAAGGAAAGAACACACTAAGGCCATGGATTGTACTGATCCCTAAGATGTAACAGGTTTCGGGGTACAACTAGCTCGTTGACTAAGGACGTGCTCCAAAGCCAAGAAGACTTATGGAGGTCTTGACAAGGAGTCCCTGGCCCAGTCGAGAGTATTCCCGATGGAGAGGTGGTCCAAGTCAAGAGAAAAGTGTGTAGAAAACAGGTCCGTCGTGCCTCGAGTGCTCGAAGCCGAGGGAAAATGATAACGATATTTAAAATGCACGTATAAAACGAAGACAACTGTATTTAAAAAAATAGGGTAACTTAGTCATTTATTTTGCTAATTTACTGAATATTATTGCATAATTTATCAGGGTCAAATGGCATTTAATAATGTTATGTGTGTGTACGTGTAAAGAAATCTTGAGGATATGACAAGTCGTGCAATTGTCATTTTAAATAATTAAATTTATATCGTTAATGCCATTTATTAACGTACCAAGTCAAATTAACTATAACATCGGTTAATCATGATTAATTAAGGGGTATAAAGCTTAAATAACAGGGCATATGCACAATTTTTCAATTCTGGTCGGATTCTTGAAAACGCGGCGGACTTACCCGTCACGATTCAAGTCGCGACAGGGCGGCCAGGCGTGACAGGTGGACTGCCGGTCTGGCCCGGTCCAAGTTGGAATCGCAGAGGCTATGCCGCCGTGTTCTTGATGCAACACCATCAGCCGGCGCGAGCCCACTGATATCGCGGCGGATCGCGCCGACGCAGTACCAGGTGGGATTGCCCTTTTTCCCTTTTTCCTAGGGCGAATTCTCTTTGATACATAAACGTTCTAAATTCCATATAAAATAGCATGGTGATCCAAAAAGCACGAAACTAGTTTTAAACGAAGGTAGACATATAGATCTATCAACATGCATGATTAATTTTAAAATAAACAAGGTTTAGGCATGATTTGATTGGTTTACTTTTCGGTGACCTAAACATGCACAGTCCAGGTTCAATGAATTAATTAACGATGGATACATGATGAAAAATTCCGAAACAAGGGGCGTTTAAAAGATAACAAGATGTAGTATTTATGATAATTTTATCATGGTATGAAGTCAAGTATAAACGAGGTTCACAAACAAACATGAAGGGTCGGGTGCATGGATCTGATAGAGATTCAAAGAATTAATTCTCCCTCATGGGAGATCAAAATAGAGCGAAACTAGAGGTGTTTGAAAGCTAATACGATGCAGTATATATGAGAATTTTATCATGGCTTGAGAACAAGTACATGCAGGGGTATAGAGCAAACATGATGTTTCAGGTTCAGGGTAACAGCAGGGATTCCAGCAATTAAGTTGCCCAAATGGATGAACAAAATACAACGAGACGAGAGGAATTTTGAAGAGGTTCATGAAGGCTACCGAGGGTAATTTTTACACGATTTTGGCTTGAAAGATTGCCTACCTTTTTCGTAGAGAGATGAAAACCCTAGTTTGGTGACGTAAATGGAAAAACTCCTCCTTGTTCTAGCCTCCTCCTCCTTGCTCCTTTGTCTCCAGCCCTTCTCCTCGTTCTCCAGAGTTCCAGGAACGAAAATGGGTTGCTAGGGCTGAGTTTTTGGTGTTTGAGATTGCTAATAGAGTCCTTTCCATCTAAAACTCCTTCCTCCTATTTAAAATTCTGAATTTCCATATTTCTCTCCCACTTTCTCTCATTTATCCACCTAATAAGGCTGGGGAGAGAGCTAATTTCGTGGGTAGGGGGTTAGGGTAAGTGTAAGACTCCTTTTTAGGATATATATGTGTTAATTAGCATTTATCTTAACCTCTTTCTATTTATTAATTAATTGAATCCGAAATTTGGATATTTAATTCCCATCCCATGGTGGGCTTCACACAATTAGGCCCATACTATTTGGTTTGGTTCATTAGTGTGACCCATTAATAATTTAGCTTAACGGGTATTGCTTAAATTTCCTTTTATTCCTCTTATTTTCTATTTATTCTCCATTTATTCAATTAAATCAATTTTCCTCATTTATTAAAAATAGAATATATATATATTATTATTTCTTTTCTATTTTAGTTTTAAAAATCAAGGGTGCTACACAGATAATGGTTGTGTGCAACTTTCTGCGTAATATAAAAATTCCAGATGGATATTCCTCCAATTTGATGAAATGTGTAGATATTGCAAGTCGAAAATTGGTAGGGCTGAAGAGTCATGATTGCCATATATACATGCAAGTATTATTGCCTTTGGCAATTCGTGGTATTGTCAATCAAGATGTGACAGACTCAATTACAGAGTTAAGTATATATTTTAGAGATATCTGTTCCAAAGTTCTTCAATCTGATCGTTTGCTTACATTGGAAGGTAATATTGCAGTAACATTATGTAAGTTGGAACAAAATTTTCAACCATCTTTTTTTGATGTCATGGTTCATTTGATTGTACATCTTGCATATGAAGCGAGAATTGTCGGACCAGTTCAATATCGATGGATGCATCCTATAGAGAGATTTTTGAAGAAATTGAAAGACTATGTTTTAAATAGGGCACATCCAGAAGGTTCAATTGTTGAAGGCTAACTTATGGAGAAAATAATCTCATTTTGTTCAATGTATATGGACGGTATTGACACTCGCTTTAACTGAAGGGAAAGAAACTATGACGGCCCCTCTGAAGACAATAATGAAGGAGGTTGTTCGATATTCAAATCTTCAGGACGTTTCGTAGCAGGAAATGGTAATAGTCATATATTATATGAAGAAGAAGTTGAGAAGGCACATCTGTACATTCTTAAACAGATTGAAGATATCGATGAATGTTTTTTTGAACACAGGAGATGTGTTGAGAGTTCAAGCCATACAGAAATGAATTTGTTGAAGTGGTTTCAAAGTTATGTGAAAGATCTGTACGATGCAAATGATCCTCGGTGTACTCCTGATATATACTGTCTGGCACGAACACCTTCAAGGTTTGCATGTTCACACTCAGGTTATATTGTCAATGGATTCAGGTTTTGTACATCATCTATTGATGCAACAAAGGTCACTCAGTTGTCTGGAGTTATTATCAATGCAGAACTTGAATCCGGATGTGATGGATATTATGGACGTCTAAATGATGTATTGGAAATATGTTTCGATAATCAAACACATGTTGTTTTATTTGAGTGTGACTAGTGGGATGTTTATAGAAAAGATAGAGGATTTAAAATAGATAAATATGGAACTATAAGTCTGAACACTCGTCAAAGGCTCAATACAGATGAACCATTTGCCCTAGAAAGTCAAGTGGAACAAGTGTTCTATGTAAATGATAACACAACACAAGGATGGATCATTCCTGTCAAAGCACGTCCGTGTGATTACTACGACTTGCAAGATAAGTCTCCTGAGAATGATATAGAACCAAGTGACGAAGCATTTCAGGACAATCTGATTGATGTTTCGATTAGAGGAGAAATTCAAGATGTGGATCTATGTCAAGAAAGTAGCATAAGAGTGGATGATTATATTGATATTTAGGTGATGTATTTACGTTAGTATTTATATTTCATTTTTAACATAAATTTACATAGATGTTCAAGATTGAATTTTTTAACTTGTTATGTTTACATATTTACTAAAAAAATTTTAATAGATGGTTTCTGGTAGTTAGCACTCTTCTTGTGATGGCTCACGCCTACGGAGGCATCGGACTCTGTCGGTCCCTCTCCCTCCCACCTCTCAGCCGATCCCTGTCCCTCTCACCTCTCAGTCGATCCCTCCCCCTCCCACATCTCAAGTGCTCCCTTCCGCTCCCACCTCTCAGGAGCTTCCTCTCCCTCCCACTCTTCAGTAGATAGCTCCCTCTTCCAGCCCTCAGGGCTCTTCGATGGCATCTACATCTTCTGTAGCAGGTTCATATTTTAATTTGATGTAATTTTTATATTCATTGTTTAATAGATATTCTCTAATGATGTTTAATGTTTATATTTCAGCAGGTCCATCTACACCGTCTGCACCATCTTGGGGGAGGGGCACTGGTCATCGAGGGCCGACTAGGGGAGTTACAGAGAGGGCGTTGCCTGATGGACAACAATGGAATGTCTCCCTCGTCCGAGGATATGGTGTGGGCCCTACTGCAGATATTTTTACGAGTCGCATGGGCGTTGTATCAAAAATGTATTGTAAGATTTGGCAAAAAGATTTTGCGGAGCTTCCTGTTGCGACTAAGGAGTTGATATTCAAATATCTTTAGGTAATTATTAATTAAATTGAATAGTATATATGTGTATATTTCTTATAATTGAGTGACTTTGTTTTGCAGTTGACGTACCAGTGGGAGCGAATAGACAAAATAGACAGGGAGATGCTTGCTCACATGAGCGCCATGCATCGCAGTTGGTGTGGCATGCAAAAAAAAGAGTAAGCTAATATACTATTTCATTTTCATATGTACTTTATTTTTTAACTAGTTTATATATTGACAAAATTTTGTATTTCATGTCAGCATTTTAATGGCAAGTCTTTAGATGATGTGATTGCCTCCGTCCCAATAGGTGTTGACTCGTCAGATTGGCAGACAATGTGCGAGATGTGGACTAATGGGGATGAGCGGATAATATTTAAAATGCTTAGAATATAATTGTTTATGATTATTTTGTTTATGTAAATGGAACAATAACTGTCTATTCTTTTCTTTTTAGAGGGTTGCTGAGCGAAATAAGCAGAACAGTTCCACTCAGTTTATGACATATAGACGGGGCAGGACTAGTCATTATCAATTGATGAATGATTTTGTGAGTCATGTTTTATGAATAATATTATCCCTTTCATTTAGTTACTCATATGTCTTTCTTATTTTTTCTCAATTTAAACAGTTTAATATGCATGGACGTAATCTGCATCGACTTGAGCTTTTCAAGATCAGTTGATGCAAAGACTTACCAGACGACAGTGAGAGCTGGGTAGATGAGGAGAGCAGGTGACGATATGTAAGTAACTTTATTTCCTTTTCTTTTATGTGAATATGTTTTCATTACAATAGTTGTATCATTAATATTTTTTTCTCTACCTTTTGCTGTAGGAGACTATGACTCAGATGATTGCTCCTTCCTCAGACGTTGATGCCGAGAGCCACACCCCAGCGACTCCTGAGGACGCCTTCATTTCGGTCATGGGAAAAGATCGACCTGGCCGTGTTCGCTGTGCGGGTAGTGGAGAGACGTTGAGCACATGGTATAAATCGGGAGGAACGTCTGGCAGTTCAGAGTGAGAAAGGATAATGCAAGAACATTTAAAAGCACAAGAACAAAAGTTGAAAGCACAAGCAGAGGAGATGAGTCAAATGCGAGAAATGATTTCTCGATTGGAGAATATAGCTATGAAGGTGGATGCGATGAGCACACTCCTCTCCCAGATACAAGCGTCACAGACACGTACCCAGCATGTACCTCTTGCAGTTCAGAGCGAGAGCAATAGCAAGACAGATGAGGCAGCGGATGATTATTTTGATCATGATGATCATGTCGCTTGATTTCCCTCTTATTCTATTACACTTTCACATTTACTACTTTTTTGGATATTTGTATAACAATATTTATGCATTACTTTCTATGTGTGTGATTGAATGATCCGGCGAGCCTGGGTGGTGGCTCATATGTGTGTGATTGAATGATCCAGTGAGCCTGGGTGATGGCTCAATATGTGTGTGATTGAATGATCCAGCGAGCCTGGGTGGTGGCTCAATAATATATGTGATTTAATGATACAGGTGGCTCATGTACAAACAGAGGTAATAAATAATAATAAAAAAATTTGTTGCTGACAACATGTCAACAGCTAGAAAGCCGCTGCCAAAAGAACATGTGTCAGCGGCTACCAGAAGCTGACAAAAATTAAAAATATGGTCGCGACGCTTAGGTCTGCTGACAAAATGGTTTAAGGCAGCGGTTTCAGCCGCTGATAAAAGGAGCATATGTCCACAGCTAGCACCCGCAGCTATAATATACTAATGGCCGCGGCTTACAGCCATTGCTGTACAGTCTATGGCCGCAGCTTATAGCCCTTGTTGTACAGTATATGGCCGCGGCCATAGACTGTAGGCATTGTTGTACAGTCTATGGCCGCGGCTGTTGTGACCGCTGACAATGCTTTATGTCAGCGGCTACAAAAGTCACAGACAAATCGTATATATGCCAGAGGCGTCAGTAAACTACTGACATAAGATCTGTCCACGAACTTTTTAGCAATGGTTGTGGCAGCGCCTCTTTAACTGCGGACATAATATTATGTCAGCGATCTCTGAAGATTTTTCAGCAGCTTCCAACCGCTGACAAATGTTCGTTCTCCTGTAGTGAATACCACCTCAGCAAGCTCTGCTGACTTGAGGACCACCAACGTGGAAGATCCCCCACCATTTTTAGAATGCAGACATTGAAGGATCGATAAAAGGTGTGGACAAGATCTAGAAGGGGGGGTTGAATAGATCTATGCCAACTAATGCGGAAGCTAAACCAATTTTGAAAAACCTTTGAATCAGAGTTAGATTGAAAGCAAATTTCACAGATCTGAAGAGAGATTAAGTGAGTTAAGCAATTGAGTGGTAAACAGGTTGATTAGATGGATTTAAACGATCCTATGCATTCATCTAACGAAGAGAGAGTTCAAACCACAAACAGATAAATGCACAGATATTTTTAGGTGGTTCGGAAATCACACCACGTGACTCCTACATCCACCCCTCACACACAGTGAGGATCCACTAACAACCTGGGTAACACAACCCATACTAGAGCTTGACAACTCCACAAATGAGTTAAACAACTCACACACTACCTAGAGCAAGACTACTCTAGACTCTGAGCAAGACTGCTCAACCACACAACTTGAGTACAACGACTCAACAAACCTGAGCACAGAGGCTCACAATCACTTGCTAGAACAAAAACAACAAGATCCAGATCCTCTAGCAATGATCTGATCTATTAAGGCCAATTCAAGAAAATTGATGCAATAGATTATGCACAATTTCTAGAATAGCCAAGAAGAAACAAGAAAGACTCAAGACACGAAGTTGACAGTTCTTGTTCTTCAAGAAAACTCCCTTGTAGAGGCAGAATTGGAAGAATCTTGATCACTTGAAGTCCCTTGGCCGATGCTCTGCAACTTTGATATTGGGATCTTCCTTGAGTGCTTCACAATTGCTGGCTTCTACTTGATTTGCTCCTTTTGAAGTTGATCCTAATGCTTCACATTGATCAATCTTCGATCCTTGTGCTTGGAGAAGGGTGAATTGAGGTGAGGAAGCACAAGAGGGAGCAAAAAGGGAGGAGAGACTCTCTGGCCGCCACAACCTGTTTCTGGAGGCTCTTAGAAGGGTCTCTTGTGGAAGGGTGCCCATTAGGAGGGTATTTATACCCTAAATATCCGAAAGATACCCTTGGGGTACGTGGGCACAAGATCCAATGTTGATCCACCTTCTCCCTAGGGTGCCACGTGTCAAGGAGGAAGTTTAAGTCACAGAGAATCCGGAGTGTGTCGACCTGCCCATGAGGTGTGTCGACACACTCTCCCAGACTGGCAAATGAAATCCCTGGGAGAGGTCTCTAGTGTCGACCTGAGATGATTCAGTGTCGACCTCATGTCCCAGACAGCAAAACAGCCCTTCTGGGAAGGCTCTCTAGTGTCGACCTGATCTCATCTCGTGTCGACCTGCTTTGGCCGTCTTAAGAACAGGCCTTCTGGGAGAGCCATCTAGTGTCGACCTGCCTGCATTTGGTGTCGACTTGCTTTGGCTATCTGAACAACAGGCCTTCTGGGAAGGCTCTCTAGTGTCGACCTGCTCTGGACTGGTGTCGACCTAAGATGGACTTTTCTTCACATTTCTGCCTTTGTTCTGAACCATTGTGTCGACACTACCTTTGCAGAAAGTGTTTGTCCCTAAGAAAATAAATACATAAATCATTAGTTAAATATATTATCATGAATATCAATGATAAATGTGCTTGGAAACATACTTTTGAATATTGTAATTTCAGGTGATGTATTTTGCATGTTCCAATGGTTATGCATTAAAATCACAACTTGTCATCATCAAAATGTGAGGAGAAATGAATTTTATTCACACTCAACCCAACAATCTCCCCCTTTTTGATGATGGCAACATTAAGTTCATTTGGAATTGGAAATTTTCCATGAAATGTGATTTTAATCATTTTCTTTTTCTTTTATTTATACTTGTCAAGGACCTTTGAACAATTTTTAGTGACATTGAAATTTATACACATGATAGACATAATGTTACTAGAAATAAGCTATTTTCACACAAAGATCAAGCAGCTTGACAAGCATTCATCACATTCACATTCATTCAAAAGATTTGCAATCAAATTTAAGGCACAAAAACAGCACAAAAATTTCTATTCATTTCATTTCATTCAAGATGTGAACATTACAATTTCAAACAAACTTCTCCCCCTTTGACATTATCAAAAGAATTACATTATTGGGGAGGACGAGGAGGAGGAATGGGTAACAAAATAGTCTCAATATCCGTTAGCCTCTTTTCCATTGAAGTTAGACTAAACTTCATCTGAGCTTGGATAGTTGAGAGTCTTGTGTGCAGAAGATGCTCCATTCTCTCTGAGTTTTCTGACATTGCAGCTTGAATTGCAGTGAATTCCTTTGACATTGGCTGTGATGAAGATGAAGATCCAGGTGACCAACCAGGCCTATTCAAGACTTTGAATTCTTTCTTGAGTGCAGACATCTCTTCATCTATGTGAGCAGAGAGATTCTTCATACTCTCCAAGTCATCCACCATGTGAGCAAAAGATAGTCTTGTCTTGCTTATCTGAGAAAGTGTCTCCTTTGTGTTGAAGACATCAGCTTGGGAATTTGCCAAAATTCCCTGAAGGACTATTTCCAACTCTTTTTGATGCTCTTTCAGTTCAACAGAGGCATCTGCCAAAGTGCCAATCAGTCTGTTGAATCTCTGGGTGGCATGGTCTGAGGCTGCCTTCTGTTCAATAAACCTGGCAGACACTGAATTCTCCAACCTCTGAATCCTCAATTCAAAGTTTCTGACATGGATTGAATAGAGGTGTTCAAGGCATCAAACTTGTCGTTTAGGAATGTGTACAACTCTGGTGGAACAGAAGGTCCACCAAAGGAAGAGGATGCTTGAACTGGAGGTGGTGGAGAAAATGATGGGATTTCAGATTCAAGGTTCATGGAGGAGGGCTGAGGTTGAGGAGAGTGAGGGGCAATGAAAGGTTCCTCAACTTCATCTGCCACTTGAGGCTGATCCTCATTTATAGGAGGCTGGTCCTCATGAACCTGAGGCTGATCCTCTGGAGCTAGAGGCTGTTCCTCTGGAACTGGAGGCTGTTCCTCTTGAATTGGAGGCTGATCCTCCTGAGCCACAGGGGCCTCTACTGCAGCTGGCCCTCTCCTTACCTGATCACCAACAATCCTAAGGCCCATGAATTTCTGAACATGCTTAAAGCAATAGATGTTGGACTTAGGAATCTTCTCAGACTTTTCATTCTCTAAAGACACACCAAAGTGTTTGAATACTTGAGTGAGATGGGCTACATATGGAAGAGATCTATGCAAGTCTGCCCTAGTGGTCTCAGAGATAATTTGATACATGATGACATGAAGATTTATCTTGATGTCCTTGCTCATACAATACAGCACAAACCTTTGAATATCTGTAAGCCTATCTCTCCTACCACCTTGAGGTGTGATGATGGTAGTGAGCATGTGATGAGTAAGCCTCAACACAGGGGGAAAGGTGTTGGTATTGAATTTTGTGACATGGGTTTGCTTAGTATCAGACTCATCTGCAGGCAAACCAGTCATTATGGTATAGGTTTCATGAAGGTTGAATTCAAAATTGTGGTAGTCTTCACCTTCATCTGGAATCTTGAAGATTGTGGCTGCTAGGTCTGTTGGCATGTCTATGACAATCCCCTTGACCTTTGACTTGTACCCTTCTTCTGTGCATTCCAAATTCTGATAGAATTCTTGTACAAGTCTAGGGTAAATGATACGAAATTCTGATATGAAAGACTACCAAGACTGGAATTTGAAGAAGTTCAAGACTTCAGGAAATGCAACAATGAGTTCACTGTCATCCAAATCCACTGCTCTGGGTTTCAGGATGGTCTTCCCGGCACTTAGGGGTTTGGAAGGGGGTCTCCTAGTGGGCTGGGAGGACTCTGAGGAAGAGGATGAGGATGAGGATGAGGACTTCTCAGAAATTTCCGGAGAAGAGTCCAGGGTTTTCCTCCTAGGGTACATAGACCCTTGACCTCGACCAGAGGAGGATGCCCTACCTTTCTTAGCAGATGAAGATCCTGGCTGCTCTGCAGGATCATGGCGACGTTTAGTTCTCCTCTCAGTGGGAGGAATCTCATCTGCCGGATTGGGCCTTGCCGAAGCCCTTGATTTTGCTCCACGGCGAGGAAGCTGCTTAGGTGCCATGGAAGCAGAGTGGAATCGGGGATGATGGAGAGAGAGGAATGAGAGAAGAGGAACAGGGAAGGGATGAAGAAGGGTAGAGGTGGAGATGGATTCGAAAATCCTGCCGGAATTCAGGAAGAAACAGACCGTCGGGTCGACCTGGAGAAGAAAAGGGGTTTTTTAAGGTGTGTTACCCCGCAAGTACATCAAAGCCTTAACCGGCGCCCACAGTGAAAAAGAGTCTGGCAGGGGGTCAGTGTCGACACTAGAGGAGGTTGTGTCGACCTGAGTCAAAGTGTGTCGACACTAGATGGAGTAGTGTCGACCTGGCCTGATGAAAAATTTTGGATTTGAGTATGGAAAAATTATGTGACTTTTAGGACATCTTTATAATGATAAGCAATGGGTAGAATAATCATTTCAAGGATATTTAAGAGACTAAAAAATTCATTTGTTAAATTTTTCAAAAATTCAACACAATTCAAGTTTTACACAATATCCAACAGGATATGAGCATTCAGTGACTTGAGTCATTAAAATGATAATTTGAGGGATATAGAACATTTAACAATCAACTACACACTACCATATTCTTCAATTCCAAAGAGATAAAAAAAATCTTTTAGACTGAAGACAAGTGTGTTGACAGTAAACAATTTTTAAGAACAACTTGATGATGAATAAGAATGATTCTTTAAAACAAATTCTCCAATGACATATATATTTTGTTTTGAAACAAACTATCAAATGAGATATATCTTGTTCATCCAGAACTAATGCTTTTTACACACTATAGTCCCTGGATACTAAAGATTTATCCATTATCAAGTCTCAAAGGGGTAAATGATGACCTTTTGACATGAAAATATACGTTTTTTAGACGCCAATATTTCCAGTTACTCAGTCATCATAAAAAATTGGGTATATTTATTTTGTTTTGCATTGATTTTTAATTTTTAATCCCCTTTGAACAGAGATAGCATTAGTGCCTCATGACATACATGGCACTTCATTCATTGTGAAGGTGTGCAGTTTCTCAGCACATGTGTCATTGCTCTGTTGAATTGATAGATTTTGGAGAGATTTGGACAAAAAGATATCATCTATATCCAACATCAATTGCAAACAAAAACATGTTTAAGATCAAGACACACATTATCCTTCAGTCTTGGAAAGAAATCTGAATTTCTATAGTTTTGAAGAATATAGGTGAGAGTTGACAAATGAATGTAGTAGATCACTCAAAGGATCATTTTGAGACTCTAGACACCTGAATGAGGACATCATGCAAGGAAATTGATGTAATGCAAGAAAAGTTTTGAATTTTTCAAAATACATGACTTGTGAATTTTCTAGCTCCCCCTGAGATGAGGATTTCAACCACTTTTCATCAGAATAAAGATATGCAAGTTTTGAAATCAGAGATAGTTCTTTTTGAACAACAAAAGCTCCCCCTCACTAATTGCATTTTCATTTCTTGGTACTTGGCGGAGACACATACTCTCGCATAGTGAAAGTGTCCAGACAAGCAGAACTTGTCCTTCTTCAAATCACCATTTGATATACCAAGAAGTTCAACACAATGTGAGTTGAAGAGTTCATTGTCAAAAGGAATAGAAGTGAAATAGAGAGAGATATGATGAATCAAGGAAGCAAATGAGTATGATAATGCAAAGAACTCCCCCTCAGAAGATGCCTAACACTCAACCCAATCCCAATGGACATTTACAGAGACCAAGTTCTCTTCTTAAAGATGAGAATCTACTGTCAGGAAGGGGTTTAGTGAAAATGTTAGCAATTTGCTTTTCAGTTTCTATAAAGTGGAGTTCAAAAGATTTCTTTGCTACCTCATCTCTCAAGAAATGATGCCTAATTTTATTTCAATATGCTTGGTTCTGGAATGCTGAATTGGGATTTTTAGACAGATTTATTGCACTTGTGTTATCACAGAGGATGGGAACACAACCTAACTCTTGGTTTTAATCAAGAAGTTGATGTTTCCCCCAAAGAATTTGGGTTCCACACCTACCAGCAACAACATACTCAGCCTCTGCAGTTGACAGAGCAACTGAATGTTGCTTCTTAGAAGCCCAAGAGATTAGGCACCCACCTAGGTACAAACACAAGCCACTTGTGCTTTTTCTATCTAATTTACAACCAGCATAATCAGCATCACAATAGGCAATCAAATCTAAGTTGCAATTAGCAGGATACCAAATTCCTAAATCACATGTTCCAACAAGATATTTGAAAATTCTTTTAACAGCTAGCATGTGACTTTCTTTAGGATTTGATTGAAATCTAGCACACAAACACACACTGAATTGAATATCAGGTCTAGAAGTTGTAAGATAAAGTAGAGAACCAATCATACCTCTGTAAGTCTTTGGGTCTACTGACTTACCATTTGAGTCTTCATCTAGCTTAGCATTTATAGCAATTGGTGTGTTGGAGTGCTTGAGGTTCTGAAAGTCAAACCTTTTCAGAAGTTCTTTAACATACTTGGTTTGACTGATGAAGATCCCCTCATGAGTTTGGTTAACCTGCAATCCCAAGAAAAACTTTAGATCTCCCATTAAACTCATTTCAAATTCATTTTTCATTTGATTTGAAAATTCATTGCACAGGCTTTTATTGGTTGATCCAAATATTATGTCATCGACATAAATTTGGACTGCAATTATTTCTTTATTGATTGTTTTTGTGAACAATGTTTGATCAACATTACCTCTAGAATATCATTTTTCAAGCAAAAAGGAACTCAAACGGTCATACCAAGCTCTTGGAGCTTGTTTAAGACAATAGAGAGCCTTATTAAGCTTGAAAACATGGTTAGGATGATTTTCATTTTCAAATCTAGGAGGTTGTTCAACAAAAACATTTTCCTTTATATATCCATTGAGAAATACACTTTTAACATCCATTTGATAGATTTTAAATTTCATGGAGGATGCAAAAGCAAGGAAAATCCTAACTGCTTCTAGTCTAGCTACAGGGGCATATGATTCTTCAAAGTCAATTCCAAACTCTTGATTGTACCCCTTTGCAACTAGCCTATCTTTATTTCTTATGACTTGACCAGATTCATTCAGTTTATTTCTGAAAACCCATCTAGTGCCAATGACTGTTTGGTCACTAGGTCTAGGTACTAATTCCCAAACTTGATTTCTTTCAAATTGATGAAGTTCATCATGCATGGCATTAATCCAATCAGAACTTGATAAAGCTTCATCAATTGATTTTGGTTCAACTTGGGAAATTAGAGCTAGTGGGTCTTCTTCAAGAGCATGCAGGAATGAAGATCTAGTCCTAACCCTATCATGTAAATTACCAACTACATTATCCAAAGGGTGATCTCTTAAGATTCGATGTTCAGTAGTTAACTGTTGAGGGGTATTCAAATTGGAGCAATGTTACCTGTTCCACTTGAAGATGGTGAATGTTGTTCAAGTTCTCACCACAGTCTTCAAGCTCCTCAACAGTTGGTGAAGAGTCCACAATGAAGTCATCCTCTTCACTGTCTTGTTTTTCCCTGCAAGATTTAGAAGTGTTAGTTGAAAAGGAATTTTCATCAAATATAATATGAGGAGATTATTCAACAGTTTTGTTTTTCAAAATGTACACTCTGAAAGCTCTTGACACTTCAGAATAGCCAAGGAAGATGGCTTCCTGACTTTTAGCTTCAAACTTGTCAAGATTTTCTTTATTGTTATTGTGTACATAACATTTGCACCCAAAGGTTTTGAAATAAGAAACAGTTGGCTTTTTGTTTTTCAATAATTCATAGGGGGTTTTTCTAATTTTTTGTCTGATCAAGGCTCTATTTAGAATGTGATTTGCTGTGTTTATAGGTTCAGCCCAGAAGGATTTGGGCAACTTACTTTCTAAGAGCATGGATCTAGCCATCTCCACAAGAGTTCTATTCTTTCTTTCCACAACTCCATTTTGTTCTGGAGTTTTTGGTGAAGAAAACTTGTGGAATATATGAAATTCAGCACACAAATCAGAAAATTATTGGTTTTCAAATTCACCCCCATGATCAGTCAAAATATTTTTGATTTTATATGAATAATTGTTAAGGCAGTGGTACAGAATTTCCTGAACTCAAGGCAAGAATCACTTTTGTGGGAAAAAAGATAACCCAAGTAAATCTAGTAAAATCATCAATGATTACAAACCCATATCTTTTGCCACTTAGACTTAGAACTCTTGTTGGTCTAAAAAGGTCCATGTGGAGTAGTTCTTGTGGCCTAGATGTGAGTACTTCATTGAAGGTCTTAAAAGATTTCCTTGTTTATTTTCCTTGGGCACAGATCCCACAAACTTGACTTTCAATGTTAGAGAAAGATTCAGGAAGACCCTTAACCAAATTCAACCTTAACAATTTATTCATTGTTCTGAAACTTGCATGGCCAAGTCTTTTGTGCCAAGTCCATGCAATTTCATCTTTATTTGCAACAAAGCAATGATTTTCAGAAAAGTTTTTATTAAGGTCAATCATATAAACGTTGTTTTCCCTTTTTCCAAAAAATTTAATTTTATCAGTTGATGAATCAATTATTTTGCAAAAATCAGATTCAAACACAACTTTGTGACCTTTGTCACATAGTTGGCTGATACTGAGCAAGTTGTAATCAAGACCATCAACTAATAAACACTATCAACAGAGTTTGAGGAAGTTTGACCAACCTTTCCAGATCCTATGATCTTTCCTTTACTTTTTACCTCCAAATGTTACTGAACCTCCCTCCTTCTCTAGCAGGAAAGAAAATTTAGCTTTATCTCCAGTCATGTGTCGTGAACACCCACTATCAAGGAACCACACGTTTGAATTGGGTGCACGACCTTCCTGCA
This sequence comes from Colocasia esculenta, assembly GCA_014218235.1. NCBI lineage: Eukaryota > Viridiplantae > Streptophyta > Magnoliopsida > Alismatales > Araceae > Colocasia > Colocasia esculenta. The sequence continues at coordinate 85,214,381 of CM024757.1, forward strand.
AGATCAATCAATGAAGAGAAGATTTTGGTACCCAAACAGGTTGGGACCATCAGAATGTTTGGACATTTTCATCAAATCTTTTCTTATCCAAATTTGGTTTGTTTTTTATTTTGGTTTTATGACATTGGTGTTCTCTGACTTTTTCATTTTCTTCTTTTCTTAGGAGTGAAAACACCAAGTTTTTTTGGTAGGAGGGGTGTTTTTCATTTGAGCATGAGAATTCAGATTAGGAGGTGGAATCCAAGGATTTTGTTGGTACATCAGAAAGTTTGGATAGAAAAATTGAGGATGATACCAACATGGATTGTTATACCATTGGCACCAAGAATTGGTCCAATCAGCTTGATATGCTGTCTTGGAGGTCCAAGGTTCTTCATGAATGACTTCCTTTGACTTTTTCTTATTTTAAATTTTATTTGAATTTTTGATTTTGTTGTTTGTCTTTGTTGGTGTTGAGCAGGTCACCTCTCTCGACTGGTGTCGACACTACAGCCACAGAAGCCTTCTTCTTGTGGACTGGTGTCGACCTGTCAGGAGATTGTGTCGACCTGGTTGCCTTGTCTTTGTTTTGAGTTTTTGGACCTTTTTTGTTTTGCTTGATTTTTGTTTGACTTCTATATTTTCAAGACTAGAGCCTTTACAAATTGATTAGTGGTGCTTTATCCTTCTTTTCACCGGATTTGTCTTTCTTGGATTTTGTTTATCAAACCCTAGTCCATGAGAGATTGATTTCATATTTGTTCCCAACAAGGCCTCCAAATTATCTTTGCCATTTGTGAATGTTTCAATGACTTCATCTTTTTGTCTTAGCTGGTTTTCCAAGATTTTGATTTCTTCAATCTTTTGTTGTTTATCTTGATTTTCTTTTTCCAGCTTTTCAGACAAGTCTTTGAATTCATTGGTGGCCTTTTGAGAAGCTAGCTTAAGTTCATCAATCAGATTCAGAAGATTTTCTTTTTCTTCATTCAATTCTGTTACTTCATTCTCTAGTTCAAAAATTCTTTTGTTTGAAGATTGGTTATGATAAATATTTTCAATTTTATTTTTGAGATGCTTATTTTCTTTTCTCATTTCAGAATATTTTTCTACTAATTCAGCATATGCATCCTGCCAATCTTCAACTGAAAAATCTTCGAAAGATGTGTTTACCTTTCCATCTGAGCTGTTTGCCATGAAGCAAATCTCCTCACTTCCAGAGCTTGAGGATTTTTCTTCTTCTTCATTTTCACTTGTGTCCTCATCAGACCAAGTGGCTACCATGGCCTTCGGCTTCTTGAATTTTGAATTTTCTTGTGCTTCTCCTTTTTGTTCTCAGGACATTCCCCTTCATATGTCCTGGCTTGTTGCACCTGTAGCAAATGACAATATCGTAGATTTTTTATTCTTGCTAGAGTTTGCATTAGAAAAGGATGTGTTTCTTTTACCTGAAGAGTATTTCTTTTTACCAGAAAATTTTTCTTTTCTATATTTCAAGAATTTTCTGAATTGTCTAGTCATGAGGGCAATTTCATCCTCATTTGACTCAGACTCATCAGAACTGTTTTATCCTGACTTTTGTCCTTGTTACTAGATGAGGCCTTTAATGCTACTGGCTTGGTTTTGATTATGTGTTCTTCATTTCTCTTTAAGTTGATTTCATATGTCATTAAAGATCCTATTAATTCATCCAAAGAGATTTTGGACAGATCTTTAGAATCTTCAATAACAGTGGCCTTTGTGTGCCAAATTGAAGAGAGTGAGCGTAGAATCATTCTTACCAGTCAGCATCAGTGTAGTCCTTACCTAAGGCCTTTAGTCCATTGACTATGATCATGAACATGGCAAACATTTCAGAGATTGTCTCATTAGACTTCATCATGAACAATTCATATTCAGACAAGTATGTTAGCCTTGGTTTCTTTAACCTGAGATGTTCCCTCATAGAGTAACTCAAGTTTATCCCACATCTCTTTGGCAGATTTGCACATTGAGATTCTTGAGTACTCTTTGGGGTGAACAGCACATTGAATCATGTTCATGGCTTATAATTCAATGTAGCTCTTCTTATTTGTTCCCTAGTCCAGGTTTCTTCTTCTCCCTGGTTTTCATAGGGACCTACCTCCACTACTTTCCAGATTTCATAATTTTGGGCTCTTAGAAAAACTTGCATTCTATTTTTCCAATAAGAATAGTCCGTTCCATTAAAGAATGGTGGCCTATTTATGGAATGACCCTCAGCTATGAATCCTCTGGAATCCATTTAATTAAACAGATGGTGCAAGGAAGGAAACACTCAGCAAAACAAACAAGCAAGCAAACAAGCAACACAGAACAATCAGAAACTACTCAGATCAGATCAGATCAAGTGTAAACCCGCTCTGATACCAATTGAAGGATCGATAAAAGGTGTGGACAAGATCTAGAAGGGGGGGGGGGTTGAATAGATCTATGCTAACTAATGCGGAAGCTAAACCAATTTTGAAAAACCTTTGAATCAGAGTTAGATTGAAAGCAAATTTCACAGATTTGAAGAGAGATTATGTGAGTTAAGCAATTTGAGTGGTAAACATGTTGATTAGATGGATTTAAACGATCCTATGCATTCATCTAATGAAGAGAGAGTTCAAACCACAAACAGACAAATGCACAGAGATTATTAGGTGGTTCGGAAATCACACCACGTGACTCCTACATCCACCCCTCACACACAGTGAGGATCCACTAACAACCTGGGTAACACAACCCACACTGGAGCCTGACAACTCCACAAATGAGTTAAACAACTCACACACTACCTAGAGCAAGACTACTCTAGACTCTGAGCAAGACTGCTCAACCACACAACTTGAGTACGACGACTCAACAAACCTGAGCACAGAGGCTCACAATCACTTGCTAGAACAGAAACAACAAGATCCAGATCCTCTAGCAATGATCTGATCTATTAAGGCCAATTCAAGAAAATTGATGCAATAGATTATGCACAATTTCTAGAATAGCCAAGAAGAAACAAGAAAGACTCAAGACACGAAGTTGACAGTTCTTGTTCTTCAAGAAAACTCCCTTGTAGAGGCAGAATTGGAAGAATCTTGATCACTTGAAGTCCCTGGCCGATGCTCTGCAACTTTGATTGGGATCTTCCTTGAGTGCTTCACAATTGCTGGCTTCTACTTGATCTGCTCCTTTTGAAGTTAATCTTAGTGCTTCACATTGATCAATCTCGATCCTTGTGCTTGGAGAAGGTGTATTGAGGTGAGGAAGCACAGAGGGAGCAAAAAAGGGAGGAGAGACTCTCTGGCCGCCACAACCTGTTTCTGGAGGCTCTTAGAAGGTCTCTTGTGGAAGGGTGCCCATTAGGAGGGTATTTATACCCTAAATATCCGAAAGATACCCTTGGGGTACGTGGGCACAAGATCCAATGTTGATCCACCTTCTCCCTAGGGTGCCACGTGTCCAGGAGGAAGTTTAAGTCATAGAGAATCCGGAGTGTGTCGACCTGCCCATGAGGTGTGTCGACACACTCTCCCAGACTGGCAAATCAAATCCTTGGGAGAGGTCTCTAGTGTCGACCTGAGATGATTCAGTATCGACCTCATGTCCCAGACAGCAAAACAGCCCTTCTGGGAAGGCTCTCTAGTGTCGACCTGATCTCATCTCGTGTCGACCTGCTTTGGCCGTCTGAAGAACAGGCCTTCTGGGAGAGCCACCTAGTGTCAACCTGCCTGCATTTGGTGTCGACCTGCTTTGGCTATCTGAACAACGGCCTTCTGGGAAGGCTCTCTAGTGTCGACCTACTCTGGACTGGTGTCGACCTGAGATGGACTTTTCTTCACATTTCTGCCTTTGTTCTGAACCATTGTGTCGACACCACTGATGGTTGTGTCGACACTACCTTTGCAGAAAGTTTTGTCCCTGAGAAAATAAACACATAAATCATTAGTTAAATACATTATCATTAATATCAATGATAAATGTGCTTGGAAACATGCTTTTTGAATATTGTAATTTCAGGTGATGTATTTTGCATGTTCCAATGGTTATGCATTAAAATCACAACTTGTCATCATCAAAATGTGAGGAGAAATGAATTTTATTCACACTCAACCCAACAGACATGTGGTTCTGTATAACATATATATGTTTTAAGTAAGCAAAAGGCAAAATGAGGACCACCACCATGGAAGCTACCCCACCATTGCTATGAAACATGTTTGAAACCAAGACACCAAAAATCAAATGGCTGAAAGATAAGTACAATAATTGAGTGTGGAATAAATTACTGTTATGGAAATTACATCTAAAAGTGAAAATAAACTACTATGTTCAGAAAGCACACCACATCATAAGCTATGTTTAATCGACATCTCTCGTCTAGTATTTCCCTAGCGGCGCGAGTCCTGTGCAAGAGCCTATATAAGCTATCCCTGTAAAATATATAAAAAAGAAAAGTGCACTTTCTAAAATTAAATTTGAAGGAAATAATCAGTTGTCAATTTGATCCTAACATAGTTCCCATAGTATTTGATGCTTATAGCTTTTATATTTAAATTAAAAATGTACGGCCGCAACCTGTACAATGTCAGCAGCCTGACATATGTTATGCTACAAATTTGACAAAGGTGGAGCAAAATTAAATCCCAAATTTAGATAAGAAGCAGTCGAAAAAGTAGAAAAGTAGATAATTTCATCCAGTATTTCCCTAGCACCAGCCCCCAGGTATGTGGTTTCTGGATATTTTTTTAAACTTTTTCTCTGTTGATTGGGAATCTTCCATGGCCAAACTAGGCCCAACTTGGCAGTAGCGCGACAGCGGCGACAGGGGCTGCAGCGATGGCGATGATTATCATGGCGGCAGAGGCAGCGACAACACGGCGAGGGGGCAGCAATGACACTGGCCGTGCGGCGACGCTCTGGCAGTGTGAGCTCAGCGTGGCGGCGACAACAGCTGCCGCAGCGATGGCGACGGTGGTCATGGCGGCGAGGCGACAGCGCGGTGAGGGGGCAGCAACGATCGCCTACACAGGCGATGCTCGAAGGTGGGGGCGGGGGGCGGCAGAGGGGAGGGAGAGAGAGTGAAGGGAGCCCAGCTGTGGCGGCAGCATGCGGCATGGACCCTCTCTTTTTCAGAGTAGAAGAGAAGTGCTCCTTGACATCGTCAGCTCCTTCGACAGAGGGAAATGGTGCTTGCTGGGAGAGGGGGGGGGGAAGAAGAAGCCACAGTGATGTCGTTCGGGGAAGAACTCGCCTCTGCCCGCGACGCTATCCGATGAAGCAGAGGAGAGAGGGAGGCACCATTGCAACTTGCAAGACCAAAGGAGAGAGGCGAGAGAGAGAGAATGGGGAGAGAGCAGAGGGTGAGCACGGTTGGGATGGGAGGTGGGTTCTTTAACTTTTATTTTTTAATAAGAGAAGGGAGGGAGATTGCGCGCCCGTCAAAAAGGAGGGAGTTTGCACGCCATTTTTTCATCAGAAGTTTATGGGCTTTTCCGCCCATTCTTATATAGGTATATATACTTAATTATAGATGGAAATATTTTGATAAAATTATTATATATATGATTTATATACTTAACTATACATAGAAATATTTTTATAAAATTATTATATATGAATATATATATATTTTATATATATATAATTAAAAGGTCCTCAGGGTTCCAAGCTAGGAGAGTGCACCCTTCCCCAGAAGGGAGAGTAGTTCCACTCTACCAGTGAAAACACCTGGGCCAAAATATTAATATAAAGATGTGTAAAATTACACAGAAGAAGACTATCCCCTCCTCAGGTACATCTGACATGTTGATGGCCTGTTTTATCTATGACAACTGGCCCTTTACATGAGCGAGGTAAAGAAAGAGAACCCCAAAAAACTTCATTATGCTTAGAGGAAATAGTGTGGTTGGCAAGCATATCCGCCACCTGATTAGATTCTTGAATGATGTGGGAGATTTGAGTAGAATGACTTTGCAAGAAATTCCTCACAACCCGCCACCACCTGTACGATCTCCATGAGGGACATCTGTTCTGCCAGAGCGATTTGGCCAGAGAAAGAGAATTCGAGTAGATCACTGAAAGGCGATAGCCTAAGGAGAGAGCTAGACGTATGCCATCACACAACGCCCTAGTCTTTGGAAGCATACTACAGCCAAACCCAAATTAGTGAGCAAAGGCTACCTGAACAATACCAATTCTGTCACGGATGCACCCTCCACCGCCACACTGACCTGGGTTTCCCTTGGATGCTTCATCTACATTCAAACAATAATCTTCAATATGAGGGATCCAGCGAGTGAGGTTCAATTGCTTAGATGAAAACTGAGGAAAGAAACCATAACTGATCATGATCTGCAACTCACTGGGAGAGGGAGCAATCCGGAAGTTGATCTTATTAAGGGAAAAAGAGATCTTCTGTTTGATATTCCTTATAATATCACCTGGCAGAAAGGGCTTCGAATCAAACCTAGAAGAGCATCTACTCTTCCAAATCTCCCACAACATCAAAATTAAACAGTAAATGGATATAAAACCTGAAGGGGAGCAGATGTTGGAAAACTGAATGAAAGACCAAAGTCTAACTGTGAATTGGCTATGTAGGTGAATCTTGTAACTGGTTAGGGGCATGAACCACCGCCAAAGAAGGACTGCCATATCGCCCTCAATGAGCAGGTGATTAAGATCTTCATGTTGAGGGGATGAACAACAGGAGCACCATGATGCCATAGGAATCCCTATGTCCGAAATCCTACTGTCTATAGGGACTGCTCTGTTTAAAACATTCTAGTAGAACAAAGAGGCTCTCGGATGAAAGGAGTGGTGCCAAATTTTAAGAAGAGAAGGTCTTCTGACCCCTGCATTCCTGTCAAGATTATAAACAGAACTTGAAGAAAAAACACCATTGGGAGCCGCCGCCCAAAAGCATTTGTCATCTTCATCAAATAGAACCAGATTCTGAAGAGTATCCTATGGAAGGAGAGAACGAATAGGATGTGTGTTGTTGACTGCCACCTCTTTTAAAGAGACCACGCCACCCTCATAAGGTCCCTGAAGCCTTTCAGAAAGTGGATTGTCTCCAATCCATATATCATTTAAAATGGCTATTTGATCCCCCTTACTGTGAACCATCTGGAGTTACCCTGAAGAATGTTGTTAGCTGTCAAATAAATCTTCTTTGGCATCCCAGGGAGATAATAATGCCTGCATGACTGAAACCTTCTCCTAGCATAAGAAGCCCATAAAGAGACTCCATGATGAACATTCCACAGTTGCTTCACAGCTTGAGAAATCTGAACATGGAACAAGTTCCAAAGTCCCAGACCACCTTCCTATTTAGGCCATTGAATAACATGCCAGGCAACCTAGTGGCGATGACGGAGCCATCAGCTCCATTCCAGAAGAATGTCGTAGGCATTTTCTCAAAATAAGAATATATAGTTTGCGGGATGGAAGAGGCAGCCGCCAGGTAAACAGGGGAGCCATCAGCTCCATTCCAGAAGAATGTCGTAGGCATTTCTCAAAATAAGAAATAATAGTTTGCGGGATGGAAGAGGCAGCCGCCAGGTAAACAGGAATGGAATAGATCACAGAGTTTATCAAGGTAACCCTCCCTGCTTGAGAAATCAACTTCGACTTCCAACATGCCAATTTAGCATTCACTTTGTCAAGAAGAGGTTTATAGTCCACAGTCCAGACCCTTCCAGATCTAAGCGAGACTCCAAGATAGGTGGGGGGACCACTCTGCCTTGCATACCCAGTGACCTCCCTGATTTTATTAACTGTATGGGGAGGAGCTTTATTAGAAACCATAAAGGAACTTTTGCTGGAGTTGATAATTTGGCCAGACGAATGAGCATACTTTGTCAAGAACTGCATGAGTCTTCTCACATTCAAAATTCCACCATTCAAGAAGATAAGGGTGTCATCCACATAAAGAAGGTGAGAGGGTGGCAGACACCCTCTAGGACCAGCATACGATTTAAGGTAGCCAGTAGAGACTAAATTCTTAAGACCTCTGCTCAGGGCTTCTTCCATAATTATAAAAAGAGCAGGAGCTATAGGATCGCCATGTTTAGACCCCTTGAAGACTTAAAGTATCCTGCAGCAGAACCATTAAAAATGACCGAAAACCAGCAGTTCGAGATCAACATGCCTATATAAGAGATGAATCTGGACGAGAAACCGAACTTCTTCAGGACTACAAAAAGAAAATCCCATTCAACACTATCATAAGCTTTTCTAATATCCACCTTAAAGATATCATTACCCCCTCTAACTTTCTGGCCAATATCCCTAACTAGTTGCCTCGATATTGAAACATTATCAGGAATATTTCTCCCCTTTACAAAAGCGCCTTGCTCGTTAGAAATTATTTTTGGGAGAACAGCCAGGAGCTATCGCAAAGAATTCTAGACACAATCTTGAACAAAGTTATAAAGGCTAATAGTCTAAAATCATTAAATTCATTGGATTCAGCTTCTTAGGAACCCGGGCTATTAAGGAGGATGTTACCCCTCTAGAAGGGGTATCCCTGGAAAACACCAGTAACTGCAGCATGGAGATTGATGATCAGTCTATCCCCATATAATTTTATTTAATTATATACAATTTTTGTGATCAACAAAACCCTAACAATTATTTTCTAACAAGTTTTCACGAAGTTCATCCACAGGAAATAATTCAAGCAAAATTTGTAAGAAATCCTTACACACTGTTGTTTAAAAGTTCAGAGCATAGAATTCTTCTAAGTCCATATCGATTTGCTTTTTAGCATAACGATTCTTTACAAGCATAACGATTTCATAAGCACCACATAACGATTTCCTTAGTTCACAACGATTTCATAAGTATTGTTTTCCTTAGAGCATAACGATTTCATAAGTATCGATTTCATAAGTATCAATCTCTTTATAAGCATAACGATTCGATTTTTCAATGTCTTTAGCCTTTGGAGAGCTAATGTGTTCTGAGAGATTTTCTTATTGTAGATCTTTTCTCTCTCAGTCACTAGCCTCAGATTGAGCATTTGTTTGTAAGCTTGGTCTAGGGGCATTTCGCCTTTATTCACATTTGTTTGTGAAGTTCCTCTTCGGGCTATTGATGAGAAGACCTGTTGTGAACAGGTTGTGTTTATTCCCTTCAGTAAGGAAGGAAGACCTGTGTATCAGGGTGTTTGTATTCCTTTTTGGGGTTAGAAGAGAAGGCCAGCTGTGGCTGGATGTGTAAGGGTCTTTAAGGGGGACAGTACCCTTGGTAGTAAAAGCCCAAGTTGTTGCTTGGGGACTGGACAATGGACTCCTTGGTATAGATGGGCTGAACCAGGATAAAAATCTCCTATTGCATGTGTGATTGCTTTTGTGTGTTTGTTTGTCTTCATTCATCTATTTTCTGTTAAGCGTTTTTGTTAACAGGTTTTAATCTAAAAATTTTAGAATCTCATTCACCCCCCCCCCCCCGTCTGGGCTTGCTAGCTGGGCAACAAGTGGTATCAGAGCCAAGTCTCTTCAAGAAAGAAGATCTCACGATCTCAGGAGAAAAGATAAATGGCAGCTCAAGGGTATGCAGAAGGTCAGTCAGTCAACAAACCACCTTTGTTCGATGGTGAAGATTACAACTATTGGAAGACCAGAATTGACTACTTCCTTCAAGGTCTCGATTTTCAAATTCGGTCAATGATTGAAGAAGGAGATTTAGTTGTTCTAAACAGTCGAGAAAATTGGACAGATGATGATAAGAAAAAGATCTCTCTCAACTGCAAAGCAAAAAGTATATTATGTTGTACTCTTAGTTAGAAAGAGTTCAACAGAATCTCAGCATGCAAAACAACGATGGAAATGTGGAAGAAACTTAGAATTACTTATGAGGGAACGAACAAAGTCAAGGAAACAAGGATAGATATCTGGTAGCTCAATATGAGTGATTTCAAATGCCGCCAGGAGAATCGATTACCCAAATGTACAGTAGATTCATGGATATCACAATGGATTGGCTGGGCTTGGAAAAAGATATGACATGGGGGATATGGTAAGGAAGATATTGAGATCCCTACCAGCCTCGTGGACTCCTAAAGTAACAGCCATAGAAGAAGCTAACGACCTAAAGAGGATGTCTCTTGAAAAGCTTATTGGGTCGATAATGGCCCATGAAATAAATATGGAAAGACTTGGAGAGTCCTCCAATAGAAAGAAGCACAACAATGCTCTCAAGGCAGCAGAAGACACATCTGGTGAAGAATCAGATGGTGATAAAATCAATCATTGAAGCAGTGAAGATGAGGAAGCATTCTATCGAGAAGATTGCAGCGTATACTTGCCATGAAAAACATCAGTCTAGAAGAAGATATTTAAGAAAGGAAAAGATTTCAAGGAAATCAAAGTAAGGGATACTAAGAAATCTTAACCTATTTGTTATGAATGTAAGAAACCCGGACATATCAAGGCTGAATGTCTGAAACTAAGAAGACAGAATTCAGGAAGAAAGACAGCTCGAAGAAATTCATATGGTACAAAAAGAAAGTGATGGCAGCTGCATGAAGCAATGACAGCGACTCAGACAGTGAGTCTTGCTCCAGTGAAGAGAAGAAGAAGAAAAGCCAACTGGCCTTCATGGAAATATAGAGGCAAAGGTAACCTCTGACTCTGCATTTACTTCCTGTAATGAATCAGATTCTGATAGGTTAGAAGAGTCTTTTAATGAGTTATATAGTAAATATAAAGATGTATGTAAAATGCTAAAACCACCAAGAAAAATCATGCATGTTGGAAATTACTAACTCAGATTTAAAATATGAAAATGAGTAGTTAGAAAAACAAAATCAAAATAAAAAGGAGAAACAAATTATTATGTGAAGATTTGAAAACTAAAAAAGAACAGATAAACAAACTAGAAAATCAGGAAACAACTAACAAACTTAAAAGGGAGGAGATAAATGGCAGCTCAAGGGTATGCAGAAGGTCATCAGTCAACAAACCCCTTTGTTCGATGGTGAAGATTACAACTATTGGAAGACCAGAATTGACTACTTCCTTCAAGGTCTCGATTTTTCAAATTCGGTCAATGATTGAAGAAGGAGATTTAGTTGTTCTAAACAGTCGAGAAAATTGGACAGATGAATGATAAGAAGAAGATTCTCTCTCAACTGCAAAGCAAAAAGTATATTATGTTGTACTCTTAGTTAGAAAGAGTTCAACAGAATCTCAGCATGCAAAACAACGATGGAAATGTGGAAGAAACTTAGAATTACTTATGAGGGAACGAACAAGTCAAGGAAACAAGGATAGATATCTTGGTAGCTCATATGAGTGATTTCAAATGCCGCAGAGAATCGATTACCCAAATGTACAGTAGATTCATGGATATCACAAATGGATTGGCTGGGCTTGGAAAAGATATGACATGGGGGATAGTGGAAGAGATATTGAGATCCCTACCAGCCTCGTGGACTCCTAAAGTAACAGCCATAGAAGAAGCTAACGACCTAAAGAGGATGTCTCTTAAAAGCTTATTGGTCGATAATGGCCCAAGAAATAATATGGAAGACTTGGAGAGTCCTCCAATAGAAAGAAGCACAACAATGCTCTCAAGGCAGCAGAAGACACATCTGGTGAAGAATCAGATGGTGATAAAATCATTGGAAGCAGTGAATGAGGAAGCATTCCTATCGAGAAGATTGCAGCGTATACTTGCCATGAAAAAACATCAGTCTAGAAGAAGATTTTAAGAAAGAAAAGATTTCAAGGAATCAAAGTAAGGGATACTAAGAATCTTAACCTATTTGTTATGAATGTAAGAAACCCCCTGACATATCAAGGCTGAATGTCTGAAACTAAAGAAGACAGAATTCAGGAAGAAAGACAGCTCGAAGAAATTCATATGGTACAAAAAGAAAGTGATGGCAGCTGCATGAAGCAATGACAGCGACTCAGACAGTGAGTCTTGCTCCAGTGAAGAAGAAGAAGAAAAGGCCAACTGGCCTTCATGGAAAATATAGAGGCAAAGGTAACCTCTGACTCTGCATTTACTTCCTGTAATGAATCAGATTCTGATAGGTTAGAAGAGTCTTTTAATGAGTTATATAGTAAATATAAAGATGTATGTAAAATGCTAAAAACCACCAAGAAAAATCATGCATGTTTGGAAATTACTAACTCAGATTTAAAAATGAAAATGAGTAGTTAGAAAAACAAAATCAAACAACTAAAAAGAGAAACAAATTATTATGTGAAGATTTGAAAACTAAAAAAGACAGATAACAAAACTAGAAAATCAGGAAACTAACAAACTTAAAAGGGAGGTTGACACATTAACTAAGAAAATAATATTTAACAAATACCAATGAAAAGTTTACCAATGGCAAATCAACCATAATACTAAAAGGAGCTAGAAGATCAGGGAAGAAGAAACATGGATTAGGATATATTCCACATGAAACGAAGTGACTATAGTTCATCCTAAAGTATATCCAACTCCAAACTTTGTAGCTGAACAAGACACTAATATAAATCTAATTTTAAGTACATCCCAACTGAAAAGGTAAATAGAACATCTTGCTGTAGTCATTGTAATAAATTAGGACATACTAAAATAACTTGTCCCACTAAACACCTAAAATGGATACTTAAAAAAAAAAGTGAGAAAACTAACTAGCAAGGAGCCAAAAGAACTTGGGTACCTAAATCTTAATGTCTCTATTACAAGGAAGCCTTAGAGCATCAAAATGGTACCTGGACAGCGGGTGCTCAAGGCACATGTCAGGGAACATAAAATTATTCTCTTCCACTAAACATGAAGAAGCTACAGTGACGTATGGCGATAATGGAAAAGGAACAGTGATTGGTTGCGGATCAGTTGGCAGTCAAGGCAGAACTCTCATAGAAGATGTCCCATGTGTAAAAGACTAAAACACAACCGATCAGCATCAGCCAGCTATGTGACAAGGGGCATCAAATTAAATTTCAAGAGTCTAAATACAGCCTCAATGAAAGATGGAATGATTGTATTTGAAGCTAGTAGAGAAAAGAACCTGTATGTACTGCATCTAGAAGTGTTAAAGGATCAGGATATATGTCTTGCAACACAAACATCAAATCACATTTGAACTATGGCATAGAAGACTAGGTCACTGCAGTTTGGATGGAATCAAAAAATTGGTCAAAAGAATCTAGTAGAAGGTTTGGGCCAAAATAAGCTCTAATAGAAGGTGTGTGTGAACTTGTGCAAAAGGGGCACATAAAGTCATCATTCAAGTCAAAAATAGTTGTAACCACTTCTAAACCTTTGGAACTATTGTATATGGATCTATTTGGGCCAATGAGAACAAACATTTAGGAGAAAGAATTTTGGATTTGTAATTGTAGATGATTATTCAAGATTCACTTGGGTATCGTTTCTGGAGCATAAAGATGACACCTTTGAAAGCTTTGTGAAATTTAGCAAGTTAGTGTAGAAGGATAAGAAATTCAGCGTTATCAGTATTCGATCAGATCATGGAGGAGAGTTTCAGAATGATAAGTTTGTAAATTTTTATAATGATCAAGGAATAGAGCATAATTTCTCAGCGCCAAGGACATCGCAGCAAAATAGTGTAGCTGAGAGGAAAAATAGAACCTTATTGGACATGGCCAGAACAATGTTATCAGAATACAATCTCCCCAGGTATTTCTGGGCCGAAGCCATCAACACAGCATGCTACATAATCAATAGAGTGATGATCAGGCCAATCCGGAAGAAAACAACATATGAACTGTACAAGGAAAAGAAGCCTAAGATCAGTCATTTCAGCACCTTCAGTTGTCCTTGCTCATCCACAATAATGGTAAGAGAGATTGGTAGTGTTAAGATTCCAAATCTGATGAAGGTATATTCATGGGGTAGCTTCTAAACCTAAAGGTTATAGAGTCTTTAATAAACATGTCTATTAATTGAGCAACTGTTCATGTTATTTTTGATGAACTAACCGTTCCTTGAGAAAGGAAGTAAGATAGTGATGATGATGATGCATATAATTATCCAAGAAACTGAAGGACACATCTATTGAGGATAATGAAGATCCACCCTTGGAAGAATTGCAACAAAAAGAAATATCTCATAGTGATCTTCCAAAAGAATGGAGATACAAGAAGGATCATCCAAGAGACAACATCATTGGAGTCCATCTATTGGGGTAAGAACAAGAGGTAATGTTATTCCTTGTGACTATTTAGCATTTGTATCGCAAGGTGAGCCTAAAACAATCAATGAAGCACTGTCTGGTGAATCTTGGATACTAGCCATGCAAGATGAACTTAATCAGTTCAAGAGAAACCAAGTTTGGGTCCCTTGTTCCGAGACCATCAGATCATCCTGTGATTGGCACCAAATGGTGGTTTCAGGAACAAATTCGATGAAGCTGGTGTTATCACTAGAAACAAGGCTATACTGGTGGCTCAAGGCTATTCCCAAGAGGAAGGCATAGATTTCGATGAAACCTATGCACCAGTGGCTAGACTAGAGGCAATTTGGATTTCACTTGCATATGCATCAACATTAGATTTAAAGCTCTTTCAAATGGACGTAAAATCTGTATTTTTAAATGGCTATATAAAGGAGGAAGTTTATGTAAAACAACCTCCTGGTTTTGATGATGTAGATTTTCCAAATCATGTGCTCAAATTGCATAAAGCTTTATATGGTTTAAGGCAAGCACCTAGAGCATGGTATGAATGGCTTAGTGCATTTTATTAAACCATGGTTTTATCAGAGGACAGGTAGATAGCACTTTATTTATTAAATCAAAAGTGAAGAATATATTGCTTGTGCAAATCTATGCAGATGACATAATATTCGGATGTACTAGTGAATCTCTGTGCAAGTACTTTGAAAAGCTCATGCAGGGAGAATTTGAAATGAGCATGATGGGGGAGCTAAATTATTTCCTTGGACTTCAAATCAAACAAGGCAAAGAAGGTACACACATCTGCCAAGCCAAGTACACCAGGAGTTACTAAAGAAATTTGGATTTGAAAACGAAAGCCACTGTCAACACCAATGAGCACATCTACAAGACTAGACAGTGATAAAAATGGTAAGAATGTAGATCAAAAGCTATACAGAGGTATGATAGGTTCATTACTTTATTTGACAGCTAGTAGACCTGATTTATTATTCAGTGTATGCATGTGTGCTAGGTATCAGGCTGATCCTAAAGAATCTCATTTAATATATGTAAAAAGGATTTTTAGATATTTAGCTAAAACTCATGATCTAGGCTTGTGGTATCCAAAATCATGTGAAATTAATTTAGTAGGATATTCTGATGCTGACTATGCTGGATGCAAAGTAGATAGAAAAAGCACCAGTGGAAGTTGTCAATTTCTTGCAGGATGCTTGATTTCATGGTCCTCAAAGAAACAAAATTCAGTAGCACTATCAACAGCTGAAGTTGAGTACGTGGCTACTGGAAGCTGTTGCACTCAACTACTATGGATAAAACAACAGCTTGAGGATTATGGACTGCACATCAAGACAATTCCTTTGCTGTGAGACAACACCAGTGCAATAAATCTCACTAAAAATCCAGTTCAGCACTCTAGGACAAAGCATATAGAGGTTAGATATCATTTTATTAGAGATCATGTAGCTAATGGAAATATATGTATTTCGTTTATAGATACATCAAATCAGTTAGCAGATATCATTACAAAGGCTTTACCTGAAGAGAGATTTACGTCTCTTAGAAGGGAACTAGGCATGTGTAATTTGTAATAGACTTTTCTGCATATAACTGAAATAATAAATCTTTCAGAATAATGCCTATTATCTCCCCTAAAATTAAGAAAATCTCCTTATTGCTTATGTCATAAATTGCTTTGACTGTTCGCTATTTTAAAAAGCTTTTATCTCTTGTGAAATCATATCCTTTTGTCGTTTTCAGCAATTACTGTAGCGTCCCTTCAAAAACAACTTTACCTTTCTCTTTTAATCTCGTAATCTATGCCATAGTGATTCACCTCTCTCTCTCATCTCGTTCGACTCGCCTAGAACAATAAACCCTATCATCTTCGGCATCGACTATGTGAAGTTTTCAAAGAATCCCTCTCTTCCCCCGAAAATTTCTTGAGGGCTTCTGCTCCAACCTTCCTCTCGATCCTCCAGAACCTCCCCTCATTCAATTCCATGGCAGTTTCTGGGGTTTCCTGCACCGTTGGGGGTTACAGCGATGCTTTCCTCACGAATGAGCAGCAGGAGCGGTTCACTGCAGTAAAGATGAAGCTGTGCGGCAACAAAGCAGTGGATGTAGCTGACTTGGAGAAGAAAGGCATGCATAGCATAGCAGCAGCGATGCAGAGGATGAAGTGGTCGCAGATGGCAACCTTTTCTGAGGCAAGTTATCCAGACTTGGTGAAAGCATTTTATGTTTGTTTGAGATCAGAGGCAGATGGGTCCTTGACCTCCACAGTCAAAGGAACTCAAATTCATATCACTTATGATCTTCTAGAATCCCTCTTTGGAGTCTCTACCACCGGTCACAGTGGGGTAGATAGTGTGGATATTCAGGCGAAGGGCTTGGGGATTATCGGATCGGAATATAAGTTGAAGGATGAAAAATTAGATATCAACCAGTTGAGTGCCTTTAATCGGATTCTGCACTTCATAGTGTGTCAGATTCTTGTGCCCAGGAGCACTACCTTCTCCACTTTACCAAGGCAGATTCGGATATGATGTTCTTGACCATCCAGAACAAAGATGTTAACATGGCAGAAGTTATGATCGAAAGGATGAAGTTTGCATCAGCTATGATTTGGGACAGGAAGATTACATTGAACATGTCCCTTCCTTATGCTCACCTGTTGACAAAGATTTTTCGGCATTACAACATCAGTTTGAATGGTGAGGTTTCTGAGAAAATGGGCCAAGCTATTAGGTCCAGAAATTAGAAAAGTAGTTTTTCGCTGGTTGCTAGTGTGTGGACCAAGGCCTCAGTTGCTGAAGGTGAGGCTATCATTGGAGAGGGTCCAGATGTTCCTCAAGTTCAAGAATCAGAGGTAGAAGCAGAGGTCCATGTAGGGATTGAGGCTCCTATGGCAGAAACTCTTGTAGTTCCAGTAGCTCAGGTAGTGGCAGCAACAATAATGTCAGATGTCCAAGATCAGCAAGAGGAAGTCAGGACAGAGTTGCCAGTGGTCAGTGAGAGAAGGATTGAGGATATACCTCCATAGCATATTGAGCCCGTTGGGCAAGTATCAGAGGTTGAAACCCCCTCAACAGTTGTTGCTTCTATCATTGAAGATCTTGTAGAAACTGTTGCAAACATTCAAGGGGAGCAAGAAATTTGGCTGAAGTTGTGGCACCACGCCACAATGTGGATGTTCAGATGGAGGATGCTCCTATTCAGGGGGAGCATGACTTTGGAAAGGATACAGAAATGCAGGGGAGCAGGTAGCCAGTGCCCCTGCTGATCGGTTCAAAGAAGGTGTTGTGGAGAGCACCTCAGATGAGGAGATGAAGAATTGTGCAGCCCGCGCTGTTTGGGCTACTGATAAGGCAGCTCCTGAGATTCCTCTCCACACAGGAAGCCACACTGGAGGCTAAGGCAGAAGAAGTTGAAAATCAACATGAATCGATTATTGATAGATTGGATGCTCAAGGTCAGATTCTCTGCTCTGTCCAATCAGATATAGCTTCAATTTTCATCAGTCAGAGCATTGCAGCAAAGGAACTGGAAATGGTCCAAAATGCATTCCGATGGGTGAGAAGTGAGCTGAGTAGCATCAAGGATTCAGTGGCTACTCTTTCAGATCTTCCTCTAGGACATCAAAGATGAGTTTGAAAAAGCAATTCTTCGCTCAGTTCTGAAAGTTAGCACTCATTCTCATAGGACAGGCTCTTCTAGCCCTGCTCCTAAGAAAATAAAAATTTCCTCCACTCATACTCTCTCTTCTGAGACTCGTTTTCCACCTCTTTAGTTTTCCCTCACAGTTGAAAACCGCAACAAGCCCCTCTATCGAGAATTCCTTTAGAAATATGCCTTTGCCACCATTTTTGGACTTCCACACCTCAACCTTACCAACCATCTCACTATCATTTTCCCTTTTTCTTCTCTCACCAAGGCTGAAAAGTTAAAAATCTTTTCCATGACTGAAGCCAAAACTGAAGAGCAATCGGGGTCACAAGTCCCTGCATAATAAGTTTTTGCTTGCAAGGTCAGCTAGGTTTCCACCCAGAGATCATTCCTTCACTCTCTCTGAGTGGTTTGTGTTCCATCACAAGGATATCTTGGCTCCCTTCATTCAAAAAGAGATAAAATTGATCAGATACTTTAAGATGTTCAACGATTATCGATATCTCAATAATCTGCCCGAAGTTCAGCTTGGCCAATTTAGGCAAGCTATCTCCAATCTTCGGTCAGATGTGGTTGTCACCTCCTCAATTCAAGTACATTTTGCCACCTTTCAGATTCCTCCGATAGTTTTTCTGCCTCCTCTTCATTCTCTGGTTATGGATTAAGAAGTTGCCCCTATCATCTTTGAACGTTATCCCAGAGTCATGGCAAGAATTCATGTGCAGAAGGGCAATTTGGTTGCATTCCATCACCTTTTGTTCCGAGAGTACCATCTGGGGCACATCAATTCAGATGTTCTGGCCCCTCTGTTGTCAGAATGTGAGGGGTTGTCTCCAGCTGAATGGGCCAAATTCTACCATCTCTCTGCTCAGCAACTTGATGTTATCAACTCATCTCCAGCCAAAGCTGATAAGCCTCCTGTCTCTGCTGAAGATTTCCTTGATATGAACTCCATTCGCCTTGTTCAGGATCCCTTCACCACTTGGGTTGAACGGTACAAGGTGTATGTAGCCATGCACCAGGACCTAAAGTCGCAGCAGATTTTCTATCCAATCTCTCTAGATCAGTTCCTCCAGCATGCCAGTTTTGGTACTACAAGCACCTTCAAGATGTCTCTTAGCGGGGATGCATATGGAGACCTCATCAGTGCTCAGAGGGATCTTCATATTCTGCGAATGGCACCTGTTATGGGATCCTCTTATACTATTGCTTGGGGTGTTTTTCAGGCACATTTTGAAGAGCAGGAACAACGGGCTTGGCCAATCATTACTCGCCATGCCTCTCTTTTGTCTCCTGCCTTCTATCTTCCTGTACCCCTCAAGGATTTATAGAATCGCTCTTTAGCTCTCACTTATCTTTTCTCTCTTCCTTCTTTGTCTTTCTTCAGTCTCTTTTTTCTAAATGACAAAAGGGGGAGAAAAATAACTATTCTGAAATACATTTCTCAAATTTACTCTGCAACTTTACCTGATTTCATTTCAGAATCTTATATTCTTATGATATGTTTTGTCATCACCAAAAGGGGGAGATTTGATGATCAGTCTATCCCCATATAATTTTATTTAATATACAATTTTGATGATCAACAAAACCCTAACAATTATTTTCTAACAACTTTTCATGAAGTTCATCCACATGAAATAATTCAAGCAAAATCTGTAAGTAATTCTTACACACTGTTTTTTAAAAGTTCAGAGCATAGAATTCTTCTAAGTCCATATCGATTTGCTTTATAGCATAACGATTCATTACAAGCATAACGATTTCATAAGCACCACATAACGATTTCCTTAGTTCACAACGATTTCATAAGTATTGTTTTCCTTAGAGCATAACGATTTCATAAGTATCATATTTCTTAGAGCATAACGATTTCATAAGTATCGATTTCTTTATAAGCATAACGATTCGATAAGTTACATAACGATTTGATCACTGCATCGATTTGTTAAGTGAGAACAACGATTTTGTCTCACAACGATTTGTTAAGTGAGAACAACGATTTGTTAAGTGAGAACAACGATTTCGTCTCACAACGATTTGTTAACTGAGAACAACGATTTGGTCTCACAATGATTTTAGTTTCACATCGACTTGTTTATTGAAACAACGATTTGGTCTCACAACGATTTTGGTTTCACATCGACTTGTTTATTGAAACAACAACTTGGTCGCCGCAACGATTCGATAGATATAATGATTTGCTTATGTTTATACAATGATTTGCTCACAACGATTTGTTTATGTTCAAACAACGATTCGCTCTCACAACGATTTGTTTATGTTTGAACAACGATTTGGTCAAACAACGATTTGTTTATGTTTGAACAACGACTTGGTCAAATAACGATTTGTTTATGTTTGAACAATGATATGGTTAAACAACGATTTGTTTATGTTTGAACAACGATTTGATCAAACAACGATTTGTTTATGTTTGAACAACGATTTGGTCAAACAACGATTTGTTTATGTTTGAACAACGATTTGATCAAACAACGATTTGCTTATGTTTGAAGAACGATTTTCTCAAACAATGATTTGTTTGTATCTGTACAACCATTTGACTATAATTGTATATCTGTTGGTGTTCACAACGATTTGCTTCTACTTATATACAGATTTGATTGAACAACAATTTGCTCATATAACGATTTCATAAGTAGAACAACGACTTCATGGAACACATCGACTTCATGATATTCAAATATCATAAAAGTCAAAGACTTCCCGCATGCTTCTCCAATATCCATTCATTTAATGTGACTATACATTTCACTGCACGATGAATATCTAGATATCTTCTATTCCCATACTTCTGTAAGAAACGCTTTTTAAATAGCAGAATGACATTTCTATTTTGATGTATATACTCTTTCTAACGATTGACTGACAAGCATGGAGACAGTCTAGCTGTCTATGCTTTAGCAGTTAATGTGTGCAGGTCTCTGACAGTACCATGTCATACAACGTTGGTCAAATAGAAGCTGAAGGATATCAAGATGGATCTTCTCCTTGTGTGCATGGGTTGTAAAGCATTAAATGACTGCAAGCACACCTGTCGTACTTGATGAACCATGCAGTCTAACGAGCATCCAACCTAGAGACAACAGACACTTCAACGGATACATTTTTCAAAGAGAAGGATATATAGAAGACTGATGACTCCGTAAAAAATAACTTTTGAATTTTCATCTTACAATTTGCGAGCATCAGAAAGAAGAGCCCTGAGCTTCACTCCCTAGCTTGCTGTAGCTCTTGCTCTCTGTTTTTCATTGTCTTTAGCCTTTGTTGAGCTAGTGTGTTCTGAGCAATTTTCTTATTGTAGATCTTTCTCTCTCAGTCACTGCCTCAGATCGAGCATTTGTTGTAAGCTTGGTCTAGGGGCATTTCGCCTTTATTCACATTTGTTGTGAAGTTCCTCTTCGAGCTGTGAAGAGAAGACATGTTGTGAACAAGTGGTGTTTATTCCCTTCAGTAAGGAAGGAAGACCTGTGGTTGCTTTTGTGCATTTGTTTGTCTTCATTCATCTAACACTAACTATTCTCTTTAGTGTTTTCTGTGAAGCATTTTTGTTAACAGGTTTTAATCTAAAAATTTTAGAATCCCATTCACCCCCCCTCTGGGCTTGCTAGCTGGGCAACAGAGCTTCTGCTGGACTATGTCCCAATAGGAGGTAAAGAAGAGACCAGTAAAACCGTCCGGACCCGGTGAACTATTACCATTTAAATTCCACACTGCACTCCTGACATCCTCCAGACTCGGAGGAGCACAGAGGGAGAGGTTCTGATCATCCGATATACAGGTAGGAATAGGATGGAGGAGAGATTCATCAATGATATGCTCATAAGATTGTAGGAGACCTTCAAAGAACCTGACAGCCTCCTCACGCAACAGATTCTAGTCATCCGACCAGGTCCTTTGGACATGAAGCCTTTGAATATTGTTACGTCTTCTATTGCCATGGACCACTGTATGATAGAAGGCGATATTTTATCCCCATTTTCAAGCCACTCTAGCCGGGCTTTCTGAGCCCAGAAGATTTCCTCACAGTGCAACGCCTTTTTGAGGTTAGTGTTCGCCTCACCAAGCGCAGATCTGTTTTCAGGAGAAGGATTAAAATCAAAACAGTCTTGCTTAAGTTTAGCTTCCTCCTCCCATCTAGTGACATTATCATGGACATTCCCAAACTCTTCTTTATTCCAAGAATGCAATGCCTTTTTAACTGCCTTGAGCTTCTGGACCAGAATAGCAAAAAGATTAGGATTCCACCTGGGAGCCTCACCCCAAGCAACCTTCACTGTATCGTGAAAACAACCATGGGAGGACCACATTGCCTGGAAAATAAATCTAGCAGGAGTCTGAGGAATATTAGAGAAAGAAATCTTCAGAGGAGCATGGTCTGAGTGACCCTGAGGGAGATGCCTCACACTGATGCCAGGAAAGGATGATTCCATAGTGTTGTTTATAAGAAAATGATCCAACCTGGCCTTAACTGTCGCCTGGCCAGTACGGTTGTTAGACGAAGTATAGAGCGGGCCAGAGAAACCCATATCTGACAAAAAAAAAGCATTTATGAAAGCATTGAATTCTACCATCGCTTGCAGGTTACTTAACTACCCCCCCCATCTTTTCAGCCAGCTGGGAAGTACAGTTGAAATCACCTCCTACCATAGAAGGGACGTCAACTGAATCAGACATGTTCATAATGTTGTCAAAGAGCTGCCGTATGATATTTGAAAGACAACTAGCATAAACAAACGTGACCATGAGAGAGATTTTGGAATCCTTCATTATCACTAAAGTAACATGCTGATCTGAGCTGTTCACCAACTGCATGGAGTTGTTGTGCCAGAAAACCCATAACTTGGAATTCTCACCGTCATTGCCAATGCACTCTTCCATATTTAGGTATCTGCAAAATCTGGAAGCCTTCTCCAGAGGAACCTTGGGCTCAGCAATAGCAAGAAGATCTATGTTACCCTGCCTGACTATTCTCCTTAGGGAACGCTTAGAGGCACTGTTATAAATGCTTCCTATATTCCAGTATAGAAAGGGACTATTCATGAGGAAGAATATCCTACAGAACCCTCAGCAGCCCTAGCTTTTGATCTCGTCCTAACACCTTCTTTCTTGAGAGCAATATATTTCTTTAGCGTGATAGGGATAGGCATATATATGTTTCCTTAGCAGCAAGATTGGAGACCGAGCTTAAGGCAACTTCCGGAGGAGGAAATTTAGAGGGGCAAGATTCTGTAGGAATATTCCCCAACATACCTCCAGCTTCCCCGTCAGCCATCGCCAGAGTACTCTGGGGAGCACCCGCATAACACATCGCCACAATATCACAACCAGTAGGGCTGACTAACACCGGATGAGGAAGACCAAGCTCAGAAATAGTCCCATGCACGCCATGCAACAACGGCTCTTCAGCCAGAGCAATATCAGAACCAGGAGAGCTTACAACTCCATGCTAAAAAACTGTTCCATGCACGCCATGCAACGACGGCTCTTCAGTTGGAACAATAACAGAACCAGGAAGGCTAGCTGACACAGTATGGAGAACTCCTTGCTCAAAAACTACCCCATGCACGCCATGCAACGACGGCGCTTCAAATGACGTTTCCTTTAAAGCCTGTGACGAGGACTCCACCAGGGGGTTCAATATTTGCACCTGTCTATTCTCTTGACAAGGGACAAGAAGGGATGTGAAGTCCCGATTGTTGGTCGGTTGAGCCTCCTCCTCCAGTAGAGAGAAACGGTTACCCAGCGTTACGTTTACCTGGGCACCTTTTGGTTCCTTCGTGCGCCAAGCTCTTCTTGGAAGAATATTGCCTTCCTTTTGCACCTGGACTTCCTTAGCAGGATCCCTTTGAGGAACTTCTTGTGCATCCTGATGCTTTTGCTTCTTGTGACACTCCGCAACATCATGTCCAATTTTATGGCAGAAAGAACACACCAAGGGAATTCTATAATAGTTTATCTCTGCCAAAACCTCTCTGAACCGCAACCAATCCATATTCTCTCGGGCCTTGGCTTGACAATGTCGAGTTCAACACAAAAAGGCCTCATGAGTTGAGTTAAGGCTGCAGTAGGCTCATAAATTCTGAGGACCTGACCCAGATTCCCTGCAATGGACTTGAGGAAATCCTCATAATAGTAGTTGACAGGGAGCAATGGAAAGTCAACCCAAATGGGAATCACAGTAGGATCAGTATGAAAATGAAAGTTCGCTTCCCACTTGAAAAAACGGTACAACAGGCGTTTGATATAAAAATTTCTCCTCATAATAACCTTTAGGTAATCCTCCTCATCGTCAAAGTGAAGAACCAAATGGCGATGGTTGAGAACACTGATGATAAAATCTTCTTTAAGGAGAAGCCTTTGGGAGATACAAGACTTGAACTATGGGATCGAGCACCGACCGTAAGCACATCTAACAATAAGAGCAAGTTTGAAGGTTAGGATAGACTTACCAACTTCTTCGCTAGAAAAGAAAACTGCCGGCTCTCCTGAGTATGTGAAAGACGGAGGTTTAACTCCTATTTAATGGAAGGAGGGGGTTTAGTAGCACCAATTATCTGCGCAAAAGACCGCTTCCTAGGAGGAGGAGCACCTTCTGCAGGAACGGGCCGCCCAGCCTCAGAAGAAGATTCCATTGCATAAGCAACCCCAGCGCCGCCAGCGAGAGAAAACCAGAAAAACCGAAAGCGTCTCTCTCTAGAAATACTTAGCTATACATGCAATAATACTAGTTTGATAACAATAAAATGTTATAGAGATCACCATGTCTGTGTTATTTTTCTAAAATTTGCACATTTGTTAAATATTATATATTATTTCCATCTCAGATCCTTCATTAATTTGCGACAGAATATTCTCCCACAATTTTGTTGCCAATATAAGTTTAAATATTATAAACATTAAGAATAGTTGTTTTGTAATTAAAAAAAATAATCACTAAAATAAAATTTAAATTTATTATTACAAATAATTATTACTATGAAATAACAGTCAGAATCCAATTGTTGGATTCACTCCTGATGTGACATTGTGGAAATGGATATATGATCCATCATGAATGATTTTTTATTTAAATTTAATATTCATCATGTTCTCATGTGTATATGGATGTGTATTACAAATTCAAGTCCCATCGAGTGCTTTAGGTCTATTTGCACGCCGCTTGATTTCGTCAAACAAAAGTGAATATCGGGTCGGGACCAATATCTCGATGTTGTCTGAATGTGACGGCGTTAATTACATCTCTCTGAGAGAGAAAACCCTTGATTTATCGCCAGAGTATAAAGCCTTAGGGCCAAAATAGGAGACATCCGCAAACATATGTACAATAATGAGGTATATAGATCACACTGCCTAAAAGAGACATTTCTTTATTTTGGAGTTTTTGATTTAATTTTCTTTTCAGACTATTGAATCTTATTTTGAAAGTCATCTCATTTGATTTAAATTTTTTTTTTATTTTTTTATTTTATATTGATATATTTGATTTGGGAATGTTTTATTTGGATTTGAAGTTGTTTTATTTGAACTTGGGATGTTTTTATTTGAATTTGGAGTTTGTTTTATTGAACTTGCGATGTTTTATTCAAACTTAGAAATTTTGTTGAATCTTGAATGCTTTATTTGAATTCAGAATGTTTTATTTGAAATTAGAATATTTTATTTAAATTTATAATTGTTTATTTGAATTTATAATATTTTAATTGAATTTTAAATATTTTATTTTAATTTATAGTATTTTATTTGAATTTAAAATGTCTTATTTGAATTTATAATGTTTTATTTAAATTTATATTATTTTATTTAGGTTTAAAACATTTTATTTCAATTTATGTCGATCTAAGTAGGTGTGTCGACACAATGTAGAATCTAAAAAATCAATTGTTGGATTCGTTGTCAATCTATGTACATTTGATCAGTTCGATTTACTCCTTATCTAAAATAATATGATCAAGATCCGTCCATTAGATTTACTTTGGATTTAAATCTTAAATGTTGGATTAATGTTCAATCAAGATCTTATGGTTTGATTTTCTCTCAATCTACATGTCTAATCAAGATCCGACTATTGAATCTATTATCAATCAGAATCTAATCATCGGATTTGATTCCGATCAAACACCCAACTGTTGGATTGGCTCCCGATATATGTACATCTAATATGTTGGATTTGCTAACAATTAAAAACAATCTCATTGAGATATGCCTATTGGATTTGCTCTTGATCTAAATGTTAGGGATTTACGTTTGATCAAGATCTAAAAGTTTGATTCTCTCAATGCACATATGATCAAGATCATACTATTGAATCTATTAACAATCGAAATCCAATCATTAGATTTGGTTCTGATTTAAAATCTGACTATTGAACTATGTACATTTGATCAGTTAAATTTGCTCCCAATCTAAAATAATCTTGTTAAGATCCATATGTTGGATTTGCGTTTGATCAAGATCTAATGATTGGATTTGCTCTTGATCTATATCTGATCAAGTTCCAACCATTGAATCTACTAATGATCAAAATACAATTGTTGGATTTGATCCTGATCTAAAATCCAACAATTGGATGTGCTATCAATCTATGAACATCAATTGTTGGATATGGATTTCATTCCTAAATCTTTAATATTTATTAAGAAATAATTATCTCCGATTAGATTAGGGACCAAACTAATTTTCGTTCCAACTCGGTCCCTAATTTGGGATGGGTTTCATCTCGATTTAAAATCTGATCGTATGATTCGCTCGCGATCTAAATTAAATTGCTCAGCTATATAATATAAAAAAAGTATAACATATCATAATGTAAAATATAAATTTTAAATATCAATGATTTTAAATATTTAGTGATTTAATACTAAATAATTTAATTATTGTTGAAAACAAAGATTTATTACATGTATATTCACTAAAGAAATATTATACTTTCACAAATACACAAATATAAGGTGTGTATATGAAAATATATATATATTTAGTAAAGTGAAAATATTACTTATAAATGTATATTTTCTACATATTTTATTTTATTTTATTTTATATTCAAATTATTATATAAAACTATATATATTATATATATATATAACCATTAATAGATAGAGTAAATTATAGCTATAATATGATTAAAACTACTATAACAATGTATCTGAGACTGAATATTATTTGATCACAATTCAATCTCAGATTTAACTTAAACAAATAAATAATACATTTGAGACCGAATATTATTCGGTCACAATTCAGTCTCAAATTTGTGACCGAAATATTATGTCACAAATTAGCCACAAATCTGAGACCGAATTGTGACCGAATTTTATTCGATCTCAATATCTTAAACCAATAAACAATACATCTCAGACTGACTATAATTCAGTCACAATTCGATATCAAATTTGTGACTGAAATATTCAGTCACAAATTAGTCACAAATCTGAGACCGAATTGTGACCGAATCATATTTGGTCTCAATAATTAAACAATAAATAATGAATTGAGACCGAAAAGTCTTTGGTGACAATTCGGTCTTAAATTGAGACCGAAATATTCGGTCACAATTCAGTCACAAATTTGAGACCGAATTGTGATCGAATGACATTTTGGTCTCAGATTTGAGACCAAAATATTGAGTGATAATTCGGTCACAAATCTTAGACCAAATTGTGATTAAATCGGTCTCAATTCGGTCTCAGATTTGTGACCGAATTGAGACCAAAAATTTTGGTCTCAAAATCGGTCTCTATCCGTGTATTTTCTTGTAGTGAATTTCTTGACATAGATCCACATTTTGAATTTCTCCTCTAATTGGAACATCAATCAGATTATCCTGAAACACTTTGTCACTTGGTTCTATATCATTCTTAGGTTGCTTATCTTACAAGTTATAGTAATCACGTCGATGTGCTTTGACAAGAATGATCCATCCTTATGTCGTGTTATCATTTACATAGAACACCTATTCAACATGACTTGCTAGAGAAAACGGTTCATCTGTGTTGAGCCTTTGACGAGTGTTCAGACTGATAGTTTTATATTTATCTATTTTAAATCCTCTATCTTTTCTATAAACATCCCACCAGTCACACTCAAATAAAGCAACACATCTTTGATTATCCAAACATATTTCCAATACATTAATTAGACATCTATAATATCCATCACATCCGGATTTAAGTTCTGTATTGATAATAACTCTAGACAACAAAGTGACCTTTGTTGCATCAATAGATGATGTACGAAACATGAATCCATTGACAATGTAGCCCGAGTGTGAGCATGCAAACCTTGAAGGTGTTTGTGCCAAGCAATGTATATCAGGAGTACATCAAGGATCATTTCCATTGTTGAAATCTTTAACATAATTCTGGAACCATTTCAAGAAATTCATTTATGTACGACTTTAACTCTCAACACATATCCTATATTCATAAAAATATGCATCGATATCTTCAATCTGTTTAAGAATGTACAGATGTGCCTTATCAACTTCTTCTTCAGACAATATACGAGTACTGCCATTTCTTGTTAAGAAACGTCTTGAAGATTTAAATATTGAACAACCTCCATTAATGTCTTTAGAGGGGCCGTCATAGTTCCTTTCCCTTCGGTTAAAGTGAGTGTCAATATTGTCCATATACATTGAAAAAAATGAGATTGTTTCCTCCATAAGGTAGCCTTCAACAATTGAACCTTCTAGATGTGTCCTATTTAAAACATAGTCCTTCAATTTCTTCAAAAATCTCTCTATAAGATACATCCATCGGTATTGAACTGGACTAGCAATTCTCACTTCATATGCAAGATGTACAATCAAATGAACCATGATATTGAAAAATGACTGTGGAAAAATTTGTTCCAACTTATATAATGTTACTACAATATCACCTTCTAATCTAAGCAAACGATCAGATTGAAGAACTTAGGAACATACATCTCTAAAATATATACTTAGCTCTATATCAGTCACATCTTGATTGACAATACCATGAATTGCCAAAGGCAACAATACTTGCATGTATATATGGAAATCATGACTCTTCAGCCCTACCAATTTTCTACTGGAAATATCTACACATTTCATCAAATTGCAAGAATATCCATCTAGAACTTTTATATTATGCAGAAAGTTGCACACAATTGTTGTCTGCAATCTATTCAATGTATATTCTACCGCTAGTAACCTCGTCTTCTTATGACTATCTGTCTGTGGATGGAATTTTGGTCTTATTCCCCATAGTTCCATATCTAACCATGCATTCAGACTATCTTTGCTCTTTTCCCCCACCAAGAAGGTTCAAAGTTTCAACAAATTGTCACATACATTCTTCTAAATGTTCATTTCATCTAGGTTGTGCTAAATGAGTAGATTTGACCAATACGACAGCTCTCTAAAAAAAATACTTTGTTTCTTCCATCCTTCTAAATTCTTGATATCCTTCTTAAAGTTCTTTCTAAATCTGATATGAGGAAGATGAAGTTGTTGATTCTACACTACAGCACCCATTAACACTTCTGGACGGTTACGATGTTCAGCCACGCCATCAAATTTGTGTTGATACTCACGCCTTCTCCATCTATGACTAATTGGCAAAAATCGTCGGTGCCCCAGATAACAGAATTTTTGACAATTGTGTAGCCATCTTGAATTTGTATTATAATGAAAGGATGGACATGAATGTTTTCCTTCGGTACTCCATCTCGATAAATTGGCATATGCAGGAAAATCATTGATCGTCCAAAGAAGGGCAGCTCTCATCTGAAAATTTTGTTTCTTTGAAGCATCATATGTTTCAACACCATTGTCCCACAAAATTTTCAATTCTTCTATCAACGGTTGTAAATAGACATTGATATCATTTCCAGGACTTTTAGGACCTAGAATAAGTAATGACACCATCATAAACATCTGCTTCATGCACATCCATGGCAGCAAATAATAAACTACTATCATCACAGATCCATACACTATATTTACTGTTCATCATCCTAAATGGATTGAACCCATTAGTCGCTGAGCCAAGTCTCACGTTGCGTACCTCTACAGAAAAATCTAGATATTGATCATCGAAATTTCTCCTTGCTTCAGAGTCAGCAGAATGTTACATCACTCCATTTTCCGAGAGACTTCGACCATCTTTGTGTCATGTCATCCACTTGGCTATCATAAAAGACATTAACATTCTTTGCAATCTATCTTTTACTGAAAATAACACAATATTTTGTATGGCACCTGTTCCTTGTTACGTATTTTCTTTGTACCTGGGTGCATTACATGCTGGACATCGATCCCTATGTTCATGTTCATTTGGAAACAAGACACAGTCATTCTGATAAGCATCTATCTTCTCACGACCTAACCCCAAAATTTTAATAGTCTTCTTCACTTCATACCATGGTCGAGGTAAATTAGCTCCTTCTAGTAATACTTCTTAAAGTAACTCGAGAAACATTCCCATACAAGAAGCTATCACTTGGTTCATGGTCTTAATATGAAATAGTTTCAACATAAATGTCAATTTTGAAAATTTGACACAACTAAGATATAATGGTGTTTTAGCATCTTCCAATAATTAATAAAAATTTCTTGATTTCTCATTTGGTTCATGTTCCCCTTCTGTCCTCTCTCTTTCAATCTCTTGTAACTCATACAACATTTCAATTGTCGTATCAATCTGATCTTCTGTTTATGGTTCATTAGCAGAAGGGCTAACTTACTGAATGTCAACTAATGGTGCCTCTCCATGACATACCCAATTGGTATACCGTGTCCAAAATCCATCTACTTTAAGATGAATTTTAATATCCATCCGAGACAACTTGAATCCCTTAACACAGTTATGACACAGACATTGTATAAACTCATAATTTCATCCATGCCTAAAAGATTCTCTTTGTTCATCAAAAGGAAAATCCAAAAACTCATCTAGTCCTTCTCATATCTAGGATCCAAACGATCTCTAAGTTTTATCCAACTCTTATCAAGTCTCGTCATTTTTGGATAATCTAAAATTTACGAAAAAATAAAATATCATTAGACAATTTATATATTCCAATAAATGAGAATAATCGACAATTCAAACAAAATTTCGACAGCACCTCTCCTATACTGAGATCATTTTCACATATACATTCCACACACATACATGCCTTCATAGATTCCTGCAAGAAAGGGGGGGTGCCTATAGGAATTCGTGCCCATCCATAGATATTTTATTCATATGTTGTTCTTTATTATATGTGTTTTGGGATTATTTTAAGATTTCAGCAGCATCTCCCCACACTTCTTCAATACTCCCCAAATATTTGCTAATTTTAACTATGCTCAAAAAGTCACTTGTATGAAATACAAGTGACAAGAAGAGTAGCTAAAATTAGTTGCTATATCGGAGAACAGTGAATAGACGCTACCAAAATTTTAAGACAATCCCAAAACACATATAATAAATTAAGAACAACAAATGAATCAAATATCCATAGACTGTCCAACTTGGACAATTCAAGACTTTATGCTCGATATATGACATTACTATCAAAAGACAGTAAAAACATATATCCTAACACAAGTCTTGAATGGGCAAAAATTAAAAAAAGGTCCACTCATCTCACTCATTGACATTCATGCTTTCTTCGTCTTCTCATTCATACATCCTGCAAGGCAGTTAGTCTACATTCACATTCACACATACAATCACATCCTGCAAAAAATATGAGCCACCACCCAGGCTCGTTGGATTAAATAAATATGAGCCATCACCCGGGCTCGCTAGTTCAACGAATATATATAGAGGGATGGAAGGATTACCTGAGAAGAAAGAAACACCAAAACCTGAACAATTTGTACAAATGAATACCTGCATTAAACAAGATAACCTACAATTAGTCATACCATGATAGACTGACCTGCCGGTTAGTTCATACCATGATAGGTAGATATCTTTAACATAAGAGAATATTGTAGGTAATCAAAACTCTAGACTTGAGAAGTCAAAAGGGATCTATGTTTATGAGTTACCAAGCACAACACGGCCTACAAAATTAGGACACTTCAAACATCGACAAGAGAAAATCCCTTCCACCTAGTCGATATGTAGAAGGCAATTATACCCTTGGAGCTCTAAAGTACATCAGTAAGAATCATGTAGGTAGATGTAGTAACTTGATTTTTGTCTTACAACTTGCATGTACTAAATTAAGTTCAAATAATGGTAAGCAAGGCCAGTGAATCAAATTAGATTGGACTCTTCAGATATCAGTATGAATCAGAATGTCAATCTGATTCATTTAAATTATAATAATTAAAAAATTAAAATAAGAAAAAAATATATTATTGAGTTGACCATGCTTCAATTGTTGGATAGCTAAGAACTTTTGAGATAAAAAACATCCTTCCAAACCCACCTTTAATGTTGGAAACACCTTTAATCTCAAGGGAAGGGTCTCTTATTTTAGCACCATTAATGTGAGGTGGTCCCTAGTTGGGCTTAAGCCAAGGTTGTAGAGTATTACTCAAACCTATTGTGTTGGAGTTAAGAGATATAAACACAAACTCCACCAGGGGTAGAGACAGTTTCAGAGCATGTTTGATGACACTAATTAATAGACATCTAATGTTTGAAATAACTAATTTTTAAGATTTCAAATTATTTTGTAAAACATCTGAAATTATATCTGATTTTATCACTTAAATCTAAAAAAAACACTTATTTTTTATGTTAGGATAAATCCTTCAGACTGTGAAAGACTCATCGGACATCTCAAAGGCTATTTTCTCCAAAGGCAAAGA
The DNA here is from genome assembly GCA_014218235.1 of Colocasia esculenta. NCBI lineage: Eukaryota > Viridiplantae > Streptophyta > Magnoliopsida > Alismatales > Araceae > Colocasia > Colocasia esculenta. Next base: position 85,246,978 of record CM024757.1, read on the forward strand.
TAAAAGGAGCCAACTAGATCCATGAGCAGATATGAGTTTCGAACTTAGAGTTCCAAACATTTTGTATAATGCAATAAAGCTGAAAGAGAGAGAGAGAGAGAGAGAGAGAGAGAGAGAGAGAGAGCATTCCACGTCAATCTTTGCAAAGTCTTCCTTGTAGAGCATTCAAGCTTCCTCTCGTGCATCTCCAACCTTAGATCTATTTTGGAGAGGAAGAGTTTAGAGTCTGAGTGTTCTTATTATATTTTGTATTTCTCAAAATTGCCTCAGATCAAGACTCCTTACTATTCATCTTGGGCTTGGTCCAGAGACTTTTTATATTGCTTAAAAATCTCATGTTGTTATTCCTTCTATGAAGAGAAGGCTTGCTGTGTAAGCATTGTTTCCCTTAGTAGAAATGAAGACCCTAAGTCAGGGTGTTGTGGTTTCTCTTCAGACTGTGAAGGGAATGGCAGCTAAGCAGGTGTGTTAGTGTCCTCACTACAAGACAAAAGACATATGTCAGCGGCTAAAGGCCGTTGACAAAAGTAAAAAATTCGTTGACAAAAACATATATCAACGGCCACAGTCCGTAGACAAAGCCGTCGACATTTTTGTCGTCTACTTAACATACGTCAACAGAAGAGTGGGCCGCTGACAAAAAAATTTTATGTTAGCGGCCTAAAGCCGCTGACAAAATTTTTTTACGTCAGCGGCTTGTACTCGCTGACAATTTTTTTTTATGTCAGTGGTTTATTGGCCGCTGACATAAAAAATGTTTGTCAGTGGCGCCTTTAGCCGCTAACAAATAATAATTTTATTTTTGTCAACGGCTTTAAGCCGCTGACAAATGTTGGTATAAATTTTTTTTATATAAATTCTTTTAAAATTCTAATTTTTTGTTTATACAAAAATACCTACATACACACAACAAGAAAACAAGTATACTACCACACAACGGCGCACGAACCTGTGGAAGTACTCCCAATCAGCTTCACAGCACCTCTGGGTTCTGCCGCTGTGTTGAAGCTAGCTAGGCCCAATTCACTTGGGTTTAATTCTGGAACCACAAGGCAGCTCATCTCAGCTCAGCTCATCCGTCTCTCTCTTTGTTCTCCTTCCTTTGCCCATGGTTGGTCCAAGCAGGAATTGGAACAACAACTGCTTCTGCTGTAGGCACCGAAGCCATGCCTTTGCTTATTTAGTGGTACTCAAGCATCTGTTCCAGTTTTTAAGACTAGGGCTAGAAGTCACACGAGAAAAGAAAGGAATAGGCAAGTTAATGAAACTTTGAGAGTGTTTCCTGTGCAAAAGGAACTCTATCTACTTATAAATTCTTTCTTGGGCTGTATATCAAAGAAGGATGTGAACATACGAGTGCTTGTCAACCCCAGTCAATAAAAGAGAGAGGTAGATAACCGCCTTCTAGTGGTGGTCTAAGTGAGGGAGGTAGGTTGCCCCAAGAAATCCCAGCAGGATCATTAATAGCATTCCATGGTCATAACAATAAACTATATAAACACAGGCATTGAGCAAAAGTATTGGAGGAGGAGTTAATAGGTTTCAGCTATCAATAGAGATTGTGAAATGAATTATGAAATCAGAGATGGATGGCCCCAGAAGCAAAACGTCTAATGAATACATATTACAGAAGATAAATCTTAAACTTCAATTAGAAAGAAAGAAAAGAATGTTACTTAATCCATCCCATAGACATGTTCTCTTGTTTCTTGTTGTGTGTGTATGTAGAGGTAGCACTAGCAGACTGGGAAAAGGATAAATAAAGGTCTTTTAAAACTTTCCAGCCCCTTAATGATATAGAAAGTAAGGGTGAGACATGTTGGGTGCCCATTTTTAAATTAGAGCCATCTAAAAAAGCACATGAGATAATGCACAATAGATTGATAGCAACAATCAGACAAATTCATGACCACCCAAAGAAGAAAGTGAAGAAACAATTCAATTAACCCCCAACTCATATCAAGTCCGATCAAACCACAACACAAGCTCCAGACAGGGTTCATTTGAAATCATTTCCCTTGTAAGTCAGCTTGAAGTAAAATATACAAATAAGCTATGTACACCCCATACAACCTAAAATTTGATCCTCTGTACTCTAATGGCAAACTCTTTCTTTGAGAAAAAAAACTAACACTGAAGACTGCAAGCACAAACTACAAGTGAAATGTTGAGTAGTTAAAATTAGTAGGTATATTGGAGAAGAGTAGGAAGATGCCGTCGAAATTTTAAGACAATCATAAGCACATATAATGGAGAACATCAGATGATCAAAATATCCACAGACTGTCCAATAGGACAATTCAAGACTTTTGTTAGGATATATGTCATTACCATCAAAAGACGGTAAAAACATATATCCTAACAAAAGTCTTGAACGCACAAAAAAGAAAAAAAAAGGTCCATACAGTCACACACCACATCCACACATTCATATCTATATGCTTGCATCCTGCATTAAAATATATGAAGACAATTACATCCTGCAAAAAATAACACATTCATATACATATACTTGCAGAGGTAAAACATTTCTTGGAGAATATATTCATGTTTCTCTTGTATGTTTGCTCATGCATTATGTTGTCCTCAAAAGATGAAACAGAAACATGAACATATTCAATTTTGATGTTTGCTTCCAATCACAATTTTGATGAGATCCACAATTTAATGAGAGATGCTATGTTCTTATGTCTTACCATTCTCCTATACATCAGTCAACCCCCCTACTTCCCTTATCTTCTATGATCAGAATGACACATTAATTGGGCACAGAACATTAAAGTGAAGTAAGTACTTGTCTGCCAATCCTAACCATGAGTAAAAGAGTGGATATGCCTGTCTAGTTTGGAGAGTACTGTAGGATAACAAAGATCATTCAAATGTTTGGGTATTTTGCATCTGAAAAAAACTTGAGAAATATCTTAATGCTCTATTCCAGGAATATACACCTAACAAACTAGAAGTAAAGGAGAGGATACGCATGTTCATTTTGGGAAGGATCCTAGGCTAGGATAACTAAATAGGTTAGATTAGGCAGGACAAGTTGAAAATTTTATCATCAGACTGGAAGGTTGCTCTTTTGGAGTATTAGAGAAGTGATCAGACAAGTGGCAAGTCATAAAGTTGGCAATAGAACATCTTCCCACATTGGAGGACTATTGTATCACAAAATCACTCAAATGCTTAACATTTTATAAACTTGCAAGACTGGTGCATGAATAGAAGTAAATAAACAAATACAAAAGGAGATCAAAATGACAAAGGAACCAAAACAAGGATCGCATATGCTCTAGCATGAAGCCCACACTTGAGACATTTTTAGGAGAGGAACTAGTCTTTGAAGAAAATATTACAGATGATGGCCATCTATGCAAAATGAAAGACAGTCAAATGTTTGGTAGAATCTGAGATTGAACACTATACTTGACCATTAAAATGCCACATAGATGAAAATATTGTGAGAGGAAAGCTCTATTATCTCTTCTCACAGCCTAAATGCTCATCTCTATAATTCAGTTTACAGAGAAAGAAAGGGACATTGAATAATAAGAATGGGGGGATGAGTTCAGTTATTGTTTAGGGAGTGGATAGTAAACCAAGTATCCAAAGCCTCTTCCACCTTCGATTTCACGAGGTATCCTGTTACCACACACTGAATACACTCTCGTATGGTGGAAATGGGGACCTTCATGAACTACTCTAAGATGTAAAGATAAAAAGAAAGAAAGATGTGCATACATATTTTAGCAAATTCCCTATATATTATCCATTAGGACAAGGAGAAACGCATGATGAGCTGTTTCCAAAATGCCGTCAAAGTACTTAACAGGTACCCAGAAACTAACAGAAAGACCGGAGATGTTTTGCACGCACCTTTTCTTTTCTGGTACTTGTCTTACACAGGGTTTGATAGGCTGAGCAAATTAAACGCAAACCTACTGGCCGGTTCTTACAAGATGGACAAATCTCTGGGAAGTTGTTTCGCGTTTCTTGCTTCCTTATGTCTTTATCAATCTACAGAAGACAAGAATCCTGGCGGCGACAGCTTCGATCGAAGCCTGGAAGATCAAACCGGAGGTGGAGGAGACAGGAAGAGGGCCTACAGATCCGCCATCGCAGGAAGAGGGCCGAGAGAGAGAGAGAGAGAGAGAGAGGGAACTTACAGATCAGCTTCAAGCTAGCCGGAGGAGGAGGAGGTCGGCGCGAAGGGGACCGGATCCCTCGCCGGAGGAGGAGGCGGCCGGCGCAAAGGGGACGGGATCCCTCGTCGGAGGAGGAGGCGGCCGGTGCGGGGGCGATTGGAGAACGAGAGGAGGCCGCCGGCGGCGGAGGCGGCGCGGGGTGGGGAGATCTTCGCTGGAGTCAGAGCTGCAGTGGAGATCTCCGCGCAAGGGAAGAAGTCGGGTTTGGGGGTGGAGATCGCAGTACTGGGACTGGGAAAAGGTTTGGGGCCGCAGGGGTGGTATAAAAAAAAGGGGAAATATATGTCAGCGGCTAGTCTCGCCGCTGACATTAATAATAAATATGAAAAATGCCATTTAAAAATAATATATTACTCAAAAATATTAAATTATAAATTATAATTATAAATATTTGTCAACGGATAAATAAAACCCGCTGACATATGTTAGGGATATGTCAACAGGTGAACAGTAGCCGTTGACGAAACTTCTATTTGTCAACGGCTTAATAAAGCCGTTGACAAATATAAACTTATGTCAACAGTCTTTCCTACTAGTTGACATAAATTCTTTTTGTCAGCGGTTTATCGAAGCCGCTGACATATATGTGTTGACAAATCGACTCTTTTTTAAGCATGGCCTTGAGGATATCCTTAGATTAATAAAATCTTATGTGTTCTTAGGGAATAGACGTAGGACTAAGAAAGAATTCAGTGTCAAATAAGGATAAAATTTTTGTACATTGTGTGTGATTATTTGCATTGAATTTCTTCGATTATCTAATGCTAACATTTGTATTCGAGGGTTATTTTTGAGCTGCAGAGAATTTCAAAGGATCCTATTCAACTCCCTCTCTAGGATCGCTATCTGAGCAACAACCAAGCCCGTAAGCCGGGTTGGGACCAACCATATCAGTTACCGCTACCCCTAGATTCTAAAAGGACTAAGTGAAACCTCACTCATCGGTGGTGATCAGAAGGATTGAAAAGAACTTGTATTCATATGATAATAAGAGTTTTATTACAATAGGTTTACTACATTATATTAAGATTTCAAACACTTGAAATATGCACTTGGCAGAACATGAAGTGCAGAGCTTTGTTTTTTTTTTTTTTTCAGGTTGTCATCGGATAACGAACCAAGTCATCCATGAACCCACCCCACCGGGGGTGTCCATCCCGCCTACGGCGGGAGAACAGCTGAAGCGCAGAGCTTGTTGTGCTCCGTTTGGTGTATTTTATGTTGCTGTGATATATATGCTTCGATTAGATGTAGATGTGTTTGTTTTGTTGGGTTCCATATTTATCTTAAAAGGAAACTTCTCTATGATCTGACAGACAGCGTGCAAGCTCAGCATGTCATGTGGTATTGCTTCCATTTGGAGAACAAAAAGGCAACAACTAACACTCCTCTACTGGGAAGGAACTCTCGATGCCCAGGAATATTGGATCACGAATCATAGTGATTTTTATCTGGTATCCCGAGAATGGAGTACCTATTGGCCCTTGATTTACTGGATGCAGTGTTTTCCAAACACGTGAAGATATATAGTCTGTACGGGTTGCTTTCCTCGTGAGGAAGGGCGTCTAGACTTTGCCAAACCTAAGAACCCGAGAAATGGTTTCTCAAGACAGGTTGATGAATCTCTGAATAGAGAAATAAATTTATTGAAGATTGACTTCTTCTGTTAAAGGAGTACTTACAGACATTACGTTGGTGTTTACCAATGGCCATGCTAATAATATTTCGAACCTCCTTAACTTCTTTGAAGCTTATGAAATGTCCTCAGGTCAGAAAATCAACAAAAGAAAAAGTTATAACTTCACTATTTCCAAGAAAGCATCTAGTGCTACGGCACTAATATCACTGGTTTCTCCCAGCAATCTGGGTCCATACACTATCTTGGGGTGAACATGAAAGAAGGTCGGATTAAAATTTCTGGCTTCAAGTTTTTATTTGACAAGATAAACTAGAAGCTTTGCAGCTGGAAATCCAAATTTGTTTCCCGGGCTGGCCGGGTTATTCTCATTAATGTTGTTCTCAGTTCCATCCCAATCTATACTGTCATGGCCACTTTCCTTCCCAAAGGCATCATCCGCCTTCTTGACAGGGCTTTTGCTTCCTTCTTCTGGAGCGGTCTTGATGGTATCCAAAGACGCCACTGGATTCCCTGGTTGACTATTCAACGTCCAATTGTTGAAGGTGGTCTGGGTATCAGAAGTTTATGGCATATCCAGCTGTCTTTGGCTACTAAGCACCTTTGGAATATTTACCATGGTAATTCCCTATGGGCCCGGTATGCTAGAATGAAGTCCCAACAGATATATGGTATTCCAAAGAATATTTTCACCATTGCTAATTCTCTTATTACTGATAGCACTACATGGTTACTGGACAATGCATAGACATGCGATTTCTTCTATGATTCTTGGGCTGGGAAAGTACCGCTGTGTTTCTCCTTAGATGATCCAGATTCCGCCCCTCATGTTTTGGTGTGTGATCCTATACATGATACTAATCATAGTCTCTGGCAGACATTTCCTGGTATTCAAGATTTAAAGTAGGTCCAGCTTCATGATGAAGAAGGCAAGTGCATCTGGTCTCCCACTTGTGATTGCACTTTCACCTCCAAATCTGCATATAATCTGTTGAGGCCCCGTGGTATTCAAAGACCATCCTTAGGGAAAATTTGGCACCACAGTTTTCTTAGGAAAGTATCTCTTTTTTGCTGGAAGACTATTCAAAGAGCTATCCCGGTGGATTCCAGAATTTCAGAACAAGGTATTCACATTGTCTCCAAATGCTCATGTTGCTACAATTCCCAGTCTGAAGATATTGACCATCTTTTTACGAGAAGTGATATTGTTTCTCCTCTTTGGAACTGGTTGTCGCCTTTTATACCCCATCCTATATTGCCAAATGATCACTTTACTTCATGGTGTTGGAAGAGCATTAAGCAGTACAAATTGTCAACACCTTTTGGCTTCATTGCTATCTATGGGATCATATTAATCATTTGGGAAATCTGGAAAGAAAGATGCAGAAGAAGATTTGATAATGCTTATCGATCCAGTAGCAGAATTATTGATAATTTTTTGATATCCCATGCTTAACGCCAGGAATCTTTCAAGGTGACACCTTCTGCCATTCAGATGACTACTATCAATTCATTTGGTTACTCCTTCAATTGTCGCCCCACAAATTTCAAATTAGTCAGGTGGATTCCGCCCATACATGGAATTTACCTTAATGTCGATGGTGCTTCAAAAGGCAATCCGGGCACTAGTGGAGGTGGGGGCTGTTTCAGAAATGCCAAAGGTGAAATTCTCCTGGCTTTTACTTTCTGCTATGGCCATGGCAATAGTATCCAAGCTGAGGTCCGAGCTCTGCATGATGCCCTCCAGTTAGCTGAGAAATTTGGATTCCGGGTTTCCACAATCTTCTCTGATTCTGCCACACTTGTTAACTCAATCCTCAAGCAATCTCCTCTGGGATGGCAATGTCAAAGATGGTGGCGATCTGCTACAGACATTGAAGCATGGCTCCTTTATTTCTCATATTTTTAGAGAGGCGAACCAGGTGGCTGATGCTTTGGCATCCTATGGTTGTATGGAAGCACACAATAAACTATTCACATCCTTCTCTGCACTACCTTATACTGTAAGAGGGCCAGCGGTGCTTGATAGAACATGTTTACCTAATGTTAGATTAGGTTAACCTTCTTTTTTCTTCAGGGGTATGCCCTGTGGTTTTCTGTAACCTCATTATTCAATATATATAAAATGGGACAGTACTTCTGCCCCTTTTTACCAAAAAAAAAAAAAAAGAGTACTTACAGATATTTATTAAGGTATCTGTCAGCGTAACCATATATATATTGGCTACGGTCTTTTCGTTCTATGTTGACATATATCCAATGTTGTATGGACCTTGCTTCACTTTGAGGTCCTACGACATGCAAGACCTGAAAATTAAGGGAGTGCTAACTTATACTTTTAATTAATATTAATTCATAGAATATTTTAATTTCAGTCCTCGTTTGCAACAGGAGTACAATTGAATGGCGTCTACATTAAATTGCTGTCTGTAATTAATATTTAGCATCACATAGAGAATGATTAAATTTCAGGCCAGATCTCCTGTTATTACTCTTGGCATATATAATAGGAGTATTGAATGGACATTAATGCCAGATATTGTTGACATCGGAGTTCTGCTCCAATCGTTTCATGTCAGCTGACTTCTTAGGAGAGTCCAAGGATATCCTTTGGTGAACAATTATGCACGCATATGCACCTTAGAAGGAAGAGACCCCCGCAGTTGCCACGAATTTTCCCTTCTTCCACGCATTTATCCTTGCACCAGTCCTCGATCTGGCAGGGCCCCTTGCAGATGCCGCACGGAACATCACATAGTTTCTGCGCCACCACCTGCCCGTCTAGACCAAGAAGATGAAGAATAAGCCCCGACCGATGAGCTACATATATAGATCTTCCGATGTGTGATCATGTAGAAAAAAAAAATGACAAACATGTATAACATCCCCATGGTGTTTAAGGAATAAACGGGAAGTGAGAGAGAGACAGAGATATGGGGAGCTTATACTTACAAGAGAGCAGGAAGTGATAAGTAAACGTTAGTTTGTTAACTTCCGATGATTATCCATATAGCATGCATGCACGGGTGTTGTGTATAGCTGCCCGCCTCATGCACATAACACACGCACACACACATACTCTCGTAATCCTATTGGTCATATACAAACGTCAAAAGCAGGTATGCCATTTATATTAATTAGCATCCTGGTGGGAATTCCATAGCGCTCGATCACTCAATAATTTTACTTTGTGTGGACCATCATTTCTCGAAAGAGCTGCCCATTCCCCAGGATTAGAGACGTAATTTCACGGGCACAAGAACCTCTGTTTTTGATGATAATCATAAGAATAGATTGTGGGAATTAACCTACTCACTCATGAATAGCTCATCTAGAGATTGCGCTTATCCCTTGTCAAACCCACCCGTAATAATCAACATGGAGCCAGCTTCAGAATGGCCATGGTCAGAATTTTCAATCATTTGATTGCCACCCGTAATAAAAGATCGTACTTGGTACAAGTGTTTGCTATTTCCAGGATACTTCATGGTACAACCAGCTCAGTCTCTATGAGGGAACCCATAGAGTATAGAGACTTACGAAGGTCTTAAGGAAAACATCGCTAGTCTGCCAACACGGAATGACCGACACAGAGCTCCCAATTCCCCAAGAAGGGTGTGCCTAATCATGCAAATGTGTAAGTGAGGTGTCACGTATCTTTCCTACAAATGTATGCAATTGATGAACAATGAACAGAACATCGAAAAGCACATAAATAAAGAGAAACTCACATGCAAATCATGATAGCATCTTAACCAAACAAGTCCATTCTAATCATATATTCATCACATATTCATATCATATTCTTATCATGTCAATTTCTCATTAAGCTAGATCACAACATGTTAATCAACGAACATAAGATCAATCACACATTAGAATCATATTCGTGTCATGATAGTTTTTCAATGGGTTGATTGCTTTTTGGTCCATGCACACTATGTAAAACTATGCAACATGCTGACAGACCCAAAAAATAAACATGCTGACTGACTAGCAGGAAAGAACAGTCTCGGGTCGGTCCTTGAATCGCGTCCTACAAAGTGGACGCTTTTCAAAACACAACGTACGGTCAAACAGGGCCAACTGTGCAGAAATCTAAATCCCGTCGGCCTACATGGCCGCCTTTTGACTTGAATCGTGACGGGGTATCCTATCGCGTTTCATAAAAAACATTAAAATAAGAATATAAAAATTGGGCAAAACCGTTTGAGCGGGAAACTTGCTAAATCGCGTCGGGGTATCCCATCGCAAATCAGACATGCACAGACTCCCATGCGGCGCGAAGTCTCACGTGTGCCGTTGACTGATCAGCATGAGAATCGCGTCTGACCTCACGATCGCGATTTAGAGAATCGCGTCGCCTGAACTGGACGCGATTCCAAGTGCAACTCGAAAACGCAGTGTTGATGCAGCGACTCTCTTACCATGCTTATAACTCTCTATATGATGACATTTAGACAAAACGTTCAATATGAAACATGACAAGGACAACTAGTAGAGGAACTGTCAAGTTGGGGTTGGATCTAATTCGGTCTCAAATCATGTGCAACACATGAAGAACGTAAAACATCCTAAACATACGTGACTTCATTACAACCTTCATGTCAGACCTATAACTTGAAATATATTGACATTTAGACAAAACTCTCAACACCGAAGATGACTAGGAAAACTAATAGAAGAACTCTCATGTTGGGGGTTTAATCTAATTCGGCCTCAAATCATGTGCAACAATGGAAGAATGTAAAACTCTCTAACTGTGCGTGACTTAGGGAAAATGACTAGTACTCGACGGATACAACATGAAAATTAGGCAAACCAAGTGCAAATGAACCTAGACATGCAGCTCTACACGATGGTATGGGTTTCCTTTAATCTTTGCCCGAGAACACCTACCTTTGAATGCTATGAATCCCTTGCAGGTTCTGGGTTGATGCAGAGCAAGGTTGAGGAAGAACCACGTTTTCCCTAGCCGTTCTCCTCCCTCCTACGCCCTAGCCTTGCTGCTCACGACCCCAGCTCGTTGCCAAACCTTCCCTAAGAGTTTAGTGACGAGTTCTTATAGATTTAGGGTTTAATTGCCTGTCCTAATGGGACTAGGAAAGGGGCTGCGAATTTTTGCATTCCACCATCCAAATCTGGGGATTTCTCCTCCCAAATGAAGAAGCTACACCATGGGAAGGTGTCAAGTATGGTTGGCCATGATTTGACTTGGCATGCTTGTCTAATGACACTCCTTTAAACCCTAATTTGCCCTTCCTAATCACCACCTATTTACATGCACGAATTTTTGGGTATTTTCTTGTTCCAATTTTATTCTTGGGTCAAAAGTAATCCATTGGCCCAATTTCATTAATGGTTCATTAATACATAATGTTGGAAGTCTATCCAACATGTTTATTTAATTTATGGTCAAGTATTTTTCCTCGTTAACGATTTTCTGACTTAGTTTCCCAATTCGGTAACTCGTCACATGGTGACGTACACATGGCCAATCTGATTTTTCGTTGCATGAATTCCTTCGTGGAATGCTTAGGGATAATATTTGAGGTTGATTTATAATTTTTACAAATTTTTTTGATGTGTTTTCTCACGTACGATAATGGTACGTAAGTTTTATCATTCCGATAGTGCAGAAATTATTTATTTCAAAAATTTTAAATTACTGAATTTTCGGGGTGTTACATCTTCCCCCACTTAAGAAAATTTGGTACCCAAATTTACACATAATGGTATAGTTCGTACCTGAGAATAGTTCTGGGTGATTTTTCTTCATTCTTTCCTACGTTTCCCAGGTAGCATTTGTGACTCCGTCTCGACTCCATTGGACCTTCACCATAGGTATGGTACGATTCCTGAGTCGTTGCAACTTCCGATCTAGCAGCTTGACCGGTTTCTCTTCATAGGTCAGGTCTTCCCGAATCTCCAAGTCGTTATGGTTGATCCAGCGAGCCTGGGTGGTAGCTCAATCATGTGTGTGATTGAATAATCCAGCGAGCTTGGGTGGTGGCTCAATAATATATGTGATTGAATGATCCAGGTGGTTTATGTACAAATAGAGTGTAAGTATAATAAATAAAAAAAGTTTTTTTTTTCTTTCTGACAACTTGTCATTGGCTAAGAAGCTGCTGCCAAAGGGCCATATGTCCGCGGCTACAGGATGCTGACAAAAATTAAACATGTAGCCACGACCTTAAAAACCACTGACAAAAATGTTGTAAGGCAGCGGTTTCAGCCGCTGATAAAAGTGTCATATGTCTGCGGCTACACCACGCGGCCAGAATATGCAAATGGCCGCGGCTTGTAGCCGTTGCTGTAAAATATATGGCGGCGGTTGTTTCAACTGCGGATAATAATTCTTTATGTCCGCGGCTGAAAAAGGTGCAGACAAATGCGATATATGTCAGCAGTGACAGTAAACCGCTGACATAAGATCTGTCCACGGACTTTTTGGCAATGGTTGTGGTAGCGCTTCCATAGCCGCGGACATACTCTTATGTCAGCGGTTTCTGTATATTTGTCAGCGGCGCCAAACTGCTGACAAATGTTGGTCCTCTTGCAGTGTCCCGCGGAGGCTACAACATGTAGCTATACAGGGGGGGGGGGGAGGTGGAAGAACTAGAGGAAACGAGAGGGAGAGGAACAGCTTGGGATATCTTGGGGAAGAAGAAAAGAAAAGAAAGGGCAAACGAGGGGGGCTTAGGGTTGCGTGCGAGGAAGGGGGAAAAAGATGGAGAGAGAGAGACCTTCTCTCCCCCCCCACCTTTTGAGATTTACGAGTCTCACATGTTTATTCTTACAAAATTTAAAATCATAAGTATAAACTGTTACTATAGATCAATTTTGTTGTAGTGATTGTGTTCAGTAATTGATTTGTGGCTATCACATATTAGAAGGATATTAGAATCGTGTTCACTAATTTTTGTGTGGCTAATGCTAATCAAAGTGTTATTCAATAATCGCAACACAAAACAATCAAGGTAATCAATACAAATATTTACTTTATAATCGGAATATAAAGAATGAGATAATCTGAATCTGAATCACAACAGTAATCAATACGTTTTCATATCATTCGAACGACATATATGGGACTGCTATCCACCCTTGGTTCGCCTCACTCGGTCGAGAACCTGACCTTCATGAGAACTCCTTTGGCTTCAAATGACGCAAGCGCCTTAGCAGATTAATACGCACTATACTCCTAGCAATCAACATTGCGGCCCGCCCCCTTTCTTTGCCCGCCGGCCGCCTAGCTCGTTATTCTTTGAGATCTGGATGGTGGGTAAGCATTCATTCTTTAGATCTAATGCTGCTAGTAGCAAGCATGGGCTGAAAAGGCAAGACTCATACGTTGGGGTGGGGCGCGCCAACCGGGGTAATTACTAAAGCTCTTTCAACACTTCTATAAAGAGTTGCTTCAGCAGCATTCGAGTCGAAAGAGTACGGCCGGTTATCAGCCTTCACTATTTCGACTGAATAGTCCTCCTTCCAAAAGACGAGAAAGTGGTTAAGTTATGAGGGTACACACCAGTTGGAGTGTATCCAGTCCCTGTCCAGCAGGGCATTGTAGGTTGATTGAGCATCAACTAAAACTAAAAAGAACGCGGTCAGTGCCACTCGGGTTCCTACGGTCAATTCTACCGGCAGAACTCCCAGCGCTGGAGTTGATCCGCCGTTGAATCCGTTTATGACCATCTCTGTCTGAACTAATTCTTCAGGCTGTAGCCCCCAGAAGGCTACTCGTTTTTATTCAATTATTAAATGAAACATTGATGGAGGAGGACACTTTGAATATTTATGAAGTAATCAGAAGATCTATACTTAGTAGACACTAAATAATGGGCCCTATACAGTAATCACAGAATGTTGTATAATCGATATAAATAATCATTGAAATAACATCAATCGATACAAAAGGACTTTTGTAGCTCTAATTGGAATAGAAATAAGAGATGTGAACTATAATCAGAATTGTTAGTTGCTTATTAATCGATGCATGTAGTAATCAAAACAAGTGTAACAGCATTGATTGGAAAGTTTGACAGTAATCAGTGGAGGACTTATTCAATAGTCATTGTAACATTTAAATTATAATCGATTTACACACTAATCGATATAGTTTTTACTCAATAATATATAGATGCAACACTTTAACTATAATCGGTGTGTTGTGTGTTCTATAATCTATATGTACTTAGATTATAATCGATATAGATTTAAGCATAATGTATGAAGTGCATATATAAATTTGGGATTTTTAGAGCACTTACAGTGATATATTTTAAAGCAATAAAATGAATTTTTTGTCCTGTTGATAAATTTAATGAAAAATAAATCTTAAAAATACTAGAATTTTTGTTATCATCAAAATTTAAAAATAATTGGAGATGAGAGATTTGTCACCTTCTAGAGTGCCTCCAAAATATCTCATCGTTTTTAGTTTATTATTTGTACGATGCAGTGAGATTATCTTTAAAGTGATATCTATTAATCATTTTCATGTGCATTGGTGTGCTAGACGTAATTTCAAATGCATTTTGAGAACTAAGTTAAATGCATAACTACATAGCCCCCCCCCCGATGTATGCACATACCAAATTAATTAATTCCCCCTTAGTGATTGAATGAATGCGCACCAAGTTTCAAGCCAATGCAATAAAAATAATAAGGGAGTACAGGTCATAGAAAGAGTCAAGGAGGGGTGTTTTACATATACTATACATGCAATCATACAAGGAATAGACATGGAACCACAAACATGCATTAAGCATTAAACTCTATGACTCTTTTTGTGTTTTACATTTTTTACTTTTCTTTTTTTGCTTTTCTAATAAAAGAAAACAAAAAATAGCCTATCATCAAAATCTAAAATAGTAAACAATAAGGTACACAAGAGGATCATGTCTTACCTTGTAATTCCAAAAAGGAAATCAGCATGATACTCACATAACAATTTCGGTGCCTTGAGCTTCACATTGATGCTCTAGCTCCAAATTTTTCAAGACACCTACAACCACAACTCTCAAGTGGATTTATTTGGTACCTAAATGGTTTTGGGTCTAGTAGTGTTAGTCCTAGAAGGGAGCAGATCCTTCCTAATCCACACAAGATTGATTTTCTGCATATTTTTCTTTAAAGGACATGTCTAGTTCATATGTCCATGCCTACCACAGAAATAACATGTGATATTAGCGATGCTTTGTGTTGGTTATGGCATATGAATGACATGATGATTGACATACTTTCCTTTCAGTGATTGTGCATGCTTCTTTGACTATTTAGAATTTCTAACATGAGTAGATTTCTTTCATTGCATGGATTTCTTATCTTGACCTAGTTTCTTAGAATGCATATACTCTTTAGCATGAGGATTCAATTGGGACTTTTTCTGTTTGGGTTTAGCATGAGATGTGCTTGAAATGTTAGAATCATGAACAAAGGATGTTACTGTTTGAGACTCAAAGGATTTGTTCTTTTTATTTTTAGGGGAATAGCAGAAAGCATGCTCATTGGTGTTAACTTTCACATTAAGCACATCATCAAGCTTCTAATTCCCCTTCATGAGTCTAGATACAGTAGACTTAAGCACATCTATTGTTTCATGTAGTTTTTTGACAAAATTTCAGAAGCTTTATCATTCTCCTCAAGTCCTAAAATTTTTGCTTTCAACAATTCATTCTCATAGGTCAATTCGTAATTATCATGTAGATCTATGGCATCATAAAATTCAGATATTGCATGATCTTTATCAAACATAGGCAATTTGACCTTGAGTTCCTTATTTTCAGATGTCAGAGAATTATTCTGATTTTCAAGCATGCTTAGTTTTTCGAAAATATAATGATCATGAGCTAAGCATTCCAATTCTTGTTCATATAGCTCAATTTTACTTTGCATGGTTTCATTTTCATCATGAAGATTTTCATATTTTAGATTGAGTTCATGTCATGATATGCAGAGAATTTCATCATAAAGAAAACCTTCAATTTTCATTTTTAGTCCCTTATTTCCTTTTTGATTTTTCTATATTTGCTATGCAAAGCAATATACATTAGCTTCTTTCTACTCTTGAGCATTTTCGGCTGAAGAGGACAACTCCTCTGAGTCACTCCATGTGGCGACCATGGCTTTCGGCTTCTTTGCCTTGACTTTCTTATACTTTTTCAAAAACACTGGGCATTTTGATCTCATGTGCCTAATATCTTGACATTCATAGTAGATAGTTTCTACTTTTTATAGGTTCTCCTTTCTTGCTTTTGCCCTTGAAGTATTTAGAGGAAGTGGTACACAGTGACTTATTTTTCCTCAGAAATATTCTTAAGCTTCGGTCTAGCTTTGCCACTTCTTTCCCATCTCCGCTTGATGAGTTTTCTTCAGAGCTAACCTCCTTGTCGCTTGGCTTTAAGTGCGACATCTTTCTTCTTGCTACTTTGTTGCTCGGGCTCTTCTATCTTCAAGTTGATTTCATAGGTCATAAGACTCCTAATCAATTCATCCACAGTGAGGTTAAACAGATTTTTTGAGCCCTTAATGATCGTGGCTTTCATGCGCCACGCAAGTGGGAGGGATCTCAATATTTTCCTGACCAATACTTCTTGTCAAGAGCACTCAAGTTGTTGGTATTCTATGTAATCCATGCAAACATCTCAAAAATTGTCTCCACTAGGATCATCTTCAACATTTCGTACTCATGCACAAGAATATTGACTTCGGTCTCCTTGACTTGTAATGTGCCTTCGTAGATCAACTTCATATCCCATATCTCCTTCACTGAGCTGCACATGGAGACATGGTAATACTCATTAGGATGAGTAGCACATTGCAATATATTCATATCACTGAAATTAATATTGGACTTTATAATATTATCTTTCGTCTACTTTCCTTCATCCTCCGGCAACTCATAAGGCCCCGTATTCACAAGTTTCCAGATCTCATAGCCTTGAGCTCTGAAGAAGACATGCATATGATTTTTCCAATATGTATAGTTGATGTTCTGGACACCCAATTCTGGCCCATAAGTCTAGCCATATTTATTATTCTTATAGTGGCCCAAGTTGGTCACTCTCTTGAGCCTATTTTTTAGCGTATTTTAAACCCATTAAGTCCAATTTCTACCATATTTCGTCCATTTATTACTTAAGAGTCCTTGTCCATATTGAAAATTAGGGTTTCAGATCTAAAACCTTTCGCAATAGGTCGTACGGCCGTATAATCAAGGTCGCGACCAACCTAGCCATCGTAACATCCCATGCTTATCCATCCACATAGTATCAGTGTCGCATTGGGTCTGTTCATCACGATAACCCTTGTCGTGCCCCTACGATGCATCACGATAGGAGTTTGCATGGCTGAGGTTACGTAACATTCTCTCTCTTATCCTATCAAGGATTATCTCTCTCCCAACGGCCTTGAGACGATTCCCAGCCATGGAGATGGGTTCTATTCGACCCTAGACCCCTTCTAGGACTCTCCCCATGTATACTTGAGTTTATCTCATTTTTTTGGGTCTTTATCCCTTATTGACGAGATAGCTTCTCTCCTCTCTAGAAAACCATACCCTCTCCCTCTACCCTAGGCAAGACCCCGAATCCACTACGAAGTGCTGCCAAAATCACTCCAGAACTTCCCCTTAGTTCGTAGCTCCCTTTCCTTCTTTCTTTCCATTATTCCCTCTCACCATAACCCCACTTTTCCTTCCACATCTGGAGCGTTTTGGAAAGGAGGTGACTTCCTCTACATCCACAAGGTTGTTGTACAACCCAAGAGCTTCATCTTTAGTCAGGGAGTCACCCTTTAGGGCTCTTCACCTTCTTACTCTCTCTTTTATTATGTGCATGTTATTTGCTTTTTAGATAGTTGCACATTCACACATCCTCATTTTCCACAACCCTAGGGGTTTCCTAAACACCCCAGGTTTGCTCCCTCCATGCATTCCTTCTTTCCTTTTATGTTTTGTAGATACTCTACTTAAAGGTTGTCTAATCAAGTATTCTTTTCTTGTTTCTTTACTTAGACACGTCTCATACGAAGAGTAGACAAGGAGCTCTCCTCCTCTGGCCAGCTAGAGGAAGGGAAGGAGGACCACCCTCAACTCTCGTACCCTGCTGAGAAGGCGTAGGAGTCCCAAGTCACGACATTAATATCATGACCGATCGTGCGGTCGCTACATTATTACCATTGCGTCGGGCAGCCTCGTTGCAACATACGTAAATGGCCTTCTCATCTTCCTTTTCTTAGTACGTTGGTCATTCTATTTTCATTTATATTTAGGCAACTTGCTAGGCGGAGATCATGATCATTTCCATATCTATATATCCATCCTTGTTGTGTCTTGAGGAAAGTATATTCTTGCGATTACAACTGCCATCAAAGTAAGGTGGGTGGTGGATGGACTGACTCTCGGGCATAAATCCTTTGTTGGCCATCGCATACAGGATCACTCTTATAGATCAAGAGCCCTGCTCTAATACCAATTAATGCAAAACATATATGCGATGATCAACCAAGAGGAGAGGGGTGAATTAGTTATCATCTATTTAAAACTTCTTTCACACAAGATAGATTAAATTTAATTAAGCAAATCTAATATGAAAGATGCACAGTGGAATAACAGAACTTTAGACACAACTAACTATCCTAACCTGCGTAGAAGGGAGGTAAAATAGATGGATTAAACCACAAACTGCATGCAAGATTTCTATTTTGACTTAACCTTACCCTTGCAAAGTCCACTTCAAACATGACTTTTGGACTATTTTGTTGCACACTTAACACATAAATTAGACCGTCAATTAAATATGAATAAATCAAATAATTGGGTCATTATCACTAATTAGAATTAGTGCTTTGTGATCTTATCAACATAAATTAGAATTAGTGTTTTTGCGATCATCAAAATCTGCAGAGTACAACAAACGAAATTCTAAAAAGGGTCAAAGACTGCTCCATCAAGCTAAGAATAATTAGGGTAAAGTAAGAGAAAATTGAATAAATGGTGGCAGACCCACAAAGATGGGAAAAGCACTCACGATGTGTGAAATGGAGGGCCATTTGGTGCATTATAGTGCAACATGATATTTTCTCAATTTGGTGTCAAATTTGACGTGTCTACAAATACATCACACTCCCTTATGCTCCTACGTTAAGCACATCAATACCTTTTTTTATGCCCACAACATCCTCCTCGCACAATCTATATTGTCCATACAGATACAATTTTATCTCTTTCAATGCTTGTTCTTTCCATTTGATCCATAAGGGGTTAAAATCCCCAAACAAGGTGTTCATGACCATGATTTCATGTTGTATTTCTTTTGAAGAATTGATATTACACACACATATATGTTTTCTAATACAACCTTTCTTCTCCTTGTTTATTCTTTTCATGCAAAGGTGATCATTCAAACTCTTCTACATCAGCCGACCGATTAGTAGTTGAAGGAGCAAACTCCTAATCTCACGCTATCTCCCAACTTAAGGCATATTTCCATCATCACTTTCTTATCATCTTGAGGTACGCTCACCTCTGGCGATCATGATTCGTATCTAGCATTGTGTGCTTCTCTCTCTTTCTCATTTAGTCATATTGTTTTTCTTTTCTCCATTCTTGTGGTTGAAATCCACTTCCATGCATTCCAACAAGAGTATATGTGTAGGACAAAGGGGATTCATGTGTTGTATTTTAAGACCTAGGGTTTAAGAGTTCTACCATGACTTAAACTTCCATAGTTACAAATTTCCTTTAAATCTTTCATTAAATTGTGCCTCCCAACCCCAACTAGGTTATGGTTTGGATGGGAAAGTGTGTCTCCATGTTTGATTAGGGTTTTCGCAAAATTTTGCTATCCTTTCTAATTAAGCATAATTAGCCAAATTCAGTTATAAGCAATTGAGCATTCCAAATTTTATAATATTTTCATCTTTTATTATTTTTTATGTTTTCTGTTTCGCCCATTAGCATTATTATGAATTATCATTAAATCACTTTATCAACTTTTTTATTTGTTTATCATTTATTCTTCTTAAAATTCTGACTTATCTAATTGAAATAAATCATGGTTACTACATTCTTGCTGCTACTGGCCTAGCAAGGAAAAAACCTACCATCTCCTTTTATTGGGGGATGTTGCTCAGTTGGTATGGGCATTCTTTATAGTTTTTTTTTTTTTTCCAAATTGTGTTATGTCTATAGGATAGTCCATTGCTATTGTTAATTTTTGAAGAAGCGTTGATCTCTTTTTAATTATCCTCAACACATGGTGCCATATCAAGGAATACCTTTCTATGTTCGGTGTTGGAGACATAGAAACGTAGAAACTTTTTCATTTTCCAAGGCTACCCTATTTTGATTGAAGGGTAGCCTAACCATGGGTATGTTAACCTAAAAGTAAGCAATTTTACTTTGCACAGGATAAATAAAATTGGGTAAATTAACACCTCCACTTTAAATCTAATTATTTTAATTAAAATAAAAATTATACATTTCACATTATATGTATTTAAATAGTATTAAAATATTATAATAAAAAATTTAAAAGAAAAAAAGGAGTTAACCAAAGTTAACTCTTTTTGCCCCACCTCAAGAGGTGGGACAAAGTTACCCAAGAATATCTCTAGGTAATTCAGATTATCTCTGGATAACCTTTTTCCTCTCCCTTAAGCTTGAGGAGAGATTTATATAGGGATACTCCTAATTTACCCCATTCCTAAAGTAGATACATCGTCTTCTTTTTCAGATATACCTACTGACATCTACTTTGTCTTTTTCAGGCTGCCTCCGATGCAACTTCTAATTAGGGACCAATTTGTTGCATGGAACATCACACCTAAACAGAGTACTACAAAGACAGCTGTTATAGTTAGATGTGTTACAAAAGTAAGAGGACATACCTCATAGCTACCAGAGTTGCCTACACAGATTCACGTCTTAAGTCTGGAGGACTGGCGATGGTGTACCTCCCATTAGTCGACACCGATCAGAGAATACCTGATGTCGCACCCCTTGGACAATGCCTTCTCTCTTCGAGAGCCTTAGCCTTAAGCTCACACAATTTCAAGATACACTTGCACACACCTCTCCTTCTCACACATGCACATATCACACTTGCACTTGTGCCTTGCACTTGACTTGCATGCACACTTGCATGCATTGGACACTTTTTCCCCTTCACCCTCCGAGGGGTATTTATAGGGAGATGGTGGAGAGGCTGTAGAGAAGGGGGAGATGGCAGCCGCCCTACCATGAGAGGCAGCAGGGGGGTGTGGGAGGTGCCCGCTCGCCACCACGCCCTATGCATTGGTGCGGCTGGGCAATGCCCCCGCCACTCACGTGGGTGCCGGAGGTGGCACCTCGCGGGGCCCAAATGGGCACATGCCCAATAAGCTCCCACTTGCCCATTTAGAGTTGACTCCCCACTTACCCAATCACGGTTGACAGCGCATCCATTGTTCTCTACAGTATTCGACATCAACGGTCATACCGAAAGTAAGGCATGCAACTTCTATGAGATTTGTCGAGTCACCGACAAGTGTTCCATTAAGTCGTCATCTTACTAACGAATCACTTAATCTCAATATGTACCTCAGGCTCTTAATAATCACCTGATTCTAATATTTTGGATCTATCAGTAGGCAGTATTGAATCCAAAAGCGTAACACTCATGACTATATTACTACATAGGCAACTGAGCCTCCCGGGATATGAGTAATTGAGCATGGTGAAGTAACAAGATACCTTCCCTATGCTACACATGTCAATTCAATTTGTCTTAACCACTTTCCTAGACATGTTCTGCTAGATGGTATTATCCATCGCCTTAGGTAACATGCTAAAGTAGCGACAATAAGCTTCTACTTCATGGAACAACGCTATAGGTCACTACGAGTATATCGAGAATCACAGACAAATGTCTTCATGAGCTCACACAATGATGAAGAGAAAACCGTTCATCATTCTCATATGTAGTCATATATTACGCATGTGGTGTGATTCACATGCTGCGATGTTCCTCCATTCATATGGGCGTGTCAAATAAGACCGCACGGATACAAGTCCAATTGTAACAAATACAACCGACCAGAGTCTCGCAAACCAGTCGCTCTTATTTTGCACCTTTTTGTGACTCACATATCCAGATATAACAGGCTTCACAGAATTATATCTATAATCCACATGGTTTGTCATGTCCTAATAAAATGTCCATTTATCGGAAATGACAGAAATCGGGTAAAAGAAATAGAACTTTTATTTTGTTCATCTAATATTCACATTGTGGAAGCTTAAGTACATAATACTCCTCATTATTCTCTATAAGAGGAGTAAGGGAAAAAGAAAACTTAATTACAAGTCATTACTACATTACAAAAGAAAAACTAAGTTGTAGAACTTCTAATGACTGATTGTCCCGCTCAGCACACTTTTTCCCCCTTTAAGCATCACCCTCATCTTGATCACCTGAAATGGTAGGATTATATGAGCTAACTAGCCCATTAGGATTCAATCATACTAATCCAAAAGAATTAAGATAACCAAAGACAGAATAAGAAGTTAAATTGTTAACAATGATAGATATCAAGGATGACTGGATGATCATGTCAAACCGACAACAATTGTAAAATAGGAATGCAACCATGCTCGGGTTTAATTTCCCATTTCAATCATGATAAAAGAACATGATGACTAATCAAGCTTGTATTGATGCAATGCCAAACATCCACAAACCCTTTATCGTTCCGTACGACCAGTAAACGAATTCGGGTGCTCCTCCTAGGACTGGACCAGCCCTATTTGCACAGGCATATATCTCAAATGAGTCCAAAGACCCACAAATTGTCATCATAACTCATTCTTGCACGGTTTCAAGTAGGGGTATATAAGTGCTCAAGGTTTCTCACATAATAGAGATTCATGTTACAATGTAACACTTATAGAAAATTGGAGACAAGCAGTCATATGTATTGGAGATGTTCAAAGACATTCCATAGTGAAATATGGATGACTTTTGAATAATCTTTATGGAATATACAATGGTTGAAACCCAAGTAAATAAGGGTAACAACTAGTGGGGTCAATACCAAGGTGAGTCATCAAAAGCTTGGACAAGAAAAGGTGCTAGAAGGCATGACTGGGTAGTGTATGTCGACAGCCAGAAGGTAGTTGTCGACAGTACATGCTTCCAGAACCACAATTCTGGAATCTAGACAGTACTTGTCGACAGGCCAGGTTTGGCTATCAATAGGTCAGGTCCATCTGTTGATAGACAGGAGCCATCTGTCGACAGATGCTGGTTTTCTGATGTTTTTGGGTTCTGGATGCTTGAGGTCTGTCGACAGGTGATTCCCATCTGTCGATAGCCACAGGTTCAGCTTCCAGAAGTGGATCTACAGCCACTCTAAAGACCTTTTAATGGTTCCTATGAATTCAAACATGGTTAACACATCAAAGAGGGTATTGTATACAATTCCAAACACCACTCTACATGAGGGGATCAAGTAAAATAATAGATATATACTAAGGCACATACACCTATAACAATATGATAGCTGGAAACATAACTCTTCCAAAACACATTCTCTAGCAACTAATAAGAAGATTTCCCTTAATATACCTGGGGTAACATGAATACTAACTAAAACATGATTATAAGGAATAGAAACACAATTCTAATGATGTTTCCAGAATCAGTGGCAAGTGTGAACATGGTCGAGGTCTAAACATGGACTTCTTAACATGGAAGGAGGACAAGAATGAGAAGAAAGAAGATAGGTAAGAAGGAATCCTACATGACTTTGAGGAAGATAGAGTCCTTCTTCTTCCCAACGAAAATGTCCACAGCAAGAGGAAGAAGCAGGCACGGTAGGTGCAGAAGGTGAAGTAGCAGCACGACCGCTACAGAAGAAGCAGTAGCAGCCACGGCAAGGCAGCAGCTACAGCTCCTCAAGGCAGTGGTTGCAGCAACAGCTTCAGTAGCAGCAGGCGCAAGAGCAGGAGTAGGAGAGAACAGGAGCAAGAAGTGGAAAGACTCCCACGAAGGGTGAGGGGAGGTTAATATAAGATCTCAACCCCTTGCATGCATGGCACGTCGGCCATACATGTGTTGAGGTAAAAATCTCTTTTTACCCACCACAGCCACGTTTACCATGCAAGTTTCCCATGGTTACACCTATGGTGAAACGTGTAGGCAGTTAACTCATGGGATTTGAGCTTACGTAGCCCATGTGCGTAAGCAAGAAAAATCCCAAAAAATGGTTACCGTAATTGCCCAATAATTCAGCTGGTCCATTTGTCTTCAAATTTTTATATCCAAATGACATCCATTAAAGTTGAAATTTCAACCATATACTAATAATAAGGTTTTACAAATTATGGTGATTTTAGTTTAATTTTTAGAATTTATTTTTCACCCAGCAAAAATTGCCCGAAAAATAGTTGTGTCGCCATAATCTCAAAATCCGCACATCAACAATTCTGGATATTTACATTCTGATATCAACACATTTTTCTGGAAATTATGGTGTTCTCAAATTTTATTTTCGTTACAGAATTCGGTGTCGCCCTGTCGGAGCGCGCACCTCTAAGTATGACATTGGAATAACATTTATATATCAATTAATCCCAAATTAAAGTTAATACATCTCATGATAGTAGTTATATTTAATAATTAAAATATTCACATTTTTCTAGTAAATAAAATTTTTGGGGCGTTACATGGTCAATCTGAACTAATTAAGATTTCATCTTAGGATATTGTGTTCGACCTGTAGTCATCTAGAGTTCCACAACATCAAGTGCCTCATCTTTGCTCGCTATCAATAAGTGTCAAAGGTGGATCACCTGTGTGAGAGGGCTGATCCTAGCTTGGTGACACTAACAATGTATAAAGCAATCATTCGTTCTCATAAATAACATTTTGTTAGGAAAAAAACTTTAATGATGTCAAAATATTGTAAATTACTATAACTTACAAAGACCCGTAGATCTACAATGGGTCACAAAACTTTCTATGGCTAAAGGTCTCGTTAGTGGATCTGCTATCATTCTCATAGAACTATTCTGTCGAAACACCACAAACCCTTTTGCCACCAAATCCCTAATGTAGTGATAACAAATATCAATGTCCTTCGTTCTGCCATGAAATTTGGGATCTTTCGCGAAGGCCAATGTCAAGGTACTATCTACATATAGTAGTACACCCTCATTCTGATGAGATGTAATTGCCAAATGCTGCAACAAACTTTGTAACCAAATTGCCTCTTGGCTAGCGACAGAACAAGCAACATATTCAGCCTCCATTGTGGATAGGGAAATGCAAGACTGCTGCTTGCTACTTCACGAGATTGCTACTCCAGCCAACAGGAACACAAAGCCTGAAGTAGACTTCCTCTCATCTTGGTCACCAACCCATTCCGCATCACTATAGCCAATGATTTTCAGGTTGCCATCCTTGTAACGTAGTGCATAAATTGTCATCCCTTCCAAATACCATAAAATGCTTTTAACAACTTAATTTCCAATGCACGAGATGAGGGTTACTTTGGTAACGACTAACCAAACCCACTGTGAAGCTAATGTCTAGCCAAGTACACAGCATAGCATACATTAGACTTCCAATCGCAGTGGCATAAGGCACTCTAGACATACTTTCTATTTCTTCTTCACTCTTAGGGCATTGACAAGTACTGAGGACACATCCTTTATCAAGTGGAGTATTTATGGGCTTAGAATTGTGCATTCAGAAGCGCTTTAGAATCTCATTAATGTATGTCTCCTGAAACAAACTCGGTGACCTTTCTGAGCGATTCCACACAATTTTTACTCCGAGCACATAGCTCGCTACATCCATATCTTTCATCTCAGAGACGAAAGATAACCACCTCTTAGTGGCAATGATCAACTGCATATCATTCCATCCATTAAAATATCAACAACGTATAATGATAATATGTGGAGACTTTCTCCTACTAGCTTTACATACACACAGTGGTCTTCTTCAATCATCTCAAAACCATATGAGATAATAGCCTTATGAAATTTTATATACCACTTGTTGCTGCACAAGCAAAAAGGGCGAAGACCGGGGTCAACTCGAGTGGGCCTCGAGGCGATGGCGAGGCGTTGTTATCCAGGCAGCTTCAACTCGGACCTGCAAAGACCACCGAGCTACCTCGGTGGGGAAACACTCCGACGCCCAAGTCAAGTAAAAGGAAGAAGAAGGTAAGAGAAATTTATGCCACGAGTAGCATACCTTGCTCTGAAGCGTCTCACTTGTTTTATAGGAGGGGGGGGGGGGGGGCTCGGCCAGATAAGCCTTCCCCTGCCTTAATTGGCCATGCCTCTTTCTTTGTAAAGCTGTCGCCCAAGGTAAGGGGGTGATCAACGGATGCTATTTTTGGACTGCAGCTGGCGATTGCCGGCTGGGGATGGAGGAGCTGTCGCGATCCGGGATTTCGGAATCCTTCCTTGCTTGGTTTTGGAGAAGGTAACGATAGTTTGAGTTTCCTTACATGGGGACGAAAAGATCTTTAGCCGAGGACCTTGTCGTCAAGTCCGACGACTTGGTCGACGGTATTATTCGTGGGCCCTACTCGGGTTCACGTCGGCGGTAGTATCATTGGCCCCCCGGCTTCTTTTCGGATCTACGAGATCCGAAGAGAAGTCTAGCAGGAATAACCCTTCGCCGTCGTATCTTCCGAGCATCTGTGTATGCAAAAACTGAGAACGATCTCGTCATTCGCAGGCGACGGCTCTGACGGGAGGCATCGAGAATCGTGCGCATTAATGGCTGATTTGAGAGACCGATCGGCGCGTGATCGCCTCGATCTTTCCGTTAATGATGGCAACCTGAAAGGCGGCAAGCGTTACCGATCCCGGTGACCAGTACCTGACCGTCGGGCTTCTGACATGTGGCGGCTTCTCCTCCGCTCGATTCCTTAAGCCCGCTTACGACCGTCTGATTCCGCCGTGGCTGCTGTTCTTATAAGTTGCAGGCTTTGTCGCGAGAAAGGGTTTCGCCTGCTTCTTCTTCCTGGTGATCGCGGAGTGCTCTTCCGACGTCGCGCCCTTTCCCTTTCCTGCTTAAAAGCGCGTTGTCGGCTCAACCTTCGCTTGCTCTCCTACGAGGTAGGCAATGAGCCTAACGCCATCTCAGCCTTCTGATGAGGAATCCTCCTCTAGGACAGATAGTGATGCCCCCTCCAACTATGACCCTAGGACCGGCACCTTTATTTATGGTCCGATAGAGGAGGGTTTCATTTTGAGAGTCCAGCCTGGGAGGTATGTTCCTCATACTCCTTCTACACATACCTCTGGGGATCGCCGTCTGGCCGATAATGTCGATGATGCTTGGTGCGAGACAAACACTGAGGCTTTCAAGTGGATTAGGAAGCGCTTGAGCCCTACGCTTCCCGCCGATGTAGTGTTCTTTGCCAACAAGCAGTTTAGAGCCATTACGTCCAGAAGGGGGGGTATGTGTTACAATGAGGCGGTTCGAGGCGGTTTGCGTTTCCCTTTTCATCCGTTCGTCATAGCTCTGCTTTTCGAGCTTGGGCTGCCCCTACACAGCTGAACCCATGCATGGCGGTCGGTCGTTGGGTTCTGGCCTTATGTGTGTCTGCTGCTGTGCCCCGACGCTCCGCCTTTTCTTCTATTGTTTCTCCGTGAAACCATTGGCGACTGGCTGTATTTCGCGGCTCGGTCGGGGCGTCAGCTTTTCAGGAATCTCCCGTCATCTGTTGCATGGGTGGAAGAGGGAATTGTTTTTGTATATTCTCCCTCAGGTGGCCTTTCCGACCGAATGGTCCGAGGTCAACGTTCGTCTTAAGGCGTTTGGCCCCCAAGCTTAGCAAAGCCGAGCTCGTGGACTTCTCATACCTAGTGAGACGGAGAAACCTGACCTGACCGAACCATCCGACGAGTTGCTGAAGCTAATTTCTGAAGGCTCAGAAGGTCATTGCACATTATTTCTGCTTTCCCTCATAACTTCTTTGGTGTTTTCTGACAGCTTTTTGGTTTTTCATTTAAATAGTGATGGCCGAGATGACATCTCCGACGCGGGCAACAAGGCCCGGCCCTTCTTTGGCCGAGATGGTGCGTGCTCGGAAGGATCGGCAATGGGTCGAGAAGCATCCCTTGGAAGGTACCGAGGCTCCTGTCGTCGTCGCGAGGAAGGAGATGGAAGGGAGCTCGGAAGCAATTGCTTCGCTCAAGCCGCAGGGGAGAGGCCGGCGAAACGTCTCCACACTTTGACGCCATCCCCTTCGGCCTCCGCGGAGCCTATCATGCCCAAGATAGCTTTTGACCCCGTCAATTGGGGCCAGACGTCGGTCCCCGCTGAGCTGAAAGCGGAGACCTTGGCAAACGGCCGCGGAGGCTAGTCGGCGAGTTTTACGCAACGGTCTTGGCGCAAATGGCGAATTATGATGCCTTCGTCTATCGAGCCGAGGTGAAGACCAAATCTTTGAACAAGCGTGTCGCCGAGGTGGAGGCGGCAATTGCTTCTGAGAAGACTCTTCGTCAGAAGGATGTCGAGGAGGCGAAGAAGATCGAGGGTGAGGTCAGGGCGCAACTTGATTCTGCGAACAAGGCCCTCAATGCTGAGAAAGAGGCGCTTCAGATGGTGAAGTTGACCCTCGCCACTGAGAGTGAGTCGTTCAGGGTGTACCGCGAGAAGACCACGCAGCTCGTGTCGGATGAGCGAGACGCGGCGATACAGGAGTATCGTTCTTCCGAGGAGCTTGCCGAGGAGATAGCCGGCCTATATCAAGAGGGTTATAATGATTGCTTAGCTCGTGTTGCGGAGCAGTTTCCCGATCTCGATCTTTCGGCCGTTCGCGGGGTAGAGCAGGATGTGAAGGAGACGGCCGCCGTTATCGTTGATGAAGCTGTGTCAAAAGCGGCGGACGAGATTTATGTTGAGGCAGCCGAGAAGGTGGTGGCCGAGGAAACTTGAGTTGCGGCCGAGTAGGTTGCAGCCAAGGAAACATGAGTTTCCGTAATTTCTCTCTTTTGTCAAACTTTGTGCTGATGCGCTTACTTTTAATTAGTTATGAACGACTTTGCTGTGTGACGGAATGCCTGTGCGACCTCGCGCGATGACAAAGTGTCGGAGCGACCTTGTTTGTTTAGAAGAGTGTCGACGCGATCTCGCTTTAGAGTGCCGATGCGATCTCGTTTACTTTAGAGTGCCGACGCGACCCGTTTACTTTAGAGTGCCGAAGCGAGTTTACTTTAGAGTGCCGAAGCGACCCGCTTTAGAGTCTCGTTTACTTTAGAGTGCCGAAGCGTCGTTTACCTAGATGCCGAAGCGATCATTTGAATGGAATGAACGACTTTGGCACCTCGGTCAGGCATAGTATTTGCGCAGGTGCTCTGCGTTCCACGTCCTTGAAATGGCAGATCCTTCCATGTTCTCGAGCCCTATAGGCTCCTTGGCCGAGGTTTTCTGTTACGCGATAGGGTCCTTCCCAGGCGGCTGATAATTTCCCAATGGCAGACCCGGGGTTCGATACCGATAGTTTTCTTAGGACCAAACTGCCGACGTTGAAGCTTCTTTCCTTGACGTTTCTGTCGAAGCTTCTCTTCACTCTTCTACGATACACTTCCATTCTTGCCGATGCTTTTCCTCGCTTTTCTTCGATCAGGTCAAGCTTGGTGCGGAGTGAAGCTTTGTTTAAGTCGTGATGATAGCCGACGACTCTTCCCGAAGGTGCGAGCATCTCCACCGGTGTCACGGCTTCTACTCCGAAGGCGAGGGCGTAAGGAGACTCTTGGGTTGCTTCCCATGGCATTGTTCGGTATGCCCACAAGACGTGGAGGAGCTCTTCCGCCCACCGACCCCTGTGTTCTTCTAATCTTCGCTTCAGTCCGTCCAGAATTGTTCGGTTCGTCACCTCGGCGAGCCCGTTGGATTGTGGGTGTGCTACCGAGGAGAATCGATGATCTATTCCCAAAGCCGAGCAGTTCCTGCGAAAGCGGACGTTATCGAACTGCCTGCCATTGTCGGTCACGATCGTCCTGGGGACGCCGAATCTGCATATAACATTCTTCCAGACAAAACCCCAGGCGTTGGCGTCGGTGATTTTCGCCAGCGATTCGGCTTCTACCCATTTGGTGAAATAGTCTACGGCTACTATGATGAATTTCCTTTGGCCGGTTGCTGGCGGGAATGGGCCGAGGATGTCCATACCCCATTGAGCGGAAGGCCAAGGCGAGACGAGCTGGGTGAGTTCTACTGGAGGTCGTCGGTGAAACTTACCGAAGAGTTGGCATTGGTGACATTTTTGAACGTACCTCTCGGCGTCTTTTAGCATGGTGGGCCACCAAAAACCTTGCCGCGTGATCTTTCTGACGAGGGAACGCGCCCTCGCATGGCTTCCGCAGGTTCCCTCGTGTACTTCTTGTATGATTTCCTCGACCAGATTTGTGGAGATGCAACGGAGGTGCGGGTAGCTGAACCCTCTCCTGTATAGATCTTTCCCGACGAGGAAGAACCTAGCTGCTCGTCTCTTGGTCTTGTCGGCTTCGAATTTGTCGTCAGGGAGGAGGCCTCTTTTGATGAATTCTATTAAAGGAGTCATCCACGTTGTTGGGGTGTCGACGCACATAACCTCTTTAGCCGATGTGGATGGCTCGACGAGCTCTTCGATTAGCACAGAAGATCGTCCTTCTGATGATGAAGCGAACTTGGACAGCGCGTCTGCCTGCGAGTTTTCTGCTCGCGGGATTTTTATTAGCTCGGCTGAATCGAATTTGGCGAGCAATCGGTTGACCTTGGTTTGGTATGAAGCTAGCTTTGCCTCTTTCGCCTCGAACTCGTTCGCCACTTGGCTTACAACCAGCTGAGAGTCGCTGAAAATGGAGACTCTTTCCGCTCCGAGGGATTTCGCCCGCTTAAGTCCTGAGATTACAGCCTCGTACTCGGCTACGTTATTAGAGGCTTCGAAACCAAAACAAACGGCGTACCTTAGGGTTAGCCCATATGGGGAATGGAGAACCACTCCTGCGCCGCTCCCTTGGGCGTTTGATGCTCCGTCGACGAACACTTTCCAGCGACTGCTGTCTTTTTCTTCTTCTTTCTCGGGCTCCCTCGCCGTTCCTTCGGAGATGAAGTCTGCCAAAGCCTGTGCCTTTATCGCGACCCGAGGTTTGTAGTCGATGTAGAATTCACCGAGCTCTATAGCCCACTTCGCCAACCTTCCCAAGACCTCGGGTCGGGTGAGGACTTGCTTGATTGGGACGTCGGTGAGGACGACGATTTTATGTGCTTGAAAATATGGTCGTAGCCTTCTTGCTGCCATCACGAGTGCATACGCGATCCTTTCGAGGTCGGTATAACGCTGTTCGGCTCCGCGCAGTGCTTTGCTGGTGTAGTACACTGGGAGGTGGTTGCGATTTTCCTCTCGTACGAGCACCGAGCTGATAGAATGGGTTGTTGCCGACAGGTATAATAGCAGTTCTTCTTCGGCAATGGGCTTACTCAAAGTTGGTACATGTGCTAGGTGTGTTTTTAGGTCGTTGAAAGCCTGCTGGCATTCCTCGGTCCATTCGAATCATCCTTTACGTAATACCTCAAAGAAGGGCCTGCACCGCTCCGCTGACCTGGACATGAATCTACTCAATGCAGTGATACGACCATTGAGACGTTGTACCTCTTTAATCGTCCTCGGTGGTGTCATGTTTAAGATGGCTTGTATCTTGTCGGGATTGACGTCGATTCCTCTGTTGGAGACAAGGTAGCCGAGGAATTTTCCCGCGCGTATGCCGAAGACGCACTTCTCGGGGTTGAGCTTCATCCCGAATTGTCTAAGTACCTTGAATGTCTCAGGAAGGTCTTTGATGTGGTCCTCGGTGCGTCGACTTTTTACCAGCATATCGTCGATATAGATTTCCATTGTTCTCCCGATTTGTTGCTCGAACATTGTGTTGACGAGTCGCTGGTATGTTGCTCCTGCATTTTTTAATCCAAACGGCATGCGACTAAAGCAGTATAAACCTTTTTCCGTGATGAATGAGGTCTTCTCTTCGTCGTCGGGCGCCATCCTGATTTGGTGATACCCTGAGTATGCGTCGAGGAAGCTGAGGAGCTCGTGCCCCGCCGTGGAGTCGACAAGTTGATCGATTCTAGGCAGGGGGTAGCTGTCCTTAGGGCACGCTTTGTTCAGGTTGGTGAAGTCCACGCACATCCTCCACTTCCCGTTGGCCTTGCGTACAAGGATGACATTAGCGACCCATTCGGGGTAAAACGTGTTTCTTACAGTCCCTGCGCGTAGATATTTCGTGAGGTTGTCGTCAACAGCCTTTTGTCGGTCTCCTGACAGTGGCCTTTTCTTCTGACGGACTGGCCTCGCCTTGGCGCTAACGTTCAAGTGGTGTTGGATGATGTTAGGATTGATGCCGGTGAGGTCGTCGTCTGACCAAGCGAAGACGTCGGTGTTCTCTCTGAGGAAGCCGACGATTTCCTCATCTAGGTCCCCAAGTTCGCAGCCGACCACCAGATTCCCGTTGGCGACGGTTAAGAGTTTGGTTTGTTCGGCCGGTTCGTGCCTTGCAACATTTTCATCAGAAGAATGTAAGTACTCAGAATCAGCTATTGATTTTACTTTTATTGAATTGACATAACACCGTCTTGCCTCGGACTGGTTTCCCAGGACCTCGCCTATCCCTCCCGGGGTTGGGAATTTCATTTTTTGATGATAAGTCGATGGGACGCCACCTAACTTTCCCAAAAGGCCCCGGCCAAAGATAGCGTTGTACGCTGACTTTACCTTTACCACAAGGAAGTCAGCCTCAACTGTTACATGACGAGGTCGGGTGCCCAGGGTGACTTTCAGTTTTATCGACCCCTTGGCGTTGACGGGAATTCCGTTAAACCCGAACAGGGGGGTCGCGACCGGTTTGAGGTCGGTGCTCAAATTAGTCATTTTGACAAAGCAGTCACAAAATAAGATGTCCGGGGCTGCTCCATTATCAACAAGGATACGGTGTACATTATATCCGTCGACGTCGGCCTGTATTACCAACGCGTCGTCGTGGGGAAAGGTGACCCCGATGATGTCCGCGTCGGAGAATGTGATGACGCCTCCTTCTTTGAGGTTGGGCTGGCTTGCTGTTCCACTAGCGGCTGCAGCGTACGCCTTCCTCTTTCTTCCGCTATCACCACCACCCGCCGGTCCTCCGGATAGGACCAAGACGGCCCCCTTGCCTTTGTGAGCCTCTCGATCGTCTTCGGGAGTGCGCTCCTTCTTATGCCCATCGACGGTGTCTTTGCCGATAAGCCCCCTCTTGAGCATCTCAGCGATCTCCATTTTTAAGCTCCTGCATTGGTCAGTGAGGTGTCCGAACCCCTTATGATACTCACAATACAGGTCGGCTCCTCGGCCTGTTGGCGGTCTCGTCAGTGGCTCTGGCCGTCTGAATTCTAGGAGCCTTTTGATTACTTGGAGGATCTCGGAGGGCAATCTCCCGAAACGTGGGAGGTCCCTGACACGTCGGTATTCGTCGGGTCGACGATCTGTCTTCGTGCGTCGGTCCCCCTCTCGTCGGCCTATATCGCGGCGCTTCTCGTCGCGGGCTTCCTCTCTTTTTGCTTTCTTCGAACTATGTTCGAAGCTCGTTGGTCCTTGCTCGGATGGTCGACTGAGCCGGCCTACCGCTCCAAGCGTTGACTCCAGCCGCACGTACTTCTGCATTCTAGAGAGCAGGTCGGAGAGGCTCACCGGGGGTTTCTTGGTGATGGAAGCAACGAACGGGGCGTTCGAGCACACCCTTGTCAGAATATTGACCGCGGTCCTCAAGTCCAAGTCCACCACCTTCATGTTTTCCAACTGAAATTTTTTCGCGAAATCTCGGAACATCTCCCCTTCTTTTTGCGCAACGAGCCAGAGGTCGTCGGTGCAAAGGGAGTGCTGCACCGTGTTGTAGAAGTGATCGAGGAACCGTTGTGCCAGGTCGGTGAAGTCGACTATCGATCTGGGGGGGAGCGACTTGAACCACTACAGAGCTGCATCATCCAGAGTGGACATAAAGGCACGACATTTTAGGGCATCATTGATATTTACCATTTCTATCTGCGTTTGGAAGTGGTCCAGGTGGTGGACGGGATTCGTCGTCCCGTTATATCGCCTGAATTTCGGTAGTTGTAATTTGTCCGGTACGGTGGCCGACGTGATTTCCTCGACAAAGGGTGAGGTAGCCAAGAGCGTGGCTACCAAAGGGGCGCGTGTTCCTCGCTGCAGCGCCTCGATTTTTCTGTTCATTTCCTGCAAGTCATCTTTCCATCGAGGGTCGACAGCAGGGTTGGATTCTGCTGAGTAATGATCGGTGACGACGTCGGTTCTTGCGGATAGCTCTACTTGCATGGCCGGGACAGTCGGTGGTGGGGCGTCGACCTGGACGGGTCCCTGCGCTAAAAGAATAGAAGGGGGGCGTTGATCATCGGTGCGGCTGACGGTTGCGGCGGGAGGGGCTTGATTAGGGTGTATATCTGCCGCTTGGGTGGCCTGCTCCCGATGCTCCGGAGGTGCCTGCCGCTCTTGCTCCAACCTCAGGAGCACTTGCTGAACGTTTGCCAGGATTTGTTCGATGCGCTCCAGGCGCGACGATGTAGTCGAATCTTGTTCCCCTGCTCCCGAGTTGTCACCAGCTATCTCATCTATCACAGTGGTGGGGAGTATTTCATCGCCGGATGATCGAACGACTGCCTTCGCCTTCGGTGCCATGGGGAGTGGCTTTTTGCTCAAAGCAATTCCCACAGACGGCGCCAAATGTTGCTGCACAAGCAAAGAGGGAGAAGACCAGGGTCAACCCAAGTGGGCCCCGAGGCGATGGCGAGGCATTGTTATCCAGGCAGCTTCAACTCGGACCTGCAAAGACCACCGAGCTACCTCGGTGGGGAAACACTCCGACGCCCATGTCAAGTAAAAGGAAGAAAAAGGTAAGAGAAATTTTATGCCACGAGTAGCATACCTTGGTCTGAAGCGTCTCCCTTGTTTTTATAGGAGGGGGGGGGGGGGGGGGGCTCGGCCAGATAAGCCTTCCCCCTGCCTTAATTGGCCATGCCTCATTCTTTGTAAAGATGTCGCCCCAAGGTAAGGGGCGTGATCAACGGATGCTATTTTTGGACTGCAGCTGGCGATTGCCGGCTGGGGATGGAGGAGCTGTCGCGATCCGGGATTTCGGAATCCATCCTTGCTTGGTTTTGGAGAAGGTAATGATAGTTCGAGTTTCCTTACATGGGGACGAAAAGATCCTTAGCCGAGGACCTTGTCGTCAAGTCCGACGACTTGGTCGACGGTATTATTCGTGGGCCCTACTCGGGTTCACGTCGGCGATAGTATCACCACTGTCTAGACGATTGTTTCAATCCATAGATTGAATGCTTGAGGTGGAAAACTTTTTGCTCTTCGCCTTTAGTCTCAAAACCCTCTGGTTGAGTCATATATATTTCCTCGTCTAGTTCTCCATTGAGAAATGCAGTCTTCACATCCATTTGGAACAATTTCAAGTGAAGATGCACGACAATACTTAGAATAAGGCGAACAGATGATAATCTTACCACAAGTGAGAAAGTCTCATCATAATTTATACCCTATTTTGGGGTATAACCTTTTGCCACAAGTCTTGATTTATACTTGTCAATAGTCCCATCAGCCTTGCGTTTAAACTTGATAAACCAACTTGTTTCCAATCGCCTTTTACTCAGGTGGGAGATACACTAACTCTCAGACTTCATTCTATGACATTGAAAGAATCTCCTCTTGCATGGCAATTTCCCATTCTTTCCTAGACGATGATGCAAGAGCTTCATGAACAGATCTAGGCTCTTCATCATCTGTGGGTTAAACAAAGAAGTACCTCATTGTCAATTTCAAAAAATCGACGAGGACCATGCCCATGCTTGTTACGACGTAAAGAATTTTGACTTTCTATTGGTGCATTCCCATTAGGTGCACTCCTACTAGACTGAATATCCCTATCATTTTTGGCAAACATTGGTATGGGAACACATTCCCTCCCTTCACCGAAAGATGGTAGGATGTTCAATTGTTCATTTATTTCAAAAAGATCAGGATTCTTCTCGTTGTCACTAAGACTAGGAAATTTATTCTCTAAGAAGACAACATCTCGGACCTCACGCTCTATCATTCCTCCATCTGGATGATGTCCATACATGACATAACCGACTGAGCTCTCATGATATCTGATAAAGATAACCATTTGAGCTCAAGCGCCAAGTTTCCAAAACTTGCTCATCATGTCATGAACATATCCTGCTAATCCCCATGGATGTAAACAATTTAAGTTCGGTTTGTGGCCATGCCACAATTCATATGGGGTAGAAGGAACTGATTGTGATCGCACTAGGTTAAGAATATAAGCAGCAGTTAATAGAGCATCTCCACAAAAAGAGATTAGTAGATTTGTCTGCGCCATCATTGGCCTAACCATGTCGAGCATTGTTCCATTCTTTCATTCAGAAACACCATTTTGTTGCAGTGTATATGGAATAGAGAGTTGCCGATGTATACCTTTTTCTTCACATAATGCTCGGAACTAATCTGACAAATATTCACGTCCACAGTCTGTCCAAAGAGCATTGACACTCCTCTCTTTTTGATTTTCAACTCTAGCTAACAAATGCTTGAAACAATCCAGCACTTCATAGCGATGAGTAATCAAATAGACATATCCGTACCATGAAAAATCATCAATAAATGTGAGAATATAGTAATATCCATGTCGAGCTCTAACACTCATGGGTCCACAGACGTCAAATGGATCAATTACAATGGTTCGGAGGTTCTAACAGCTTTTCCAAAAGGCTTACGACATGCTTTTCCTGCCAAGCAGGGCCCACATATGGGCAAGTTGACCTTATTGAGTGACCCTAAAAGGCGTTCTCTAGCTAATCTAGCCACTCTATCTTGTCCAATATGGCCTAAACGAGCATGCCATGTTACAAAATCTAAATCTTTTTGAGCAAACATAGGCATTACCATAGAAGAAGAATTAGGAAAGTTGCTAGTCAGATCTAAGATATAAAATCCGTAACATAGTAGAGCATGTCCATAAAGGACGTCGTTCAAGACAACATTTACAAGAGTGCCAGAAAAGGATAAACAAAATCCCATTGCTGACAAAGTTGAAATTGACAAGAGATTATATTGGATTCTAGGCGCATAGAGTACATCACTAGAAAACAACGTACGTCCATTCGCAAAATAGAGTTGGTATGAACCGACTCCACGAACTTCTTCACTGGCACCATTGCCCATGAACACTCTTTGCATGCCTTTTGGAATCTGATGATAATCCACGAAACCCGCTCGATCCACCGTTATATGTTTTGTTTCTCTTGAATCCATGATCCACATAGGATTAGGATGAGTAGTCAAAACATGTGTACAGACAAACATACATGGAGATTTGGGGAAGTGAGTTACCTTTTTCGGCTCAGAACATTCATGAGCGAAATGGTCTCACTTTTTATAGTTAAAACATTTTAGACGGATTTTGTCTTTCTTGCCACCATGTTGGCGCTTGAAAGTTTTATTCTTATTGGAATCCGGTGTTGTATCAGATCCTTTGCCTTTCTTTTGCGACCCTTTTTCTTGAAGCGTCTGCTATTCTAAGTGACATTAGTAACAGCGCGATGCACTATCTCGCGCTCAGCTTCTAACTCCACATGCCAAGATGTATCAATAATTTTTTGATCTTCTCACTATGAGTTAGAATTTGCTTCAAATGGGTCCAAGAAACGGGCAAAGATCTAATCACCGCTTGCACCTGTTGTTCATCAGTGAGCTCATGACTTGCTGCCCTCAAATCATGGATCATAGATGAAATCACCCTAAGGTGTCCACCTACCGTGTGGCGCGAGTCCATCCGATAAGTCTCAAATTTCAAAACAAGTGCCCTTAACCGGGTGACTGAGGTCCCACCAAATATGAACTTCAATTGATCCCACATATCCTTAGTAGTGGCGTAGTTCTTAAACTCGCCAATAAGATCGTCGGCCATGGCGCTTAACAAAATAAAGTGCGCACTACGATCTTTCTTGAACCATGCTACATAAGCTTCATGGTCTGTGTTGCTAATGCCCTCAATGAGCGGTGACAAGGGCATCGTAAGATGAATAATCACATATTTTTCATCCAGCATATACTGCATTTTATGATGCCATATATCATAGTTTGTGCTATTTAACTTTTCACCCTCAGTAAGATCAGCAATAGCGTTTTTGGAAGCCATAATTTACAACTATAGGAAAAGAAGTTTTTGACATCAATTTACAGATTATTCCTATTTGCTTCTAGAAATCAAAGCTAATTACATTAAACATTTCTTATATAGTAAAATCAAAAGTAAACTTAGGCAATTACAACCATCTCTCACTAATATAAGATAAGTCAATATAATTAAAATGATTTCGAGCAAATATCTCATATGTAAATGTAATTTGCATAAAATTAAATAAAATATATGTATAACATATTTATATATAAACATATAAAGGTTATATGTACAATTTCCGGTGCAAGCGTGAACATATTCACGCGCAAAAATGGAAAACAAAATTACACTTCTAAAACTAGGGCAGTACATGACCTAATATCTCTATCTCTGTAAAAAAGTTGTATATAACCCTATGAAACCACCAATTCTCCCTCCACAGTCCTAATGGTAATAGTGAGAGGTGGAGTGGGGAAGGGCACAACAAGCACAGACAGTTCCCACACAACAGGCCATGGTTCCCGAGGTTCCTATTCATAAACGGGAGGGAACCAAAGGCCTGACTCAGACAAAGGAGAAGGCTTATGGACACTTAGACTATCTAATGTGTCCTATACAGAAAGTGTAGGCACAACCTGGAACTCTATGTCAACTGCGCCGCTAGCCACTACCAGCGCACCTGTGCTCGGTACAGTTGTCACATTGATCGCAGTGTCTAGGGCCAACGCCTGTCCAAGATCTACCACCAACAAACCAGAGTTGACATCGATCAGTGAGACCAATGTCAGATCGTCATCCGAGAACCAATCCTTGGGATGATCCATCAACTCACGGTTTGACTGTGCCGGGGAACATGCCATCTATATAGCTCACAAGAGAAGGAGAAAATTAGCAGCATCCAGTGGCTCTGATAGCAATGTTACAAAAGTAAGAGGACATACCTTGCAGTGGAAACGTAATAATAAGAAGGTCTCACAAAGGACGGTAGACAGCTACCAGA
Organism: Colocasia esculenta; assembly: GCA_014218235.1. Classification (NCBI taxonomy): domain Eukaryota; kingdom Viridiplantae; phylum Streptophyta; class Magnoliopsida; order Alismatales; family Araceae; genus Colocasia; species Colocasia esculenta. The sequence goes on from CM024757.1 coordinate 85,286,052, forward strand.
GTTGCCTACAAAGCTTCACGCCTTAAGTCCTAGGACTAGCGATGACGTACCTCCTGTAAGTCGACACCGATCAGAGACTACCCGATGTCTCACTCCTTGGACAATGCCTTCTTTCGAGAGCCTTAAGCTCACACACTTGCACACACCTCTCCTTCTCACACATGCACATAGCACACTTGCACTTGACTTGCATGCATTGTATACTTTTTCCCCTTCACCCCCAAGGGGTATTTATAGGGAGATGGTGGACAAGCTGGAGAGAGGGGGGAGAGAGCGGCCGCCCTGCCGGTGTGTGGCTGCCGCTGCTGCCGTGCAGTAGCAAGGGCCCTCGCTATTGCGCCTCGTGCCTTGGCGAGGTGCCTGCCCGCCAGCACGCCCTGCGCGCTGGCGCAGCTGGGTGGTGCCGACATGCGACGCCCCCGCCACCCACGTGGGTGGCGGAGGTGGCCCCTCATGGGGCCCAAATGGGCACACGCTCAACAAGATGGATACATTCTCCTTTAGATCGCTACAAGCTGAATGTTGATGGCTCTTTCAACAAAGCCTTGGTTACAGTGAGAGGTGGAGTCGTACTTCAAGATTGTCATGGCACTATGATCCTTGGTGATGCATTCCCATATATCACAGGATTGAGCATTCAGAGGGGGAAGCATTAGCTTTGAAAGATGGGCTGAAACTCTATGGGGAGCATGGCTACTTGAACGCTACTAGTTGAATCGGACTCAACAATTTCGATTGCTATTGTTATAGGTGACTTGTGCTCCTTGGAGGTTATTTCTTATAGTACGGAATATAATGAAGTTGGCTGCTAGAATGAATTTATATTTCAGACACATTTAGGGATGCAAAAAAAGTGATGGATAGTTTGACGACTCATGCTTGTACTTTTTCTTCTATTGCATCTTAAACTGAATGTGCACAACTACCTGAAAGGGCTACTCTGCCTTTTAACACGGAGTGCTCGTCAATCTACTTGTATCCCTTCATCTATGATTTGTACTTATTTACAATGACAAATCAATAAAATTGTTCTTGTTGATCGATCAAGATCTAGTGGAACGGTAAATGCATCCTTACTGATGGAGTGTGTGCCCTGCTAGAATACCCGAACAAGAATATCGCTTTTAAAAAAAGATGATTAGTAGAATTCACATTCATGTCTTTGTTTAATGTTTGTATTTGAAATTTGTTCTGTATCTTATTCCTTCCTTTTTATGTGCCTATCTCTCTAATTAATTATTTTTTGAATTAGTATAATCTTCTAATTTTGGATCTATTATTTCGTTGCGCTTAACTATCCAAATAGTTAGCTGTAGCATTCATGATATAAGGAACCTCCTTCTGATTCATTTACTTCTTGGACTTATTCAACAGGTAAGACTTATCATGTTTGTCATCTGCCACCTCACTAATCATTCAGTGATCTTAAAGATGAGTTCAAGTATATCCATGGGATGCTTGGGGAGAAGTTTTCCCCTGCAAGACAACTTTCTTCACTTAAAAACAGTTACTTCATTCTTTAAAGAGATAAGGCTGAGTTAGAATAATAAGAGAAAGATAATTGCCAGGCCACAGGACAATTATCTTACTAGGTCTAGACATAATTCTAGGGGGGCCCGCAGCAACATCATGATGCAGAGCCCTCTATGGTTGTATCTAAGATCGGATAACTTGTTGCAAACTGCCACGGTGGCGGTTTGCAAGAAACTCACTCCCCCCCCCCCAGGGGGCTGATGTCATTGGGGGTGGGCTCACCCCTGGGGTTGTGCCCACCCCTAATGGGGCCTTTAGTTTGTTGCAAACCCCTCTTTGGGGTTTGCACCAAGTTGTTCTTGATCGGATAATATAGTTGCCCAACTGTCGTGCATAAAGTGTCATCCGAACAATAAAACTCTTACGTAAATGTAAAATGCTCGTGTGTAAGACATCTTAGCACTAAGTATATATCCAGTATCCATCTATTTCATCTAATGAAAAGATTGAAAATTTAGCAAATCAATTCAAGTGAAACCTAAGCTCTTCTCACGTGGCATGAACATTCAACATTTTCCCATGTGTAGTTTAAACATTCAGGCGAAGAAAAGATCCTCAAGAAATTAACAGATGATAAAAAATAAAATTTGAGTTGCCTTAACATTCTGTTGAATAAATTCTCTATAGTACCCCAGAAAATTTATTAATATGAAAATATAGATAAATTTAAAATTTATCAATTAATAAATCCAAACTAGTTAAAAAGGGTACACATCATTATCGCATGCGTAAAAACCCACATAACAATTTCATAAAAAACCGTAGTTATAGAAAAATCATTTAGACTAAGTTTAAGAATTTATGTGACTTATTATCGTGATTAAGGAATAAGTCGGCAAACCCATTATTTTATGAGCCAAAGTGAATTAAAAATTTAAATAAACATGTGGGTATACTTTAAAAATGTGTATTGATAGCTCATTATGAGAATTGGACCAATGGACAATTTTGGCTCATTCTCTAATAAAAGGATAATTAAAACCTATTTAAGTAAATTAAGTATATGGGTTGTACAATTGAACCATAAATAAGTTATTGGGCCAAAAGCAAGAGCGCAAATAATGGATAAAGGTTACAAATTTTGGGATAAATAATATTAAATTGAATTAAAATAAGAAATTAATTGAATAAATATGATAAATAGATTTAAATTAGAATAAAGGGTGAATAAATAGAATTAAACCAAAGCCCATTAAGCTAAATTAAAAGATGGGTTATATTAGTGGTCCAAACATAAAAGACTGGGCCCAATTATGAAGAGCCTATCTTTGGATGGGAGTTAATTAAGTTAATTTCGTACTTAAATTAATAATAAATGGAGAAGGGTTAAGATAATCATTAATTAACCCATAATGATCCTAAAAAGGAGTCCTCATCCCATCCTAACTCATTACCCACGAAATTAGACCTCTCATCAATCCTATTGGGTGGATAAATACTAGAAAATAGGGAGAGAAATGTGGAAATTTGGAGTTTGAAGAGAAGGAAGAGTTGGAAGAAAGAGGGACTCTTAAACAACCTAATAGACCTCTAATTCATATCTACCAAACCTCATTTCGTTGCTGGAGCTCTGGAGAACGAAGAGAGAAGGCTGAGGACGAGGAGTAAGGTGAGGAAGGGCTTGGAGCAAGACGATCTCACCTTCTACTTTATCCAAAACCCTAGGATTTCTTTACAGCATGTAGGCAATCTCTCAAGCACAAATCGATTAACTACAGCCATAGGTAGCCCATACATCCATCTTTGAAAGCTCAATAATTTCCCTAATTTTCTTTGCTCTATGAAAGAGTATTAAATGCTCTAAACTTTGTTCTCATCATGTACCTGAACCTACATGTTTGCTTCCAATCCATGAAAAGACTTGATCCGATGCCTCAAAAATTTTATCATAAATACTGCATGATGTTAGCTTTCGAATGATCCTATTTTCCCCAATTTTCATCATGCATCCTATGCGAACTAAATTGTTTTCCACGACTGTACATGTTTTTGGTCACCAAAATGTAACCTAATTAAAGCCTACCCAATACTTGTCTATTTTCTAATTACTCATGCCTGTTGATACATCTACGTGTCTACTTTCATTCAAAACTAGTTTCATGATTTTTGGATGTTCCTACGATTTTATATTGATTTTTGAACAGCCCTATGTCATGCCATAGAGGGTTGGACCGAACCCTAAAAAGGGTTGAACCCCTTTTATGGGCTCGGACCACCTTCTAAAATCGTGACGGCCCGACCCGTCGCGATCTCAGAAGGGTCGCGACAGGCCTGACCATCATGTCTTGAACGCGACGGTCTGACCCGTCGCGATTCCCACCCTACCGGCCCGGTTTAGCTGTCGCGACCAGCCGCTATGTCGCGACCTGAAACTACCCGTCGTGATTTCAGCATAGCAGCCATAAACCCTAATTGCTCATATACCACTGTTAATTATGTCATATAATCCCTGTTTAACCCTAATTAAACATTGTTATGAATAGTAATGACCTGTTAAGCAATATTGGGTATTATTTTCATGATTTTATTTAATTTAAAAGCTATGTGCACAACTATTCATGCTCTCACGATTTAATTTCACTTGCACACACTTAACATAAATGTTTTCCATGAGACCTTATTAAATTACTCAATGATGTATCTGATAATTAAGTATAATTATTCACTTAATTTCTCAATTATTTAAATGATACTTGTCTTCGTTTTATTCACATGAATTGTGCACCGTTATCGCGTCCCTCTGCCATCGAGCACTCGAGGCAAGACGGACAACGTTTTGTACACACTTCTTTCTTGGCATGGACCACCTCTCTGTTGGTAATACTCCTAACTGGACCAGGGACTCTTTGTCAAGGCCTCCGTAAGTCTCCTTGGCTTTGGCAGACGTCCATTGCCGACGAGCTGGTTGTACCCTTAAAACTCTTTACACCCTTAGGGATCAGCACGATCTAACGGCCTTAGTTGTTCTCTCTTACCTTGAAGATCATGCTGAAACTCTGGCCTGTGTTCATAGGCACGGCTAATGGGCAGTTGTGACTTCTACCAGACTGCCAGCACACGACCTAGTGCTGTGCAACTGTTACTATCGCTTGTTTATCGACATTTTACGAATATGTCCCTATCTCATCTACTATCTCTATACTCTCATCTATCGACATTTTCTCTACACTCTCGTCTATTCGTCAATTACTCTCATCTTTTCTTGGTATTCTATTTGGCTATTAAATTGATTGTCTAAGATAACAAAGATAACCAATGCCAAGCAATAGGGCCCGATTTGATCCTGGGGACACCGCCCGAAGAGTGCCATTTTCCCATGGGAGTCAACATGATCAGGGTGTGTACGGCATGCACTCATCGCCATTTAATACTATCAAGATTTAATCTATGACAATCAATCAATCACTATACTATATTCTCTCGGTTGATAAAATGATCGACCAATTGTTACATGCTATCGTTACTAGTGCACTTTTGTGCAACCATAATACACTCTCTCATTATATGGCCAATTATCATGCTAGTTTTGCAATATTCTTTTTGGAAGTTTTATCATTCTCTTGCTGTCGTGTGTCATTACACTCTTGTCTATACTTGATCGTTCTCTCTAGTTATCCTGCTTTACAAGACAGTAATCACTTAAAGCATGCATGCTTATACGAGATATTAAGTCCTACTGAGCGTTATCGCTCACCCTACGCTATTGTTAAATGTGTTTAAGGTAAGTCGGATGATGACGTTACCCACACCAACAGGAATGGACTGGAGTGATGAGCGACCTAGAGTCATAGCGACAGAGTGACTTTAGTATTATAGAATTTGGTTAGATATTTGCTTAGTTATCCTTTTCAATGTAATGAAGTCTTTGAGCCCTATGTTTTGGCTTTGAATTAGTGGTTGTAATAGTTTAGGTGAATTATAAATAAAATGAAGAGTTTATTGTAATTATTATTCATTAGATGCTCTATTTTTTGCGACGGTATGCGCAATTTACGTTACCATACACTTTGCTCACGTACCCCCGATTTATTCCACTGCTAAAATGTAGGGATGTGATAGTTGGTATCAAAGCCTAGGATGTCCTTATTAGGATATTTTAAGTCTAGGATGTTCTAGGTGAACTGTCTCGACGCATGTCTAAGTCAATCACCATACCTATGTGAGGATTGGGTAAAACCATGGTTGAGATCAAAATGCATTTATCTATATACATTTATCAGCTAAATGTTACTATATTTTTCTGATACCAACCTTATTCTTGAAGGAACTCTTAATGGACGCCGAACGTACGCCACTGCAAGACAAGATTAGGTCAACTCAAGAGCTAGTTCGGGCGTGTCGAAAAGCTACCCAACTACTAGAAGAAGCCTTGAGGACAACCAAAAAGACTAGAAAGATGACCAACAAGAATGAGAAAGGAAGACACCAAGATGGAAAGGAGGCAAACCCACAAAAGAAACGTAGTTGCCTTCATTGTAGTAAGCCGGGTCATGTGGCTAAGGAATGTTGGTGAAGAGTGGGTGCATGTCTACATTGTGGCAGTTTGGAGCATCAGATACAAGATTGTCCCCTCTTAAAGGAAATACCCACTGGCACCAAAGCTCTCAACCCTATGACAAAAGAGAAACAACCAAACAAGGGCAAGAGAAAAATAAAGAATAAGAAGAAGGATAGGCGATTAGCCCATATTTATGAAGGACGATGCAAGCATTACAGTAGGATAGGCCACATACTAGAGGAATGCTGGAGGAAACCAGGCGCTTGCCTACGCTGCGGAAATCGCAATCATTGCATTTCCGAGTGCCCTATACTGAAGGAGCAGGAGAAAGAGAAACGCCCGACTGGGCTAAAGAAGCCTGGCCGACTTCAAGCTATACATGAAGTTGAGACCACCAAGGAGGGTGGAGTCGTAGAAGGTAACTCTAAACTTACAATAATTAATACATTTTAAGCATGAAACGATGATTCATATGTAACCGAAGTAATCGTGGAATTTGGGGACGAAATTCTTTTTAAGTGGGGGAGGATGTAGTACCCAAAAAAATTCATTAATTTGAAAATATAGATAAATTGAAATTTTATCAATTAATAAATCCAAACTAGTTAAAAAGGGTGCGCATCATTATTGCATGCGTAAGAACCCATACAAAAATTTCATAAAAATAGTAGTTATACTTGAAACAATGTTCTCTAATGTCCCATCAAGAAATTTGGGCATAGAAAAATCATTTAGACTAAGTTTAAGAATTTATGCGACTTATTATCGTAATTAAGGAGTAAGTCGAAAAACCCATTATTTTATGAGCCAAAGTGAATTAAAATTTTAAATAAACATATGGCTAGACTTTAAATAATGTGTATTGATAGCCCATTATGAGAATTGGACCAATGGACAATTTTGGCCCATTCTCTAATAAAAGGATAATTAAAATCTATTTAAGTAAATTAAGTATATGGGTTGTACAATTGAACCATACATAAGATATTGGGCCAAAAGCAAGAGCCCAAATAATGGATAAAGGTTACAAATTTTGGGATAAATAATATTAAATTGAATTAAAATAAGAAATTAATTGAAAAATATATGATAAATAGATTTAAATTAGAATAAAGGGTGAATAAATAGAATTAAACCAAAGCCCATTAAGCTAAATTAAAAGATGGGTTATATTAGTGGTTCAAACATAAAAGAGTGGGCCCAATTATGAAGATCTCATCTTTGGATGGGAGTTAATTAAGTTAATTTCGTACTTAAATTAATAATAAATGGAGAAGGGTTAAGATAATCATTAATTGACCCATAATTATCCTAAAACGGAGTCCTCATCCCATCCTAACCCATTTCCCATGAAATTAGACCTCTCATCAATCCTATTAGGTGGATAAATGCTATGAAATAGGGAGATAAATGTGGAAATTAGGAATTTGAAGAGAAGGAAGAGTTGGAAGAAAGAGGGACTCTTAAACAACCTAATGGACCTCTAATTCATGTCTACCAAGCCTTATTTCGTTGCTGGAGCTCTGGAGAATGAAGAGAGAAGGCTGAGGACGAGGAGCAAGAATAGGAAGGGCTTGGAGCAAGAGGATCTCACCTTCTACTTCGTCCAAAACCCTAGGATTTTTTACAGTGCAAAAAGGTAGGCAATCTCTCAAGCACAAATCGATTAACTTCGGCCATAAGTAGCTCATACATCCATCTTTGAAAGCCCGATGATTTCCCTAATTTTCGTTGCTCCATGAAAGAGTATTAAATGCTCTAAACTCTATTCTCATCATGTACCCGAACCTACATGTTTGCTTCCAATTCATGAAAAGACTTGATCCCATGCCTCGAAAATTTTATCATAAATACTTCATGATGTTAGCGTTTGAATGATCCTATTTTCCAATTTTTCATTATGCATCCTATGCAAATTAAATCATTTTCCATGACTGTGCATGTTTTAAGTCACCAAAATGTAACCTAATTAAAGCCTACCCAATACTTTTCTATTTTCTAATTACTTATGCCTGTTGATACTTCTATGTGTCTACTTTCATTCAAAACTAGTTTCATGATTTTTGGATATTCCTACGATTTTATATTGATTTTTGAACAGCCCTATGTCATGCCATGGAGGGTTGGACCGAACCCTAATAAGTGTTGAACCCCTTTTCTGGGCTCAGACCACCTTCTGAAATCGCGACGGCCTGACCCATCGCGATAGACCTGACCGTTGTGTCTTAAACGCGACGGTCTAACCCGTCGCGATTCCCACCCGACTGGTCCGATTCAGCTGTTGCGACCGGCCGCTATGTCGCGACCTGAAATGCGACAGGTATCCCGTCACAATTTTAGCGTAGCGGCCAGAAACCCTAATTGCTCATATACCCCTATTAATTATGCCATATAATCCGTATTTAACCCTAATTAAATACTATTATGAACAGTAATGACCTGTTAAGCAATATTAGGTATTATTCTCATAATTTTATTTAATTTAAAAGCTATGTGCACAACTATTCATGCTCTCATGATTTAATTACACTTGCACACACTTAACATAAATGTTTGCCATGAGATCTTATTAAATTACTCAATAATGTCTCTGGTAATTAAGTATAATTATTCACTTAATTTTTCAATTATTTAAATGATACTTGTCTTCATTTTATTCGCGTGAATTGTACACCGTTATCGTGTCCCTCTGCCATCGAGCACTCGAGGCAAGACAGACAATGCTTTGTACACACTTCTTTCTTGGCATGGACCACCTCTTCGTTGGAAATACTCCTGACTAGACCAGGGACTCCTTGTCAATGCCTCCGTAAGTCTCCTTGGCTTTGGCGGACGTCCATTGCCGATGAGCTAGTTGTACCCTTAAAACCCTTTACACCCTTAGGGATCAGCATGATCCAACGGCCTTAGTTGTTCTCTCTTACCTTGAAGATCACGCCGGAACTCTGGCCTGTGTTCATAGCACGGCTAATGGGCAGTTGTGACTTCTACGAGACTATCAGCACACGACCTAGTGGTGTGTAACTGTTACTATCCCTTGTTTATCGACGTTTTACGAATATGTCCCTATCTCTATACTCTCATCTATTCACATTCTCTCTATACTCTCGTCTATTCGTCAATTACTCTCATCTCTTCTTGGTATTCTATTTAGCCATTTAATTGATTGTCAAACATAACTATTGCCAGGCAATAGGGCCCGATGTTGTCTTGGGGAGAGCGCCCGAAGAGTTCCATTTTCCCATGGGATGTTGAGTTGTGTGTTTTAATGATGACATATTGATGATGATTACACTCTCATACTTTGATTTTAATTATGACTAAAACATTTGGTTGTGAATGTTGTCCAAATACTCACACTTAGTTTTGATGATGACATATATCACAATGATACCAAAACAACATGTTCGTTTTGCTTAGTGTTTCATATTTTACTAATAATGACATGTTTAGATGGTCTATTCTTCATATTTACAGGTTTGCAAAGTTTTGTCAAAATAGTGTCAACACTACTTGATAGATAGGTCGACACTACCAGACTGCCTAGCAAGTTTCTGAAGAAAAAGTCAGAGTAAGGTCGACACTACTTGTTAGATAGGTTGACACTACCAGACTGCCCAGTAAGTTTCTGAAGAAAAAGTCAGAGGTTGCAAAGTTTTGTCAAAATAGTGTCAACACTACATGATAGATAGGTTGACACTACCAGTCTACTCAGCAAGTTCTTGAAAAGCTGCCAGTAAGGTCGACACTAGTTGAGAGTAAGGTCGACACTAGTTGCGATCCAGTCAACCAGTTTTGGAGATACTCTCAGGAGGTTGACACTGTCTGTTGATCAGGTCGACACTAGTGTCTGCCAGGTCGATTCTAATGTTTTGCCAGTTAAGAGAAACTGGAATTACTGATCAGTAGTGTCGACACTATGGGAATGTAGGTCGACACTCTTTTTATGTAAACTCAGAATTGAACAGAGCAAAGAATCCAGCGGCTGTGATCTCTTTTTGAGATCTTTTTGAGAGATGCTATATTTACCAAATTGCCCTTTCATCCAAGTGGCAATGAGGTAAAGGCCTTTTGGACACGTGGCAGCCTTGTGTGCACCCTAGGTTTGAGTGCACACCTTTCTCATGTGTTTGGATCTGCGCAGTGGCTATATTAGCCGCCATCCCTTTGAGCAATTCATCGATTCCATCAAAGGGGACTTAGGGATCAAGGCCAAGCAATGAGAGAACGCTATGGAGTGCAGAAAGGGGAGCAGATCAAGAAGAAAGCAGCAGAGGAGGAAGAAGGAATTGTGCAAGTAACAGATCTGAAAACAGAGCTTCGTGGATTTTGCACAGAAGAAGAATCAGCGCTGATAAGAAGAAGAAGAACTGAAGGCAGGTGCAAGAGGAAGCCAGAGAAAGAGCAGAAGCACAAACTTCTACATCCGTGGAGGAGCTCAAGAGCAAGAGTTCAGATCTGAAATTCTCTGTGAGTCAGATCTGAAACAGAGTACTGCGAATTGAGGTTAGTTTGAAGAATTTCAGATCAATTGGTTGAGAAGCACAACCAGATGATGTATATGCGCAAGATGATCTGAAGCACATCTTCAACTCTCAAGATCTGTAGATTCAGAGTTCAGATTACACAGTCCAAAGGGAATTGGGCAAAACCGAAGGATTGGTGTTTGAGGATTTGTCTCCCTTAACTCTGATCTTCTGTGTATTTGATTTTTCTATTTAAATTTTTTCTCTGAACTTGTTGAGTGCTCCTACTGATGTTAGGAGTGTTGATCCATACTGAGTGAGTGTGGATTGAGGAGATCTGTGTGATCTTGAAGCTGTGAATCAGCGGATAAGCTGTGTAATTAGCGGTGTGCAAGCTGTGAGTCAGCGTTCAAGCTGTGAGTCAGTAGGTGTTTGAAGTTGTGAATCAGCAGTTTAGTGAAGCCTCACTTGGTTTGAGTGAGGGGTGGACGTAGGTCTCCGTCTGGGAGCCAAACCACCTAAAAAATCTCCTGTGCAATGGTTTGATCTATTTTCTTCTAGATGCCTGCATAGGTTTCTACATTCACATTGCTTATCTAACTTCTACCCACATCGATTCACACATTCTCATCAGTTCAGTAAGACTGTGAATCTAATTAGATCTTTTAATGTGAAGTCATATTTTTAATTTGCTTAAGCTTCCGCTGAATTTTGTATTGATCTATTCAAACCCCCCCCTTCTAGATCTGTTCATATATACATTTTCGATCCAACATGGGAGTCAACATGATCAGGGTATGTATGGCATGCACTCAGCGCCATTTAATACTATCAAGATTTAATATATGACAATCAATCAATCACTATACTATATTCTCTCGGTTGATAAAATGATCGACCAATCGTTACATGCTATCGTTACTAGTGCACTTTTGTGCAACCATAATACACTATCTCATTATATGCCCAATCCTTTATCATGCTAGTTTTGCAATATTCTTTTTAGATGTTTTATCATTCTCTTGCTGTCATGTGTCATTACACTCTTGTCTATACTTGATCATTCTCTCTAGTTATCTTGCTTTACAAGACATCAATTACTTAAAGCATGTCTATTTATACGACATATTAAGTCCTACTCAGCGTTATCGATCACCATGCGCTATTGTTAAATGTGTTTCAGGTAAGTCGGATGATGACGTTACCCACACCAACGGGAATGGACTGGAGTGATGAGCGACCTGGAGTCATAGCGACGGGTGACTTTAGTATTATAGAATTTAGTTAGATATTTTCTTAATTATCCTTTCAAAGTAATGAAGTCTTTGAGCCCTATGTTTTGGCTCTGAATTAGTGGTTGTAATAGTTTAGGTGAATTATCAATAAAATGAAGAGCTTATTGCAATTATTATTCATTAGATGCTCTAATTTTTGCGACGATATGCACAATTTACGTTACCATACACTTTGCTCACGCCCCCCTAATTTATTCCACTGCTAAATTGGAGGGACGTGACATTCTAGCTAGTAAAGATATCAGTTTGTAGAGGATATGTAGTCATCTAACCCTGTTTGGTATCGGGATAAAAGTAGTGGGAATAGGGATATGCCATTGCTTGAACCATAGTCTATCCCCATATCATTTGGTATAGTGAAGAATAAGAATGGTGGATATCCTTAAAATACGTTTGGTACAAAAGAGAATAGAAATGGGGATAACTGTTAGAAATTTCCTAAAAATTAGTATACTTTTTAATTCAAGTTTTATATACAAATTTTTCTTTTAGATGAAATCATTTCAAGACAATCTTAAAAAAATATGCGCACCTGTAATAGTAAGGAATATGCATCTTTGAACAAAATTTTTTATGTACATTCTCGTAATCTTTATTATATTAAATTATAGTTTGTTTATGAACTTTTTAAAAATAAAGAATGTCTAGAGAATAGGAGTGCATCACGTCGTACGAAAAAAGAAGGGAAACAAATATTTCTTTCCCTTATGACTTTGCACCTTCATCCAAAGCACAAAAGATCACAAAGAACAATATAGATGACATCCAAGAAATGCCTCACCGGCCTGCTAAGAATGGCGTGCTTGACGGCGGCATCTCGGACTGCCCTGTCAGCCGTCGGACGGATCTGCGAAGGAGACAAACACGGACCACTAGGCATTGCCCACACCCCTGTCCTTCATGATGTGGTGTCCACCACCTCTCCATCACAAAGTGCCTCCGCAACACCTCCTCCTTCGCGTCCCACGGTATCCACCTCACAAACAGCTTCGCCTGCTCGCACACCTCCCCCTCACTTCCCCCGCCGCAGCACTAGAAGGGGCACTAGAAGCAACAGGTCCAGGGAGGGAGGGGTGAGGGGGGAGGGGAGGAACCCGGAGGAGAGATGTGACGACCCAACCAGCAAACTGGCCCAACAACCGTGCCAGTTGGTAGACTTCCCAGGAAGGTCACCCATCCTGGGACTACTCCCAACTGAGCACGCTTAACTTCAGAGTTCTTTTCTTGCTCGAGCTCTGAAAATGACTAGTCCGGGTTGTTGGTAGTCTGCTGATTTAGTCCATTTAACATATTCTTATATGGGGTATTACAAGAGAGGTCCATTTGCTTCTCCCCCCCCCCTCGACTAACAAAACCCAACGAGGGAGAGAGGTCCATGCCATCCTCCTCCTCCACGACCATGGACTGCGTGGGGAACGCCTCGCTATTCCCCAGTCAGCAGCCGATGGGAGGGCCTCCACGGTGGCCTCAGTAGTGGAGCCCCCATGCAAAAAGAGGAAAGGCCCAGGAAGTACAGCCCTGTGCCCACCCCTCCTCTTCCCGTTCCCCCTTCTTCGTCCACCCATGTCGCCGTGGCCTTCTCCCCGCTCTCCACCAGCTTTGGCAGCCTCCAGCAGGAAGTTTCAATAAAGATTCATACCTTGAAGCCCCGAAGGGAAATTCACAAAATGTGGACTCAGTTTATAGTACAATCATAACACTACATGATGAGTAAAATCTTGTAAACTCGATTGAGAAGGAAGCCCATTAATTGAATAGTGAAGCCCAGAATCCTCATTAATTTGCGGTGTTCCATAATACTTCATTTATTTCCTCTTAGGAACGTGCAAAAATATGTACAAAATCCTCATATCCTTCCCCCTCGCTTGGTAGGATTATTATATATATAACCACATATGTACGCTTACCATTCGTTTTAGTTTGTGAGAGAGATAGAGAGAGATGTAGGGAGCTACGACGAATATCGATCTTAAGAAGGCCCTCATGATATTTTATTTTCTTCTCATAATGCATTCGAAGCCCTGTAAGTAAAATCTCTCTCTCCCTTAGAACAATACCCTACACAAATTGATACTCGTTTTACCTTTGTCCACATCACGCATCTGATGTTATATGTTGCTTATCTGTCGCGGCTTCCTCCTCACCTTCTTGATGCAGACGCACTGGTAGTGCCGCAGGAAGACTGTGATGTTCCGTGTGGCATTTGCAAGGGTCCCTGCTTTTACAACAGCGATTGCAATAAGCAATGCCTAAGCGAAGGGGAAAAAAGTGGCCGTTGCAAGGGTGTCCTTTGGTGGTGTAGATGCATATGCGTACACAACTGTCGACCGGCGGATATCCCCGGCCTCTCTTAACATGTCCATCGACATCATCATGCGATAATAAAGACTTTTTCAATGTCAACAATTTGTCCTTAATTAGCTATTCAATTCAATTATCCTCTATTATACCATCAGTAATCAAGACAAAAGATCTATAAAAAAAACGTTGGTTTAGTAGTGGGTATCGGACACACGTCACAGTACATCAACGGAAAGCATAGTGCAAACGATATGACATATATAAAGATGCCATGGGGCGCAACCCCATGATTTTAAGATTCATATAATCTCTCGTAACTTGTGAGGAAAAAGCTATTTGTCTCAGATTGAAAGGAAAAGAGGAACTGAGATTAGTAACCGGGTCTTTCCTTTTAACAAATGAGTAGCCTTGTGTCAAACATCAATACTTTCCTCACAAAAGAAATAAAAAAAAATCACATCTATTGGTTTCAAAAAAAAAAAAAAAAAATGGGGGAAGAGTGATATCGACCAAAAATCGTGGGTTTATGATACATGGGTTGGATCTGGAATTTTTGTAGCATAGTGACCGTTTGGACTGAGGTTTAGTGGTTGTGGTGGCCAGTGTGTGGCTTGTGGTTTGAGTTTGAGGTGTTTGCACAGGTCGTGGGGGTTCGTGGGCCGAGAGTTTGGGCCTAGAGCACCCATAGGTTCACTATCTGTGAACGTGACAGAGCTGGGCGTCGCGTTCTGAACGCGTTAGTCCAGGGCATCGCATTCTTGCTACCGCCGTTTGGAGTCTTCGGCTACATGTCCACCGCGTGGCGTGTGCTGGGTAGCCGGTTGGTGTCAGCGATGAGAAGGCGACGACTTAAACCATGGCATTCTGGTCGCAACGGCAGGGCGCGTTGCATTTTTAACCTTAAAGGGTTATTAACCTTGGTCGGGCAAACAGAGCTCAGCAAGCTCTGCTCAGCCAAGAGGAGGGGTTTTGCTGTGTTTTTTGGGTGATTTGGGGTTTTGGTGTTGATCTCGGCGTGCTCTTGCCACGGGGACATGGTACGGAGCGGGGGAAACACCAGATTATCATCGTTCTTCGTATATCTCGCGAAGGTAGGGAGATTCCACCATGTTTCTCACTGTGGATTGTGTTGACCATGTTTAGTTTGTTATATGTGCTGTAGATGATAGTTACCATGTGTGGACACCCCATTTCGCTAATGGGCCGAAGACCGCCAGCCCATTACTAAGCCCGCCAGCACCGATTTTTGCCCCTCATGGGCTGTGCAGAAGAGAGCCAAAAGCCCACTAAAATAAAAACCCCAAAGGTCCATCTGAAATCAGCCCTTATCTCATCCTAAAAGTGGGGGGTGAGAGTAAGCATTTGTAACACCTCCCAAAAGGGAGTGCTACAAATGGTAAAAGGTGGTCTGCCACCCTTGCTGCGCAGGGGCCTGGTTGGGCCTGTTTTTGGTCATTTTCTCCCTTCTAGAAGGTAAGGAGAAGGGCCAGCCAAGAGGGGTTACGGAAGAGGCCAAGGAAGGGGGCTGTGTGGAGTTCTTACACCAAGAAGAAGAGGCTTTCACCAAGAGAGAAACCAGCAGCAAGAGCCAAGAAGAGCCCCTGCGTTTTCTGCTCAAGAGGGTCTTCCACCCGTGAAGAAGCAAGAGGAAAAGAGAGAGAAGAGAAAGGTGAGGTGGGAAGGGGAGAGGATATTTTCCTTTTTTTTCTTCTTCTTGTCTTGTCACATCAAGTGAGAAGAAAGAGCAAGTGTCACCCACGTTGGCTTCTTTCCCTCTTTTCTCTTGGTTTCTTTGCAAGCCTTGTACTTTCTCATCTTTCTTTGGTGAAATAGACTATATGCATGGCATTTAATGCGTGTTTCTCCCTTCTCACTTTGGGTTTTCAATGGTTTTCTTCCCTTGTAGTGAGGGTTACGGGATGGGATGGCCTCTCTATAGAGGTACATGTCTCTCCCCTCTAACACCTCATATGAGGTCAAAAGGACCTCCCATACCTCAATAAATGAGGTCATGGGGGTATGGGACCTCATGCCCCACTTAATGCATGCAAAGCATGCTAAATCGTTCCCCTCAATAGGCCAAACCCCTTGCTGTTTTCTTCATGCAAAAGACCAGTTTCTTGCTGTTTCAACAGCCCTTCAAGAGCCCCCATAGTGGTTAATGCATGCCCTTTGGTAATAGTCAAGAGAATGAGCAAGTAATGCTCATGTTTTTCTTGCTTAATCACCACCTCCAAAAGACCCATTCAAAGAGATCATCAAGCTTGGTTCACCCCTTTCAATAGATCACCCCATTAGCGGTTTTCAGCCATCCCTTGATGTGCATTTCAAGCCAACACCGAATAGTCCCTCAAGAGCTCCATTTTGCTAATCAAGGGGATTGGGCAAACAATGCCTAGATCTCTTTGTTTAGCCCACCAAACAATGGGTTGCAATGCCATCTCAAACTCCAAGATCATCCATGCCATGAGCAAGGGCGTTCTAGGAGAGAGGCGGCTTCCACCCCCTTGCTCAGCTGGTTGGCTGCGCCGATTCGGCCTGGCACTGGTTCTGGCAGTCTTGTAAGACCAGAGCAGAGCTGCGCCGATTCGACGTCCTGGCCATCATGTTGGCTGAAGTTACATGAGCGAAATCATTGCTCCATGTGGCACCAGCTAGTCAACAGTTAAATGACCAGTGTAAAACCCATCCACACCCACGGGTTGGACAATTTAATGTCTATGTCCGGACGGGTGGGTTTGCACGTTACTCATACCGTCTCGTGGGTTGTTTGGCCATGACATTGCCCGTATCCTCGTAGGTATACCTGGGGGATCGGGGTCATGCGCCATGGGCGTTACGTCGTTCCACGATGTATACTCCCTCTTTTGGTGCCATCTCCACTTGTGGTGGATGAGCATCGCGCTTTCCCCTTATCGACCACGATAAGGGGAAATGCTGCCGAATTTTCCTCGCGGAGGTTGAGTTGGCGCAAAACCCTTAAAAGAGGTTATTAGCTTCCAATTGAATTGGTAACGCTGCAAACCAGCGCCGATTCAATGATGTCTATGACTTCAGCAGGGCTGCGCCAACTCACCCTCTATCGTCAGCTGCGCCGATTCGAAGACGTCTGCGAAGTGCGTTGAGCCAATGAGCTCCGCCGAACGAATAGAACTCCGTTCCAAATGCTCAAAGGACCCAAACAGCAAATTAAAATCGTTTAATGCCTAAAAAGAAGCAAGAGGCAAATTGAACCCCTTTCAAGCAAAGAGCAAAAGATCTTCTTATGTTTTTTTTTTACAAAAGATCAAAGGGTCAAATCAAAACTTCTTTCCTAAGTGATAATGACTATCTCACTTCTTTGCAAAAGAACAAATGACTAATTCGAGCCCTTTTCAAGCAAATCAAAAGTCATCCCATGTTTTCCAAAAGAACAAGAGATCAAATTGGGCCTTTTTTCTTAAAGTAATAAAAGATTACAGCATGATGTTAAAAGAGCCAAACCAAACCTTTCTCCGCAAATAAAAGATTATCGTATGTTTTGCAACAAAAAAAAGGAGAACCAAATTGAAATGATCTTCAACAAAAGACCAAATTGTATCTATTTTCAACAAAAAGTCAAAGAGACCACCCTTTTTAAAATTGTCTTTCTCAAATGAACTTAAAAGACCGAATTGAACCTTTTTTGTGATAAAGAGGACCAATAAGTGAATAGACAAAGAGATTGGGTAGCGAGTTGAGTGAAAGGTCTAACGGGTTCGATTAGCCGTTCATCTTGCTCCCTAATATTTCAGTTCAATTATGCTTCGCACCCTTTATCGGATGTCCCGTTTTAAGGTCACGAGGCTTTCTAATCTGGCGATTAATCAAGGGTTTTCTCTTTCTAAAAGAGATGTAATTAACGTCGTTGCACTCAGGCAACGACGGGATTTTGGTCCAGGACCCGACCACTCACTTTCGTTTGAGGAAGTCAAACGGCGCGCACAAAAGACTTAAAGCCCTCTGACTCTCGGAGGCAAACCATTTGGTTGTCACTTCGGTGACTGGCACGCCCGTGCTGCGCGGATTGTCGATTCATCTCACGTCACCATTGCTCGTGTAGCATCCGACGGGACTTGGATTGGCAATACGCATGCATCCATGAGAAAATGAGAAAACATGATAAATAGAACTTTTAAAAGATTTTTAAGGGAAATTTAAATTTTCTATTTCCACACCATGCTAGTGAACTGATTAGAATGTGTTTAACTGCTTTTTATGGAAGTTTACATGGTTTGCATGAGAATTCTGCAGATGGAATCCCAATTTTAGGGTTCTGTCTGTGAAAGCGACATACCTGGGTGTCACGTTCAGAACGCGATAGCCCGGCCCATCACGTTCAGCTTCAGAACACGTCGTATCGATGCGTCGCGTTCTGAAGGCAACAGATGACCCTGTCGCGTTCAGGCCTTTGAGGGCTTAGGGTTCATGCATGATCACGTGATTATCGGTTGGTCTATTTCATTATTCATAGCAAAGGTAAGCGGTGCATTGACATATGTCGTGATTGAGAAAAGTGGTGTTCATGTGGTTTGTGTGTGCGTCGCGAGTAGTATGACGCCTACCGTGGTTACCTTTCTAGTCGGGTACCCCAGGTTTTGTGTGAGCCAAGCACGTTAGTGCTCAGGATTTGTCCTGGTACTTGTGTACCGTCGAGGTCTGTGACGTCTTCCTGGACACCCTCACTCTTATGTAGAGTTGTACGTCCGGCTGAGGGAAAGACGACAGAGGGATAGCGACTTGTGTGAGTTTGTGTTTGTCGCTTGGCCTGTTTTCCAGTGCCTCACTTTAGGGAACAAAGGCTGGAGTCCCTAAAGGTGCCAGGCATGGACCTGCGATAGTATGGTTCACAAGTGTGGTGTTTGTTGGTCTCCACTGTTTCTTGGCTTGTTGTGGTGGAGTGACAGCTAGACCTTTCATCCTTGGCTGCGAGACTGAGAGGTAGTCCTGTGTGGTTTGTCCGGGTTAGTTGTTGTTGTCGCGAACTAGTCTTCGTGACCCGAGTGTGACATTTTTCTACTCCAGCACGTACACTTGGATGAGGTTTGTCGTTTATTTATTAAAGGCTGATTTCTGTTGATAGCTTATGCTAATGTTACTTGTAGCTTTAATACCATGCATAGATAGTTCTATAAATTGCCTAGTGTAGCTTCCTATTACTGCACTTTGTGAGTTTTGTTTTGTACGGCTATTGGGTTGTAGGATCGAATAGGGTAGATGAACAGATCTAGAAGGGGGGTTGAATAGATCTATGACCAATTACTGAGGAAGCTTAAGCAATTCAAAATTCACTTCAAATTAGAGATCCTATTCAAGCAATCAATCTAACTTATCTTATGTGTGAATGTGTGATTGTGTGTATTTGATGTGTGAATCAATTAGAGAGAGAGTGTGAAAGCGAAATTCTATGCAAGCATCTAGCGCAAACAGACAGATCAAACCATTGCACATAGGATTTTTTAGGTGGTTCGGAAATCACACCAGTGATTCCTACGTCCACCCCTCACACAGTGAGGCTACACTACTCAAACCTGAGTACAACACACACTGGAGCATGACGACTCCAAACACCCTTGAGCACGATGGCTCAACACATAACCGGAGCACGACGACTCCAAAACACCCTGAGCACGACGGCTCAACACACAACTATGAGCACAACGGCTGAAAACACACAACTGTGAGTTCAATGACTCACAAACTGAGCACTACGGATCAAACCACAACTGGAGCACGACGACTCCAAACTGAGCACGACGGCTCAACACAAGCTAGATCAAATCCACACAAAATCAGATCCTTAGCAATGATCTGATTAACAGACTCAACAAACATAAAAATCTGCACAGAACTTCATGTATAGATCACACAGACAGAAATGAGATGAACACTCCAAGAATTAAATGAAGGAAATATGAAATAAATGTTCCCCGAGGAAGAAGTCTTGCAGAAGCTTGAATTGAAGACCCTTGAAGGAATTTGATGGAGATCCTATTCAATTCACGATGCTTTGCTCTGGTGGCTTCTGAATTGCCAATACTTCCTCTTGATTTGCTGCTCCTCTTCTCAATCCGCTCCTCGTTCAGCACTTCTCTTCATGGCCTTGATCCACACGTCCTCTTGGATGAAAATGGTTGATAGGCTGGAGGCTCTGATTCCGATTCTTGGATCACACAGATCAGATGAGCTAGGAGAGCTTTTATAGCCTTTGTGTAGTCTCACATACGTGAAAGAAAGGTGCACAACAACCTAGAATGATCCTAGACTGCCACGTGTCCAAAAGGTCTTTACCACATTGCCAATTAAATGACATGACATTTTGGTAATTATGGAATTTCTCAAAAATATATTCAAACCAAATCACCGTCATCGGATATCATCCTCTGTACGATTCTAGATTTCCATGAAATGTGAGTCGACTCATATTTCCATGAGATCCAACACTACTAACCAAAGGTCAATTAAGACTTACTGGCATAACACTAGTGTCGACCTGACAGACAGTTAGTGTCGACCTAAACAACAGGTAGAGTTGACCTAATCAACAGATAGAGTCGACCTCCTGTGAATTCCACCAAATCAGGTTCAATGGATGGATGCTAGTGTCGACCTCACTCTTAGTTAGAGTCGACACAACAGACATTTGCTCTTCAGAAACTTGCTGGGCAGCCTTCAAGAGTCGACCTGTCTAGCAACTGGAGTTGACCTGTCTGTGACTTTTTCTTCAGGAGCTTGCTGGGCAGACTACTAGAGTCGACCTGTCTATCAACTAGAGTCGACCTGACTTTGACAAAAGCTTTGTAAACCTTTATGAATGAAGAGTAGACCATCAAAACATGTCATTAACAAAAAGATATGAAATATTAAATATCAAGAACATGTTGTTTGAACATTATTGTAATATATTCAATTTGTACAGTATGTTCAATATGTCATCATCAAAATCAAAGTATGAGTGATGTTCATTGGTCATCATTAAAAATTCATCTTTAAGAAATTTAATAAACACTCAACACAACATTCTCCCCCTTTTTTATGATGACAAAAATTAAATGGACAAACTTGGTCTTTTCAAATGATTTCTCCCAAAAGCTCATAAGAACTCATTCTCCCCCTGTCTGCAATTCAATTTCTCCCTCAACATACCAATTACACCAAAAAACCAATTTCTCCTTCTCAATGCCTTTCTCCCCCTTTTTGACAGCATCAAAAAGATAGACATGAAAGATATAGATAGTAGGAGGGCAGGAAAAGAAGTGGTGATAAGGAATGATTTAAAAAAAATGAAACAAAGTGATATGGACATATGAGAGAAATTATTGTGTATTGTGATTGTGCATCATAGTTTAATCAAGAAGACACACTGAACACAAAGTATGGCAAAATATCATGAGCTGAATGTAGTTAAAATAATGATACAAATGTGTTTTAAAGTGACTTCTATGAGTAAACAGAAGTATTTAACAAGCAAGTTAGAAGCTTTAGATGTAACACAATGTAGAATAACAAGTCTAAACTCAGTATACATGAACTATATGCAGGTCTGAAGCTTTTCTGTCCTGCATATTTAAATTTTCTTTCATGTTTAACTGGGAAGGAATACAAGAATAAATTAGTTAAATGTAACCTTTCAGTGCAAGAGATCACATTTATCAGATGCAAGACCTCCTAATTACTCAGTGGTTTAACTTTCATTATCTTATATAGAGTTGAAAATTTTGTTTTCCACTTTTTGACACGAGACAAATCACTTTTTAGGTGAAATGGCCCAGTCACTCAGTGGTTCAAGAATTTGCAATGCTCTATTTATATCTATCCAGATTGTTGTTCATTTGCGTTTAATGTTCTGCAAGATTATTCTTGCTTAGACCAGAAAAGTCATGGCTACGAATATAGAGAGATTATTCTTAACATGTGGTAAAAATGAAGCTTAAACTTGCACATGTTAAATAGTAGTGCCACTCGTGTGCCTACAAGTGTTTTGAAAATTATTTCAAAGGCATTCAATATTAAGATGGCGTAACCTTGATATCAAAGTGAATCTTTGAAATTAAACTAAATGCACAATTAGTTTATAGTCAATGTCTGAAATCTCTCATATGAAAATAGCACCCAGACTCAAAATTTCTAAAAATTATGGCTCAAGATAGACAATTAGGGGCAAAAGAAGTGAGTGAAGAATTGACAATGAGCACAGATTCTGAGAGCAAAAGACTCCCCCTATCATGTAGCTTCCCCTTACAAGGTGAATATGAAGATTATTGAAGAAGAAAAAGAAAGAAAATTCAGTGAAGTGAAAGGCATGTCTTCCCCTCAACAATTGCATAAAGTGATTCTTGATACTTGGCAAAGACATATACTCACGCATAGTGAAAGTGTCCAGACAAGCCTGACTTGCCTTTCTTCAAGTCACTATTTGATATACCAAGAATACCAATGTAATGTGAGATGTAGGAGTTTATTGGCAAGAGTAAGAAGGCTTTAATTTGCAAGAACAAGGATATTTTATTTGCAAAAATATATTAAAGATATCAAGAATGTGGAAGTTTGCACAAACCAAGCTCTCTCTTTAAGGATAAAAATATATTTTCTAGAAGTGGCTTAGTGAAAATATTTGCAATTTGTTTTTCTGTTTCAATAAAGTGAAGTTCAAAAGATTTCTTAGCAACCTCATCTCTTAGAAAATGATGCCTTATTTCAATGTGTTTTGTTCGTGAATGTTGAATTAGATTTTTAGATAAATTGATTGCACTAGTGTTATCACACAGAATAGGAATACAACCCAATTTGTGATTATAATCTAGGAGCTGGTGTTTCACATAAAGAACTTGAGTGCCACAACAACCAGCTGCAACATATTCAGCCTCAGCAGTGGATGGAGCTACTGAATGTTGCTTTTTAGAAGCCCCAGAAATTACGCATCCACCTAGATATAAACACAAGCCACTAGTATTTTTTCTATCAAGCTTACAACTAGCATAATCTGTAACGACCCTCTTCATACCGGTACGATTATACCAATCCCCATTGGTAAAATGGGCGTCGTCACAGTGGGACATGTACCCAACACTGGTCAATAGGTTGATATGTACCTGGATAGCAATAGAGTACAGCGGAATAAAATAAACAACTCAACTCTTAACCCGTCACCAACACACATTCCACAATCTAAATAGCGAAATGGAAAGACAATGTCCACATTAATACAAAATAAAGAGAACTACAATGTCCAAATATTGTCCATATAATAATCCTTTTGTGCAAAAGAAAAGTACAACTGGTAACAGCTCCACAAAATAGTCTTCTATATGATGATCCTCGTCACGCTTCCTTCTAGTGCACGATACCTGTCAACCTGTACGCCGAAGCAAGAGTGAGTCCAAAGACTCAGCAAGCAACACTACCCATAACATACACGTATAAGTCATAGGGGTTTTACATGCACATTTACAAATTTCAAAACATGGCATACTAGTCATTTCCGAGGTTTCAACCTATCATGAAAGTTTTACAAGTTTATACATGGATCATGCTTTCAGATTTTGTAGGAATAAAATTTACCTATCACATGCTCTCTATTCAATTTACTTATGAAACTTGTCTTTAAAGAACCAAGACATGAGAGCTACTAACATGAACATTGTGCACACATGAAAGGAAACACAACTAGCATGGATTTACATGTTTTTAGACAAATACATGGACATTTCTACATGCTTTAGGTTGCTGATTTCACATGATTCAATGGCTATAAATCTACACACGAGAGCTACAACGTTGCTTAAAACATATCATGTGAACAAACAATCATGCTATCTTGTATCCGTTTTCCCCAATTATCCCTAACATGGATCCTAGACATCTTTGCACATAATAACATGATGATAATAACATAAATTCACTGATTTCACATGATTTCAGATTTGTCTCACATGGGTTTCAATAACATATTCTCGCATTTTCAGTTTCACATGATTGCACACTTACTCATTCACATTGTTCGTTTTTACACATTTGACATGTACACATGTTCACACTTACACAATTTACTCATTTCCACATCATTTTATCTACCACTTTCACTTATCACATATCACGTCGATTGCACTTACCACGTGCATCTTGGGCACTTACCACATGCCATGTTCACATAATTCACACTTTATTCATTTCTCATTACTTAAACGATTTGCCATGACACATAGTCCTAACCACCAGTAGAGGACATTAACAAATATCTCATAGCTGGTGCTCATTCCTTAGCACAGCTCTCAACACAACTCATAACACAACAAATGACACAACTCATACACATACTCACCACCTAGGCAATACAGCGGTGAATCTTGGTAACTGCGCAGACCGGGAGAAGCCCTCTCCACCCTATCCAATGGTACTTGTCCACCTCCGGGGTTTTCCCAATGCCTTTGGGACAAACTTATATCACATGGAGCCTTCTATAGGGACTTTTCTATATACGGCTCCCGATGCCTCTAGGGTAGTAGTGTCACATAGGCACAACTTTTACACTTTACTCATACCGAGTTTTAACATGTATTTTACACATAACACTCACATCTCCTTCGTTTTCTCATGCACAATGTGTCTTTGTTTTTCTCCTAATCATGCTACTACAGATTACAGGAGTTTAACACAGTAAATTCACCAATCAAGTTGGTTTTAGACAATAACTAATCACATTACGATAATACACGTAAATTATCACATTTCACATGAAAATACATAACTTTTTATTTGCTGATCCAAACAACCTAAAATTTTAACCACATGCTTTTTCGGGTTCAAGATCCTACACTCAAATTTTCAGATTTTTCTGAGCTAAATAGAATTTACAGAAATAAAATACCTAATTAGCATGCTATTAACAACTTAAGTTAACATGGGGTCTAACACATCTTGTAATTTAGCCACTTGCTGTTTAAATATAAGCTACTAACATATGCAGGAATTTAGGATACAAAATTACCCTAATTCATACATCTATGGATTGAACCCTACAAACCATTCTTGCATGCTTCTATTTTTATCGAACCGAGCTTATTTATAATTTGCACAAGCATGGATAAGTTACCAAAATTTGTAAACACAGATGCTGACCCACTGATCTTCATGATTAGACTAAAACAAAGGCATTCATACTAATTCAAATCATTAACAAGGATTTGCAAGATTATCTACAAGTCATGCTCACAAGTTTAAAAGATACCATTATCCCACATTCACCATCCCACACCACATTCATCCATACATCACAATTAACAATATACATAGAGTATAAGGTTTACCATATATCCTCATCACGGAAAACATATCGAAATTAATACATAAGAAGGACAGAACAGCTCATTGTTCTGTCCAGAGGAACTAGGCGGCGGTCTCTGGCCGCTGACTCAGGGTCAGCGGCATGGTCGATGGACGCCAAGATCATCACAGGCGTCCAGGGACCTTGCCGTCGAATCAGGTCTGTGCAGAAACACAGACCCGAGCTCTGAAACTTGGGTGAATGGGAGGGTCTAGGACTCGAGGAAAAATCCATAAAAATAGCAAAACCCACCTAGACTCATACGGGGACACCATAGATAGGTCACTTGCCTTTCACAAATTCCTCCAAGGGATTTATGGCTTGGTGAAGACCTCCTTGGGCAGTCCCAAGAAGTTGCAGAAACGCCCTCTAGATCGCCTTCCTCCGGGCTCCTGGGTGAGCTCCACAGCAAGGGGATGATGGGTAGGCCTTCTCCTTTGCTCCAGCTTCCTTCTTGTCGCAGTAGATGGCCGGATCAACCTCCAGGGGGTCGGATTTGGGGGTGCTAAAAGGGTTTTTCTCACAGACTTTCTCTAGGGTTTTTCTTTCTCTATTTCTCCTCTTGCAAGGTGAAGTGAGGAGTGGGAGGGACCAAATTGGGTTTAGACCTAAGGAGAGCCCCTCACCCACTCACCATACCGATTTGACAACCTGAGAGCCGTTGGGGGACATCCCCCAATGGTGGCCATACCTTGTTCCTGGATTTTTTGGCTCTGCAACGCATGCAGGTCAGAGAAATTGACGTCCATATCGCTGGACGCCGGAGTTAGTGTTGGCGTCCATGTCTAGATGCTAACACTGGCTCAACGGCCTGGGCTTGACGCCAAGGTGCCTTCGGCCAGAACCCTAAATTATGCAAAAAACCACGCATACCAAGCTTATATACATGCAATATGTATACGGTATTATATCCATACTATCACCATGCAATACATACCTTATTTATATTTAATATAAACACATTGACGCTGATTGGCCCTTCGGCCAGAACTTAAAACATGCAGAAACTATGCTTACTCTATATATATACATACAATGTATAAGGTGTAACATGTATATTACCATACCAGGCAATCAATATCATTCATACCTAGGCATACACAAGCATACATAAATACACTAAGATAGATGTACGTAGATATCTACCTATGCGTACATGACGTTTTACATAAGTGTGACTCAACACCCGGCAAAGTAAGTGACAAGAATTATAAGGGCTTCGCAAATCATTAGGAGGTGATATGAATTATGTTAGCTAGGAATAATCTATCCGATAAAATAGTCCTTGCACACACACACTTGATTTGACATATATATAGTATACACACACGGGTGTAGCATACTTATGTACATTATGCTTGGAATAGATGGATACAACATGCGCACCGGTAATTAGATTAACTTACATAACTTTACCTAACATTGCTTAAGTACTATATGCATAGGATTCCTTAATATGTACTATATGCATAATTTAGCCAATTGACTATTCTCACCTAAATATCATAAAAATACATGCATGTTATTCTTGAGGAGTATAGAATTTCAATATAAACCACTAATTACACCTACCATGCTTGAACTCTTTATGCATATGCAATGTACGAAGTACAATATTCACATTAGCTAAACCATGCAAATGAGCAACGCTTACAACTAATCATACACATGCATACACAAATACACCAAGGTGTTATGCATGTAGAATTAGGTATACAATTGTCACACGCACAAGATAACATACATACGTACATACACATATGTACTTCATACACTCCCATACAAAATTCCATGAAATAGGTAGTATAGGATATTCTTCGATATTTAGATAGCACACGCATAGTATTATTCAAGTATCCTAAATCAGAGATTCTTGGTATTCATAATACACCTCTAATTAGCTAATTGTTCACTTCTACATTAATCATCATATACACCTATGTATACATATATAGATATTCGCACATGCTCATGTTCAAAAGAAGGATAAAACTTATAGTAGGCACAATGAACTACGCATGCTAAGCACACAACAACCGAACACCCAACACACCATTCCTATACATACATATATATAAAGAGAATAAAAATTCGGGGTCTCACATAATCAGCATCAGAGTAAGCAATTAAATCTAATTTGCAACCAGTAGAATACCATATTCTAAGTTCACATGTTCCAACAAGATATTTAAAAATTCTTTTGACAGGTAATATGTGACTTTCTTTAGAATTGGCTTGAAATCTAGCACACATGCACACACTAAATTGAATGTCAGGTCTAGTGGTTGTGAGATAAAGTAGAGAGCCAATGATACCTTTGTAGGTCTTTGGATCTACTGACTTACCAAAAGAATCTTCCTCTAATCTTACATTTATTGCCATTGGTGTGCTTGAGTGCTTGAAGTGCTGAAAGTCAAATCTCTTCAAAAGTTCTTTCACATACTTTGATTGACTTATGAATATCCCCTTATTGGTTTGATGTACCTACAATCCCAAAAAGAATTGTAAGTCTCCCATCAAACTCATTTCAAATTCAGTTTTCATATGATTAGCAAATTCAGTGCATAGTTCTTTATTTGTAGACCCAAATATTATGTCATCAACATAGATTTGAACAACAATAATCTAATTGTTGACAATATTTGTAAATAAGGTTTGGTCTACCCTACCTCTTGTGTATACTTTACTCAGCAAAAATGAGCTCAAGTGGTTATACCAAGCTCTTGGAGCTTGCTTAAAACCATAAAGAGCCTTATTAAGTTTGAAAATATGATCAGGATATTTTTCATTTTCGAAACTAGGAAGTTGTTCCACAAAAACATATTGTTTGATATAACCATTCAAAAAAGTACTTTTTACATCCATTTGATAAACTTTGAATTTCAAGGATGATGAAAAAGTCAGAAAAATTCTCACAGCTTCTAGTCTAGCTATAGGGGCATATGATTCTTCAAAGTCAATACCAAACTCTTGATTGTACCCCTTGACAACTAGTCTAGCTTTATTCCTAACAACCTGTCCATTTTCATTCAATTTATTTCTGAATACCCATCTAGTGCCAATCACAGATTGGTCACTAGGTCTAGGTACTAATTCCCATACTTGATTTCTGTCAAATTGATGAAGTTCATCTTACATTGCATTAATCCAGTCTTCACTGGTTAGAGCTTCATCAATAGACTTGGGTTCAATCTAGGAAATTAGTGCATGTGGGTCTTCATTTATTACATTATGAAAAGATGACCTAGTCCTAACTCTATCATGCAAATTCCCAACCACATTCTCAATTGGATGATCTCTTAAAAGTCTGGTTTCAGGAATTACCTCTTGAGGTTCATTCAGTTCTGGAACAATATTACCTGATCCAGTTGTGGTAGGTGATTGATTGTCCAGATTTTCAAATGGATCTTCATGCTCCTCAATGGTTGGTGAAGATTCGACAATGAAGTCATCTTCTTCATTATTTTGTGGAATCCTTCAAGATGTAGAGTCATCAGTTTGATAGGAATTTTCATCAAAAACTACATGTGGAGATTCTTCCACAATTTTATTCTTGAGAATGTAAACTCTATAAGCTCTACAAATTTTAGAATAACAAAAAAAATAGCTTCAAGACTTTTAGCATCAAATTTATCAAGATTTTCTTCATTGTTGTTTAATACAAAGCACTTGCAACCGAAAGCTTTAAAATAAGACAAAGTTGGTTTTTTATTTTTCAAAAGTTCATAGGGTTTTTTTTTTTTCCGATTTTTGGTCTAACCAATTCTCCGTTCAAAATATGATTTGTTGTCTTTACGGCTTTAGCCCATAAGGATTTGGGCAATTTACTTTCCAAGAGCATGGACCTTGCCATTTCCACATTCTCTATTTCCACAACTCCATTTTGTTCTAGAGTTCTTGAAGAAGTGAATCTGTGGAAAATGTTCAGTTCAGCACATAAATCAGAAAAAGCCTTGTTTTTAAATTCACCCCCATGATCAGTCAAAATGGATTTTATTTTGTGTGAGAATACCATTAAGGTAGTGTTATAGAAATTCTTGAATTCTTGACAAGTATCACTTTTGTGGGATAGCAATATAACCCAAGTATATCTAGTAAAATCATCAATGATGACAAATCCATATCATTTGCCACTAAGACTGAGAATTCTCGTTGGCCCAAAAGGGTCCATATGAAGTAATTCTAGTGGCTTAGAAGTAAGTACATCATTGAAAATTTTAAAAGATTTTCTGGTTTGTTTTCCTTGAGCACATATCCCACAAAGTTGATTTTCAACATTTGGAAAAGATTCAGGAAGTCCTTTAACCAGATTGTGCCAAGTCCATGTAATTTCATCTTTATTAGCAACGAAACATATATTTTCAGCAAAATTTTTATCTAGATTTATCATGTACACATTGTTTTGTTTTTTTTCCAAAGAATTTTATTTTTTCAGATGAAGTATCATTTATTTTGTAAAAGTTTGATTCAAAAACAACTTTGTGACCCTTGTCACACAATTGGCTTATACTCAAAAGATTATAATCCAAACTATCAACCAACAGAACATTTTCAATTGAGTTTAAGGAGGATTTACCAACCATTCTAGATCCAATTATTTTCCCTTTGTTTTTATCTTCAAAAGTAACAGATCCTCCTTCCTTTTCAATCTGAAATGAAAACTTTGTTCTGTCTCCAATCATGTGTCGTGAACACCCACTGTCAAGAAACCACACATTGGAGCTGGGTGCACGATCTTCATGCACAAATCAGATTAGACAAACATTGTTGGGACCATCAGTTTGTTTGAGCAAAAACAATAAGCCTTTTCTGATCCACACTTTGGTTGTTTTTGGTGTTTGTTTTATCTCTGAATTGATTTCCCTTTTTTGTATTTTAACATTTCGATTTGAAATGAAAACACCAGTGTTTTTCCTTTCATAAGCAGGGAAATTATGCATTTTGAAATGATTGTTCATGTATGGAAATCCAGACCAGGAGTTCTGTTGAAGTCATGGAAATTTTGGATAGAAATACTGTGAATGGTACCAATGAGGATTGTGTTACCATTGATTCCAAGAATTGATCCAATTGGATTGATATGAAATCCTGGATCTCCAATAATTATCACGAGAGTGTGTTTTTATGTTTTTATAATTTTTCAGATTTTTATTTGAATTTTTGTGAAACATCCTGTTGTTTTTCAAAAGTGGATAGGTCGACCTATGTTGAGGTAGAGTCGACTTAGTGACGACAGGTTTGAAGTTATGGTTAACCTGTGTTGACATTTCTACAGCATGTGTCGACCTGATTTATTTCTTTTGATTGGACATTCTCTTTTTATTTTGATTTTTTATTGTTTTAGATGTTTTCTTTGACCATTGTTTAATTTTTTTTTCTAGACTAGTACTTTTGACAAATTTTATCAAATGAATTTTTTAAGATTTTTCTTTCCTTTCAGCAAGTTTGTTTTTCATAGATTTTTTTGTGGTGAATCCTAATCCATGTTTTTTAACATTCATTCTTAGTCCCAACAAGGCAACAATGTTTTCTTTTCCATTTGTGAAATTTTTTATCACTTGATCCTTTTCAGCCAATAATTTCCTAAGTTTTTGAATTTCATCAATGGTTTGTTTTTCTGTTTGTTGCAATTTCCTTTTCTCAGAAAGATTTACCAGTTCACTGTTAGCCTTTTGAGATGCAATTTTGAATTCATCTATTTCATTCAGAAGTTCTTCATTTTCATCATTAAGTTCAGAAACTTCATTCTCATGTTCAGACACTTCAAGTTAAGGAAGTATCATGTATTAGATCTTCAATTTTCTTTTTCAGATGTTTATTTTCTTTTCTTATGTCAGAGTACTTTTCAACCAAAATAGCATATGCATCTTCCCAATCTTCAACAGTATATTGTTCAAAAGAAGAATTTACCTTTCCATCACTGCTGTTAGCCATAAAGCATAACTCCTCATTTTATGAGCTTGAGGAGTTCTCTTCTTCATCATCAATTGGTCTTCATCCGACCAAGTTGCTAGCATTGCTTTTGGCTTTTTCATTTGGTTCTTCTTCTTGTATTTTTCCTTCTTGACCTCAGGACACTTACCCTTTATGTGTCCTATCTTGTTGCAATTGTAACAAATAACACCTTCATCAACTTTTTGATTTATGCTAGCATTAAAGTTTGAAGGAGAAGCATTCTTTTTCCAGAAGAATATTTTTTCTTTCCATTGAATTTTTATTTTCTTAATTTTAAAATTTTTCGGAATTGCATTGTCATGAGGGCAATTTCATCCTCGTCAGACTTAGACTTTTCAAAACTAGATTTTTCTTGAATTTTCTCCTTGTTGCTTGATGAAGCCTTAAGTGCTACTAGTTTGACTTTAAGCATATATTCTTCAGTTCTTTTCATATTTATTTCATAAGTCATTAAAGATCCTATGAGTTCATCCAAAGAGATTTTGGATAAATCCTTAGAATCTTCAATCACTGTAGCCTTTGTGTGCCAAATTGATGATAGAGAGCGCAATATTTTTATTACCAGATCAGCATCAGTGTACTCCTTACCAAATGCCTTCAGTCCATTGAGAGTTGTCATAAACCTAGCAAACATTTTAGAAATTGATTCATCAGTTTTCATCATAAACAATTCATATTCAGAAACAAGTATGTTTGCTTTGGTTTCCATAACCTGAGATGTTCCTTCATACATTAATTCATGTTTAACCCACATTTCCTTAGCAGATTTACACATGGATATTCTTGAATATTCTTTAGGGTGAACAGCACACTAAAGCATATTCATAGCACTATAGTTAAGAGTGGCTTTTCTAATTTGCTATCTAGTCCAATTCTCCTCATCTCCATGGTTTTCATAGGGACCCTTATCTACTATCTTCCAGATTTCATAGTTCTGAGCCTTAGAAAACTTGCATGTGATTTTTCCAATAGGAGTAAACGGACCCTTCAAAATATGGTGGTCTATTAATGGAATGGCCCTCAGCGACAAATCCTCGTGAATCTATGAATCAAAGTAAAAAACAAGGAATGAGCAAGCAGACAATTCAAGCAGTCAGAGCACACAGAACAAACAAAAGCAATCAAATCAGATCAGAAACAGATATTAACCTACTCTGATACCAACTGTAGCATCAAATAGTGTAGATGAACAGATCTAGAGGTAGGGGGGGTGAATAGATCTATCACAAATTACTGCGGAAGCTTAAGCAATTCAAAATTCACTTCAAATTAGAGATCCTGTTCAAGCAATCAATCTAACTGATCTGATGTGTGAATGTGTGATTATGTGTTTTTGATGTGTGAATCAATTAGAGAGAGTGTGTGAAAGCGAAATCCTATGCAAGCATCTAGGGGAAAGAGACAAATCAAACCATTGCACACAAGATTTTTTAGGTGGTTTGGGAATCACACCAGTGATTCCCACATCCACCCCTCACACAGTGAGGCTACACTACTCAAACCTGAGTACAACACACACTGGAGCATGACAACTCCGAACACCCTTGAGCACGATGACTCAACACACAATCGGATCATGACGACTCCAAAACACCTTGAGCACGACGACTCAACACACAACTATGAGAACAACGGCTCAAAACACACAACTGTGAGTTCAACGACTCACAAACTAAGCACGACGGCTCAAACCACAACTAGAGCACGATGACTCTAAACTGAGCACGACGGCTCAACACAAGCTAGATCAAATCCACACAAAATCAGATCCTCTTGCAATGATCTGATTCACAGACTCAACAAATATAGAAATCTGCACAGACCTTCATGTACAGATCTCACAGATAGAAATGAGATGAACACTCCAAGAATTAAATGAAGTAAATATGAAATGGATGTTCCTCGAGGAAGAAGTCTTGCAGAAGCTTGAATTGAAGACCCTTGAAGGAATTTGATGGAGATCCTCTTCAATCCATGATGCTCTGCTCCAGTGGCATTTGAATTGTCAGTACTTCATCTTCTGCTATTGCTCCTCTTCTCAATCTGCTCCTCTTTCAGCACTTCTCTTCATGGCCTTGATCCACACGTCCTCTTGGATGAAAATGGCCGGAAGGCTAAAGGCTCTGATTCCGATTCTTGGATCACACAGATAGGATGAGCTAGGAGAGCTTTTATAGCCTTTGTGTAGTCTCACATAAGTGAAAGAGAGGTGCACAAAAACCTACAATGATCCTAGACTACCACGTGTCCAAAAGGTCTTTACCACATTGCCAATTAAATGACATGACATTTTGGTATTTATGGAATCTCCCAAAAAGATCTTAAAACCTTAAATCACCACCGTCGGATATCATCCTCTATATGATTCTGGGTTTCCTCGAAATATGAGTCGACTCATAATTCCATGATAGTCGACACTACTAACCAAAGGTCAATTAAGGCTTACTAGCAGAACACTAGAGTCTACCTGACAGACAGCTAGTGTCGACCTAAACACCAGGTAGAGTCGACCTGATCAACAGATAGAGTCGGCCTCTTGTGAATTCCAGCAAATCAGGTTCACTGGATGGATGCTAGTGTCAACTTCACTCGCAGTTAGAGTCGACACTATAGACATTTGCTCTTCAGAAACTTGCTGGGCAGCCTTTAAGAGTCGACCTGTCTGTGACTTTTTCTTCAGGAGCTTACTAGGAAGACTGTTAGAGTCAACCTGTCTATCAACTAGAGTCAACCTGACTTTGACAAAATCTTTGTAAACTTGTATGAATGAATAGTAGACTATCAATACATGTCATTAACAATAAGATATGAAACATTAAATATCAAGAACATGTTCTTTGATCATTACTGTAATATATTCAATTTGTACAATATGTTCAAAATGTCATCATCAAAATCAAAGTATGGGTGATGTTCATTGGTCATCATTAAAAATTCATCTTTAAGAAATTCAATACACACTCAACACAACATGGGGGAGTTTCCCTACTAAGCTAGTGACTTGCGAGGCTAACCCCTACCCGTTTCAGGTGAGGGAGAGCAGGAGGCTACCCGTCCTTCATCTAGTTCGGAGCTGCACGGTAGCGGAGTTGGGTCTGCACCACCAGTAGTGTAATCCTTACTTTCCGTTCACCTCGAGGTATGCCCCAGGTTGTTGTACTTTGTGTTTGACTTCAGTTGAGAACTGGCTATGTATATTTTATGTAAATATTTGTGTGATGTGGTATCTTATATATATTTGAGATGTTTTCTTTATATTTCTACGCACGTGTGGATGATATCCCTTGCGAGGCTACTGCTCGTTTGCGGGAGGCGGAGTCGAGTCAAGCTCGTTATTAGGTTAAGGAGTTCGAACGGCGAGGACCGCTGCAGTTGGTATCTGAGCAAGGTTCATGTGAATATAAAGGAATTAGAAATTTACATAGCCTGGTCTCTACCTTAGTCCACCTGTAATGACCCAACCTCCCGGACCCCCCGCCAGGGACCCCGAAGGTCGCGTCGCCACCCACGGATCAGAAGACCCGAAAGGGTTAGAATTTAGTCCAGTGAGATAAGCAATGAATTCAAATAACTATAATAAGAAAGTTCGTACATTTAACAAAGTAATTATGTACAACATGTCCCAAATAAAAGTGCAGGTACAAAAAAAAGAAAGGTGCAGTCCTTAAGGGGCATACCCCGAGGACTTGCAAAAAGGCCACTCTCAACTCATGGTACAAAGAGCACTCACGCTCACAACTCACACTGCTGGCAACGCACGGCGAACAAGATGCCACCACGACCATCCGGTAACGAACTCCTGCGACAGTGAGTCCCTACCCGAAGAGAGTAGGGGGGTGAGCCTCGCGAACAAGGGTCAGTAGGGATTACCAGTCCCTTACCAGCCAGAGCAGCAGGAACTCAACCAAGCAGATACAAAACTACTCTACAAAGCAGTAAAGCGAGAAATGCCTACCACAGAGTATTACAAAGCAGTGGAAACAGAGAAACGCCTCGACCACAACCCGGGTCAGGCCAAGCACGACTCCCGCAGAACCAGCGGAGTCAACACATGCGGAAGCAACTAGAGCAACACCACAACCCGCAACCAGGGTCGGGTCAAAGCAACACAATGCAGAAGCAAACCCTTGGCACACACCCGCCGAGACAAAGAAGCTCACGGAACACCGGAGCGACCACGTGAGACCCGAGTCTCACAACACAAGCACCAACATCCCAGACCTCCACGAGGTCGAGAAGGAACAACCAGGTGTCACCACGAGAGACACCGAACAACCATGTGAGAAGCAACGTCTCACCACAGACACGGCCACCTCAGACCTCCAAAGGATCGAGGGCCCACAAGCAGAACCACCCTGCACCTCGAACACACCATGAGGTCATGGAACTACACCTACCGGTGCCACCAAGAACGACACCAAGGAAGGGGTTATTGAAACAGTAGCCGAGTGTCTACACAAGACAGCCCGAGAAAACCCGCAGAGCGAAAAACCACTAAGCACGGCCCACAAGGCCAAACCAACCAAACCCACGGAACTAGACACGGTTAGGCCACAACCACCGTGCAGGCTAGGGCGACGAGAAACCCGATCTCAGAAACAGCATGAGAAACACCGTCACGCAAGAGCACACAAGGCCACCGCCATATGCAGCTAATAGGAGGACACACAGTCCACTCCTCCAGCTCGCCAGCCACTGACTCCTGCCTACGACCTCCCTAGGTAGAGTGAGTCTAGCGAGTCACAGCAAAAAAAAAACAACCATAAACACCGCAGTCTGTTCGAACTGTGGCCCCATGCCTGACCTCCGTACGCAGCTCCGGAACCAACACAGAGTGAGGCTGTGAGACAGACTAGCTGGTCCACACCAGACGAGCGCCTGAACCACCTCGGAGACCAAGACCAGCTAAGAGAGCTCTACAAACGGCTCACGCCGCTGCCCCACCATTTTCCCCTCCGCTCCGAGTTCGCTACTCTAGAACGGACTCGAGCACGCCCGTCACCCAGAGAGCTCCCTCTGACAGAGGCGCCAGGGGATAGGCGTCCCAGAAAATGGTAACAACCTATCTCGCGGACATGGCCTGAAGTGCCGAGCATCGGGCGAAAGAGAACTTGTGTGGCAAACACCAACAGAAACAGCACCACTGGCTCGTAACCCAGACAAGCCCAGTAGGCACAGGCACACACGACACCCCTTCCGGAACCCCAAAAGGGCCATCGGCCAATGCCGGCACACACGGCATGGCCCGAGAAACTGGAACACCACCAAGCAGAACAAAAACCAACGCTTTGCTAATAATCGATTGGCAGCTAGACCATCGATTATTAGATAGACGTCAGCCTCCTAGAGACGCCGCTAGGATACGGCCACGAAGATTTCACCTTCGGTCAGTGAATGCAGGGAGACAACCTGTCGCGTTCCCACCAGAAGGTCCTAAGGGCACACCCTACCCTGGGGCACACGTCGACACGCCAACCGTGGCCACGGAAACACCCGAGGCAGACCAGGTCTTGTCGCGCCCTCCTAAGTCATCGCGATACCATCGCGATGGTCAGGGCCACCACGACAAGACCCAGGTCACATCGGGAAAGCGCGCCGCGACAACACTCTTGTCGCGACAGGAAAACAGGCCGCGACGACCTTGTCGCGACAAGGCAGCGTGTTGCGACAACAACCTTACCGCAACGGGCAGTCGGGTCGCGACATGAGCCTTATCGCGACAGCCACCTGGGCTGCGATAAGGTCACGTCCAATCGGGGCGATGCCTCCTCTGATGTCACGACGCGCTCGGTGGTCGCGACATCAGCTGGAAGGCAGACCGCCGGGGTATCACAGGGATGACTGTCATGATGGACACCTCCGTCGCGACAAGGCCAGTCATCCCCCACACAACGAAAAATCGGAAAGCCCGAGATGTTACAATACATCCAACAAAAAAATAATTTCACCCTCCAAATCATGGGCGAAACCCGGTCGGAGAAAACAGCAGGTGCAAAGGACCACTAAGTCATACCACGACTTCCCGGTGGTCACCACCACAACCCCGCCACAACCCCGCCACAAAAGGAGTGCCAAACCAGACATCCAACAGCTTACAGAGTGCACCCCAACTGGACACACTCGCTCCCCAAAGCGAGACGGGAAACCTGGACACAGGCCACGACCAAAGCCTGGCGTATCACCGATAGGGCTACCTAGACAAGGCTAAGCAGCCACCCCACAGCAGTAATGGTACAACCACAAGGCACGGCCAGCACAAAGTGTCTCAGAGGCGGAAAGCTCAACGCCTCGAACACCGAGCAAACTCACGAAGTGACGCACGAAGCTTACGATCAGGACACACGACACAACACACAGTGCCAACACAAGCACCAGGAGCCACCAAAGGTACAACACAATGCACCCAGGCTCCAGATAGAACAAAACAAACCACTTGAGCACGAGCACATGGTGCCACTACAAGCACCAAAACTCGGCAGGATGCAACACAGTTGCACCAATGGCTGAAACCACACGGCTAATAGGAAGGACTCTCCACAAAAGACCTGTCAAAAACCACCCACAAGAAACCGCAAGCCAAAAAGGGTAGAACAGGCCACATAGGCCACGAACCCTCAAGGCACAAGGACATAAAACATCAAAAAAGAAACACGCTCAAGGTGCAGTAAGCAACCACACCAACGGCCTGAAACGACTCAAGGCCGACCAAAAGGGACTCTCCACCAGAGACCCACCAGAGAAACACGTGCAAAACTAATAGCTTCAAGAGCGCAACACCCATATCGGCTCTTAGAAGCACACAATACAAGACACCGCTCCCACCACGCAGGCGGAGAGGGCCACGCACTAGACAGTGGTAAGTGCCTCCAAAGCACAGTTGAGGGACAAGTGAAAACACACACCGGAACAATGCTTGCACAAGCAAGCCAAACAATATAAAACCAGTGCTGCCTCACACTGAACACAGGGCACGTTGCCCTACATCGTCCAGTCAGGCAACAAGAAACTAGCACAGCAAGAGAAGGCGTAATGGGTTACCACAACCCATCGTGCCATAAGGAAACAATGCGCACGAGGGGAGCAACCAGCTCAACCTCAAAACAGCTCAACAGGGGGGGGACCTTCGCCACGAAGGTCACCACGGTGCGCAACATGGCACTAAATGCCATGTGAAAGCACCACCACCCTGAGCAACCAACGGAAAGCAAGGGAGGAGAACTCTCACAACAAGTCTCTTCAACACGCAAGGGGAAACCACTAAGCGAGACTGGCACTTCCACAGAAGTACAACCAGCCAGACACCCATGGCACTCACCAGACTATCATATGGCAGAGCCCACATGGCGCGAGAAACGAAGCAAACCTCCCGACCATGAGGACACACGATGTCCCACCAGCACGGCCGAGGACACACAAACGAATAGAAAGACAACCTGGCCAACACAACGGCCAGACACACGGTCAAGGCACCGCACCTTGGTCGACAGTACCCTGGTAGATTGTAACACGGACAGTCCAACCGGAAACAGCGACAGCTCATCTCCACAGAGAGAGAGAGCAGCGACAAGCAAAGCAAACACAAGGCAGCTTGGGGAAGACCTCCACCCAAAGCGCCAAGAGCCGTTCTGGAAACCATCACCATAATGCAGCCTAAACAAAGGGCCAACAGAGAGAACATAGCAGACAGCGGAAGCAACACAACTGGTTCTGGGAGAACCTCCACCAGAACCACTAAGGCGCCGTTCTGGGAAAACCGACCAGAACGCAATGGCCAACACAACAACACATACCTCAACCCTGAGGTATCACAACAACTGGCAGAAACAAGCCCAGAACAGTCCTGAGAGCAAAGCTCACCAGGACAACAACAAATAGTTCTGGAAAACCGCACCAGAACACAGGGCAACCAAGCGATGCACCTGAACCTCAAGGGCAACGCAACGGCAACCAACCAGACAACAGAGAACTCAAACCCAGGAGACAACACAAAGGAGGACTTCAACGAGCACAGAAGCAGTCCCAGAGGGCAATGCCGCAACAACCAGAAATGATGACAACAAAGTTCTTGGGAAAAACTCACCTCCACCAGAACCAACAGAGAAGAACTCCAGAGCACCTCACCAGAGTTCACAACTAGTCAGCACCAGGCCGACAACAACCACAAACAGGTCTC
Organism: Colocasia esculenta; assembly: GCA_014218235.1. Taxonomy (NCBI): domain Eukaryota; kingdom Viridiplantae; phylum Streptophyta; class Magnoliopsida; order Alismatales; family Araceae; genus Colocasia; species Colocasia esculenta. The sequence continues at coordinate 85,325,614 of CM024757.1, forward strand.
GCAATGCTCAACCAGCGGTGCAACACGGCACACAAAGCATCTACTTAGCTCGAGCAACGACATCGACTGAGCAGAGTACAGCGCCCAATGGCGCACAGGCACGCAAGGCCAAACACACAGCTAACAACACACACCCTAACAATAAGGGGACAACGAACAAGGACTCACCCACAAGAAGAGGACATCCAACAAGGACACACCCCAACAAGGCAAGGACACCTTCTACCGGTTCCACAGACCACAACCCTGCACCGGTGAAGGCCACACCACACGCAGGCTCTCTCAGCCTTCGCAACATACCCACACCGACGCGTAGGCCGAGGACGAACCCAACCGTAGCACGAGCAAAAATAGAAACCACACTCGCAGCACGTGCACCCAGCAACAACAGCAACACACTCGGACCCTGCTGGAAAGCTAGTCACCTGCAACAAAGAACCAAATGCTCACCTAACAGCAACTATACATGGATGGGCCAGCAGTGCACGAGTACCTTTCTTTGGGACAGCCATAGTTATTAACCCATTACAAATCACGTTGGACCCATGAGCTCTGATACCACTGTAACGACCGGACCTCCCGAACCCCCCACCAGGGACCCCGAAGGTCGTGCCGCCACCCACGGATCTGAAGACCCTGTAGGGTTAGAATTTAGTCCAATGAAATAAGCAATGAATTCAAATAACTATAACAAAAAAGTTCGTACATTTAATAAAGGAATTATGTAAAACATGTCCCAAATAAAAGTACAGGTACAAAAAAAAAGAAAGGTGTAGTCCTTAAGGGGCATACCCCGAGGACTTGCAAAAAGGCCACTCTCAACTCACGGTACAAAGAGCACTCACGTTGCTGGAAACGCACGGCGAACAAGACGCCACCACGACCGTCCGACAATGAACTCCTGCAACAGCGAGTTCCTACCTGAAGAGAGTAGGCGGGTGAGCCTCGAGAACAAGGCTCAATAGGGATTACCAGTCTCTTACCAGCCAAAGTAGTAGGAACTCCAACAAGGGGAAGAACAACTACTATACAAAGAAGTAAAGTGAGAAACACCTACCACATAGTACTACAAAGCAGTGGAAACAGAAAAACGCCTCGACCACAACCCGGATCAGGCTAAACACGACTCAGAACCAGCGGAGTCAACACATGTGGAAGCAACTAGAGCAACTACACGACCCGCAACCAGGGTCGGGCCAGAGCAACACAATGTAGAAGCAAACCCTCGGCATGCACCAGCCAAGATAAAGAAGCTCACGTAACACGGGGCGACCACGTGAGATCGGAGTCTCACAACACAAGCACCAACATCCTAGACCTCCACGAGGTCGGGAAGGAACAACCAGGTGTCACCACGAGAGACACCGAACAACCATGTGAGAAGCAACGTCTCACCACAGACACGGCCACCTCAGACCTCCATAGGATCGAAGGCCCACAAGCAGAACCACCCTGCACCTCGAACACTCCACGAGGTCAGGGAACTACACCTACCGATGCCACCAAGAACGGCACCAAGGAACGGGTTACAAAAACAACAACCGAGTGTCTACACAAGACACCCTGAGAAAACCCGCAGAGCGGAAAACCACTAAGCACAGCCCACAAGACCAAACCCATGGAACTAGACACGGGTAGGCTACAACCACTGTGCAGGCTAGGGAGAAGAGACACTCGATCTCGAAAACAGCATGAGAAACACCGTCACGCAAGAGCACACAAGGCCACCGCCATAGGCAGCTAAGAGGAGGACACACAGTCCACTCCTCCAGCTCGCCAGCCGCTGACTCCTGCCTACGACCTCCCTACGTAGAGTGAGGCTAGCGAGTCACAACAAAGAAGACAACCACAAACACCGCAGTTCGGTCGAACTACGGCCCCACGCCTGACCTCCCTACGCGGCTCCGGAACCAACGCAGGGTGAGGCAGTGAGACGGACTAGCTGGTCCACACCGGATGAGCTCCTGAACCACCTCGGAGACCCAGACCAGCTAAGAGAGCTCTACAAACGGCTCACGCTGCTGCCCCACCGTTTTCTCCTCCGCTCCGAGTCCGCCACTGTAGACCGGACTCGAGCACGCCCGTCGCCCGGAGAGCTCCCTTTGACACAGGCACCCGGGGATAGGGGTCCCAGGAAACGGTAACAACCTGTCTCGCGGACAAGCCCTCAAGTGCCGGGCACCAGGCGAAAGAGAACTGGCGTGGCAAACACCAACAGAAACAACACCAGTTCATCCACAGGAAATAATCCAAGCAAAATATGTAAGTTATTCTCACACACTGTTATTTAAAGTTCAGAGCATGTATTTCTTCCATGTACACATCGATTTCATAAGTGAAACAATGATTCAGACATTGGTTTCTTCAGGGAAACAACGATTTCGGTTTCACATCGACTTTATAAGTGAAACAATGATTCGGTCATCGGTTTCTTAAGAGAAACAACGATTTCGGTTTCACAACGATTTCGGTTTCACATCGACTTCATAAGTGAAACAACGATTCGGTCATCGGTTTCTTAAGAGAAATAACGATTTTACATCGATTTCATAAGTTAAACAACGATTTCGGTCTCACATAGATTTCATAAGTTAAACAACGATTTGATCGCTACAACAATTTGCTTTCACTTGTACAACGATTTACTTATACAACGATTTGCTTTCACTTAAACAACGATTTGCTCAAACAACAATTTCTTTCTACTTGAAGAACGATTTGCTCACACAACGATTTCACAAGTAGAACAACGATTTCATCAACACAACGATTTCATTATCATTAACAATGATTTCACCTTATATTCATGAATCACATCGATTTCATTTTACCATGAATTTCATTTATGGATATATCATCGATTTCATGATAACATCAACTCTCTTCACAACGATTATGTTTTAAATGAATTATCATACATTTTCATTGTTACTATCTTTCCAGATAAATTTGAAAATGTCCATTCCTTATATTCAAATGTATTTTCAAAACACTGTGGAGTTCAAGTCTTCCCGCGTATATCTTTAAATCTTGCAACACGTAACATTTATTGTGACTGATCACTTCTCTGCATGTCACATATCTGTGTGCCTTCTATACCTATGTTTATAATACAAACACCTTCAGGGTGACAAAATGGGATTTCTATTTTGATGTATATCCTTATAGCATGTCTTCTAACGTTGACTGATAGCATAGAGGTAGTCTAGCTATCTATGCCTTGGTATTTATTATGTGCAGGTCTTTGCCAATCCTTGATCTCACAATGTTGGACAACCTGAAGGGAAAGATATTTGGATAAATCTTCTCCTTGCGTATGAGTTGTCCATAGCATTAAATGTCTGCAGGCTTGCTTGTTCCACACCTCAGACCATGCAGTCTAACGTGCTTCAAATTTAGAGACAACAGACACTTCAACGAACACCTCAACGGATATATTTTTCAATAGAAGATATATAGAAGAATGATGACTCTATGAATACAAGGACATGAATACATATTTCCAAGAACTAAGAAACATCAGCAAAGAGAGTTTCTAAGCTTCATTCAGCCAACCTTTAGCTCTCAGCTCTCTGTCTTCCATCTGATTAATCTTTGGAGAGCTTTTATAGTTCTAAGAGATTTTCCTTATTGAAAATATTGGCCTCTCAGACACTGCCTCAGATCAAGCAATCTGTTGTAAGCTTGGTCTAGGGGCCTTTCGATTTCTACACATTCTTTGTGTGTATTCCTCTTCGTGTGTGAAGAGAAGACCTATTGGAAACAGGTGGTGTTTATTCCCTTCAGTAAGGAAGGAAGACTTGTGTATCAGGTGGTGTTTTGTTCCTCTTCGAGGATAGAAGAGAAGGCCAGCTACAGCTTGATGTGTAAGGTCCTTAAGGGGGACAGTACCCTTGGTTAGTGAAATCTCAAGTTGTTGCTTGGGGTCTGGACGTAGGACTCCTTGGGATAGGAGGGCCGAACCAGGATAAAAATCTCATGTTGCTGTGTGATTGTTTGTGTGCTTATTTGTCTTCACTCTTACTAACACTAACTATCGATCTTAGTGTTTTCTATTAAGCATTTTTACTAACAGGTTTTATTCTAAGAAGAATTTTAGTAATCCATTCACCCCCCCCTCTGGGCTTGCTAGCTGGGCAACAGTACTATCACCTAAATGAATTTAAAAGCTTACTCAAACAAGTATGGATACGCTTTCATCATTTCCTCTGCCAATTCCCATGTGTCCTCTCCACCCTATCTATTTTCCCATATGATTTTCACTAACTCAATCTCTTTATTTCTCAGCTTTTGGGTTCTACGTCCTGTAATCTATACTGGATATTATGGCATTGTTATATCTACTTTCAGATCATCTCGTTGATAGCCGACTATTTGGGAGGGATCTCGAATATACCTTCTTAGCATAGAAACATGGAACACATCATGTGCATCTGTGAAGTCTGCTAGAAGATCTAATCTATAAGCTGTTTCACCGATTCTTTCTAAAATCCGGAATGGACCAACATATCTCGGGCTCAATTTACCTTTCCTACTGAACCGCAACACACCCTTGGTTGGAGAAACCTTTAGAAATACATAATCACCAACTTTAAATTGTAGTGGCCTGCGTCTGGTATCTGCATAGCTCTTCTGTCGACTCTGGACTGTCTGAAGCTTTTCTTTAATAAATTTAACCATTTCTGAGCATTGCTGAATCAATTCTGGTCTCATGACTTACCTTTCGCCTACCTCATGCCAATTCAATGGTGTCCTACACGTCTTCCATATAAAGCTTAATAAGGTGCCATTCCAATACTTACATGATAATTGTTGTTATAAGCAAACTCTACCATGCCCAAATGATGCTCCCAAGTACCTCCCCATACTAAACAGCAAGCCCTCAACATATCTTCTATGGTTTGAATTGTCCTTTCTGTTTGTCCATCTATTACAGATGATAACCTGAACTGTACCTCAATTCCGTGCCAATTACTCTCTGTAAAATCCTCCAGAAGCCTGAAGTAAACCTGGGATCTCTATCTGAGACAATGGTAACTAGTATTCCATGCAATGGTACTATTATGTCTACATATAACCTAGATAATCTGTCCACTGTCCATGACATGCTCACGGCCAATAACCTGCATACTTTAGTCAATCTATCCACAAAAACCCAAATCCCATTGTGACATGTTGTTGTTCTGGGCAAACCAACTACAAAATCCATAGCTTTGTCATCCCATTTCCACTGTGGAATAGACAATGGTTGTAATAGTTCTCCTGGCCTCTGATGTTCTGCTTTTACCTATTGACATACTAGACATTATGATATAAATCCTGCAATTTCCTTTTTCACATTCGGCCACCAGAAATGCTTCTTCAGATCTTGATACATCTTTATACTTCCTAGATGAATAGTGTACCTGGACATGTGAGCTTCCTCTAATACCTTCTGCCTCACCTCGGCTTCTACTAGAACATACAAACGACCTTTAAGTCTAACCACACTGTCATCATCAAGTGTAACCTCTTCCATTCTTACAATATCCACCAAATTCTCATTTGTTCTCTATGCTTCCACTATCTGCCAAGACAAAGAAGGTTGCACTGCACTGTTTGCTAACACTCCTCACTGCTGATTATTTGGCACAAATAATGAATTCTCGCTACATTTTCATATAGTTTCCGCTCTTTGATCATCATCTGGTTCATAACTGCTTTTCTACTTAGTGCATCTGCAACAACATTGGCTTTACCCAGGTGGTATGCTAGGCTGAAATCATAATCCTTCAAGTACACTATCCATCTGCGCTGCCTCAGTTTCAAATCGTTCTATGAGAAAATGTACTTTAGGCTTTTATGATCTGTAACGATTTCAAACCTCTCTCTATACAGGTAATGCCTCAATAATTTCAATGTAAAAACCACTGCTGCCAATTCTAAGTCATGTGCTGGGTAATTCTCTTCATGCCTTTTCAACTGCCTTGATGCATATGCCACTACCTTCCCATGCTGCATTAGTACTGCTCCCAATCCTCTTCTGGATGCATCTGTATATAACACAAATCCTCCGCTGCCTGATGGTATTTCTAATATGGGAGCTATAGTAAGCCTCTTCTTCAATTCTGGAAAGCTTCGCCGACAATCTGAAGACTACACAAAGGGCACTCCTTTCCTGGTTAATCTAGTCATAGGTGCTGCAATCTTTGAGAAATCCTAGATGAATTGCCTGTAGTAACCTACAAGACCAAGGAAACTTCTAATTTCTGATACTGATTTTGGCTCTTCCCATTTCATCACTGCTTCTACCTTAGCTGGATCAACTGCTACACCCTCGCCTGAAATTATATGCCCTAAGAACTGGATTTCCTTTAACCAGAACTCACATTTACTGAACATAGCATACAATTGGTGATCCCGCAAAGTCCACAGTGTAATCATCAGATGTGCTGCATGCTCCTCCTCTGATGCTGAATATGCCAATATATCATCAATGAATACCACAATAAACTGATCCAGATAAGGGTGAAATATCTTGTTCATCAGATTCATAAATACTGCTGGTGAATTAGTCAACCCAAATGGCATAACTACAAACTCATAGTGCCCATAGCTGGTCCTGAAATAAGTTTTGTCAATATCTTATTCTTTAATCCTCAACTGATGATATCTTGACCTCAAATCAATTTAGAAAATACCCTGGCTAACTGTAGCTGATCAAATAAATCATCAATCCTAGGAAGTGGGTACTTGTTTTTTATTGTAACTTTGTTCAATTGTCGATAATCTATACACATTCTCAAGCTACCATCTTTGTTTCTGACAAATAACACTGGTGCTCCCCATGGTGAGTGACTGGGTCTGATAAAGCCTTTCTCTAATAATTCCTGCAACTGCTTCTTCAATTCTTTCAACTCTGCTGGTGCCATCCTGTAAGGTGCTTTTGAAATCAGCATACTGTCTGACTGCAACTCTACTGTGGAAGCCACCTCCCTATGTGGAGATAACCCTGGCAACTTCTGGAAACACATCTGTAAATTCTCTGACTACGGGTACCATCTCTACAGATTTACTTGACTCAACTAAACTGACTGAAGCAAGATATGCTACACACCCAACATTAATCAACCTCCTAGTCCTAAGTGCAGAAATAATATACTTAGGAGTATAGAACGACATACCTTGGAATTCAAACACAGCTCCACTGGGTTGGCAAAATCTAACTCTCTTCTTTCTATAGTCCACCACTGCCCCATAGGCCTCTAGCCAATCCATTCTCAAAATCACATTATACTCTTTCAACTGTAATGCATGCAATCTTGCTGGTAACCGATTCCCTTGTATTACTATCAGAACTTCATCTAAGTAACAAGAAGTGAGCATAAAACCACTAGAAGGAACCTCCACAATCAATTCACACTGCCTCTCCTCTAAGGGATGAACCATACTATCCATAAAATCCTCAGAAATAAATGAATGTGATGCACCTAGATCAATCAACACTCTAGCAGAAAATTCAAAAAGAGGTATAATACCTTGAATCAGGTTGGATGCCTCCGCCTTTGCTCTGGTAAGAACCATAACTCGACGTCGTCCCCTCTGGAAGGGTTTAACTCTACCTCGCTCTGCTACTGGCTACTGAATGTCTGCTGCTACTACTGTTCCCCTTTGCCATAACTCTATTCCCGAGGATGCGCACAATTTCTGGCTAAATACATTGGCTACCCACATTTATAACACCTGAAACTTAGAAAAGCTACGGGCTGCCCTGCTATGCTCTGCTGCAACTCCTCCTGAGCTGGCCTGAAATCTCGGCCCTGTTGAAAACCTAGCTGAAAACTCTGCTGCCTACCACCATCTCGTCCTCCTCTGAATATTTTCTTCAATTTGTTACCCAACTTGGCAAATCCGGATGATGATGACGCTCCTGAGGGTGCCTTACCCTTGCTGATTCCTATAGAGTGCTACGGAAGCCGGAAGCTACCTGTCCCTCCTGACTGTCTAGCCTGCACAGTCCTCTCTAGAATTGCTGCCCTCTGCGCTGCTTCCTCCACTGTCCTGCACATAAGGGGAATCACTGCATCCTGTAGCTCTGATCGCAGTCCTCGAATAAAATACTCCACCATCATAGTATTATCTATTACCACATATAGAGCATATCTACTAAACACCATAAACCTCATCTGATATTCTAATACCAATAGATTCTCCTACTGCAATGTCTTGAACTGCTCCCTCTTTGCTTGTTATATCTGCACTGGAAAGAATGTGTTATTAAATACCCCCAAGAACTCTGGCCAGGTGATGGTATCTTCTGTCCTTCTAGCAAATAGTGTATGCATCTTTAATCTCCACCATTCCTGTGCAAATCCCCATAGCTGATAAGTAGCTAGAATCACTCTATCAGTGTGTGGGCACCTCATGGTAACAAAAACTCTCTCTATCTCATGAACCTAGTGCTCTGCTGTATCTAGATTAGGGCATCCAAAGTAAGTAGGGGGCTGTAAGTGCAAGAACCTCTCCACGAGTGCTGTAGGCTCCTATGCACTAGCTGGTCGTGCTATTACTGCTGGAAGTACGGGTACGACAGGTGGTACCTCGACTCCCGGTGGTGGTGGGGGTGGTGCCACTAGTACTGCCTCCTCCACAATCTGCGGTGCCACTGCCGCTGCCTGTACTAATGCCTGCTGATCCAGTAAGGTCCGGATCTCTGTGATACTTTTCCACAGTATCTCAAACAACTGATGTGTCGTCTCCTCTGGCTCAACTCCACCACCTCCCCAATCACTCCTATCTGCCATTTCTAATCTTGCACAAACATCATTCCAACCACATAACATACAAACAAATCAATAAAAAAACCAGGGTCAACTACCAGCAGTGGTGTAACATCTCGGGCTTTCGACTTTCTGTTGTGTGGGGGATGACTGGCCTTGTCGCCACGGAGGTGCCCGTCGCGACAGTCATCCATGTTGTGACCACCTTTGGCGTCGTGTTCTTATCGCGCCCGGTCAACAGGTCACAATTGCTTTCTACTTTTTCGTCGTCTGACGCCTGTCAGAGTGGCAGGCGTAGCAGACTGACCTGTCGGGTTGTCGCGATGCCAGGGTGGGCGCGTTCTGGTCGCGGTTTAGGCGGTCGTCGCGATAAGGTTTGTATCGCGACGCCCCGCCCCGTCGCGTTCTGGGGGTCGGAGGCTAAAAGCCTTGGCCGACTTCCCCTTTCCCTTTCTTTCCCTTTCTCCTTTCCCTCCTCCTCTCCGAGGGGGAAAGCTTTCAACTCTCCGGCAGTTGGAGCTTGGTGGCGTCGGCAGCTCGTGTGGAGCTCGGGAGCGGCGTCCTGGAGCGAGGAGGAGGTGGCCGTGGCATCGTGAAGGCCCCTTTATGGGTTGGTTCTTCGTTCTCTGTAGGGATTTCTGGAACTCTTTCTATTCCGGGCAATTGGAGGTCCTTGTGTGTGGTTGCATGTTTTTGCAGCTTTCACCATGCTCCCCTCCCCATGGTTGTGTGTTTTGTAATGTGTGGTGGACCCTGGGATGTGTATCCCGGCGGTCTGCCTTCCAGCTGATGTCGCGACCGCCGAGCGCATCGCGACATCAGAGGAGGCGTCGCCCCGTCGGACACGACCTTATCGCGGCCCGGGTGGCCGTCGTGATAAGGCTCGTGTCGCGACCCGGCTGCCCATTGCGATAAGGTTGTTTTCACGACGCACTGCCTTGTCACGACAAGGTTTTCACGGCCTATTTTCCTGTCGCGACAAGAGTGTTGTCGTGAAGCGCTTTCCCAACACGACCTGGGTCTTGTCGCGGTGGCCCTGACTATCGCGATGGTATCGCGATGGATTAGGAGGGCGCGACAAGACCTGGTCTACCTCAGGTGTTTCCGTGGCCACGGTTGGCGTGTCGGCGTGTGCCCTAGAACAAGGTGTGCCCTTAGGACCTTTTGGTGGGAACGCGGCAGGTTGCCTCCCTGCGTTCACTGACCGAAGGTGACACCTTCGTAGCCGTGTCCTAGAAGCGTCGCTAGGAGGCTCGCGTCTGTCTAATAATCGATGGTCTGGCTACCAATCGATTATTAGCAGAGCGTTGGTTTCTGTTCTGCCTGGTGGTGTTCCAGTTTCTCGGGCCATGTCGTGTGTGCCGGCATTGGCCGACGGCCCTTCTGGGGGTTTTCGGAAGGGGTGTTGTGTGTGCCTGTGCCTGCTGGGCTTGTCTAGGTTACGAGCCAATGGTGTTGTTTCTGATGGTGTTTGCCATGCCAGTTCTCTTTCGCCCGGTGCTCGGCACTTGAGGGCTTATCCGCGAGACAGGTTGTTACCGTTTCCTAGGACCCCTATCCCGGGCGCCTGTGTCAGAGGGAGCTCTCTGGCGACGGGCGTGCTCGAGTCCGATCTAGAGTGGCAGACTCAGAGCAGAGGGGAAAACGGTGGGGCAGCGGCGTGAGCCATTTGTAGAGCTCTCTTAGCTGGTCTGGGTCTCCAAGGTGGTTCAGGTGCTTATCCGGTGTGGACCAGCTAGTCCGTCTCACTGCCTCACTCTGCGTTGGTTCCAGAGCCGCATAGGGAGGTCAGGCGTTGGGCCGTAGTCCGGCCGGACTGCGGTGTTTGTGGTTGTGTTCTTTGCTGTGACTCGCTAGCCTCACTCTACCTAGGGAGGTCGTAGGCAGGAGTCAACGGCTGGCGAGCTGGAGGAGTGGACTCTGTCTCCTCTTAGCTGCCTGTGGCGGTGGCCTTTGTGTGCTCTTGCGTGACGGTGTTTCTCATGCTATTTTCGAGATCGGGTTTCTTGTCGCCCTAGCCTGCACAGTGGTTGTAGCCTACCCGTGTCTAGTTCTGTGGGTTTGGTTGGTTTGGCCTTGTGGGCCGTGCTTAGTGATTTTCCGCTCTGCATGTTTTCTAGAGGTGTCTTGTGTAGACACCCGGCTGTTGTTTCTATAATTCGTTCCTTGGTGTCGTTCTTGGTGGCACCAATAGGTGTGGATCCCTGACCTCGTGGAGTGTCCGAGGTGCAGGGTGGTTCTGCTTGTGGGCCCTCGATCCTGTGGAGGTATGAGGTGGCCGTGTCTGTGGTGAGACGTTGCTTCTCACATGGTTGTTCAGTGTCTCTCGTGGTGACACATGGTTGTTCCTTCCCGACCTCGTAGAGGTCTGGGATGTTGGTGCTTGTGTTGTGAAACTCAGGTCTCACATGGTCGCTCCGGTGTTCCGTGAGCTTCTTTGTCTTGGCGGGTGTGTGCCGAGAGTTTGCTTCCGCATTGTGTTGCTCTGGCCCGACTCTGGTTGCGGGTCGTGGCATTGCTCTAGTTGCTTCCACATGTGTTGACTCTACTGGTTCTGCGGGAGTCATGTTTGGCCTGACCCGGGCTGTGGTCGAGGTGTTTCTCTATTTCCGCTGCTTTGTAGTACTCTGTGGTAGGCGTTTCTCGCTTTACTGCTTTGTAGAGTAGTTTTGCTTCTACTTGTTGGAGTTCCTATTGCTCTGGCTGGTAAGAGACTGGTAATCCCTACTGAGCCTTGTTCGCGAGGCTCACCCCCCTACTCTCTTCAGGTAGAAACTCGCTGTCGCAGGAGTTCGTTGTCGGACGGTCGTGGTGGCGTCTTGTTCGCTGTGCGTTACCAGTAGCGTGAGTTGTGAGTGTGAGTGCTCTTTATACCGTGAGTTGAGAGTGGCTTTTTGCAAGTCCTCGGGGTATGCTCCTTAAGGACTACACCTTTCTTTTTTTTGTACCTGTACTTTTATTGGGACATGTTGTACATAATTCCTTTATTAAATGTACGAACATTTTTGTTATAGTTATTTGAATTCATTACTTATCTCACTGGACAAAATTCTAACCCTTCGGAATCTTCGGATCTGTGGGTGGCGGCACGACCTTCGGGGTCCCTGGTGGGGGGTTCGGGAGGTCGGGTCGTTACAGTGGTATCAGAGCTCAGGGTCCAATGAGATTTGTAATGGGTTAATAACTATGACTGTCCAAAAGAAAGGTACTCGTGCACTGCTGGCCCGTCAGTGTATAGTTGCTGTTAGGTGAGCATTTGGTTCTTTATTGCAGGTGGCTAGCTTTCTAGTAGGGTTCGAGTGTGTTGTTGTTGTTGCTTGGTGCGCGTGCTTTGAGGGTGGTTGCTGGTTCGCTCATGCTGCGTTTGGGTTCATCGTCGGCCCGCGCGTCCATGTGGGTGTGTCGCGAAGGATGAGAGAGCCTACGTGTGGTGTGGCCTTCACTGGTGTAGGGTTGTGGTCTGCAGAACCGGTAGATGGTGTCCTTGCCTTGTTGTTGGGGTGTGTCCTTGTTGGATGTCCCCTTGTTGTTGGGGTGTGTGTTGTGTTTGGCCTTGTGTGCCTGTGCGCCATTGGGCGCTGTGCTCTGCTCAGGCGGCGTCTTTGCTCGAGCTAAGCATGTGCTTGTGTGCCATGTTGCACCGCTGGTTGGGCACTGCGACACCTGTCTGAGGTTGTTGCCGGCTTTGTGCTGGCTAGTTGTGAACTCTGGCAACGTGTTCTCTGAGTTCTTCTCAGCTGGTTCTGGTGGAAGTGAGGTTTCCCTAGAACTGTGTTTTGCTCGTTTCTGGTTATTGCGACGTTGCCCTCTGGTTGTGGTGCATCACTTGGCTGCTGTGTTCTGGTGGTGTTTCCCAGAACTATTTGTTGTTGTCCTAGTGAGAGTTCCTCTCCCTCTAAGACTACTTCTGTGCTCATTAAAGTCTTCCGCTGTGTTGCCTCCTTGGTTTGAGGTCTCTGTTGTCTGGTTAGTTATTGTTGCGTTGCCCTTGAGGTTGAGGTGCATGGCTTGGTTGCTCTATGTTCTGGTGCGGTTTCCCAGAATTGTTGGTTGTTGTCCTGGTGAGGTTCGGCCTCAGGACCAGGGCTTGTTTCTGCCAGTTGTTGTGCTACCTCAGGGTTGAGGTATGCTACTGTCGTGTTGGCCGTTGCGTTCTGGTGGGTTTTCCCAGAACGGCTCCTTGGTGGTTCTGGTGGAGGTTCTCCCAGAACCAGTTGTGTTGCTTCCGCTGGCTGCTGTGTTCTCTCTGTTGGCCGGTTGTTGGGATGCGTTCTGGTGATGTTTTCCCAGAACGGCTCTTGGCGCTTTGGGTAGAGGTCCTTCCCAAGCTGCCTTGTGTTGTTTTTATTTGTCGCTGCTCTCTCTCTGTGGAGATGAGCTATCGCCGTTGCCATGGGACTGTCCATGTTACAGTCGCCTGGGTGTTGTCGGTCAAGGTGTGGTACCTTTGACCGTGTGGCTGGCCGTGGTGCTGGCCAGGTTGTCTTCCTGTTCGTTTGAGAGTTTCTCGGCCGTGCTGGTGAGACTTCGTGTGTCCCCATGGTCGGGAGGTTGGCTTCATTTCTCGCACCCTGTGGACTCCGCTAGATGGAAGTCTGGTGAGTGCCATGGGTGTCTGGCTGGTTGTGCTTCTGAGGAAGTGCCAGTCTCGTTTAGTGGTTTTCCCTTGCGTGTGGAAGAGACTCGTTGTGAGGGTCTCCCTCCCCTGCTTTCTGTTGGTTGCTCGGGGTGGTGGTGCTAGCAGGGCAGTTGGTGTCGTGTTTTTGCACTGTGGCGACCTTTGTGGTGAATGTCCCTCCCCTTGTGCTGTTTTGAGGTTGAGCAGGTTGCTCCCCTCGTGCGCGTGGTTTCCTTGTGGTGCGATAGGTTGTGGTGACCTATTGTCCCATCTCTTGCTGTGCTAGTTTCTTGTCGCCTGACTGGATGATGTAGGGTAGCGTGCCCTGTGTTCAGTGTGAGGCGGCACTGGGTGTTCTTCTGTTTGGCTTGCTGGAGTAGGCATTTTTCGGTGTGTGTTTCACTTGTGCCTCAGCTGTGCTTGGAGGCACTTGTTGTTGTTTGGTGTGTGGCCCTCTCCGCCTGCGTGGCAGGAGTGGTGCCTTGTGCGGTGTGCTTCTAAGAGCCAACACGGTTGTTGTGCTCTTGAAGCTACTGGTTCTCCATGTGTTTTGCTGGAGTGGGTCTCTGGTGGAGAGTCCCTTTCGGTTGGCCTTGAGTCGTTTCAGGCCGTTGGTGCGGTTGTGTATTGCACCTTGGGTGTGTTTCTTTTTCGATGATTTGTGTTTTGTGCCTTAAGGGTTCGTGGCCGGTGTGGCCTGTCCTGCCCTTTCTGGCTTGCGGCTCCTTGTGTGTGGCTTTTGGCAGGTCTCCTGTGGAGATTCCTCCCTTTTAGCCCGTGTTGTTTTGACCTGTGGTGCAACTGTGTTGCAGCTTGCTTGGTTTTGGTGCTTGTGGTGGCACCATGTTCTCGTGCTCAAGTGGTTTATTTTGTTCTGTCTGGAGCCTGGGTGCATTGTGTTGTACCTTGGGTGGCTCCTGGTGCTTGTGTTGGCACCGTGTGTTGTGTCGTGTGTCCTGATCGTAAGCTTCGTGCGTCTCTTCGTGAGTTTGCTCATTGTTCGAGGCATTGAGCTTTCCGCCCCTGGGACACTTTGTGCTGGCCGATGCCTTGTGGCAGTACCGTTATCGCTGTGGGGTGGCTGCTTTGCCTTGTCTAGGTAGCCCTATCAATGGTATGCCAGGCTTTGGTCGTGGCCTGTGTCCGTGTTTCCCCTCTCGCTTTGGGGAGCGAGTGTGTCTGGTTGGGGTATCCTGCTCCGGTTTGGGTCCCTTTGAGGTCGACGTGCTACCCTCGACCTCTGCAGTTGTTTCATTTTCAGTGCGGTTGCCAACGTCTTGAGTTGCTTGGCCTTGCCAACATCAGACGTCCTCTTTGGTTTTTCCTCTGTGCCTGTGGAGCCTTGGGTTTATTTTTTCTGTGGCTCCACAGTCGTTGTGTGTCCTGGTCGGACCACGAGGATGATCTGGGTGAGATCTAGTGGTGCCGGCGGGCACTGCCTTGCTTGTCGTGGTTTTCTCCACGTGCGTGTTTTCTACTCGGCTTTGGGTCACCATTAAGAAACTCTCGTTTTGCCTTGCCATAAGTGCTAGCTGTTGCTAGACATGTGGAGCCATTCAACGGAGTCTTGTGAATGACCTCTTGGCGTTTTCTGCAGTTGTCATCAGTAGCTGGGACCTCTGTCTTGTTGTTGGCTACAGAGTGAGTTACTGACCAGTTGGTCTCAACGGAGTGGTCTGTTGAGGGCTCAGTTGTGTGGTTTCTAGCTGGCGGTTTCAGTGTTTTCTGGTCGGCTTGGTGCGCGCCGTGCTTGCGGAGTTGTCGACATCTGTCTGTGTGCTCCGCGGCGGTTGGTGTGCAGTTGGTGAGCTGTCGAATGTCTGGTTAGGTACTCCCATGTGGCAGGGTTGTGGTGGTGACCACTGAGAAGTTACGGTGTGAATTAGTGGTACTTTGCACCGGTTGTTTTCTTCGACCGAGTTTCGCCGTTGATTTCGAGGACGAAATTATTTTTTTTGTTGGATGTATTGTAACATCTTGGACTTTCCGGCTTTCCATTGTGTGTGGGATGACTGGCCTTGTCACGATGGACGTGCCTGTCACGACAGTCATCCCTATGGCGACCGCCTTCGGCGTCGCATTCATGTCGCGCCCGGTCAACGGGTCGCGATTGCTTTCTACTTTTTGGTCATCTCACGCCTATCAGAGTGGTAGGCGTGGCAGACTGACCTGTCGGGTTGTCATGGCGCCAAGGGAGGGCGCATTCTGGTCACGGCCTGGGCGGCCGTTGCGATAAGGTTTGAATCGTGACACCCCACCCTGTCGCGTTCTGGGGGCCGGAGGCTAAAAGCCTCGGCCGGCCTCCCCTTTCCCTTTCTTTCCATTTCTCCTTTCCCTCCTCCTCTCTGAGGGGGAAAGCTTTCCCCTCTCCGGCGGTTGGAGCTTGGTGGCGTCGGCGGCTCGTGTGGAGCTCAGGAGCGGCGTCGTGGAGCGAGGAGGAGGCGGCTGTGGCGTCGTGAAAGCCCCTTTGTGGGTTGGTTCTTCGTTCTCCTGTAGGGATTCTTGTGCCCTTTCTTGTTGGTGTGGATCGGGAGTCCACCTTGTGGAATGCTAGTGTTTACAGCTTTCACCATGCTCCCCTCCCCATGGTTGTGTGTTTTGTAATGTGTGGGCGACCCCGGGATGTGGTATCCCGACAGTCTAATCCCAGTTGTTGACAGCTACTTGATAAATTATGTTTAAGGCTTTGAATTGAGAGAGATTTGAACCATATGATTGAGGGATAATGACACATTGAATATGAAGGGTATCCCTAAAAAATTTCACTCACCTAGCCTTAACTTACTCCCCCATAGTGTGTGCATGTAATGACTCAACATTCAAGCAATTCAAGCAATGTCAAATATATTTATGCCAAGCTTGTGTACAATGAGGAAACATCTATGAATAATTGAGCACCAAAATTGAATTTTTTAAAAGAGATAAGTGTGGCATGATTGATATGAAAGAATGTCCCTCAAACAACTCACTCAAAAGCTCTTTTTGACTTACTCCCCCATAATGTATGCATGGTATTGAAATGAACATTCAGTCAATTCACACATGTTCATGTCAAGCAATTTGCACAAAGAGAGTACAAACATGATCAATTGTTGTTTTTAAGATTATGAATTTATATTTTTTTTATAATCTTTATATAGTAGAAGACTTTTGATACTTGACGGAGAATATTTCTCACGCATGATGATAGTTTCCAGACAAGCCTAACTTGTCCTTCCACATTTCACCATTTGATATGCCAAATAGTCACTACATAAAAGATCAAAATTTTCAATAAATTTTAAAGAACATTTTTGTACTTTTTCAAATTTACTCCCCTTAACATGTGTATGAACTGAAAAGAGTTGGCAAGCAATTCACACATTATTATGCAGACAGAATCATGGACACAGTCACGCAAGCATGATAATACAAACATGATTCCAATTGTTAAGAGGTAGTGTCATTTGGGGATAGCATCAAAACACATCTTTCATGGCTTAGATAAAATTAAAAATCCATTTCAATTCCAATAGTTCAAGTCTGAAGTGATAAGGAGATTCTACCTGAACATTCTTCAAACACATTCTAAAAAATTTTACCTTTGTTCTCCAATCATTTCTTGCCTTGCACAACCAATGTCATGAATCCATTTACACTGTATGGCTGCAAGACATCTCAGCTTGTTGATCAAGCTGGTTTTGGGACCCGCACTTGCTTGGGTCCTGCAATGACATTATAGTTAGGATTTAACAATGATTTCAGAATCCAAAATGATTTTATTTTTGGAATAGATGTATTTCTTTCATTAATGGAACTATGAGCAACATTAGTTCCATATTTTTCATTTTTCTTGTTCAATACATCTATGTTCTCATGAGAGTTTCTGTTTCTTGGATTTTTGTTGTTTTGTGTAGTTTTCCTGTTCATAGATACATGAAATTTCTGATCTTTCTCAATATGAACATGATGTTTATTCCTATGTGTATGAACACATGCATTATGATGGAACTTTGAGGCATGCACAAAATCATGGTTTCTATGCCAACACTTCTTAGACAAATGTCCAGGTTGATGACACGCATAGAACTGAACTTGTTTGGCATACTTATGAGAGTGTTGATGTTTATTCGAGCAGAATTTGGCAAGGTGACCAGGTCTATTGCAATTAAAGCAAACGAGTTGAGTATTTACCTAGAGTTTACCATAGTATGAGTGCATTTGTTGGAATCTCTGAGATCCTCTTGAGTACCTTTGATTATCCTTGGGTTGAAAAGGAGGAGGTGGTACCCTTTGGTAGCTTTTTCTTGAGCTCTAGGCATTCACCTCTCATGTGCCCTAGTTTCTTACAGTCATAGCACACAATCATGTTAGATTTTTTGTTAGACTCAAACTTATTTGAGAAATCGTTCTTCGGAAAAGTTTTGAAGTTACCTGAGCCTTTCTTTTTGAACCTGAGGAATTTTTTGAACTGTCTAGTGAGCATGGCCATTTCATCATTCTCACTATCACTAGACGTTCCAATTTCATCACTTTCCTGCTGGATCTCTTTCTTGGAACTTGATGAGACTTTATTAGATGCTTTCAATGCAATCGATTTTCTAGGATTAACCTCAGTTTCATTTATTTTCAGATTTATTTCATACAACATTAGGGATCCAATTAGCTCATCCAATTATTATGGAAAGGTCTTTAGAATCCTCAATGACAGTGGCCTCAGTATGCCAAGTGGATGGAAGAGACCGAAGTATCTTCCTAACTAAGTCACTTTCACTGTACTCTTTCTTAAGACCTTTCAAGCCATTAATTAAGATCATAAATCTAACAAACATATCTGAAATTGTTTCTTCATTTTTCATTTTAAACATTTCATATTCAGATACTAACATGCTAGCTTTGGTTTCCCTTACCTCAGACGTCCCTTCATAAATAAGCTCAAGCTTGTCCCACATTTCTTTTGCTGACTTACATGTGGAGACTCTTGAATACTCTTTCGGATATACAACGTACTGCATCATGTTCAATGCGCTCCAATTCAAGGTGCCTTTGCGGATTTGCTCTCTTGTCCAGGTATCTTCGTCAGTGGGCAGCTCATAAGGCCCCTCGCTGACGATCTTCCATAGCTCATACTCTTGAGCTCTCAGAAACACCTGCATATGATTTTTCCAGTAGGTGTACTCAGTGCCATCAAAGAAGGGAGGCCTAGACACTGAGTGTCCTTCAGCCATAAATCCCTTGTTAGTTTCCATGAGACCGAAGTTATTAAAGCTGTAAATCGGAGAAACCATGCTCTGATACCAATTGAAAGGTGTGCGGAACCACCTAGTGCAGTAATCTAGAAAGGGGGGTAGAATAGATTACCATTGATTTAAAAGCACTATGACCTTCATTTAGATGCCAACACTGACTTGACGAATACTTAAGCAAATATGTACTGAATTCAGACTTCAATGTGTGTGCTGATTGTGAGTAGAATGTTAGAGATCTATATAGCATGTGAACAATCAACGTGCCTACCAAACATCTACCATGAAAATGTGCTAACCACAGGACATGAAGATTTAAGGTGGTTCGGAGTACACAACTTGTGTATCCTACGTCCACCGTCCAATCACACACACAGAACGACTGCTTATCAGCGACTTCAACTCTACAAACACACACACGCATGTTGTCTGATGCAAACACGTAATTAGAACAACAACCCACACGTAAATCAAGCACAAGAGATGCCTGAACCACTGCCACACACACAGAGTAGTGAAAAGTGTAGAAGAAGAAGAGTTCTAAGAAGTAGAAACAAATCCTGACGAAGAACTCTTCATGGTGGTCGTCCAGAAGAACTCCAAGCTTCAACTTGATGATTATCAGATGATGTAGAAGCTTGAATCGTGGATGAACCGACTTCAACTCCACTCGTGAGATGGATCTTCCTTGAACTGGACGGAGAGTTGAAGCAGAGTAGTAGAGAGAAGCTTTTCTTCTGACCTTTGGTTAGGGTTTTTGTATTGTGGCTTCTTTCTATGAAAATAACTTCATATGATGTATATATAAGGGTGTCCAAGTATGGAGAGTCGTGCTTGTTGTGTGTGAAAGGATTGTCTAGAGGGGGGGGGTGAATAGAGAATCCTCAGAATTTTAGCCCCGACTTGATTTTTTGAAAACAGATTAAGAATCTCTAAGGATATATGCACAGGCAAATAGATCAACGATGCAAACCACAAAAGAACAAAAAGTTTTAAGGTGGTTCGGCTCCATTGAGGAGACCAACATCCACCCTCACCAAATCAGTGAGGTACCACTATCAGAATCCCTGACAGTACAAAACACAAAAACGCTGATTCATAGCTTATTCACAACTGCTGCCTCACAGCTTGAGAACCCTGCTGATACACAACTTCAATAACCCGCTGATCCACAGCTTCCCTTTAATTAATCCAATCACACTTCGTGAGTGATCAATTCAATCCGCTTCACTAAGAGGCAGAGTTCAAACAATTTCAAAGTTCAGAAGAAGATTCAAAACATAGCAAAAGGAAAAACTAAGGTTGCTGTGATTTCATCACACTTCCTGATCTGGATCTAAAGTTGAATATATTCCACTCAGATCATAGGAACAATATCCTATTCAGTGAATTCCTCCAGAATTTACTGTAATTTGATCTCAAAGAATATGAAGGAAGAAGAATTCTGATCTTCTATTTTTGAAGGCTCAGTATCCGCCTCTGGTTGCTTCAATCCTTGCTTGTATCATCATCAATTTCCTTGGATCGCAGCTTCACCTAAGAATTTTAGAGAATTTCCAGCTTCAGATCATTAGGAGTCAACTTTTCTTCTTGGCTCAGCACCCCTTTCTTCACCGTCTCGTTCTTCTCATTCTACCTTACGAATCTGGAGCTTTTTCACCTTTTTCTGATTGCGCGCGCTGGTTACTTTTTACAGTGGGCCCCCTCAATTTTATCCGCCCAGAAAGGTGAAGGAATCTTTTTGCCGCCAAGAATCGGACCCTTCTAGAGCTGCTGACGTGTAAAGAAATATCCCAGTCAGTTAGCTTTGGATCACGTGCCTACTTGATGACTAGATCATTCTGTGAAAATGCAAAGTGTTCAAGTATCCAAGTGTCGACACACTCACTTTAATTCAAATAGAAACAGTCTTCTTTGAATCCTCATGCACATGGCAAACGTGATATCTTTAAGAAATTCACTTAAGCTTCCTTCTAGGTTGAACTGAAAGATGGTTAGTGTCGACCTCATGCACATCTAGTGTCGACCTTAGCTTCAACTTTCATCAGAGAAAACACTATCCCTGCTTAGTGTCGACCTTATTGGAGTTTCACTATCTTGAAATAAGCTAAAAACTTCTCAGGCACTGACTTAACACTGAGTAAAGATGATTTGACTTGATTCTAATCTTTTACAACGCAATCCAAAATCATCCAGTGTCGACCTATGTCCTGGATAGTGTCGACACTATCTGTCATTTTCTCTTTATACTTTGATTCGATTGAGTTGTTCCTGCAATATAAATGATAAATGTCAATTTTCTGTGTATCATTGCACATTAGAATGTCATCATCAAAACCAGGGACACAACAATCTCCCCCTTTTTGATGATAGCAACCACTGAATTTTTATCTTTGAAAAATAACAACATTCAACCATCCATTTGTCACACCTCAACAATGAATTTATTCAAATCACACATATCATCATTCCAGTGAAACAAATTAAACATCAGTCACACAAATTTTACTCAAAAGGAGACACTGATGTTGTAAAAAAAAACTTTACAAGGAAAGATCAACCCATAGATCAACCCATACACAAAGATCAGATCAACTCTCCCCCTTTGACATAATTAAAAAGAATAACATTATGGAGGGGGTGGAGGAGGTGAATGGGGAAAGAGCCTCCATTCAATCCTAACCAACCAAAAATAGAGATCATCATAGTTATCGGAGAGATAGATCTGAATAGCACCAAATTTTCGATCCAGAAACTCCTTCAGTTGGTACAATTACTGTTCGACAACCACTGGAATATGATTAACACCATGAGGCATGGAGGGTGCAACTGCAGAAGAGGTAGCCTGATTACTGTTATCTGATTCATTAATGTCATGCATTTTCTAGACTTTGTTGAACTCAATGTGGCCCCTCAGAATGCCCATCCTGTGAAGTATCTTATTGATTGTGCCACCCCTGGAATTGCATTAAAATTCTCTGCACGCTGTTGAAGTTCTCTAGCAATGGATTCAAGTTTATCAAAAATTTTAGCTTTAGTATAGGCAGCTTTTTCAAACACATAGTCAATTGTGTGAACCAATTCATCAGACCTAACTTTGGTGAATCCTTGGATCTGTTCTTGCCTGTCATAATTGTCTTGTAGAGACTTCTCAATCATTTCCAACCGTTGATCAAACTGGAGAGCTTTTTCCTCTAACTTGGTATTCATCAGTTCAAGAGAGCTATGGACTGAAGCAAACTGCTTTTCCAGAAATGAAAGAAGAGCAGGTGGAATGGGATCAGATGCTGTGGATGACGATGGAATATCATGCACAACTGGAGGAATAGGAGTATGAGTGACATGAGGAGAAGATATGTGAGATGGATCAAAATCAGGAATATCAAACATAGGTGTAGATGGTGGAGAAGGAATAGGAAAGAATTGTTCGGGTACAACATCAGTAGGAGCAACATTTTCCTGAGCTGGATGCACCTGATCATCAACTGGTGCATGTTCCAATACCGCATTCTCAGCTTCCTGTGGATTCAATTTTAGCTTCATGAACTTCAAAATATGATCCAAATCATATATATGATATTTGGCTAACTTCAGAACCTTGGTTCCAGCAAATGATACACCCATTAGCTGAAAAATTGATGTCAAATGAGCGGCATATGGCAAACTCCTTCTTAGCTTTGGAATTGAAGCTTCATGAATTAGGTGGCAGAAAATTGTAGCTAGATTTATCTTGATCCTTTTAATCAGACAGAACATTATGCATCTTTGCATATTGGTTACTCTTTGCCTTCCTCCTCCCTGAGGAGTCAAAATGGTTGTACACCAGTGATGCAACAACCTGTGTGCTGATGGAAATTTATTTGCATTCAACAGTGAAACTTTGGCTTGATTCTCATCGAGGACATCATGTGGTTGTCCAGTCAAAACAGTGAAGGCTTCATGAACATGATATTGAAATTCCTGTGGGTTGATACCCTCATTGGGTATTCCTAGCAGATTACTCACAACCTCTCCTGAGAGTACTATCTCAACTCCTCGCACATAAGATGAAATGTGTTCCTTTTGCTCACCAAATTTCTGAAAAATTCTTTGACAAGAATAGGACAGTGTGTCTTATGAGTACTGACAAACTCAAACCAACCTTGAAACTCTAGCATATGAAGTAACTCTGGGATGACATTGGACATACCTTCATCATGGATATTGATGATTCTCGGATGCAAGAGTGATTTGTTGCCTATCAGCATTCTCTTGGCTTTAGAGAGTATCTGAACCTCATCCTCAGATTCTTCCTCGTCTTGGATTGCTTTAGAATTCCGCTGTTCATTCTCTTCTGTATTCCATGTCTCTTCATCATGTTCAGAATGAGCATTTCTGACATCTTCCTCAACAGGTAACTGATCCAGGTTGACATCTTCCATTTCTTCTGAAGATATTGTCTGATTTTCACTTGATTTCTGTGATAGAGATGGCATCTCTTCCTGCTCAAGATCATGCTCAGAACCATTTCCCGTTTCCTGGGATTTAGGGCTTCCCTCAAAATCAGCATGTATGCCTTGCTGGCTAGAGACATCCTCTTCAGAACTGCTTAAATCAACAAACTCATGCTTTTTCTTACCTTTAGCAAAGTTACTTTCTTTAGTTGTACGAGGATGTGAAAATCTTCTGCTCGAAAAGGAAGGAACAACAGGCTTCTCTCGAAACACGATGCCCTTTGCTGTTTTGGAACGCCTCTCAGGATCAACAAGCTTCCTTTTCCCACCACGATGAGATTGTGGCTTTGGCGCCATGAAGAATGGAACAGAGTATCGGATTGGAGAGAGCACAAGGACACACGAAGAATGGATTGAGGGAAAAAAAAAAGAGAGGTCATTTCGAGAGGAAAGAACCACCTTTTTGGAGTTGATACACACGAAGAGCCAAAATTAAAGGCGTCGACTCTATCTGATGAGAACAGTACTCATGCGGAACAGTAAAGGTTAACCTGTTCCATAACAAGAAAATGCCATAGTGTCGACTCTATGATCAAAAGTGTCGACACTAAGAATGAATGAGAGGGTTCAGATTTCAAAGAAATTGAAAGGATGTCATTCCACAATGAAGCACTAAATTCTCTGAAAGTCCTGGAGAAGTTAATCAAAATTACCCATTCATTTTGACCTTTCTCAATTTTGATCAGATTAACGGTTTAAAAATTGTAAATTTTGAAACAACCATTAATAAAAGACTGAAAACTCATAGTAGAAAATAAGAAATAGGAGAAATAGATCCCCAAGAGACAAAATCACTACAATGATAAACCAATTACTCATTACATGAAAGAAGATGATATTGGAAGATCCCTAAAGCTTTCCAAAATATGTTGAATTTTTTTTTTAATTGACAGTACAAATGAACAATCTGATTTTCCTTCATTTTCACGCAAGAACCCATGTTTTGTACACACTAGAGTCCCTGATTATTCATTTAGGAAATCATTTTGTTTCAGAAAATGAACAAGATTTATCCTTTCATGTGAGGACACATGTCTGTCAAACACCAGAATCCCCAATTACTCAGACTTAGTCATGATCATCTTAAATTCCTGAACAGATATATCTAGCTCATCATGACATACAATGATATTCTGATTTTATCAGATATTTGCAGTTTCTCAGAGCATAGAAATTGTTCTGCCATTTTTAAAGCAACACATTGAAATTCAAATTTATTGTGAATCGAGATTTTTTTTTTATCAAGATATTTCAGAAACTTCAAAGATCTGTCCAAGAGACCACATTACATGAATTTTCAAGGTCTACTATTGGTAGAGACTTCACATTGAAGAAAAATTTCTCTTCACTGTTATCTTAAACAGAATGAATTTTTTCAAGAGTTTTTAAATGGCCAATCAGAGATTTAGAATTCTTAAACCATAATCTTTGAAATTTGAGAAAATGGAGTTTTGACAAATGAATAACTGGAATTAACTCCCCTAACATTATGCCAAGAATTTTTTCATTTTAGAAATGAAAATTGTCCTTTCCAAAACAATTCTGAATCAAGAGAAGTGAACGATTGGAATTTTACTCCCCCTTAGTGAATGCACACTAGCTTTTGGTACATGGCAGAGACATATACTCTCGCATAGTGAAAGAATCCAGATAGGCTTGACCTGTCCTTCCTCAATTCACCATTTTATATACCAAGTAGGCTAATATGAAGACAAAAGACAGGGATTTATTTAACATATGGACAAGGATTTTATGTTCAAAGGAAATCAAAGATGAGTGGATTTACAGGAATGGCAAAAATTTAGTAGAGAATAAAAATTGTGTCAACACTATTGATGAAAGTGTCGACCTAAGACAGTCAAGATATCACAAAAACACAGTGAAACTTTTACTGCATCAACATACCAACAATTGATAACTTTTCAACCATTTCTTCTCTCAAACAGATCAACCAGCTAGGATTTTCATCCAAGATTCATCAATCTTGCAAGACAAATTTTCACAGAACAAATTGCAGCTGACGACAAAAGCTGGCTTCAGGATTTTCTTCCATTCAAACACAATATTACAACACATTCAATCACCACATTCAAGAATCAAACAAGCATAATCCAAGTTCTCTTCTTAAATAAGAAAATCTTTCATTGCACATGGGTTTTTTAAAAATATCAGCAACTTGTTTAGAGGTTTCTAAAAAATGCAATTCAAATGAATTTTTGCTGACTTCATCTCTTAAGAAATGATGCCTGATTTCAATATGTTTGGTCCTAGAGTGTTGGATTGGATTTTTTGCTAGACAAATAGCACTCGTGTTATCACACAAAATTGGGACACATCCAAGATCTACTTGGTAGTCTTGGAGTTGATGTTTAATCCACAACACTTGAGTGCCACAACTCCCTGCCGAAACATACTCTGCTTCTGCAGTAGAGAGAGCAACTGAATGTTGTTTCTTGGAAGCCCAAGAAACTAAACATCCTCCCAAGAATTGGCAATAGCCACTAGTGCTCTTTCTATCTAGTTTGCACCCAGCAAAGTCTGCATCTGAATAAGAAACCAAATTGAACTCATTGAATGCAGGATGCCACAATCCTAATTCTTGAGTTCCAACAAGATATCTGAAAATTCTTTTTGCTGCACTTAAATGAGATTCTTTAGGACAAGATTGATATCTAACACACATACATACAGAGAATTGAATGTCAGGTCTGGATGCCGTCAGGTAAAGTAAGGATACAATCATACCTCTATATACTTTTGAATCAACTTGTTTACCTTTCAGATCTGCATCTAAACTCACTGTAGTGCTCATGGGAGTTGACATTGATTTTGTGTTCTCCATGTTGTACTTTTTCAGCAACTTTTGAATGTATTTGGACTGATTTATGAAGATACCTTCTTTTGATTGAACAACCTGCAATCCAAGAAATTTTTTTAGCTCTCCCATTAAACTCATTTCAAATTCATTTGTCATTAACTCTGAAAATTCTTTACATAAGGATGGCTTTGTTGATCCAAAGATAATGTCATCGACATATATTTGAACTAGCAAGATATCCTTATTTTGAATTTTTGTAAAAAGTGTTTGATCAACCTTACCTCTTGAGTACCCTTTATCTGCAAGGAATGAGCTTAGCCAGTCATACCAGGCTCAGGGAGCTTGCTTCAGACCATATAAAGCTTTGTCAAGTTTATAAACATGGTCGGGAAAGTTAGTGCATTCAAAACCAGGAGGTTGTTCAACAAACACTTCCTCCTTAATTAAACCATTTAAAAATGCACTCTTAACATCCATTTGCTGTAATTAAATACCATGTGCACATGCAAAAGTAAGTAAAATTCGGATAGCTTCAAGCCTAGCTACAGGAGCAAAGGACTCTTCAAAATCTATACCAAATTCCTGATTATAGCCTTTTGCTACTAGCCTAGCTTTATTTCTTATTACATTCCCTTCTTCACTGACCTTATTTCTAAAAACCCATTTAGTTCCAATGACACTTTGAGATGAGGGCCTTGGAACTAAATGCCATACTTTATTTCTTTCAAATTAATTCAATTCCTCATGCATTGCATTTATCCAACAGGTATGTTTCAGAGCATCATCTATGTTTTTAAGTTCAATTTGAGACACTAAAGCAAGTTGATCATGTTCAGACACAGTTTTAAAATGAGACCATGTCCTAGGAGGGTCAAGGAGATTACCAATTATGCTTTCCTGTGGATGATCCCTGAGCATTCTTACATTCAGTCCATCTTTTCCTCTGAGCTCATTTTCTGGTTCATGAACTTCACAGTGATCTGAATTCTTCTTGGTCGCTTCTTCTTTCTCCATCTTTTCTTTAGAATCTTTGCCTTCCAGAAATTCTCCATCTTGTTTTTCCCTGCAGGAGTCAACATTAAATTCATCAAAAATGATATGAGGTGATTCCTCAACAATTTGATCTTTCACATTGAATACTCTATAAGCTCTTGAATGATCAGAATAGCCTAGAAATATTCCTAGTTCACTTTTTGCTTCAAATTTGTCCATGTCATGTTTATTGTTTATTATAATGAAACATTTTGTTCCAAAAACTCTGAAATGTGCAATAGATGGTTTCTTACCTTTCAAAATTTCATAAGGAGTCTTTTTGCAAGAAGGTCTTACCATTGCACGGTTTATTATGTAACAAGAAGTATTTATTGCTTCAGCCCAAAACTTCCTTGGCAGACCACTCTCAATTAGCATTGTTCATGCCATCTCCACAAGAGTTTTGTTTCTTCATTTCACAACTCCATTTTGTTCTGGAGTTCTTGGTGAAGAAAACTTGTGGAAAACTTCTTCTTTCCTACAAAAATCCTCAAAATTAGCATTCTCAAACTCACCACCATGATCTGAAATTATTGAAATGGTTTTGAACTTACCTTCTTGTGAAATTTTCTTATAGAAATCATGAAATTCAGCAAAAGCATCATTCTTGTGAGCCAGGAAATAAACCCAAGTAAATCTAGAAAAGTCATCAACCAAGACATATCCAAACCGTTTTCCATTCAGATTGTTTGTCCTTGTAGGACCAAACAAGTCCATGTGAATAAGTTCAAATGGTTTGGTAGATTGACTTTCTAATCTACTTTTGAAAGTTTTTCTTGTTTGCTTACCTTAAGAACAAGCTTCACACAGATTTAGATTTTGTTTGAAAGAAACATCAAGAAAACCCTTGACCATGTTGAAATTTGCAAGTTTATGAATCACATGGTAGCTAGCATGACCTAGTCTACGATGGCATAAGCATGCCAAGTTATCTTTGTTTGCAGTTAAGCACAAATTAGTATTTTCAGAATCATCAAGGTCTACCATGTAGGCATTATTTGATCTTTTTCCAGAAAACTTAACCATATTAGAATCAAGTTCAAAAATAGTACAGCACTGAGAATCAAACATTACCTTGTGACCTTTGTCACACAACTGGCTTATCCTCAGTAGGTTATATTCCAACCCTTCCACTAAAAGAACTCCATCAATTGAATTTGTAAGACTTCTGCCAACCTTACCTGAGCCAATGATCTTACCTTTGTTGTTGCCTCCAAACGTAACATGTCCAGCATTCTTTTCAGATAATAGACAGAATTTATTTCTATCCCCAGTCATATGTCTTGAACAGCCACTATCTAGATACCAAAGATTCTTCTTGGCTGTAAGACATACCTGCACACACAATCAAGGAAGATTCTTTGGAACCCAAGTAAATTTGGGTCCCTTAATGCCTTCAAAATTGAGAATATGAAAAAGCAGAACTTTCGGAATCCAGATCTGTTTGTTCACTTTTGTATTTTCTTCATTTCTGATGTTATGCTTTCTTTCATTTTGTTTCCCGATTTCTTGATGTTTTGAACTGTTTCTTCTTCCATAATTTTCATGGAGCTTCATCTTCTCTTGATCAAAGTAAGATATGAATTTGGCTTGATTTCTTAACTTGTCCAAGCGCTGTGTTTTATTATTTCTGACAAAATCATGGGCATGTGTTGACACTCTGAAGGGATAGTGTCGACCTGAATTATTCCAATCCGAACATTTTTGTTCATTGACATAAGTGGATCTTGATTGCTTGTGAGTCCATCTGATGGGAGACCAATTTTGGAATGTCATTGACCTGTTGTTTGTCCACTTTGGTGGATTTTGTAACTTCCTGTGTGATAGTGCTGACCTACCATAAGTGTAGTGTCGACCATGCCAAACAGGTGATTCCAGCTTTTTGTTCCTTCGAACACCTTGTTCATTTCCCACTTCTATTGACCTTTTTTCAGTTGTTCTTTGATCATCAACCAAATTGACTTTTCCATCCTGTTTGATATCCTTTGCAATTTTTACAATTTTTTGTCCTGTTGAAGTGGAAGCTTCAGATGTTTTTATGGAAATGAAGGTTATTGTATTTGGCCCTACTTCCTTCTTTTCTGTGGGATTAAAGCCTAACCCCTCCTTTCGTTTAGCATTAACTCTTGTACCTAAAATGGCTTCAAGATTATTTTTTCCCTTTAAAATTATTTCAAGTTCTTCCTATTTTCTGTTTACTTCAGTTTGCAACCTCTCAATTTCCTTTTGTAACTATGTGTTAACACTTTGTAGGGCTGCATTCTTTTCAGACACAAGGGATGTTTCATTAAGAATTTCAACGTTCTGATTCTTTAGTTCATTAACTACTTCTCTCAGAGCATTTCTTTCTTGTGTATACATTTTTTCATCTTCTTCTGTGTCAACTACAGTTGCAGAGGTGCACAATTTTTTGGGGCTAGTAGGCTACTATAGGAGGTTTGTGCAGGACTTCGCCAGAGTTGCTGAGCCATTGACGAGGTTGACCAAGAGAGAGACCAGGTTTGTGTGGTCAGTAGACTGTGAGCAGAGTTTCCAGGAGCTGAAGAGCAGGCTGACTTCAGCTCCGATCCTTGTTGTACCATCTGGTAGCAGTGGTTTTATTGTCTACACCGACGCTTCGGGGACTGGTCTTGGTGTCGTGTTGATGCAGCACGTGAGGGTAGTCGCTTATGCTTCTTGGCAGCTGAAAGAGCATGAGCAACACTATCCGACACACGACTTAGAGCTTGCAGCGGTCGTGTTTGCCTTGAGGTTGTGGAGACCTTACTTGTACGGTGAGGTGTTCGAGGTGTTCACAGATCACATGAGTTTGTAGTATGTCTTCACACAGAGAGATCTGAACCTCAGGCAGCACAGGTGGGTCGAGTACTTGAAGGACTAAGACTTTACTCTTTCCTATCACCCGAGATAGGCTAATGTCATAGCAGACGCTTTGAGCAAGAGAGCCCACTTGAGTTCTTTATTGGTTAGACACTGGAGGTTGTTGGAGGGAGCAGCTCCAGGAGTGTTTTCTCCGTCGAGTCTCAAAGAGAGAGCAGTGTCGACCAGCTTGTCAGTTCGTCCATTCATATATTAGCAGATTATAGAGGCTCAGAGTACAGATGCAGAGTTAGCAGACGTGTTGCAGATGCTAGAGGTTGAGCTAGACAAGGACAGTGAGGTCAAGTTCAGAGGTAGACTTTACATCCCAGAGGACATCAGGCAGGAGCTGTTGGCAGAGGCGCACAGATCGAGGTACTCTATTCATCCTAGTTCCACCAAGATGTACCATAGCTTTAGGGGACTCTTTTGGTGGCTTTGGATGAAGAGAGATATTGCCGAGTTCATTGCTCGTTGCCTTACCTGTCAGCAGGTGAAGGCAGAGCACCAGCGTCCTGGTGGTGAGCTGTAGTCGTTACCCATTCCTGTGTGGAAGTGAAAGCACATCACATGGACTTTGTTACTAGTTTACCTTGTACTTCACAGGGGCATGATAGTGTTTGGGTGACCGTCGAACGACAGACGAAGACAACTCATTTCATGCTGGTCAGTGGACAGACTTGCTAGACTGTTTGTGGATAGAGTTGTATCTTTGCACGGGACCCCGGTCTCTATAGTCTAAGATAGAGATCCGAGGTTCACCTCTCGTTTCTGGTGCAGTTTTCAGAGGGCATTGGGCACCGAGTTGAGGTTGAGTTCAGCCTATCACCCGCAGACAGACGGTCAGTCGGAGAGAACCATACAGACCCTTGAGGACATGTTGAGAGCGTGTTACCTTGATTGGGGCGGCACCTAGGAGTTGCACCTTCCCATGGTGGAGTTTGCTTATAATAATAGCTTTCACTCCGGCATTGGGATGGCACCTTACGAGGCTCTGTATGGCAGATGCTGGACATTGTTGCACTGGCACGAGGTTGGCGAGAGGCAATTACTAGGGCCAGAGTTGGTATAGCAGTGTGCAGACATAGTGAGGCTGATCAAACAGAGACTGCAGATAGCATAGAGCAGACAAAAGAGCTATTTAGATGTTTGCAAGAGGCCACTTCAGTTCGAGGCAGGCGACAGTGTGTTCCTTCATATCTCGCCCACCAAGGGCATTCTCAGGTTTGGGAAGAGGGGCAAGCTCAGCACGAGGTTTGTTGGTCCCTTTCCCATTTTGGAGTGGGTTGGCGAGGTCGCTTGCATGTTAGCACTTCCATCCGAGTTGGCAGATGTTCACGATGTTTTCCACATCTCGCAGTTGAGGAGGTACATGTCAGATCCGTCACACGTGTTGGACTACTCACAATTAGAGGTTGCTCCAGATCTATCAGTGCCAGAGTACCCGGTCAACGTTGTAGACCGCAGAGTGCAATAGCTGCGTAAGAGGTAGATCCCGCTCGTCAAGAGAGTATGGGAGAATCGCGTCGGTGGCGAGGCCACATGGGAGCATGATGACGAGATGCGAGAGCATT